>JAWWEE010000010.1:17301745-17496031 GCA_035221455.1 Xenops minutus
GCTCCGGGCGGGGATGCTCCGGGCTGGGATGCTCCGGGCGGGGATGTTCCGGGCGGGGATGCTCGGGCGGGGATCGGGGAGCCCCGGATCGCTGTCCCTGCACTGCCCACGGGGCTCGGCGGACACCGGCGGGGAATCCACACCAAACGAGTGGCACAGCGATGAAAAATATATTTATAGAATATAACCCTGTAATTACAAACATGATATGCATATTTTTCATGTCTCTCGTGACTGAAGACGGGAGGCAGAGCTCCCGCTGGGCGATGGCGTTCAGTCATGCCGGGTCATCGACATGGCACTTCAGGCGCTCAGGGCACAGGCAGAGAGGTTGCCTCGAATGCAAACACCCCCTGACTCGCTTTGCCAGATGTGTTCGTGTGCAAACAGGCGTTATATTGCTCAGAACTGCTGGGGATTTGGGGTTTTACCCTTCTGCTCACCTCATTGTTTTGTTCGTGTTTTCAGTTCCTTACACAGGGTAAAGAGTTAGAGATGCTTTTAATCAAGGCAAATTTAATACAGTCCTGTTATTTATGGGGGGAAAAAATAGGAGGAAGGGTGCATGATGTATTTATTTTTCTTATGGAAAACTGCTGTTAGATTTTGCTTCAGACTCTAAGGGCAGGAACACATCTATAGAAAAACCTGTGAGTTTTCATAGCAAATTTTCACTGGAAACATTAGAGTCACACCAGAGACAACTGCTGAGAGAGATCAAGAGAAAAAAATTACTGCTACCATGGAAACATTCCAGAAAGGAGATTATTTTCTGTGTCTGTTTTATAGGCAACTTTTGTCAGTCTGCATTGCCTTTGTACATTTTAAATTGTGAATGTGATTGCCTCATTTTGTAAAGAGGAACTTCATCTTCATTTGTTGGCTAAAAGATGATTTTCCTGTTTGTTGGGTGCTAATAGAGGAGAAAATATGCTCTCCATCTAGACTAGCTTCACAATTATCCATCTGGAGACAAAAGAGCTGTTTTAGTATATTGTCCTTTGAGAGGCACAGAAGAGAATGTTTACTATAGATCCTAAAGAAGTCTAAAATGTCCTTTGTTTAAAAAAAAAAAGAAAAAAGGAATTAAAGTCTGAAAGGCTGGGGAGGAGTCCTCTTACCTTAAATTATATTTGATTACAAGATTTATGACGAGAACTCAAAGCTTTTACAATAACTAATTCCCAAATCCATTTGTAAGTCTTTCAAGTATTATCTACCAATGAATTAGAATTGAAAATGGACCTAGAGGTAAATGCACACAAAATATGGAGAAAGGAGCCAATGACATATTATTCTTGCAAAGGAAATATCCAGTTGAGCAACCTCCTTGTGGAACACTAAACTAAACTTTGCCTGGCTGCACTCCTTTTGATTTTAACGGGATGCAGACAGCTCTTGCAAAGGCTGTAACAATCCAAATTGTGTGCAGTGAAGGAGGGTGAGTTGCTGGTCTTTGTGAGTGGGAGGTGCTTGGTAAGTGATTACGGAATGAATCTCCCTTTCCCCACCCCTCGGAAAGGACAGTTTCTCATGTGCTAATCAAACTAACTCTCTTAATAACCAGTCTCTTTGCTAGAAAAGAAGGTCCTAATTTCATTTATTTGGTAGAAAAAGAAGCAAATTGCACCCTTTTTTTTTTTTTTTTCATGGAGATAAACATCTATGCACAGGGCTAGTGCGTTTTCTGTGACAGAAAATGAAACAATGTGTTGGCCTTGTTTCACAGCAAATTTGGATCTGGAGGGTGGGACCTTCTAATCAGCTATTAAACTAATCCTTTGTGAGATCAATTCTTGAATGTATCCAGGCTTGAAGTCAGAAATGTTTGGGGAAATTGATTGCTATTATGTCTATTAGTTTTCCCAAGCATACTGAGGGGGAAAAAAAGCAGCTCCTTGACCTGATAATGCTTTAATTATTTAATAAGGTCACATTATGTTCAGAACAAAAACTGAGCAAAAAAACCTACAAGTGAGCTGAAATGAGCATATTCATGCTCACTTTTTACTTCCAGCAGTGGGTAAATAGTAGTATACATAGCTCATTCAGTCTTCCATGAACCACCAATGTCTCAACAGGATGCTTTTACCAAGGCAAAAACCAAAAGAACCAAAATAGGTGAATTAATCAAAGCAATTTCTATCTTTATCATTCCTTTCTCGTTATTGTACTTTATTTGTTAATGGAACTGGATCAGAAAAAAGTCTAATCCGTCTCATAGTCCAAGCATATCAGTGCCAGAGCATCTCCTAGGAAATGACTGATGGCAGTTTTGATCTGCACTGTGTGGGGGTGCCCAGCTCCCCGTGAGGCTGGACTTGTGCAGCTGTATCCTCATATACAGCCGTGCTGTAATCATTTTAATTCAGTTGGAGGCATATTTATCCCAATTCTGCTCCAGAGTTTATTGTTGGCTGGCGTAAGTTGGGCAGACATGGGCTTCTACTGATCTATTCTAACTGAATTTGCCAATGGTCATGTTTCTGCCTGTCCTGGGACCTGATTCAATTTTTGCTAAAGTGAATGAATGAGCAAATGAATGAAATCACCACTCAGGACCTACCTACTCAAGCTCATTTCCAAGATGGTTTTAGAGGATTCACTGAAGTTACATTGTACCTTTAGGATAAATTACAGTTTGTCACTCATATAGGGGATCATTGCCCATAGGAAAATGACTCATGGAGTCATTGACTAAAATTCACCTGTAATACAAATAATAGGATTTTTTTTAATAAAATAACAAAAAAGGAAGAAATAGCACTATCGGTAATGACAGAAATAAACTTGCAAGTAATTTTATATGCCATGTTCTCCACTTCATTACATTAATTTTATTACAGTCTAGCACCATTCTGCATTATTATCCTGGCAAGAAATTAGATTCCTTATGGAGCAATCTCACAAAATAATTCTGTCTGAAGTTTTAATATTAATATTTTGATCAACATTTAAATATATGGGTACACTGATTTTGCCACGTAGGAGTTTCATTTTCATAATCAAAATGACACCTAGATTCCTCTGTGGGCATTCAATGAGCTAGGTAGCAACAGTATTTTGTACTTTGGCGCTGCCATTGGAAAATTAATTTCCATAAAGTACATGGAGCACTGAGATAAGAAATTTCTAGCATAGCTCAGTTTCCTAAGTCTGTTTCCATGTGTTAACTGCTTCTTTTTTTCTTTTTCTTCTTTATTTAAAGGAAATATTTTAAATATGGCAGAAAGTAAAACCTTCCAGCCCGGAGCAGCCTGTACTCTCACCTTTCTCTTTGTCCTGATCTGTTGGGTTGATGCAGCTTCCTTCCAGCAGCATCAGCTGCTTCAGAAAGATCCAGACTATGTAATGAAAAACTTACAAAGACTCCCAAATCCTGATATGATCAAAGCTTTGGAATACATAGAAGACCTTCGCAAGCAAACTAACAAGGGAGAAAGCAGCCCTGATTACAACTCTTATCAAAGTGTCCCATATCTCTTGCAACAGAAGGAAAGCAAGGATCAGATTCACCTACCAGAAAATGTAAGGGATTCTTTGACTGAAGATGAGTCCCAATGGGTTAAGGTAATGTTGGAAGCCTTGCGGCAAGCTGAGAAAGAGTCAAAAGCTGGCCCAAAGGAAAATAAAGCTTATGGTCTGAGTTCAGATAGCAGCTTTCCGGCTGGAGTAACTGATGATTATGAGGCTTACAAGTGGCCTGAGAGGTGGCAAAAGTATCTCAAAATGCCACTTGGGCACTATGAAGACAGTTCTAGAGACAGCCCTTTCAAGCGAACTAATGAAATTGTGGAAGAGCAATACACCCCCCAAAGCCTTGCTACACTGGAGTCTGTGTTTCAGGAGCTGGGGAAGATGGCAGGACCTAGTAACCACAAGAAAGAAAGGCTGGATGAGGACCAGAAATTGTATACAGATGATGAAGATGACATATATAAAGTGAATAACATTGCCTATGAAGATGTGGTTGGAGGAGAAGACTGGAGTCCCATAGAAGAAAAAGTGGAAAGCCAAACCCAGGAAGAGATAAAAGATAGCAAAGAGGAAATTGATAAACATGAAGAGGAGATTGACGATGAAATGAAAAGGTCTGGAAAACTCAGCTTCCTCGAGGATGAAATAAGAAGAGACAATAAAGATCAAATGTCAGAGGATGTTTCAAAGCTAATGAATTATTATCTGAAGAGGCTGATGGGTAGTGCTGGGAATAGGAGACTAAGGACTGGAGGAGAACTTGAGGAAAAAAGAGCATCAACGTTTTTGGATAAACAACTCGATCCTCAGTCTATCGCTCAGCTGATAGAAATCTCAAGGAATTTACAAATTCCTCCTGAGGATTTAATAGACATGTTGAAAGCTGGAGAAAAAAAGCAGCTTCAGGGTGAAAGGTTGGAAGCTGAGCAGGAAGTAGAATTCCCAGAAGATCTTGACGAGATAGCTGAAACCAATCTAGGACAGAGCGATATATTTAAAAATAATCTAAACTCTAAAAATGGGCACATGAGGCAGCCTCTTATTCCAGAAAATCTACCTGAAGACCTCAATATTGAAGACATTGTCAGTCTTCTGGGAAATGACAATTTAGCTAATCAGAATCCCTCCTACTTACTAAATCATCTTAATCAAGAAAATGATTTGCCAAGACTGCCTTACATTCCCAGAAGATTGAAAGGGCACCTGTTTCCTAAAACTGCCTGGATGAACGATTTGGAAAGGCGACAAATGGAGTATGAGAAACTGAACGAGAAGGATGAAGAACTGGCCGATTACTTAGCAAAGGTGTTGGCAAAATATCCCGAAGTAATGAATACGAACCAGATGAAACGAGTTCCAGCTCCAGCTTCTGAAAGCAACCTGCAGGAAGATGATCACCTGGAGCAGGCCATCAGAGAGCACCTAAATCAGCTGGGACCACAGGAGACTGCAAAGTTGGCTTCACTCAGCAAAAGGCTTTCCATGGCCGGGGAAGCTGATGACACACAAAACAGGCAGTATCTGGATGAGGATATGCTAGCAAAGGTGCTAGAATATCTAAAACAGGAGAAATCAGAGCTTGAAAGAGATCACATTACTAAGCGAGCAATGGAAAACATGTAATTGTTCCTCAAATACTATTTCTCTTCAATGTGTTGACTTCTATCCCAATTCAGTTGTGATTTATTCCTGCTCTCCCACTAAACGACCTATGGTAGACTCCTTACCATTGAGCAGTCTGCATATCTTTCTCAGAGCTGTTATATTGTTTATTGATATACTTACATGTTATAAATTATGGGGCGAACAACCAATTGCTTCAAGTGTTTTAAGAAACAAATTAATGATATCAAGTAAAACCATAATATGTAAACAAATGACCTTTGCATTGTTAATAAACCATGATAAATGAAGAGTGACAGTTATAATTTGAGATTTTTAAGATTAATTGGATTATTTTGTTACTGTCTGTAGTGTTTTTTGTGGAGTATCGAATAAAAAAATAAAGCATTATATATATATAGTTTTATTTACAAGGCTTTTTCTATTCAGTGTTTTATTGTTGATGAATAAATTATTTCTGGACAATCGACTGTGTTTCTTTGTGGCAGTTGATAAAGTCATACTGGTTGGAAACATATTTTTATTTCTACAGATGACTCTTCTGAAATACACTATTTTTCCCATAGCATAAGTTGGTAGTATAAACTCCTGGGTTTTTTGGGCTGTAAGAACACCAATTGGCATTATCTTTAAGGGCAGTGGGTAGCTGAAGAGTTTGCTGAAGTCAACCAAGGCAGTAACTGCATTACCTGCCAATGCTAATTGGGCCCTGCACAGTTAAAAGAGAGATACATCAGTATCTCTTGGTAGCAGAAAGAAGATGATTTGTCCAGCTAAGACTGACTCTGTGATGAAACTCTAAAACTCACAAAATTGAACCTTTGTATGTGAGTAGCAGCAGCTCTGGGGAGCTCTGATGCAGCAGCTGGGAAGCTCTGCAGGTGGATTCCTCTCAACCTGTCAGGATGGTGACCACAAAAAAAAAAAAATATTTCCCGTTTCATGAAATGCCTATTACATATATACCTCAGTACACAACCATTACTGTTCAGTACATTACTTTGGACACTTGAAATGTCTGTTGAGCTCCTGTTATGACCTGCAGGAGATGGTCTGGAAAGGTTCTGGCTCTTTTACAGTAGGAAATGTGCTTGTGTAACTCTGTGAGTCAGACATGGTTTTCAGTAGGACAGCTCATTTCCAGGATTATAGTTTAAAAGTGGTTTTCCCTGTGGTATTCAGCAGCTCATCTCTGCTAAGTGGGGTGGGGATGATTTTTGGCAAAGCAATGTCTAATCAAGCACAGTACAAAGGCTGCAGAAATAAAACATCTTCAGTGTCACCATTACCCTGAACAGTCTCAGCTGATAGGAGATCAGTCAGAGCTCTTGCTCGGGGCCACACCAAAATCCTTCAGTTTCCTGTTACTTGAACGAATCAAAACATTAAATTGAAAAAATACCAGAGTTAATGTCTGTTTTCTAAAGAAAGACAAACCTGGTATTTTTCGAGATGCACTTGCTTGTGACACAGGGAACTTTGAGTCACTGTATTTTATTCTAAACAAAATGGTGTTTTTAACAAATAATATTTTTATCACCTTGATTCCTAATAATTTTAGTCTCCATATTCCTAATACTACTCTCACAATTCTCATATTCTAGACAAATTTTAGTCAAATCAGTAGCATTTAATATTTAAATATGTAATATGAAAAACTGAGGACGAGTAGTAAAAGCAGAAGTACTGAGATTTAAATAAATGTTTGCTGGAAGAGATGTCACACATGGTGAAGCATAACTGGTGGTAGTTTTAAATTCCTTAGCTTCATTCCCTTCCTGCCACAGCCTGTAGCACTCCCTTCCCCTGGCCTACCCAGGCTCCTGAGCTGGCCAAAGCCCTAGGGAGCTGTTTGGCTGTCTCCAGGCTCTTATTCAGGGACAGCTCTATGAAAATTTTGGACACCAGAATGATTTTGGATTCTCTCAGACACTGTGTAGAGGAGGTAATAAACTTTGGAAAATTCAAATCTTGGCATGAGTAACTACACCACTTTTTAGAAGACCACCTCATTCACAGTGTGTGCAAGCTATTAGGGACTTTTTTGTTTCTGGTTCATCTTCATAAACAAGAAAAGGGGTGTTATGCTTGAAATAACAGAATTACACATTGAATAACAGAACTACATGGAAGCTTCAAGCTGATTTCAAGCTAAAAAGTGACATCAATACCCTTTCCTCTTCAAACCACAGAAAGTAGAAGTACTTCATTTCTAACAAACTCATTTCCAACTCCGTATTGAAATTAAATGAAATGAGCAAATATTAAATAGGCAGGATCCTCTTGATAACTGTAGCTGCCTCTTGCTATGCAACCAAAGCTCCCACAGAAGAGCAGATAGTTACACCTGAATGTGCAAGAGAGCATTACCCAAATGTACATCCTATCATGAGATCTGCTTCATTAAACCACTCCATAGCCACCCCCTGCAGAGAGATTCTGTAGTGCTTAATTGCCCTTAATAGCCACTGCCACTTCTGCTTTCATTTGTCTGTGGTTTATGTTTTCCTTATGGGTGTAGTGGGACAAACAGTCATGTTGTTAATAATGTGCACAGAATGCATAATCCATAGCAGATACACTATCAAGCTTATTATTATAATTATATACAAAATAAAGTGATCACCCCACAATTTTTTCTCAGGCAAAGCAAGGACCAGATTTTTAATTCCTCTTTTGTGTTATGATTTGACAGCATCCCAGATGCAGCTGGTTTGTACTGTCTGTCTAATAGTGGCTTCTGTCCAGCAAAGAAAATGTTACTGCTCGCATATTCCTCTTAAAACTTGCACTAAACTTTATTGCGTCCTCATATTTAAGGTCCTCCTGAGCACACAGATTGAACAGAAATTCTGCATTTTGTCTGAGTACAGCAAGCTATTGAACACCTCCCTCAAGGCCTGAGGTAGTTCTTCTTTGTAAGTACATTAGAGTTCATTGTATTGGTACCCATAAGAGTTAATACCTTTTTGTTTTTCCACTGATTCATATGCTACTGCAAGTGCTTTGTTTACATCTGCATCTTAATGGCTCCATTATTTTGTCAGCCAGAGCTCTTAAATGAGAAAACTTGTTGATTCAAAAATTAATGTAACCAAATTGCCTCGTCTGGAGAAATGAGACTGTTGCAATTATTTTCTTCTAAAAGGGTATTTCCACATTGCAGTGAAGGGATTTGAATTGCATGTAATATGACAATAGCTAGTGTTTCCTAAAGCACTTTACAAGACACCTCGTTTTGCAGGAAAAGAAGACATAAGCCATCTATGACCTCCTTAACATGCCAAAGGAGGAGCCAAGGCTGGAGCACGGATGCCCCAAGCTGTGCTTTGGTGCTTTGTCTCACAGCTTCATCGTGCCATTCTTGCTATTGCTAACTACTGAGAAGACTCACAAGTCAAACCTGCCTCTCCAGACACACTTTACACAGCCCAATCTTCCATGAGTTCAGATCAAACATGGCACTGTGTGAGTGGAGGAGTTCTGTGGACACGTGATGTGCAGTGATGACTGCCATGTGGGAATGTTCCCTGGAGCATCCCATACCTGCATCCCAAGATGCACAACACCGATCAGTGGCTATTTTCTACATGATGCATAAATCTGTACAGACACAGCTGGATGCCAGCTGCACTTTGCATTTGCTCAGCTACCTGAGTGCCTCCAGAGAGGTTAATCTGAGCTACAGGAGCTCCAGTTAGAAGCAGCAGGCAGGTGCAGGGCCTCTAGTGTGTAAAGTGGAAAGGAGAAGCCCTGAATCAGAGCTGATTAGCTAAAGAGCCACGTTATTCCTGACTTTTGGATCATTCAAAAACATTTGAGATCATTAATAATTCATTTGCAGATGTAGCAGAGCTCTAAATGTGGCTGATTAAATGCATTTGACGTTTCTCTTGAGAGAGGCTGTTATTCCAGGAAACCACTTGGTATCTGAAAATGTCTTGGAATTAGTGTACTCAAAATTACAGGTTCACTCACAATGTTTTCCCTTGTAAAGAAAGGAAAGTGACCTCTGATTCAAAATCTAATGTACCCTGGTGAATAACTACAGCACAATTATTTTAAGTTCCCCACAGCCATTGAGCAGATCTGCTGTGTAATGATGCTGTCCAATATGGAGAGCTCTGCTTTCCTCTGCTCAGACAAAAACCTGCAGACAATGAGCCAGGAAGGTCCTACACACCTGGGGAAGGAGAGCATAAAAAGTGGTTGTTTGGCACTTCCCCAACTCCTGCAATTGCTGCTCTGTGATATGGTTCCCAAAAACCTTTCTGGCATCTGTCTAAAAATAGAGCCCCCATGCATTATCCTGGCAGAGAAACCAACCTCTCATGGGGCGCCTTGGTCCTCTGGGCTGGATGAGCAGGATCCAAGACAGGATCTAAAAGAAATAATGAGTTTTATACCAACATTGTGTCCCCATGATAATGTCAGAAAATTAGGGTCCTCTGGATTTGTTTGGCTTCATGCTTAAGTTAGGGTAAATCTCTTCTGATGTAGTTGTGGGGTGCATTTTGTGCCACTCCATTTAAATGTTTAATGAGAACTAAACATTTATGCAAATTTGAGCACATATTTTTCAAGTGGGTCACGCACATCCGGGCAGTTTTCCTTCTACTCTGCTTAGTGCAGTCACCATCACCAGGGCATCTCATCTGCTGGAGGCAGTGGGATCCTTCCCTGACAGAACCTTGATCAGGTTCACCTTGGTAAAAGTTTTTTGGTTTGTTTTCCTCTTGCCCTAAGTTCATGCCAACACACAGAAAGAAGGGATGCTGCATCTGTCTTTTGAGATCTCCAGGTGAAACATATGATTATTCTTTATTGCCTATTAAAACTCTTTCTAAACCCACATTTCCTTTAACTGGATCCTTTTTCCCACCTCAAATTTTAGATCCCATTTAGCTTCACATTGTAAATCTGTTGACCCTGAATGTGAAAATAAACTTCCCATCCCCATTTTTCTCTCTCTTTGACCTAAGAGTAGGTGTGAGACTGCTTGGATGAGATGCAACATATAATTTCTGCAAGAAACACTTTTTCTACCATGGCTGCAGGTTTTGCCACCTGCTAATAAAAGTCATAGCAGCACAACAAACCACTTAGACACTACCAGCACTTGTACTCGGGCATTAACAATGTCAGAGCCAGACCAGGAACAGCATGTACAGACACTGAAAAAGATAAAAATAAAGATAAATCGTTAGAGGGCATAAACCCAAAATTCCTTGTTTGTTATTTATGTGGCATAACCACAGGAGATGTATTAAATCCCTGCTAGTAAGTTTTGGGATGTAAATGTAGTCTGACAAGAAAACTGTTTTCTGCAAGGTTAAATTTGCTCAGGTCCAATACACTATCAATTGATTTTTTTCTTACAAACATGAATGCAACAAGGTGAAAACTTTCTGCTAATGACTAGCACACTAAAAGAGGCTAAGAGAAAAAAAAAAAACAGAACATTTTATTCCGTAAGTCTGCAACTGCCACCATATCTCACCAGTTAATTTCGACAACAGAAATGTTATGGTGCAAACTCACGAGCCCTTTAGTCTCACCCATGGCCCTGCATTTTGCTTTACTAGAAGCAAAAGTCAGGTTGAAATTTGTTTACATGTATTTTGGGCTTTCTAATTTCTGTTTAAAAACACATCAGCCCCTTGATCCTCTCCTCGCCAGAGTGCATGGTCTGAAGCTGGTGCAACCAGCCACAGGAACCTTTAGGGATGGCTGGGGCACAGTGGCCGCTTTAATGCCATGAGGTTCTGTATTCTGCAGTCCTAAGTCTCCTCCTCATGGCAAAGGAGCTATTTCATCCAAAGGATCTTTATCTGTTGGGAAAAGCTCATGGACATTTCTAGTCTAGAAGAAAAATTACTGTTGAAAATGATGCAACTATGAAAAACTGAAAAAAAAAAAAAAAGAAGGAAAGTTATTAAATCCTCAAACTTTCTTGTTACTTTCTTTCTTGTTACAAAAGTACTGATTTTGTTTTATTTTATGCCGTTTCTCCTTTGCTCCTTTTAGAGTCAGCACACTGTGCTTTGCTGAAGCTGCACAAGAGTTCAAAGCTACTGTTGGCTTCCCCTTTTTGGCAACACCTTTTTACATCAGTCTTACTTATATCTGACACAGTGCAGGTGAGTCTAACTTCCTAAAGCTCTGTGCAGTATGGTGTTCTTTGTTTCCATGCCATTAAATTTTGTGACATCCCACACAACAAGGCTGTATTTAAGCTGAAACTTATCCCCAGCCCAGAGAAGATACAGGGGCAGGGATCAGAAAGCCAGCCTGCACCATGGACAGACCAATGCTTGACCAGTGCCACCTTGACAGCCCCATATCCCCCTCCGTAGTGTGGGGAAAGTCAGGAACACTGGTATAAATACTTTGAGACACAGCGACAAATGTATAGCTAAAACAAATAGTTCACTATGTAGTTAAACCACTTTGCATGGGGAGCCACAGAGCAAGTCTGATTTTCTTTCTTTCAGGTTAATGCAATGTGCCCTCTGTGGAGCTGATCACTGCTTCATGCATTGGTGGCCAATTCAGACTCCAAATCTCTTGGCTTCAAACTAAGATGTTATTTATAGATCTCCCTCAGTCCTCCCCACCTGCCTTCCAGACTGGCTGAAGTATCAACTCTGAAAGTACAAAACCCCATTCAGGCACAGAGATGAGAACAAAGAGGACATTAAGTAGTTTGGACATTAAAAATATACTAAGATAAATTGTGGCAGGCAGGTCAAGTCCCTGAGGAACAATATTTTGACAAAAATCTTCCAAGAAAATTCTGAGGTACAAGCAGTAAAATCAATACTATGCTCAAACACCTTTTCCCATCCATCCAATCCACAAGTAGGCAGTCAGAAAATCAGATTAGCTTTATTTCATTAACCCTGCTAAAGTCAACATTTACATTTTTAACTTAATACTGGGTGCTCACTGAAGTGCTTTCCAAAGCCAGGTGATGAATGAGGCTAGGGAGGCTTCCCATCCCTTTCACTCGGCTACCACCACGTACCATGGAAAAGATAAATGGTAATTGGGAGCCTGGCCATGCTGCAGACTGATGGAGTTGTCTGGGGAAAACAGGACTGGTGATTGCCTGCAGATCAGCATTCCCCTGGGCAACCTCAGGCTTTGGAAGCCTTCTATCTCTGAGCTGACACCTCGGTGGTTACTTTCTTGGCTAACTCATTTGTGAATCAGGTTGTGTAGTTTCCTTTTCTTCCATTTACCATCCTCCTGACTTAGCTCAGTGCATGAGTCAGTAAGCCTGGCTTAATCATCTTCATTATAAATTCTGAATCTATTTCATTGCTGATAAAGTTCTTGCTGATCAGCTTCTATAACTAAAATATTCAGAATGGAAAAGGAGGTGGGAACTTCACCTTTGGCTTGTGGGTATTTTTTTAAATTAACTTCTGCCTTACAGCACCTTTCCAAAGAAGCAGCCAAAAGCTGCAGCAGCATCCTGTATTATAAATATTAAAAGGATGTGACCTTTTAAAGGTACATACTTTATATATCAAACTGTAAAGATAAAGTAGAATTTAATTATCCTATGCCAAGGTCATTGAGACATTTGCCTTTTTCCTAAGGAAATTATAGCCTTATAGCTCACCTTTTATAATGCACACTTTTCTGTCTGTGAAATTCGTTATCCAGTACTTGATCTCCTCGATAGCCTAATGCTGATGTCCTTAGGAAATTACTCTTTTAATAGTCTTCTTGAAGAACACGTGTTTTGTGGCACCTGAAAACAGATGTACTGTAAATCTAGACTAGATGCATATTTCACCTATTGAGCTGTACATTTCAGTAGCGGTGGCTTTCTATGTGTGGAGATGGAAATAACTTAAACTCATTTGCTTGACAAGATATGCTTATTTGTCCTCCTACATATCCTATGAATACAAAGTTGGATTTGTAGCTTGCCCTTTTTACTTTACATCTTCCAAAAGCCAAGGAACAAGAAAGGCACTACCTTATTAAGATCCTGTGGGTGAGCACAGGAACTGTAGTGATATACCCCTCTTACAACTAAGTCTATTGGGATGTACAAAGCAGCAGGTGCTTTAGTTCAGCTGTTGCTACAGACAGTACAAAAAAGATTGAAAGTGAGCAAGCAAGCCCCTGATTGACATTCATAGGTTAGGAATGAGGTGCTGGGGACCTTTTCTGCTACCAGATCTGACTTGGGCAGCAGAAGATGGGTCTTCAGCTTGACTTTCTCACAGGGATGGCAGCAGCCTTGGCTAATCAATGTTTCTACTACTTATCCATGTTTCTGGTAGAAGAAACTTTAGCCAAGGATGTTTTTCTCCTAAAAACATATGACCTTTGGAATTGAGAAATAATTTGGCTGCCTAAAACTGGGCATCTGCATTAAACCAGCTTGTCTTCCAAAGTTTCTATGCCTTGGCAAAGCTAAGAAAACCTTGAAAATGTTGGGGTTTGCTTTTCCTTATAAATAGATGCATTGTGTACTGGGGTAACTTACTGCAGCTCTGCTGACTTCACTGGGTACAGAGGGTTTGGCCATCTCAACAAATGATTATACAGAGCCAAATCATCTCCCGTTCTGTGCCCTGTTTGGGTGTGTGAGAGTTGCATGTGCATCCAGCACCCCTGGTGAGCATCAGTCCCTGCCCAGGACAGCTCACCTCCTCCCTGTGCCCCAGCGAGCAGCAGGCAGTAGAGTGTCATGGAATGGGAACATGGCTGTGGCAGGATCACCTTCCTTGACACAAGAAAGAGGAGAGTCAAAGGAGAAAATGTCTGAAGTCTCTTTGTAAACACAGATGGAACACTCTTTCACAGGGGCACCCTGGGGAACACTTTCATGTGTCTCCTTGAAACCCACTCACTAAGTGTTTATAGACCTTCTGTGAATAGGTAGGGCACAGCTCTCCAGTCTCCTGTGGGGCCTGTGCCATTCCCACTGCAGCCCAGAGGAGCTGGAATACCTTGGGGCAAGCCTGGAGTCTTGGCTGGGGAACCTCACCCTTGGGTGCAGTGCAGGTAGGGAGCCCTCCCAGGGGACAGGAGCTGCTCCCAGCTCTGGTGGGAAAAGCTGCCCCTGCCCTTCCCTGACATGGGCCACTGTCTTTGGGCAGCTTTTCTACTTCTTCAACTTCCTGACTGCCCAAGACTGGGCAACACAGAAGGTAGTGGCTGGGGCCACTTAAGGACAGATATGCTTATAGTCTATCCATGTTACATTTTCTTCAATGCTTTTATGAATCAAAACGTTAACAAACCCCAAACGCTTCATTTCACACAACACAAATTTTTATACAGCTGTTGAAGTTGTTTTTAAAGCTCTTCTATAAAATGAAGTACAAGCTGAAGATAAGAACCATCTGAACATAAACTGAACTATATTGTCTTCTGGAAATTTCCTTTCTGTTTAGCTTCTGAGGGTTTTTTACTTTTTCAGGGATCTGCAGACTGCTTTACTCATATGGGACTGACATTTTTCAGTAAAAATATTATCTTGTTTCAAGAAAAGAAAATATCATCCTCCTCTTTTAACCTAGAAAACAGAAAATAGCATCTTCTTTCCAGTGTTTCTGTAACCAACAGCATCTGTAACAGGCTTTCTGCATTCCTTCTTGCAAGAGAATTAGTGAAGATTAAATATCATATAAACGTGTTGACACAGACCTACAACCCAATGCAAAATATTATGCAACAAAAATAAAGTATCCTCCCATCCAGGAAAATATTGTGATTCCAGAAAAGTCTGACAGGCACCATTACTGATAAGAGCATATTGCTGTTCTGTCCCCTGGAACCAGTCAGTTCACTTTCTTCACCTGCCATTTGAAATTTGATATAATTTTCAACTTTGAATGCTGGGAGAGCAGTTCAACTGACTTTTAAAGTTAATTTCAGGAATCCAGTTCAATTTAGCAAGTAATTTGCACAGCCCAGCCCTCTGATGGCAGCATGTTTTTCTGCCCATTGCAGAAAGCACAAAGAGAAGAGGAAGGCAGACAGCAGCACTAGTGACCCCACATAATACTCTAACACAAAAGGCAATTGTAAATGAATGTATTAAAGTGTTGACATGCCAATTAGCTACTTTAATGCAAGTAATTCTTTTTTTTGGGGGTGGTTCTTCCTTAAACCTGAAATTGCTGTAGCTCTTATGCTAACACCGAGTCATGAGATAAATGAATCACAGAATCTGCACAGGGTGTTCTTGAGTCTAACCTGATGTTACAGCAGGAGATCTCTGTATGTGTGCATGTATCTGTCATATGAAGCAATTGCCAAGGGACTCTGGTGGAACATCCCCTGTGTGCTCTCAGAGCCA
This sequence comes from Xenops minutus, assembly GCA_035221455.1. Classification (NCBI taxonomy): domain Eukaryota; kingdom Metazoa; phylum Chordata; class Aves; order Passeriformes; family Furnariidae; genus Xenops; species Xenops minutus. The sequence continues at coordinate 17,317,176 of JAWWEE010000010.1, forward strand.
GAGGGCAGGGGCTGTGCAGGAGGCACAAATCCTGCTCATGCAACCAGCCACAGCTTTGGGTCCACTGAAGTGGGACACATCCCTCCCCTTCTCTGCTCCTGTCAAAGGCCCCTTTAGGTGAGTTTATCCCTTCCTGGGCACTTCATCAACCCCTCCAATCCCAGACCTGAATCCCTTCTCACTGGAGCAGGCAACACAGCAGTTTGGTGTGGCAAATGCCAAGTGTACATATGTTACCACAGAGATCCTGATCTGGGAAGCTTGTCCATCTATTCCTGCTCTATGAGACTGGCCCAGTTACTGGTCTCCATGTTCCTTTAGAAAGTCAAGTCTTCAATGTAGCAAACATGAGCCAGCAAAGATGAAGCAGGCTGTGTTATCTTTAAAGACATATAGCTGGAGGTTTTCCAGAAAAATCTGGAGGTTTTTCCACTGCTGTTTCTTTTGCAACATCTAGGATGAAACCAAACCCACGGAGTCAGCTTTCTGCACCATAATGCAAGCTTTCCCAGCCCTTCCCCACCATGTTCTCCAGGAATGCAAGCTTTTCTTGCCCATGACTCAGCACCCCCAAGTGCTGCTCCCCCACTTCAGCATGGGCTTCCTGTACATCCCACCTGCACTAGCCATGCCACCACCACATCTGGCTCTGCTGGCAATTACAAAATGGCATCTGGGAACCTATGGGCTGCTGCAAAGGATCCACAGTAGTCCAGGAGGAAAAACAGGTCCATCGCTGCTCAGCCTGAACAGGAAGTACTGCAGTCCATACTGGCAGCAGGAAATGTCTAAGAGACCACACACTGAATGAGAGATGATGCCACACAACATACACACAGGCAGAAAGAAGCTGACAGGTTCTCGGTTCAGGTCACACAACACAGTTACTACAGAAATGGGATTATGACTGCATCAGCTTTGGCCTTTTCAGTTCAGATTCTTGGAGCAAAAATACTAGAAGTACCCACAAGTACTCTGGTCAATTAGTTACCAAGTGTTTCTGTGATATCTAAAGCAACTCCACAAGTCGGAGTATTTGCTGTTATTGGAAAAACACTTAATTTTCTTACATTCTGGTTTCACCCTCTGCAGAGCTGTAACAGAGTCCATTATCATGTGCCAGCTACACTCTGCTAATAAATGTCTACAGAGAATTTATGGCAAAAATCCAATTGCACTGAGATCAGTGGAGGTCCACTGTCACCACCAGTATTTCCTGGGCTTTGTACTGGTCTTTAGAGACCACGTCTATGAAATATGTCCTAACTCTAAGGTAAAGCTCTAAATCTCCCTCCAGTTTCCCATCCTGTTTCTAAGCTTTTAAATCTTGTGTTAAAATTTGCCTTGACTGGGCACGACATTCCAAACCCTTTCCACAGATCTAGAAAAGATTTCATTATGTTACTATATTTAAAACAGGAAAATTGCTCAGGCTTTTGGTAAAAACAACATAGCTGTAACAGGACACTTAGAGATACCAAGTGGGGGTTGATCAAGTAATGCAGACAAGTCCCAGGACTGGCTCCTGGGAATCTCGCCACCTGCATCTGGGAAGGTACAGCCTAAAGGAGCCTCATTGGAAAGCAACAGAACTGAAAGCACCAGGCCTGTGTGGTCACCTCCAGGGACTCCCAGCAGCCATTTTCATGTCATGATGTTTTCCAGCATGTGCAGAGGCAAACTGGTACTGCACCAGTCCTGATGAGATGTTGGCTCCTGTTGGCAGCAGCAGCTGCCTCTGCAACATTAGTCACTCACACAGGCAGACGCAGAACGGCTTGGGGAGCTTAGGAGAGGCAGCAGCATAAACTGTTCTTCAGCTTCTTCTTTTGTTATCTCTCTATGTTTTGTTTGCTTGCTTGGTTCATGTCTCCCAGGCCTGATCTCAAGAGTGATTTTTCTGCAGGGCTCATTTCTTTCTGCAGGACTATCTGCCTTTCCCAGGCTGATTGTGTGAGTGGAAATGAAATTCCATTGAAACAGATTCATTAAAAGAAGATTAACAAGATTAGTTGAAGTATTAGTTGAAGGTTTTTGCCTTCTTTGTTGAATGTAAATGGTGTTACAAACAACAGAGCCAAGGGCCATCCCTTCTCTGTAAGTTTCCAACATTGCTCCATCTATCCTGGTCCTATCAGCAGCTACTTGCCAGTAAATAGATGATACCTGCTGTAAGAATCTGGTGCTATACACTCACAAGAATACAGAAAAAAGAACAGTGGCCAGAAAAAATTTTGATAATGCACAGTGCAGCACTGCTTTGTTTCAGGAAAGTGAGCTAGAGGTCACAGCTCTCATCAGCACAGCACATCAGCCAAAGGGGAGCTTCATTTGTAACACACTCAAACTGCACAACTGTTCCATGGCGTTAATAGGAAGAGAGAGGTGTTTCTAGCTTCCCTCAGACTTTTAGAGCTGTTTTCCAAGAGCTACTCATACCACTCTCTGAATTCCTTGGGCAATAGTTTTCCCAGCCTGGGGCTCTCTGAGAGATGTTGGGACTGCCTGTGGTACTCAGCCGTGCCTGATCCCTGGGACCTGTGCCTTCTCCTCCACCCAGAAACCCATTAGCAGGAGCACTGAGCACCCTAACAGAAACCAAGCATTTTCCCTGGCACCAGAGCTGGAGGAACATCAACACAGTTCTAGGCTGGGAAGAGGCAGTGTGATATCTAGCAATGCTTTGAAACAAGGGCAGGAGAAAGGGCTTATCACATCCATAGTGCCCAGCACATCCCTGTCTCTCCAGGCTGTCTCATGGACTGCTCCTGCTGTGTCCAGCCAGCCACACTGCCACAAGTGCTTTCTGCCACCTTTCTGTCCCTGGCAGAAGGAATGACAGCAGATCCCCAACCTCCACGACTGGAGAAGGGAACGGATGGTGTTTCAGTACTTGAGGACTGGAAGAGGCCAGGCCTAACCAGAAGCTATGGATCTCACAAGAAAAAAATCCTCCTGACTGAATTGTGTTTACCTCAATTACACAAGAAACCACCACTGTGGTTGATGCTAGACAGGCTTTTGCTCTTTTAGAAACAGCTGCGATCTTCCTGTTTTTCATTTTCTGCTGCCTGCTTTTGTTTCCAGCTCAGGAACTTAAAAAAAAAAAAAAAAAAAAAAAGGGAAAGAAAAAAGAAAAAAGACAAACAACAACAGAGAAGGAACAAGCCTGAAGCACATCAGGTCTGGAAGAACAGAGAGAAGGCAGATCAGGATCTCCTGTCCTTCCCATCTCAGAGCACATGAGCAGTCAATGACATTAAAAACAGCAGACACAGAGCTGATGGAAGAAAGGACTGACACATAATTCGACAAAAGAACTCAGTGCTGTGGATGGGCACCCAGGGTAAGGACATAGCGAGATTTGAACAATTATCTGTGTAACAGGAGTAACAGTTTTAATGGCTAACAGACTCGTGTGGAGATAATGTAACAGGGCACCCAGCTTAAGCCAGTGAGCATGGGGAGAAACTATGGGAAACACAGGCGAGTCACAACAGCTGAGAGCCCAGCATGCTGCCCAGGCCTGCTGGAAGGTGCCTGGGGTGCCCTATTTGCTGAAGATCCATCTGACCAGATGGACCGTGGGCCTGCTTTGCTGTGGCAACACTCTGCTCTTTTCCCTGTTGCATTCCCATTAAACCTGTGAGCACAAGAGTGGCCATGAACCCATCCCAGCTCTGCTCCAGTGTCTCTGGCTGCCACCTATGCCTGCGTACACACAGCTTTGGGGAGGAGGAAGAACTGGAGTGTTAAAACACTTAGGAGAGTATTTAGGAAATAGATTTCATTACAGTATATGCAAAGTCCATTTGCAGCTTGAGCACACAAGGAATTTGCTGCTGGAGATAATGAGCTGGTTTTCAGCAAAGTATGAATCTGCCAGCTGCTTGTAGAGGCTCATGGGCTGTCAGAGCACAGATCATTGCTACTGAGGGCTCTGCTAATACTGTAAACAGTGATGACATTTAGAGTATTGTTTAACCAAGGGAGGGGGTTTAAGTCATTTCTACAGTAATATTTAATGGGGAGTAAACCTCTGCAGATCATACATCACAACTCTGGCAGCATTCTGTGATGTCTTTAGGCTACATCCTGAAATTATGAATAATGCCTATTAAAAAATCCTGCCACTTAGTTGTGGTAAACATCTCTGGGTAAGATGTCAGAATGATTAGAGCCCAGATCATGAATGCAGTATCTGTCTTCATCCCATGGAACAGTTCATAGGATCAACACACCATTATAATACTTTATTGCACCTCTTAAACCCAACAGGCTACAAAGTGCTTCCCACTAGCAATCTTTTCACTTAGGATTTGATTTAAGCCCCTTCCAAGTCTGAGCATCGGAGAGCATGAGAAATTAGTAGGATGTGCATTTCAAGGCAGTCTTTTTGCAACTTGGAGAAAATTATTTCCTCTAAGCAAAGATTTGCTTATCTTGTAGCAAGGTAATTTACTTTGAAGCAACATGAGATGAGCATGAAAGCTCTTTTCTCTCCCCACAGCAAAGAAGAAGCCCTTGGTCTGTGTCCCTGAAACCATGCTCCTATCTGTGTGGATATTTCTGCAGCAGTGCAAGAGGTGTGTGAAAGAAAGACTCTAGGCAGTAACAGAATATGTGAAAATTTACCTAAAGCCAGCTAGTTTCACTTTAAATTGTATTAAGCTTTCAAATTAAAGTGCAAACAGCTCTTACAGTGCTAAAGCCAGTATGAAAGTTGTGACATGTAGCCATAAATTTCAGTAAGAGCAGAACAGGGTGCACTCTTTTGTCCAAGTTCGTGCTGGTACAACATCTCTCCCCTGTGAGGTCAGGGAGCATGGAAACTCCCTGGGCACAAGGCAGAAACAGCCTCTGGCCATCTGCTCACTGTAGACACTGAAAACCTCACAAGAGAGAGCCAGCTGAAAGCTGGTGGGAAGGAGAGGCTTCTTGACCACAGCAGTGTGAGATCTTTCCTGTGGAGAGTGTTCCAAACACCAGACTGGCACTCCCAAAAGCATCACTGATGGTACCAGCAGTATCTCAGAGCACTGGGGATGAGATGCAAGTATGTCTGGGTTTCTGCAGCACACAGAAAATAGACCAGCTCCACCATGGGACTATTCCAGGCTGCCAAGGAAGATGCTCCACAGGTTTTAGGTATTGGCAGGCCTGAGGGATGCCAGGATTTTGGATACCTTGTGTAGAGTCAAAGGTCCACTTTGGCCAGTGTATTTTCACTCAGCAATTCAAGCCACAGTTGCCTCCCCATTCTCTACTCCAGTTGATGGAGATATGCCTACAGGACAGCAAGAGTTTTTGAGGTGTGACTGAAGTTTGAAGCTCATCATCCTACCAAAGCACACCTATAATATCTCACAACCAACATTTAATTTAACAGTTTGCATTTACCCCACACTACCAACATTAAAATATGACAAACATGCCAGCTGTGCCTCCCACTCTGCACGGCATCCATGATGGCCAGTGTTTCTTTCCAGCAGATTATTTCCCCTGTACAAGCCAGCTGCCGACAATATCAAGTTCATCTGTTTTGAACATTAACTCTCTCTAATTCTCACTTTCTTAGTGGGCCTTTGCATAGAAACCTTCCTTAGCAACAGAGAGGCAGAGCAGCAGCAGCAGCTTCAGCCAGGGACATTCATGAGGCAGCTCCAGGCTCTCTGTGTGGCACCTTGCCTTTTGTCCTGCCACCCCAATGGAATTACCATTTCCAGCAGAATCAAGATGTGGGGCTGGAAAACTGTTTGGGACCACTTAAAAATTACCTTTTCATTAAGTTCTCTTGGCTTGGTTTGTGAGCCAGGTCATCCAAGGGCAATGGTTTGCACCTGTACAGCACTGGTATGCCAAGGATGATTTCTGGTGTTTTGTGGCCATGGGCACAGGGGCTGTCAAAGAAAGTCAGGAGGAAAGTGGGAGGGGATTAGAGTGGGAACATCTCAGTGTGGGCTAAGGAGCCACCCTGCCAAAGAGAGACAGAAACAAGTAGAATGGCTCAGGCTACTGAAAAGAGCACCATGAGCTTAATGGAATAAGAATGCCCTGAGCACATGCCATCTTGCACCATCATGTGTGATCCTCACTGGCCAGTGGGCAATGTTCTCTGGTTTATCTAAGCCCAAGGGCAGTGCTGCTCTCTGAGTGATGTTCAGATGCTCTAGTGTTTTTACTGCCACCCATTTCTGCTGTATCTTGACTTAATTGCTATTTCTTTTGCTGGGTAGAAAAATCAGTATTTGGCTCTCTGATCAGAAGGATGCTGTAAAAGTAAATCAGTAGCTGCATGAGTGAAGGGTCAGTTCTTCAGCCCTACACCATCACAGGCAGATGGCACACAGAAATGCATGCAAGAAAAGCTGGCACTTCAAACCCCTAAGCAAGAAGCATCTAGGTTGTAAAAGAAGTGGTGAAGGATCAGGGACAGCACTGTTACTGCTTCAATATCATCCTTCCTCCAGGCCTGTGCCTTTCTGTTCCCAATAGCTTTATTTTGGCAGGCAGATAAAGCAGAATGCGTGTTTCTCTGAATTTTCCACTTCTCTCAGGGAAATAGCTGCTGCTCTGTAGACAGGGACAATTCAGCTCTGTCTGTGCTGCAAAGCAGGTCTGAAGTGGAAATGTCTCACCAAGGGGAAACATCCCAGCACAGGTCCAGAGTTAAGCTAAAGCCAGTGATACCCATTTCCCTTTTAGAACCTGCTTGTGTCCAGCCACCTTGGAGGCCAAGTGTCCTAACGAAAACTTCCCCACCTGCATCCTCTCTGAAGAGCCAGCACAGGGACAAAACTCAAGTATTGACACAGGCACTAACCACCACTTCCAGTCTCAGGAGCCTGTACCTTTATCCTTCCATTCTCTGACTCATCCTGTCACAAATACACCACGCAAGCACCCTGCTGCTACCAGCATTACACCATGACTCACTGGTAAACGTGCACTGCTCTCACTTCTAGTCCTCCCTGCCAGGTTTTTCATTATCTGTTCTGCTGCCTGTGGGACAATCATCTCTGGGGAGAGCCCGGGTGGTCTGCACCTCAAAACCCCCCTCCCCTGCTCACCTGTCAGCACAGGACCCAATTAACTGCAGGCAGCTGACCTGAATTCACAAGCCTACCTTGTAGAGAATATGGAACAAACAATTCATTCTGCTTGTCCTATGCAGTGGGAGCAAATACTTTTATCATTGTGGGTCACAGAATCTGCAGAGCTTTTATTACATATACAGGAAAACACTTTTGTGTTATTTTTTTGTTTGCTATTTTAGTTTCATGTTTTAATGTTTTCTAACTTTTATCCAGTGACAAACAATTGTGCTCTTAGATGAGGAAGCATTTGTTTATGCCTCTGACCAAAATTCTGGTCCTGAGAGGGTTTAGATTTAGCACATTCATTCAAAACCCAACAGGGGAACTACAGGCTTGACTTATTTATTTGGTAAGTTTGATCTCAAAGACATTTGAAAACTTGATTGTATCAAAGGCTGCTATTTATAAAGTCTGTTTCTCATAATATAAAGACACAATTCTAAATTTTTAGATAAATGCTTACTGAATTAAATGAATCTCATTGCTTTTACTACACGTGAAGTATTCTCACACAGAGCTATCAGTAATTACACATAAAAAGTTAATGGAAAAATCAAACATGCTAAAGGTTAACTGTAACGTAGCTTTCATCATCAAAGAGATAAAGTTTCAAGACTTAGAATATTCTTAATACAAAGTCAAAAGCTAACAGTGTTCCTAAGAAGCAAACCACCACCTAAATAACGATAAGGTGTCAAGGCTGGGCAGTGCCTAATTCCCAGGAACTGGTTACTGGCACATGCTCAGGAAGCTTCATTCAGGTACAAGTAATTCAAGAAAATGGAACTGCCTTCAAGTCACGTTTACTCCCTGGGTCTCCACGTGCAGGGCAGGTTATCCCAACAAACACTGATTTCTGCAGAAGAAAGGAGCTCTGCAGAGCCACGTGTGCCAATGCCAGCACTCACTCTTGTGGGGAGCCAGGCAAAGGCAGCACGAGGGACAGACAGCTGAGAGCTGTTTTCTGCAGACAGGAAAACTCACTCCAAAGACCTGGTTTATCTACAGAATGAAAAAACCTGGAAATATGATCCAGCATAATCCCTTAGTGCTTTATTCTGATCACAGCCTCCTGAAAATGTTCAGATTTGGGTTTTTTTCCTACCAAAAGACATAAACAAACAAACAAAAAAGTATCATTTTTATAAGTGCATTTGGAAATAATTTCTACTCTTTTAATTCTGATAAAGAAAAACACAATTACAACTTTATTCTTTTTATTTTTGGTTCAAAGAAGGAATAATTCCTGGTTTGTATATACATTTTCAGGACAAAATCTCCTCCTCTATGAGTTCTAACTTCTCCTTTTATCTTCTTTTTTTCCATCTTCATCACTACTAAGTTCTCTGAGCTTACAGGCACCCAGGGTATTGGCAATGGCATTTCTCCTTCAGCATGGCAGCCATAAAGAGCTGTATCTTCACAGGGGAAGGGGAACAAAGTGCATTTTCCTCCTTTCCCCTTTGTCTTTCAGGTGCCCTGTTGGAGTGCTGCAGAGGACAAACTCTTGCAAGCAGATGGCTGAAAGTTTCCATGCAAGACAGGAGAGATCCCCCACTGCCTCTTCAGGCCTCATACATTTTTTAATCACAAAGTAAGATGACCTTGGCTCTCTTAACACATTGTTTTCTGCCAAAATCATGAAACCAAATTAAGTTTCACAACTGGCTTCAAGCACTGATTTCCATTTGGAGGGCTGGGAAAATTCACGGCAACCTGCAGCTTCCCTGCACGTGGTTCACACTTTCTCCACAGGCTGAGCACCAAATAAACAGTTTAACCAGGATTCCAGCAGAAACCTAAGTAGCAGAAAGGAAGTAGAAAGAAAATGGGGTTCATGGATGCAGCTATTGTCCCCTATTTATCTCTCAGTTTTAACCCTTTGGAAAAGAGAGCTGGAAATCACAGCTTGATTCACGTTGGCACTGGTGGGGCTACACCACAACTGGAGCACATCATGCTGGATGGTGCTTGCAGTGTCCCTTGTATGCACTAAATCCAGTGATAAATGGGAATCTCACTCCTTGGAGCTTTTGATAACTAGAAAATTACACCACTAAACAAAAAATGTACACTGCTGTCGCTTGACTTCTTCCTGTTCTCTGCATGCCTATCCCTCACTCTTTTTCAAGTGCCATTTTATTCAGACACCAATAGTTGTTGTTGCATCTGCAAGAAGCAGAGCAGCAAAGCAGCCAGGGCCCATGTGCCATGGCATCAGTAGAAGGGCCAGAAAGAAGTCTGTTCTCTCTGCAAGAATTACTTGCTCCATACCAGCTCAGTCCAGTCTGCTGCTGCTCAGCACATTCAGCAAAGTCCATCAGCTTCTGCAACATGCTGGAAGGGCATGGGTTTGCAGGAAAAGAGGGGGTAGACATAGTCCCAAGCCTCTGTACTGTAAGGGGTGGTTGATCAGGCAGTTAAATTAAGCAGCTTGCTTTGGAAGCATCAAAGACCAAAACTCCCCTAAAATTAAATGGATCCATTAAGTACATCAGGAAGAACAAATTTTCATATCTTATTATTTTTAGAAGCTGTAATAAAGATAGGAAAAACTTCAAGAGCCACACTACTCCAAAATGCTCTGGAGTTCCGCTTAAGAGCTGAGACACAGCTCTTATCCAGCCTTCCCAGGGCAATAAAAAAGAGCACATCCTCTTGTCACCCACCTGCCAGGCCTCCTTCACCAGGCTATAGGCAGCTCTGAGATACAAAATCTTCCTGGCTAGCCAGAAGGCTTGCTGGAAGGTGAAAGTGAAACCTAAAGAGCATTTCAAAATTGAGTCTGGCTTCAAAAAACCCTGCAGGAGGACCTGCACCTGAAGCTTTTCATGTTTTCTTGCTTTGTTTGACTGTTTATTATTAAACTATTCTTTGAACCACATAACAAGCTCTTTTATGGATCTTAAGTTGAAAGGAATTCAGCCTGAAAACATAAAAAGTAAAAAGATAATATTTTGTGAAGAAAACTTTGATGTATCTTAAAATAACATATTTTCAGAGGTAGTTGCATATTAAACCTTTTTTCCCTCCTGTAGGCTTTTCTAGAGTTAATAAACCTATGAGCTCTTATTGACCAGGCACAGCAGGTGCATATATTGGAGCGTCTCACTGGAGTCCAGGAGGAGAAGACCAGCTCTGAAGTCCTGAGGCTGCTGGAGCACCGTTCACAGGGTCACACAGCAAAGTCTTCTTCTTATGCATCAGTAAGTCTAGGAAGCTCTAATCATAGAAACATCTGCAAAATTTTCTACCAGCTTGATTCTCAATGAATCAGTGAAACTTCTGATTTATACCATCAAGGACTTGTCTCAGTCTCATTACCTTCCAAAATCTAAATTGAAACACGTAACAAGCTTTCTAGGCTATCTGCCCATCGTTGTTATATAGCCTACATTACCATAGTATTGGAGTGCTTCATGATTTTAAATATATTTATGCTCATATATATTATGCTCATATATTACAGTGCCCCACTGGGTTGGAGAAATGTAGGGTTTTCTTCCTTTAATAAACTTGAAACTGAGACATAGAGAGACCAAAGAGTTTGATCCATCAAAGAATACAGGACCCCTAAGGACCAGACTCCAAACCTGAGCCACTCAGCTTCTAAGTGTTCTCCAAAATCGACCCAGTCCTTAGGCTAAAGTTTGTCTCAAATGCTTGGCATCATCATCCCACCCTTTTCATATCAAACTGTTGGAAAAGTCACCCAGCAGAAAGTCAATGCTCAGGATAGAAAACAAAACAAATTCTCTAAAAATATGAAAGCAAACCAAGTCAGAGAATCTTGCTTAAGACTACGAGGCACATCCACATTATTTATCCTAACAAATAGGCCTCTCTGGACCATGCAGAGATCTCCAGTCTCTCTCCCTTGGCATCAGCAGCACCCAGGCCAGCATGAGTCTATGGGAATATTTTAAACTTGCCTTACCTTCTCAGACACTTAGTGGGAAAAACTAACAGAAAGTTATAGCTGAAAGCAATATGATGTGGCTGTGTGACTGTCACATAATGGAACACTCTCTCTGAGTAATTGCGTAAAGAGCAATTTTGCGGGTTTTATTGAATAACTCAAGAAAATTTAAGCCTCTATAAAAGGATAGTGAAAATAAAAAATAACTCTGTTACAGGAAGACATGTCCTCACATAAAGAATGCTAGCAGTACAACATTTATGAATGTATAGGAATTCTAACTTTCTCAGAAACATTTCAAAAGAAGTAGCTTTTGTTCATATAGCCCAATTATTTAGTTCACAGCACACAAGATCTGAATGCTGTACACACATGACATGTGACTGCATTCAATATATTAATGCTATACAAACCATAATGGGAAGAAAAATTAATGTTCTAAAAAATATTCCCAGACACACAAGACAAGGGGATAAGAAAAACTTTTTTGCACATCAAATCTGTCTCCTTGTCACTGTACCTACACCTACATCACCTACCTCCACTCACACAATTACCACTTTAAAAATCAGACTCTTGCCCAAAATACTCTGGACAGAGGGCTGTTGCAGAGCCATATCAGGGCATCACTGCCATCTGAAGAGCCAAAACATAAAAGTTATATACAGTTGTTGGTTTTCTTTAGGTTTGAGGGGGGTTTTGTTTGCTTTTTTTTGTTTGTTTGTTTGTTTTTGTTTCCATGGGGAGCATCACCATCAAAAGATTCAGTCATTTACCCCCATCTATCCAGAATCACTCTGGCAGACCTGGAGAGCCGACCCTGGCCCTCCTGCCTCCCAGCCCTCTGTTTAGCCACGTGCTAACAGAAGTCATTACACATGCCACTGAAGACAAAAGCACTGAAAACACACCCTGAGACACAGTGTCCAAATTTAGGACTGATTGATTCTCTAATTTATTTTAGTTCTTTTAGTTTTCCCTTTTAAAGGAAACATCAACGTCACATCTTTCTCAAGGTGAGGATTTTCTGAGCAGTGCTATTGTTAATCCTGCTGGCGAAAAAGCCCCAAGTAAACAATGACAAGCATAATTCCGTTCAGTTATCACAAAGAAACCACATACAGTGGCAGGGAGCCAGCTTCTGATCTCATTTACACCGGGGCAGAGCCATGGCAACGGCACTGCTGAAGCACCAGAGCCTCTCCTGCCGTAAGGGAGATGGGCAGCCAGCACAGCCTCCCCAAACGGGTTTGCAGAACAGTGCAAAACCTCTCTCAGCAAATTGGAAAGATCTAGATTGGTGCTTGGAACGAGCAGCAACCTGTTTATGCATCACAAAAAGGTTTTCCTGTCTTGTTTAGGCTTTTAGCTGTTAAGCTTTTCAGGTAAACTGTAGAAACCCCAGGTAATGGTTTGAATTAGGCTTTGATTTTATATTAGAAGGTTTCAGAAACCTGTTTCCACTCTTCCTTAGGAAAGCAGGCCATGAGACACCAGGGTATTTACACACTGGCTTCAGCCAGATGTCAGCAAGACTTTGCCAGGTGCTTGGATGCAGAAGGAGGTCAGGGTCAGACCCACTGCCCCCGCACTCCCCAGCACAGCTGCCTGGCGAAAGTCACCACACTGAGCCATCAGGGTGCCCTGCAGACCGAGCATGTTCTGTCTTGGGCAGCAGCTGGTGCCAGCTGGGAGATGTTCTGGGGAGTGCAGCAGCGCTCAGTGCTGAGTCAGATGGAGGGGGAATGACTCACCCAGAAACGTCAATGAAAGACAATATTTCTTCTCTCCAGGCTGCCCTTGTGCTTTGTGTTGCCTTGTGCTGCCTTGTGCTTTCCGTCCTAAAGGACAGAGTCCCTTTGCACCCTTTTAGACAGCAGCTGAACAGTTTTTAACAGCTCAGAGTTTCAAAATGCTGTTCTTTCTCGAGGTTTCTCTCATAGCAGATGCTTTTTCTGTGCCTGACACAAGACACCGTATGCAGAAGGAACCACAAAGAAGGCTAGATGTAAACCAGCACCAGGCTTGGGAGGGAGGATGGCTGCTGAAACAGCAGACAGACACAGGACAGCCTGGCTACCACTTTTGCACAACAAATGGCTGCACACTTGTCCTCCTCCATCCCTCTCCAAACCAGCCAGGGACAGGCAGCTTCTTCTTGGTCTGAAGTAGGAAGAGCTGGAAGCTCATTAAGTATATGTAACCATTATGTAAACATGTGTAATAGAACAAACTTATTTTTTATACTTCATGCTTTCAAGAAATCTGCAGACACAGTAAGAACAGAGCTACACAGGAAACAGAAAAACCAGAACTGAAGGGGATCTCCATGTCACAAACAGGGCTGTAAATCATAGCTTCAGTCATAAGCCTTGCAAAATGGACTAAATACCTCAGGCTCACACTAAGGATTTTATCTGACATTGTTTCATGACCATTTTACTTGACAAGTCTGCAGAAAAGACTTTAATTTTTAACAGTTAAGGGTAAGTCAGGGACTGAGGAGTAGGCGACTACAAGCTGACTCTAATTCAGGACCTAATACCATTTTGGTTAGAGACATCAAATCAAGGCTTATTTGAGACAATCTTAAGAAATAAAAGTGCATCCTACCTTTTTGATGATAATGGGAAGATATTTTGCACCAGATTTTAGAGGTGCTGCAAGGAACAAGAAACTTGTTTGCATAATTTCATCCAGAACAGAGGAAAGCACAAGCCCCAGTACACTCACTTAAGCTGTGGCCCTGACATGTACACATGCTCCATAGCACAAGAGACCTGTAATCTTTCCATGACAGGACATGACTGGATATTCAGGGAACATGCTCTTGGGCCTTACACTGACACTGAAAGGCCAGTCAGAGGAGGGAGAAAGTGTGACATGTTTCTTACATCATCTTTTCTTTAGTCTGCTCTCCTTAATTTAGATAGATTTGCAAATGTTCGCTCACTGTGGGTCACACCTACCCACCAGCACATCATTGGGATCCAAAGCGGTGCTAGTGAAAGTGTGTGTATGACAGCATTTTCCTTAGAGAAGGCACAAGTAGTTGACATTTTAGTAGTATAATTAGCACCCATAAAAACTCTGCATTCTAAGAATAGTCACAAGAAACGGAAATATGGAGTGGGAGCTTATAAAATATTATCAGTTTTGTCATCTCTTTGGAGAAAAGCCTGCCAACTGGCCTCAATTCATCCTTTAAGGGTATAGTAAATGCTTGAAACTAGATTTTCAAAACAGTTTTACTTCAGCCTCCTAAGAAATTTAAACAGCTTCTTTTTGCTCCCTCTTTGAACAGCAAAACTAAAGTGTGTCACCAGAGGTAAAAACTCTCAGGTTAATTAATGAATTAGCTAATTGCACTTGGCTACCATATCTGAGCATTTAAGTACAAAGCAGCAGTATTCAGTCATCCACAGAGCTGACCAGGGTACATGTGTACACTTCTACACAGGATCCAAGAAGAGTAATTGGCACTGTAATTGATGAATAGTAATTGGCACTGGAATTTGCACAGGTCCATTAAATGCAAAGTTTTCTGCAGATACGGGGTAGAATTTAGGGGAAAAGATAAATGCGTGGACTTTCATTAATTCAAGGGCTGTTGCCCACAAAGAGCACATTTTGCAACCAAGTGTCAAAAATTAACTCCAAATTTACTTGGCTCCAAAGCAGTGTCCTTTTGCTGCTGCCACTTGGTTGCTTGTCACGGGGCTGCCCCATTACACGTCAAGCAAACTGATGCGTGCCAGAGCAAGGCAAGGCAAGGCACCTGCACTGCATCCCAGCACTGATGGCTACCAGTCTGCAGCCCTTTGTTTCACCAGTGCCTGCAGAGATCAGTCAAACCTGCCAGTTTTCCTAGGTAGCCTAAAACTTAGGTACTCCACTTTCATTATTGCAACATACACATTCCCTTAGGCCCGTAATCTTAATCACCCTTCTAATATTGTGCTGTTGATGTGGGATTTAGGTTTCTTTATCACTTTTGTGCTTATCTCTGCTGCTCAGAGTGAGTAAATACTTTTGGATTGATCCAAGTCACTGTTCTTTTCCTTTTCAACCTAACACCCATCTTTATTCTGTGCATCTCTCTCAAGAGAGGATTAGATGGTATATTTGCCTGACTTTTGCACAACAGTTAGGTAAAGATAGAGCAGATGAAAGAGCTATTCAGCTGAAATGGCTTCTCCCTTGTTCCCAGTGCAATGTGCATTTTTCTCAGGACTCCATGTTTCTAACCTACAGGTCAACCCCTGGTCCAAGCCTATGCTGAAAATAAGGTATGGCCTAAGGGAACGTAAGATTCTCAGGAGCTATACATCTGCATCTGCTCATTCTCCCAGCAGCAGAGGTACACACCCACAGAATAAACAAGGCATAGGTCCACCCTGCTTGCATTTGTAAGTTAAGCAACACAGATCACCCTGGAAAAAAACCCCAACAAAATAGTAAAGAAATGAATGAATAAATCAGTTTCACTATGGTGTCATTGAATTCACAGTAAGGGAAGGAAACTTTTGGGAAACAATTTATTTTGATAGGAAAAATTCCACCAGGAAGCCTAAAAGATCAGCTGCAAATTCCAGTTAAAGATATTGTAATGAAGATGTGCTAATATACAGCAAGGTATGAGGATATGATGGTAAAGCAGTAGAGTGTTTTTAACAGAGTCCAAGGGACATTTGTGGGAAGGGTATATGCTCAGAGATTCAGGAGAAGATGCAGTTCAAGGCACTGGAAAAAAACCAAACAATAAGGATACAACAGTAGTTATTTTTAACTCTTTGCTGTGTTTATGAGCTTTGAAGTGCTTTATAGGCAGTACTTTAAAAAGGGGCTTGGAAAGGTGCTTTGATTGCTGGAGTGGGAAAGATCACCTCAGTTATTTAATCTCCAACTAAGGCTTAGACACTGTTTCAGAGGAAAGGAAGTGCTCAACCTATTCTGAGATATAGAACATCTCACCAAATCACCCTAAGTAGAACAATTCAAGTTATCATAAAATCTTACAAAGATTTCCCAAGATTAAGAACTTCTTCAGTGAGAAGAAAGACATGATGAATTTCCTGTCTTCTGAGACACAGGACAGCCCTGACAGTGTTCCCTAGAATGGTGTTCTTAGAAAATATACTGTGTATTGAGCACAGCCCCTTCATGGAGGGCTGACTACACACTGCATGCCTACTACAATATCCTACTTTGAACGGCAAAATTATGCTCCTACACTGGAACAAACCCAGCCAGGAAATTAAGAATTTAGTTGCTACCAGTAGATGTACATCACTACTGATCTTTCCCTGAAAATATCTGATCATCTATCATCTTAAATAATTCTGCAGTTTGAAAGTAGTCCAAACATAGCTGAGGCAGTTAATTACCCACACAAAGGGAAGGAACACAGTGCTCCTATGTAGTTTCCCATAATTTTGAGGTGTTCAGTAACAAATTGGAATGGGAACTCGTTGGATTTCTTAAAAAATCCCAAACCCTTCAGAAGATACAAGAGACTCTGAGAGGAAAAATGAAACACACAGGAAAACAATGGAGAGTACTCTACTGAAATCCAAATATAACACAGTTTCTGACTCTGCTTGAAGACAGTCATGTTTAATGTACAGCTCATCAAGAACAATTGTCTCACACACTTTGGAGCACTGCACTTTCCTCCTTCTGGCAATGTGGGCTTCCTCCATTGCAGATCCCTGCATTGCAAGATGGCTCTTTATGCCTTTGCTTCATCTTGAGAAACAAAGCAATAAAACCCCCTTTTTACCTCTAGGGAGCTGTTCTGTCATGCAGATTTTGAGGCAAACCAAAATGTGCAAACTCGCTCTAATTTAATTTTATTTGGAAAACTAATAATAGCCATTCCTGAAAATATGTGGGAAAGAACTAAACTGCCTTTTTCACACATGAGAATATAAGGAAAGATAGGCTCAAACTAGAATGTCCTCGGACAGTTGTAGACGTGCATATGTCCAGATTTCCAACAGTTCTGGAAGTAGGATTCTTGGCTAAGTTTGCTAGAAACACAAGGGCAAGGCACGAAGGTCCAGAGGAGAGGCAAACTTTTTATAATCCTCTAGCCAAGAAATCATAGAATCATAGAATGATTTCAGTTGGAAGGAACCTTATAAATTATCTAGTTCCAACCTCTCTGACATGGGTGGGTAAAGGTATCAAAGTTGACATCTTATTAGACAGGACAAAGGAACAAATAGGAACCTTATATGACAAGTCTCTGTTTTGTCTGTCCCACAGATATTCTCTGTGTCTCCCTAGGTATCTGAGAAAGCAAACTGGCAGATACCTTCAGCTCTGGTGTGCCAAATCCCTACCAACACAGAAGCACTAAATTCCACAACATCACAGCTGTGGTCAACAGAATTAGAGCTCTTAATAACAGGAAACAGAACGTAAATTGTAGCTGGCTTTTAGGCTTTCCTCAGATCCAAAAGCATGGATCCCTTACACTCATTGCAACAGGAATAGTATGACTTTTTCTTTCAGAAAGATGACTTTGTTTTGCACTATTACTACATAACAGCACTGATATTTGTCCAAGTCTTAAGTTTAAAGGCAAGTTATCTTCAGATATATTAGCTATTAGTCCAGAAAAGGTAGCGATTTAGAATTTAAAACAATTCTTTTTCTTTCTCTATTGTTTCTTTCCTTCTAATACAGTATTTGTCTACAAAAGTGCATTTCCCAAGGGGTCACATTAGTATTAGAACAACACCTTAACTGGCCAACACTGGTTAATTTTAACACCTACATATAATTCCAGGCCAGCTAAGAAACCTATCCTTAATATGCCTCTA
This sequence comes from Xenops minutus, assembly GCA_035221455.1. Taxonomy (NCBI): domain Eukaryota; kingdom Metazoa; phylum Chordata; class Aves; order Passeriformes; family Furnariidae; genus Xenops; species Xenops minutus. The sequence goes on from JAWWEE010000010.1 coordinate 17,335,022, forward strand.
CCCAAATGACTAAAGCACAGTTTGGCCATAAAGATACACATTCCTTCCTACTGCTAGAAATGCTGTGGCTCTGTAGGAAAGCAAACATCACAGGATTATTAAATTTCTACCTCAAGTTACAACTCTGAAGAGTTGGGTGCTTAGGAACCAGAACCAGGAGCATAAGATGTTCCCTGCTAACAGCACATTTTGCAAGGAACTACAAAAGCTTGCATCAACCTGTACCACCTAGGCCAACACAACTGAACTCCACAAACAGCTCCAAGCTTGTATTGACAGAAAATGACCAAATTTAAAAGCCTAACGTGTCTGATAAATATAACTCGGCCTCCCAAATTCTTTGACATTTTTTGTCCTTACCATAACCATCTTTCCCAATTGGATTTAAATGAGTAATCTCAGTTTTAAAAGGTTGGTTCAATATTTATGTTGGTTATTAAGGTTGAGGAGTCAAGAGATGAGAATGCTAATTTCTGCAAGCAGATTGCCTGACATTTGAAGAAGATTGAAAATTCCATCAATATGACACATTTTTCTTTGCAAAAAAAAGTTCATGTAATTTCTCAGACATTAATCAGCAGAAGTCAATTCTGAATGACAAATTAAAAACAACAGCCTAGATCCTCTACACCATGTCATCCTGTCTCATTGGAATGTCCATGCAAAGGGGAGTACAGGTTATACAGCAGAAGGGAAATCCAACATAACCTGTCCAGACCTGAGATCTGACTGGAAAAACTGTATGGGAATCTGCTTAGTGGAGGGGAACAATTCAGGGAGGCAGCTAAACGACCAGTCACTGAAGCACATTGAGTCTTTTTGGCTTGGCAGGATATGGGGGAATACACCTCTAAGTGTATGTCATTCAAATGGTTATTTAATGAGTTTACTGAGTTGTATTGAAGCCGCAGCCAGAGGAAATATAGGCTTTTAAGGCATCTTCCTGTAGCACCAAAATGGTTCCTCTTTACAGGATGTTAGAGTAACATCATCATGCTGGGAATCACACAGAAGTCAGCCAGCTCCTCAGCTGCACTGCACACAAGGAGCAAACTGGGAATGCCAGGGAGGGAAATACATCAGACTCAGAGATGAGAATAATCTCAAGGTGAAGCCAATTAGAGACTTTTAGAGACTTAAGCTGAAAAAAGTGAGCCTTTGAAAATGCTCCAGAGTTTCATGTATACGTGAAATGTTTAGGACTACTGTACTCTTTTCCTTGAAGAGTATCTTTCCTTTCCATGATCCCACAAGAAATGTATGTGGCATTGGGAAAACATTCAGCTAACTTGCATGTGAAAAAAAGATAAAAGAGGAAGGAAAAAAATCCCTGCAAACAAACAAAAAATTCCCCCCAGTTTTCAACTCCTGATTAATAACCAGAAGTCATTCCCTTCAGCACAGTCTCTCTCTCTCTATTATTTGGAAAAGTTTGTGCTTGTTTTTTTTGAGTTTTGTTATTTTGTTTTTCTTTCCACACCCCCTCTCTCCCCCCCTCCCTGTAAAGCGTGATCAAATATTGGCTATAATTTACAGAAAATATGTTAGCCTGGAGTTCCTTTGAGTGATGAAACGTAGGATACACGCTGCATTGCTGCCGTGTCCTACTTTCGATGTCGCATAGACCCGAGGCCAGTCTATCACCTCCCCATGGGCAGCTTGGAGACACCTGCTGGCTTGGGATAAAATCCCTCTGTCTTCCACCAGTTAGTGGTTGGTTTTGCTGGTAAGAACCTTCTACTGATGCCCTCCAAATAGTTGTTTTGCAATGCACTACAGAAGACAAAGACTAGGTGCCTTTTGAGTTTTGTCCTTCCTCTGGAGCTCTGCACGAGTTTAAAAGGAATGGATGTAGCCTTGCATACACTATATCTATCTATCTATCTATCTGTATAGTCTAATTATAGGAAAATACAGGTTACATGCCTATGCTAAGTGAGTCAGAGCTCAATTATAGGTCATGTCTGGTGTTTCAGTATTTTCCAGGACTTCTTCTCCCTAAGAGCAGAATTTGGTTAAATTTTAACCAAAATACAATAAACAGAATGATCATGAATGAAGCCTGAATACGGTTGCCTCGAGTTGTCTCTTAAATCTACTAACATCTTCAGAAAATTCCAGGGAAAAACCCCCCCAAGATTAAGAAAGGTCAAAAGAAGCTGTTTTGAATTAAGAAACAATCAGCCTCTTTCTAAGAACTGAATTTGAAGTACGTGTGCTGGTCCATTTCCATACAGTCTTGTGGCATTCCCGGGATTTGTGAGCTCCCTCTCGTGGCTGCGTTAAAAATCCTGGGCTATTTTTTATCGCACCAGCACCGGCTGTAGATTAATGCGGCACAAAAGGGCAGGTTCTCGTTCTCCGAGGCAGGAATTGATTTTAATCTCCCCGGCAGCTAAATGAGTCACCCGAGCTCCTGCTGAATCACCGTCACAGCCGGTGAGAGATGGATCTTTGCTGAAGGTGGGAGAGGGGCAGAATTCACAGGCAGTGCCTTGAGGAGGCGGGGTGAGAGGGATGCTCCAGGCTGGGCTCCTACATCTCCAGGTTGGTATGGCAAGGGCTGCTCCTTGGGACAGCCTAGGGGCAGGATGCCCTTCAAGAAACCTGAGCTGCCATTACAGTATGTAATTTCAAGGCTGCTCCGGCAAAAAGATATGCAGCACGGCAGCAGTGAAGGGTGGAGGTGACACAGGACAACCCCCGTGCTGCTGACCCCGGCAGGCAGGAGAGCTCGGGGACCACCAGCCTGATTTCTACGGGTAGAAAAAGTAGAAGAAGACACATCCAGCTACCACACCCATCTGTAGAACAGGCTACAGGGAAGTACTGGGTCAAGACAGCAGCAGAGGGATTTGCAAAACAAATCTTACACATTTCTGAAACCAGAAGCTCCAGAGCCTGGAGGCTGAATTGAAAACTACCTTTTTAAAAAGAAAAGGTCATATTGTGCAAGGGTATCATATGAGTTCTGGCAATGGCTGCCTTTTAAACTGGCAGAACACTATTTACAAACTTATGGTATCAGTTTGCAGACAGTCATTAAAGGCATGACTGAGATTTCCCATCTATTTTTAACACAAGTAAAATGGAAAGACAAAAAGAAGAAAAGCTGTTGCTTCCAACCTAGATTTATTTTCCCCTCAAACCAAACACATTGTCTCAGAAGACTGATTGTCCTCTTACTATTAAAAGCTGGACTGCAGTTTTAGTAGCTTAACCCTAAATGGATATGGGTGTAGACATAGCAATAAATGAGTTATAGCCACTCAAATCCTACAAAATTGTTAATTTTGGAACCTTATTACTAAGATTTATTGCAGGCACCGTGCCACAAGAAGAAACATATAGTCCTGCAAGCATTACATAGATGCTCTATTACTACCCCTTAACACAGGAATTTACCAAAGAAAAGTTCACTTATTAAAAAGTGTTAATTAAAATTCATCAATAGCATTAATTTTTCTTGTAGATCAATACTACCTGATACAAGACTGTCTCAATATCTGGTGGAGCTCTCGCTCATATGCACTATAAAATCCCACCCATTTAGTTTGTGCACAAATACACAAATTTACTTTCAGATCATTTGTGTAAGCTCAATTACCACAGTGCCATGGGCAGATAAGGTGCTAAAATGCCCACACAGCTACAACTCTTGCTGTTCTGTTTCAACTGGCAGTTATCAAATTGTAATGCAGAGTTGCTTTTTCTAAGCTTGTCGATCTGATCATGATAATAGTAATTGTAATGATTAGACCTCAGGCTTCTTAATTTAAAAAGTGCTACTCCCAAGATCTGCCCCCCTCCCTCTGCCTGTGTGCTGCTCTCCATCTCCCCCCGCTCTGCCCAGGACTGCAAAGGGCTTCTCTCACTGCATTTGTCAGACTTTGGACCTGAACTACAAGAGAGAAGCCCTTAGTCATAAGACTTGGTGTCAAGATGCTGCAATAACATGTAGCTGGGGAAGTTAAATGCCTCACTTACAGAGATAGAATAACAGCAAAGCTGCCTCAAAAGACCCTATAATATAAGCTGTTGTGCACACTGCAGTACAAGCTGAGTTCCTCCTGCAAGTGATTATTTCACATTGAACAGCATTTTCCTTTTTCAGAGGTCTCAAAAGAAGAAGAAATTAAAAAGAAAAATCCCAAAACCCAAACACAAAAAACAAAACTCCACAGCCCAGAAGAAAGGTTGGGTCTCTGAAAGGTGGACATCAGCTGGAAGCCCTGAAGGCTGCAGTACCTGAGGAGCTGCTGCCTGCAGAGAGAACTTCAGCACCTTATTGTGCCCATTTCCTGGCAGTTGAACATTGCATTTCACCATGGCTCAGTTCTCCATCCCTGTGCCTGGATCACCTGCGTGTTGGACCAGTTCAGGAGCACAGGATGCAGTGCCTGGGAAAGCATTCTTTAGGCTGTCCTCCCTGGAACTGTAGCAGAGGGATGGGGCTTGATCTTTCACAGGGTTCCTGTGCCCCAAACCCACAGGGGTGCCCAGCCCCACCTGAGCTCCTGCACAGAAGCAGCAAGGGGAGCTTGGCACCACCATGGGTACCAGGAAACCTCTGGTAAAAAGCTTTCCACAGCTGCATTATTCCTGTCTGGGGAACATCTGTTGATAAAAACAGACATTGAAAGTTTCTCCCTTCACTCCCCCACCTTCCCCTTCCTCTATTCTGGTGCTTGAGAGGAAAAACAGATTTTAGAGATTACTCCCACCACCAGATCTGAACACAGAATTCTCTTAATAGGTAAATTTTGAGCTGAAAGCTCACACATCAGTGAAGAGTTTGATTCCAAGAAAATTTTAAGTGAAAGGCAGATTCAAAACAGCATCTCAAAAGTACTCCTTTCACCCGACTCTTTGTCTAACTCTGTCCTTACTGGGAACGCAGTCTGCAGAACAGGCTTGGAGCAATGTGATGGCAGTGATAGCTAGCACTGAGCAGGGAACTATGAAGTGGAGATGCAAAGTTTGGCTAAGACTTTCAAATGCTAAAAGGCAACAGTTGGAATCTGATTCTTGGAGTTATCAGGGTTGTAAGCTCTTTGAAATGTAACCATTTTTGCACATTTTAACACTGCTTATGTAGATTAAATATCTTTTTCCCCACATTCTCAGGCAGAAAGAAATTAGGCAGACTAATAACGCACACATTTTAGAGATGATGCCTTTGGAGGAAAAATAATACTCTATAGCTAATTTACTGAGGGAGATAAGCGATACTCGTCTCCTTTACTACCTAGTATGATATTTAAAGACACTGCAAAAACCTAATTACCTTATTACTGTGAAGCAGATATAAGACTAAAACCTGTTTAATAGTTAAGCCTGTTGCTATAACAACCACACTTCAAGGACATGGATATACAAAACACATGCAACAACATCTGCATTAGCAAAATGTCTCACTGCAATTGAACTCTACCTGGCAAAAGAGCCAATTAAATGTGTAACTTCTTTGTTCAAAGAAATAAAGAAAACCCCCCCAAAACCCCCATTATTTTGCTACTGTCAATGGAATTCCATCTTTAAACACCAACAGGCTCTCCATGGGAGATTTGCTGTTTAATTCACCTAATTTTGGATTCCTCTCTAAATGTTTCCCCTCCAAGGACAAGGAGCGAACCTCAGTGTTCCCACCTCAGTGAAGCAGACATTTAGGCATCTGTCTGTTTCTATTAAGTATGTGGGAATATTGCTTTGGATGTGTATTGCATCACATTCAGAGATATGACTTCTTCCAGACTTTGCTCACAAAATTCAGAAAAAGACAATAAAGTGAGGAAACAAATGCTTCCCTGTAATATAACAGGCCAGGCAAGGAATCAACAGAGTTTTTGTTTGTTTGTTTGACAAATTGAGTAATCATTTGGCACAATTTTTTCTCATATTAAACCATTATTTAGCAGCCCAGGATAGAAAAAGGCTATAGAACAATTTTTATTTTTTTTTAAAGGAAGATAGGCTAAGTCAAGCTGAGGCCAATAGAAATGTGTTCAGTGATGTCCAAGAGCAGTACATGGTTTTTGGTGCTCTGAATAAATATGAACAATTTTTACAGGCTAGCGAAGTTCAGCTCTACTTAAATATAATAATGCACAAAGGACTGTTATGCACAAAGCATACTAATAGCCACTGATTAGGATGCCAGGATTGTTACTTCAGAATGAAAAGCAAAGAGAACGTAGACTTTTGCATAATACTTTAAGCCACCTAAAAGCCACCTAAATGGTTACATTATGAAGGAGTGTAACTTAACCTTACACGGCTATTATTTCCATATTTTTGGGAGATTTCAGATCCCCCATAAAACATCCCACAGCTTGAAAGACCAAATGTGATTTTGTATCTAATTTAGGCAATAATTATTTTCAGCATAAAAAGCAATCATTGTGCAAGTTTCAAATGCACAATAAGGGGTTGATAGTCATGTTGCTGTTTGCAAAAGGATGAATACAGCTTCCTCCTAGTTAAAGCTGTGCTTTGCAATAGTAGTCATGAAACACAGGAGTGGAGAGATAAGAGGCAGTAGCAGTACTTGTACATCTCTGATTTACAAGTGTCTTGACATTTCTGTACCTTGTTTCTCTGATCAGAGCATCTCAAGCAATAGAACTCCAAGAATAAACGCAAATTCTTTTGACTTTGGTCCATTCCTCTCTCCTCTTTCTCAGTTTCCTGGATTTACATAATTACATATTCCAGGAAGACAGCTTCAGAAGCAAGATTAAATTCAGCACAAGTTTCACAAAGCTTTCCAGAACTGTGACTTTGTTAATAATAAACACAAAATACAGGTTTCTCTACAACTGTCTTTTAGTTTTCTCTTGAAAACAGCAGCTGTGTGTTTGAATTTACGTTATTGTTTTCATTTGACTGCACACCTATTACAGAAGCAATAAGAGCACTGGAAGCAGAAGTCAACAACTGTTTTACATTGTTCAAGGTTTCTAGTTTCAACACAGATTGCATACTAGGAAGGCAGCCTGCCAAAGTCAGACCACAGAAAGAGCTTTAGCAATAAAAATCACACGTCTTCTTTTTTTTCCTTCTTAAATGTAAACACAAACTCTGACATTTATTAAAGCAAAACAGTAGAAGGCAACAAGAACATCATATCATTGATGATGGAACAACAAGTTGCAAGTCTCCTGCTTAAACAAAACTAGCCTCATCTTTAAGATGTGCTTTTTTTGGCTGGATGAATTTCCAGTCACCATCTTGTATCTGTTTTTAAATTCAGTTTTAACAATCAAGCACTATTAACAATCTGCTTATCAATTACCAAACCTACTCGACTCTTCCAATTCAGAAGTCTAATGGCAGGGGACAGAAAGGTTAAATGTATCATAAAACATGTTACAGCAGCTGTTAAAGCCAAAGGCTGAAATCCAATCCACCAATCCAAAAGGGACTCATATCCTAAAAAAAATATTTCAAGAGTCAAGGTTTCACCCATGGAGCTCATTTATTAAATCATAAGGTGAAAGCAGAAGATGCTGCTGTGATGCTGACCACCATAATCAAACACCCAAAACCAGCAGCTTTTTTTCAAACATGTATTAAATAAGATTAAAATCAGGAAAGCTAAACGTAGGTTATTAATTTGAGAATGAGATCCAATATAATCAAATAATGCTCGTGGACAAAGTCGGATTCCTATTGTCTAAAGATCATGAGCACCCAAACCACATGGAAAACAAGTTACAAAATAGCTTCTAATTACAGGAAAAGGCTGACAAGAAGAGAGGAAATTGCCTCATCACTTCACTGACATTAACTGGTGTCACACTCATATCCCTATCCAAGCTGTGGCCATTATCCTCCACACCTCACTCTTTCCTTCTTAAGTGCAAGAAGAGGTAATCTTTTATTTAAGCCAAGTGGTAGAGCTGAAAAAAATGCAAGTTATCAGGAGTATCATCTCTAGTTCAGCTATTTTGCAGCCTTAGGCATCTGGAGGCCAGTGAAAAGCTAGCTTCCCTTCAAAATTGCAATTTCTCTACAAGAGGAACTCAGATATGGCTGGGGCATGCACCAGAGCTCAGCAGCCTTGCAGTCCCTGCTAGACCCTGCACAAGCAGTGGCAAGCTCCCAGCTGGAGGACAAGCTGCTCCAGGGCTATTGTGACATGTGCTAGACACATTATTCTATTTTCTTCCATTTCAGAGAGCTATATTGGTTTCCCTGGTACTCATTTTCTATTGCTCATCCCTTTTAGCCCCCAGCACAGTTTTCAAATTACAAACAATGATAAGAACAATGTGCACAAAGCAACTGATGTTAAATGTTGTCATCTGTCTCTACTAAAACCTCTTGGTTATTCAGCATAGCAACTGGCAAGAAGACAGATGACATCCTTTATATATTTCAGCAAATTTGCTCTACTATCAATTATTTATGCCCACTTTTGGTTAGAGATGTGAGAGACAGCCCATTTCTCATTTTCCAAACTGAGGCTCTCAGGACTGGATTCAATTACAGCTAAATTATGAGATAAGGTTAGGGATAAATGTTGCCATCCTCTGACAGTCTTCACCGACTCTGATGAGGCTGAATGTCTGCTTGTATGACACAAGAAGAGGGCAACCTTCAGCTTCAGCTTCAGCCTAGCAACACCATGATGAGGGTTGCCTTGGGGACATAATGTGTAGAATAGATGTCACTTCCAGACAGGATCACAAAAGATCCTTTCATTCTGCCTGTAGTGTCAGTAACACCAGTAAGCCCTGCATGATTCTCATGAAGAGGGAAAATTTTCAATAATGAGCTATTTTACAGAAGTGTTTGAGATGGTCAGAAATTTGTCCTATCTCAACAAAAATTTCAATGCCTTGACAGAAAGAGAAGTGCACATCTAAAATATACATTGCAAATTGTCACATTCCTTTTCCTAGTGCGATGGTTGGTGAGAACTTAGCTGAGGCACATTCTGTTCTCCTTCCTGAGCAGCCCTAGCCAAGATACTCCTGGGGATAGAAGAGTCTTCCTCATGGATGTGAAATGGTCAAAGAGTATCATGGGCTACCACAAAAGCAAGTTCATGGAGGGCAAGGAGAACAAGCAGACAGGATTTATAGTTTTTACAGTACTTTGCCCTGGACAGACAGCTGCAACATTTCATTTGGAAAACAAGTACATTCTGGAGACAGCCCCCATAAACCGTCAATAGATTAAATGCAAAATGCTTTCTTACATCCTGGTATTATCCTGCAGAAAGTATTGAGCAATGAACTGAGAGTGCAGCTGTGCTGCCATCGGCAGGTTTGGGGTCAGGGCAGGTTGGCTGGAGGAGCTCCACCAGCTCCGGCTGCACCCACCCCAAAGGTCTCCGCTCCAGCCACTAGAGGTCAACACGATCACACGCTTCAAAGCAACCCAGCTCCAGCCTGGGCAGGAGCCCTCGCCCAGCTGTGGCTCCACAGCATCTGGTGTTTGTGGCCGAGGGGCTCCGAGGTGGGTTAGGGTCGCTGATGAGCCCTGGGAGCAGTGAGGCTCCACGTGGAAAGCTGCAGGTACCTCCATATGAATGAGCTGCTGCCGTGTGGACCTGCATCACAACCATCCTGCATCACAACCATCCTGCACCAACCCCTGGTAAATAAGGGAATGCACAGGCGTGTGGAGAGCGAGCAGGGAAGCAGCTCGTGGTGCTCGCCAGCAGGTGAGGACTGACGATGCTCCTCCCAGCTGTGGCTGATGATCTGCTTAAACCCTGAAACACAAAACCAGGAAACCCCTATCTCCTTTTATACAGAACAGTGCCAAATACACCTTGCATGTTCATATTCTCCATGATTTCCAGAGATGACAACCAGTAGTTCAGGAATGTCATTTATTTTACCTGCCTTAGGAGCTCATATAACTATCCAACATTTTGGATTCTGAAACATCAGTGGGTAGAAAAGGCATATACATTCAGTGGAAAACAACTATCCAACCATTCAACAATCGCCAAAATACCCTTTTTTTTTCTTTTTCTTTTTTTTTTTTTTTTGCAGAGACTAACACAACTGAACATTGTTATGAAATTGTCTCTCTTTTCCCCAATTTTACTGCTGCAACTTGATCACTTCTTCCCTAACTCACTGATTGCTTTTCGTAACCTGTCACTACAGTCCCCATTTTTACCAATCTGTTATTCCAACATAGAAACACTGATAACATCTTCCTAACTTTCTGTCCAAGAGCATTTGCAGCTACACTGATTTCCCTCCTCCCAGTTAATTATTGTCTTCTTGTATAGTCTTGGGCAACATTCAACTTCATTTTAACTTCCTTCATTTGCTTCCTCTGTGTGAGGAATGCCCTCTGTCTACCATTGTAACAAGGGAGGGAACCAAACATGTGATATATTTTTGCAAAAGACAAACATTATAAAGTTTGTCTGCAGCTTTATATTCTACCTACCTCCAGAAAAGAGCAAGTCTTCAGCAGTTTTTTTCCAATAAGGATGGTTTTAAAGTTCAGGTAACAGCAGATTCAAGTTATTGCTGACTTCTGAAAGCTTCCATACTGAAGGAAAAATATTATTATAAGACTTTTAATGTTTTCTCCTTATTGGCATGCAAGCATTATAGATGAACTGCTATCTGAACTGTGGTTTATTGTAGAATGCAAACTGAGACCTATGGTTATAATAATAGCTTTTCAAGGTCTTTTTATAACAGTGATTCCATTTTCCTGGAGTAATTACATGTATTTTTTAAACTCTGCAAACTGCTTTATAGCTTTAGTAACTTGCAATTCCACTATGCTTCAAAAAATTAGAGTCCATATACAATTTTTAAGTCTGGAAATGTAGGATGGTTAATTATTAGAAATTTTATAAAGAGCCTTGATATTCTCTTACCTATTTGAGATTAAAAATATGAAATTACTCTATTGATTGGTAAAACATATCCTCTTAACTTTTTTTCCCCTTTTACTATTTTGCAGGCTATTCTTGTTGAAGAAAAAATTAGGAATGTGAATCTTAAGAGACCACAGCAAAAGTACACACTCGTTTCTGGAAAATAAAATGTGTTTTTGATGAGTAGCTGTTGCCCAGCCTTCCTGCTGAAGCTTTCCTGCTGTGCATGGTGAAGGGCAAGGCTCATGGGGCAGCAGGATGGCGACACCTTCGCAGGAGGAGTATTGGGCTTCCTGGTCCATTGCTGCATTCCTTCCCGGGAACCTTCTAGAAAGCAGGATCTAGAAAGGAACCATGGGACTGGCTGGGAACTCAGGGGTTATGGTGATTCCCCAGGAGCACCTTCCTATCCACTCAGCATCTTTCTGTTTTGCTGTCCAGTCCTGTGCTGGGTACTCCAGTGTCTTCCCAGTGTGAAGCACTATGTCTTCCATAGCCCCTGAATGCTTTCCTATGGCTTGTCCCTAGTGTGACAGGCCCCACTCGCAGTGCTGGGAAAGACTGAAAATAGTGAATGCAATTCAAGCAAGAAGAGGCGCAGGGCGTGGAACAGGGAAGATTGTTTTTTAAGATGAGTCCAGAGTTCACATATATTTCAGGCATGGGTTTAGCTACTATAAAGAGTTGGAAAAGTCTTCTCAGACCTCATGAATCATTCTCAGCACAATGTGGTTCAGCTATCAAATAAACATGTGTTATCTGCTCTTAGCCCTGGCGGACGTGACTGCAGGGCTGAACTAATCAGCAGAGCCTCCAGCTGCTTGAACACGCAGGTAGGGATTAAGTTTCACTTTGCTTTTTTGCTGTAGTGTGCACTGATTTATTTGGTAACTGAAAGACCTCAGGGAAGACAGTGCCAAAAGCACTGCTGAGTTCCTGTAAGGTTAAATTCATTCTTTTGCCAGTAAGATTTAATACTTCATAAAAAGAAAACTGTGGCCTTGCAAACATCTCCAGGTTTCTCCCTGCTCTGGTTTTGGGCCATTAGGTCTTGCAGGGATGAGAAAACAGAACATCCAATTAGATCTCATTTGAAAAAAAAAAATGTGGAAAGACCCACCAAGGCCCCACAAAGGTAAAGCTTTTCTTTCTCTCTCTCTCCTTTTTTTTTTCTTTTCCTTTTTTTTCCCCCATCTTCCCTCCTCTCTCTTCATTTCTACACACTACAGGCAGATACTGAAGACTTGGAGAAAGATGTTTCAGAAAGTCATGGCTGTGAAAGACAGCAGTCAGTATATCAGAATCTTAACCCAGTCCTGGTAAGCCATAGCATTCAAAAATAGGTTGAAGAGCTTTTGCAAAGATCCTCTAAACCAGGCAAAATTCCCACTGACGCCACCAAGACTGCTGCTTAGATAAGAGCTGATGTTTCACATCACTGGAAGGGAAAGCACGTTGGTGAGCAAATGTCATGCCGTCAGAACTATAAACTCAGTCATGGTACTTGAAAATATTAATTAGATGCTTTTGTTTGCTTATGGTTTTTACAAAGTTCCACATTTTGTAGCTTCACACAAAACAAGAGAAGCATTTACAAGCTACCTATGGCTTTCTATTATAATACTCCCAAATAATTTATCTATTAGTTTAGGTTTAGGCCCAAATTTTTGGCATTCAAGGGCAGGTTGAAAGCAAGAAATGTCTTCATAATATTTCAGTCAATATGTATCTGCCTATGAGTCCACCACCTGATTTGGTTGTGTGAAAGGCTAACAGACTTCCTCTTAAAGTAAAATTAAAACTTCTAACAGCATCTCTTACAAATGGCTTGGGAGCTGCTGTGCTGTGACTAATGCTTTTTACACTAAAGACATCTCTCTCACCTAGTGCTCAGCTCACCATGGCCACCTGCTGTTTCCTACACGGTTCTGAGGCTGCGTAGGGAGCAACCATCATCTTCCACTATGCATTTGTTTGTTTGCCTCAGGCTGGGCTCCAGCTGGGCCATCAACATGATAAAAACATTTAATAACAATATGTAATTAGAACAACTATCCAGAGGAAAGTGTGCAGCCAATTATTCTCAGACTGCAATCCATTGTAAAAACCAAACAGGTTGAAAAAGGGTTACTTTACCCATGTAGTCATTCTGGGATAGTGAAGGTGAAAGGACCACCAGTCCCATTTTTTCTTCTTACACTGGCAGCAACAATGTTTAAAGAAATTAAACAGGACAGACAATGATGCACTGCAGAGGTTTGCTTATTTGGTTGATAGTACTGTTGCAATGACCCCAAGGAAGCACTCACAGATCCAAACAAAGCTGCTATTGGTGGGTCTCTGTAACATGGTGAGAACCTGCAGCAGTTGCAGCCTCTCCTATCTGACAGGAAGGCTTGCATCCCACAAACATGCAACTCTTGCAGTGGATCAGGCAGCTTGCAAGCCACTTGTTTACAAAAACAGTATCAAAGTCTCACAATCCTGTACCTGTATCTCTAGGGATATACACAACTAGATATACTATGACCTTAAAAACTGTTTGCTGTCTGTCAAACCCTGAGCATTCAGGTAAAAACAGTGGGCTAAGGTGCTTAATGCTTCATGCGCTTTCAGCAGGATGATGTATATAGTTTTAGCAGGAACATCCCTGGATGATGAAGCAAACTAAAATGTTCACATTAAAAAATAACAAAGGGAAGCTATTCTTGGAGCCATTTGGGCCACCAGATTCTTTCTAAATGGTGCAGAAATATCAGCTTTGAATAATTAACGCCTGAAGTGGGTGATTCTCGCTCTGGAAAAAGAAGCTGCATATGCTGGTCCTCCAGTAGTCATTCCCACTAGAAGTGAAAGTCAGCTTCTGTACTGCCTTTCATGAGGGAATACTCAGCCTTGCACATGGCAGCAGTAACAAGAGCCTGCCCTCCTTGCCTCCACAGATCCTGAAAGGGAGATGTTCAAGTTCTGCCAGAGAGTCTATTGGAAAGATGAGGGGTCAACCCAATATATGACACAGTCCTCCCATTTTAGGGCCTCAACAGCCCTACAACTGTACCAGACACCCTGACACAGCTGATGGGGTTGTGTCCTGTCCACCCTCATGATCACCACCTATCACATATCCAGGCAAGTGACATGAAAACACGCTTTTTCCTCAGAACACCAAAAGAGAGATTGGCAAGGACTGCCAGTCTTCGCCCTCACCTTCACAGGCCACTGATATGTTCCTCTATGAGGTAACAGCTACTTTTAGGATTTAGTCTCTGGAACAGTTTTTTTCTTCAGATTGTGGCAAGTTGAAAGTGCTCAGCTCTTTTTCAATCTCAGGAAGCACCTTTTTTTTTTAAAATATGCTGCTCTAGGCTTGCTGACCCACTTCAATATGAGATTTCGTGATGTCGATCAAGGATCAAAATACAAAGTTATTGAAATGTGGTCTTTGCTCACCTTGGAAGTAAAAGAGAGAACTAAACCACAACCCCATCTTCAAAACCGGTATCTCCATTCAAGACCCTCTTCCTCACGAAATTTGAGTAGACATTTCAAAAGCTGAAAAGCAATTTCCAGCAGAGCCTGAAACTATGAAGGCACTACAGTAACAGCACAGCAGAGCTCTACAGTCAAATGTTAGATTGAAATACACATAGGATAGATAGATAAACAAACAAACAAACAAACAAATAAATATAGTGTGGGGGTTTTAATGTACCATGCCTCTGAGATGAGCTCAGTTGGTTAGTGCATGGTACATTAATAATGCCAAAGTTGTGGGTTTGATCCCTGTGTGGGTCATTCACTTAAGAGCTGGGCTTGATGATCCTTGTGGGTCCCTTCCAACTCAGAATATTCTGTGATAATATCCGTGATATAAAAGGGGCTTATAAAAAGGAGGGAAAGGGACTCTTTATATGGGCAAATAGTGACAGGATTTTAAATTGAAATTTAAGAGCGGGTTTAGTTAAGATGTTTGGAAGAAATTCTTTACTGAGAGGATGGTAAGGCACTGAAACAGGTTTCCCAGAGAAGTTCCCATCATGGAAGCGTTCAATGCTAGGTTGGCTGAGGCTCTGAGTAACCTGACTTAGTGAAGGGCATCCCTGCCCATGGCAGGGGGGTTGGAAATAGACCATTTTTAAGGTCTCTTCCAACCAAATCATTCTGTGATTCTATAAAGGTGAGGTTTATGGTCCAACCTAGGCAGAAGGGAGTATGTTTGGTGGATACCCCCATCTGAAGGGAGATTACCTTAAGGTACCTCAGAAAAATCAGCAGTTTTTCTCAGCAAAGCAGGTCTGTGTGAGCCATGTCAGCTCCAACCTGCTGTCCTGACTGGTCCAGCACTTCTAGACCAAGCAGAATCTTTCTCTGCAGAATTTCAGGTAGTTGTTGATGTGCAAGGGCTTTGCAGTAGCTGAGATCCCTCATGAACTGGGAAATACTGAGACAGTACAAGTTTCCTATCCCAGTAGCATGAAAAGGAAAAACCTATTCAGGTCAAGGAATAAAACATGCAGATTCAGAATTCTATGTATTCCTTATCTCTTCAAGGAGACTAAAGCTGCTTGAATCCTCAAGGCTTTGTTTTTTAAAACACAGTCTCATGCGACTTTGGGTGCAGGTCAGGACATGAACTCCAGCTTAGCTAAGTCTATTCAACTCAAAGGATAGTTCAAATAGCAGGACACATGTCCTGGAAAGAACAGGGCTGGAACCAGAAAAATAACTTCACTGATGACTAAAGCCTTCAGGCAAAACAAATGACCTTTGTCCTTTGAAACCCAAACAAAAAAATAAATCTTGCTCTACATTAGCAGTATATAATGAATAAACTAAATAATAATAATGAACCTCCCTAAATTTTCGCAATTTTTTTTTACAGAATATTATTTCCAGTGTATCTGTGAACAATAGAAAATAGTGGTTGGAAACAGAGGGATGATATGAGAATGAAACACTTTCCTCCTTTGCTCCTTTTGAAACTGATTTAGGTCTCTTTTACACAGCTGGGATTTCATACAGCTGTAACTAAGAGCAAGTGTAAGAAATGAGTCATATCAAAATTTCCACACTGATTGACTGTGAGTAGCCCACTTACTCGACCAGCCTAACACACCATTATTTTTAACAGGGTTGACAGGGGCAAGTGCTGGACTCTGTTAGGATTTGCCATGTTTATGTTGACAAAACCCCTCCAGCTAAGTCTAAGACTTGGAATTTCTTGGTTCTTGCCAGTAGTGCTGTCAGCCCAAGCACGCCTGGTCCCCGGCTGAGACAGCAGCCATAAACAGTGTCCTGGAGCAATCTGGAGTGTCAGAAGTCAGCCAAGGAGCAGGGGTCTCCTTGGTCTAAATACACCGTGTCAAGTTCGTCTCAGTCTACATGGGAAACCACAAAGGGCTTCAGCTTCCAAACTCGGGGCTGTAACAGAAGCATCCATTCTTGCTGTCTTTCACCACAAACTCCCCAGAAAGAGCACCCGATGGGGTCGGTGACCAAGGCACGTGTGTAACTGCCCATACCATGAGCCACTGAGCAGTGCTGAGGGATGAGCACAGTGCCCTGGGTATGTAACATGGCACAGAAATACCACTTGTCCTGGCCTGAGCATTCAAGGAGCAAGGGTAGAAGAAACACCATGCGGCCTAATCGATCTGATTTATTTTCTGGTACAATCCATCACCCTAAGTCCTGAGCCCTAGAGAAAATACAAGGGCTGTAGCACTCTCAGCTGAAAAAAGGTGTGCTATCAGAGCAAGGTCATCAGAGATATTAAACTAACTTGTATTAGCCAGAATATACATGCCTGTCATGCCACAACAATGGTTAAGCCTTCATGATTTCAAGACAGCATGACGAATCTGCACTTATGGGTTGTTTTCAAAGGTTTCAAACCATGTCATAGAGGAAATGGAGAAAGTGTGGTCAGGTCATAGAGGGTGGATGTACTTGCCCATGACACAGTCAGTTTGACTAAATTAGGTTGCTGCACAGTGTTGGTGCTTGACAAGAAACAAAGAAAATTGTTCAGGCAGTCCCAATAGGAACTCAATTAATTATTAATAGGGACTTGTTATAGCTGACATGTACTGCATTAGAGGAGATCCCAGTGGTTTAGTGTGTGGGTGAGATATTCACTTCTGGCTAAATGAGCCAATCTGGCCAATAAAATTTGTCAGCTTTTCTTAGTTGGCCATAAGTAAGGAGAAAACCAAGTCAGATGTCAGGAGAAAAATCAGTCTGTTTGAACTACTGACCTTATGACAAAAAGTCTAGACTTTCACTGTCCCCAATACTTGAAGTTTATTAAGCCAATAAATATAATACAATGGTTAAAAAGGGACAAGTTTTCACTACTTCTGGAAGAGTTCTAAATAAGTATCTCCTTTTCCTTTCTTTCTCCTACTTTAGGATTTTGATAAAGGGAGGTTGGCTTACAGGCTAGAATATGTACTTTTCTCTAGCTTTTCTCCACTGTCTATATTTCCATGAATCTATTTGGAACCTGGCTGAAGTAACCATTCTCATTCACAGACAAGAAGGTTTAATTTCATAGGCAAATTTCTGGTATGGTAACAATTGCCAGTCACAAATATTCAGATAGTTTTTACAAAAACCTCTACCTGGGGAATTATTTGGGAGAAAAATTGCTGCTAAAAATCATTATAATTTATTCTCCTCCATACAGAGCTTCCATAACTCCCATGAGCAGTGGAAACAATAACTCAGGGAACAAGAAGTGAGGACCACCACAGGTGATTCAGTTACTGATCAATCAAAACAGGAATACACAGCCACACAGCCTGTGAGCAGCAATATGGACTGATACACCCACCAAACAAGGGGGTGAGATCTGGCAAATGTGCTAAATGAAAAAGGAGCTAAAAAGATACAGAGTTCATAAACAGTGGCTGTTGAGCTTCACCTGCTCCTGGACAAGGTGCAACTGCACAGGAAGATATTTGCAGGCAGGTGACCAAAATTTTCAGACACTCTACCCCACAAAAGGGCTCCAAGCTTTGTTCTCTAGACAGTGTCTCTGTCTCACAACTGTAGCCAAGAATATAAAACAGGCCATGCCTGGAGAGAAAAGATTTCTATTTTAGGATGAGGTTTTCCTTTACATGGAGAATCATTGCAATTCAAAAGCCCTGTAAGTAATAAACACAACTGAGGGCATAGTTAGCTGGGAATGGCTTCCTGGGGGGTTTTAGTGCAGGGCAAACATTCTCCATTGGCTACTCCTGTGAATGCTTACTCCTCTGAAGGGATGCAAGCGTTGTGCCACTGGTCTTACTTTAGCAAAACACCACATTCAGCTCTCCCATTCAGACTTTAAGTCTTTAATACAACCTGTTAACTGGTACAGGTTGCTTCCTGTACCTGTGACCAGGCACATGCAGTTTAGGCTTGGAGAAGTATTGCAGGCATGTGCTTTCTCTCCGAGCTGTCTTTTCCAAGTACCATCCTTAAGCCTTTCCTCAAGGCTAGGATAACTATACATTTGCAGTTTCCTAAGGCTGAGATTAGCCTGGGGCAGATGGTAGGCCTAACAATCACCTTTCTGGTTAGATCTGTGACCCTTAAGGATTTCCTTTAATTACAAGTGTAATCCCCTAGCACTGCACCTGCAAGTAGCTCAGCTTCCCAGAACTTAGAAGTCTAGAGGAGGGAGACTCCAAAAGCATGTTTTCTTTGTAGACACAGTTGGAAGTGCCTCTGACAAATAATCAAATTTTTCCTCAAATACTGAAGCTCTGAATGATTTCTGAACACCACAAATATTGGCATGCTGCCTACTGCTTCCAATTAGCTTCTAATTACATAGTGTAATGTATGGAATATAATGTAAGAGGCAAATTTGTCCATTAATATGAATGTGATGACACCACAAAGAATGTGCCTGTATGAGCTGCTAAACTGACTTGAGAATGATTGATCATCTTCATTTCAGTTTTATTCCCAGTGTTCAGTGTTGCTTCATTTGGGGTTGGGAATTTAATAAGATTTGCATTTAGAATATTAGAGCTGAAAGCTTTCATCTCATCTGGATTTCCTGGAATTAGTTTAATAATTTTAAATAAAAAATGAAGAGGGGGAGGAAGCTGAGAAAGACACCCAAACATCCAGTGCTAGAGCTGTACTGTTGTGAAGGATTCTGAGAAAGATGCGTGGAAGACAAAAATGCAGACTCTCTCTGCTAAAAAAATATATCTTGCACAAGCTCATGGGCTCTCCTAAGAGAGAACACATGAACAAAATGAAGCAGTTAATGGCATATTTTTAAACAGAAAACAAGCTTCAGGAGGAATTAAATACAAGTATTCTTCTACTGCCATTATGTCAGTTTCCTATGGGAATTAAGGAGAGAGAATGTGAAATTCAGGAGCTGAGTCACGGGATCAAGTCTCTGTCCCTGCACAGCTCCACGCACACCATCCTGCGCACCGATGGCACAGCTGATGTGCTCACCAGCATGGAGAGTGGGATGGAGAGGAGAACCAGCAGAGCTGCCTGTGAGGCTGTCCCCCAGCTGGACAGCCCTTCTGCATGCCTGCCCACCTCTGCCCAGTCAGAGCTCCCCAGCTGCACCCAGGGCCACCTCCTCTGCCAGATTCTCCACGAGGATCTGGTGAGACCCTGCTGGGATGGAGGTGTGGGGTGGCTCATCCCCTTGCCTTGCATCAGTGGCATCAGCTCCTCTGCGGTGGCTGCCAGGCAGAGGGCTGGGAGCTGTGTGGCTCTCCAGCAGTCCCAAGCCTGGCCAAGCGCCCTGACTGCCTGGCTGGCACAGAAAACCAGGTCCCACTGGAGCTGGGGGAAGTCAGGCCCAGGAGGAGAGGTGCTGGCACCCATTCTGTCAATGCCTCAGCACAGGCAGGCTGCCCTTGGCTGGACACACTGCAGAGTTGGCCCAAGTCAGTATTGCCCCTGGCTGACACCTCTTGCCAAGGGGCTGTGGCAGTGAACGCCTTCAGCTTCTCTCCTTTCCCCACTGACTGGCCCCCAAACAACCTGGAGAGCCTGCTCCAGTTCCTCCCCATCGCCTTTCCCTCCATATAAAATATCCAGGAGGCTCAAAGCTCCCTCCATGTTCTCTTCTGAGAGCCTACCAGCCCAGGAGAAGCAGCTGAGCTCACAGTGACTGAGTGTCCCCCCAGCAAGAGGTGTCCCCCCGTCATGTTTGGGGCCACTGCATGTGCCTGAGCTCCGTCCTGCACCCTGCCGAGCTGAGGGTCAGGAAGGGACAATGCCATCTGCTGCCTGGAACAGCTTCGGCGAGTAAATGCAGAAAATAGCTCTTAAATGGTGTTCTCTGACAGAAAATCTTCTGCAGATGGCAAAGGTGAAGCAAAAAATGAAGTGACTTTATAGAAGTCACTGAAGAGGATCAGTTTGGAAATGACTCTGTGTGCTCAAACCCTCTATCTATAGACATAGCAATCAAGTGCTTAGGAGATTATGAATGGTAGGTGAGGGGTGACATTTTTCTTTTAGAAAGAAAAACATGTTTTTCCTTACTCGTGTTGCCCTTCATAAAGCTATGCTGAGAAAGAACAATTCAATGAATTTCTCCTGCTGCTTTCTTTGAAAAAAAGTTTAAACGCAAAGAGATGTTTGGGATTTTTTCCCCCTCTTCACTCAGGGCTATTGACGCTATTGAAAAGACTGAAGCCTTTGTCAATACACTACAGGTTCAGACAGTAATAGATTTTATTTGGAATTAAGTGGTATCGTTCTTCCTTGAGCTGAGGTACATGGTTATTTACCTACCTCTTGTCTGCAGACACCTAGTTTTGTGTAGTCTAACTTTTATATTGGTTGCAGCAGTGCACATAGATTCCTCATTTGAGTTTCTCTTCCTACTTTTTTCTCTTCTCCCAAGCAAAGCAAATACTTTCAAGACAACATCTTTTATAACTAGTATTCCTGTAGCAACAGGCAAGGTGAAGAAGTTTTGGGTTGGGGGTTTTTTTTGGTGTCATTCACAGGTCACTCCTGACATACTCTGTGCAATTTATTAAGCTATAACACACCCATTGCAAGTCACACTTTGACTGCAGTCAGGTCATGTCCCTGGAGGTCATTTACCCTCCAGTACTAATATTAAAAGGTGCTTTGGGAAATCTTTCCCACAAATCCTTTTCCTTCAACTGCTGATATTACACTTGTACATATGAGTGATGTGACATTCCCATCTGTGCTTCCAGTACCCTCGCTTACCCTCTCTTATCCCCAGTGACATTAGTTCTGATAGACACTGACATGAAAAAGAGACTGTGCTCAGGAGTTAATGCATCTGAGTGCCTTGCTAGAGGTGCTTTCAAAAGAGGGCAGACGTTCAGAGGAAGGAGAGAGCAATCACTCTGCAAGGGCTGAGCGCCCACTGAGTGAAGGATAGGAGACACATGGGCCCTCTTGGCAATCTGTGCAGCCCCGCTTACACAGCTGGGCCCCGTTTATAATTATGAAAGGATTTTTTTCCTTGGTTGGTCGGCTGGTTGTTTTACTTTCAGATCACTAAACAAACAGGAAATGAAGAGGACATCAAACAAAACGCAAACAGAGCTCCCCACATTACACCACTCAGCTGGGAAGCTCAGTGTGAGTCCCACTGAGGGGTGGGAGTTCCAGGGGCTCTACATCCCTGGCTGTGACCCGTTTCTTCTCAGCCCTTCCCTTTTATCCTTTGACTATGAAAGGACTCTTTTATTTTATCAGCATGGGGAATCCTTCATTTCAGCTGACCAAAAGCCAGACCACTACTTAATTTAAAACATAAATGGAAAGAAAAGAGAGTAAGAGGGAGTTAATGAGAGCATTACAGCCTTCATTGCCTCTGTGGACCAGGACAGCAGGTGCTAGGAGGCAACTTTCAGCATAGTGTTACCATTGCAATTAGCTGAGATTTGCAGGAGCGCAAACCAACAGCAGATTTTCTGAAGTCCAGGATAGAGACCAGATTTAAGGATCTGGGTTCATCTTTGGTTACTTTTGAAATTATATTTCTCAAGCAAACACCAGAAATTCACACAAGTCACTCATGTTTCCTCTGCACCTCTCCCACTCACCCTACTTTCTAACAGTGCAGTTCAGGCAGACTTTGAAACCACCGAAGAGGAAAAGACTGTACTCACACAACTTCCAGACCAGCTAGAAGTGGGATGGGTCATAATCATCATGAACAATCTGTTCCCAGGTGACCTCAGCAGTCCCACAAGATCGTATCACTCAGATAAATTTCAGACAGACAGCATGGAATATGCAATAATGTTAGTGAAAGGAGCTGGTGCAAGTCCTCCCTGTCTGTAGCACTTTTGGCAGACAGGCTTCTCCCTGCCCCTGGTACCATGGGGAGTCCATGCTTGGAAATTGCTTTTTCTTCTCCAGTTCTGTTTTCCTGGTCTGACACTACTGTTAGAGCACAAGCACATCTGTAAATGCAGGGAAAAGCAGAGTGCATGGAAATGTATTCTTATTTTTCAGACTCTGATTGCCACATTTTTGAGCTAGCTTTAAACTTCAGGTTAATGCTAGCAATGAAAAAAACCAGTCATATTACAAGTGGACCATCTTGATCTGTTAAATTAATAAATCTCTACTGAACATTATTGCTTAGTCATAGGTATATATATTAATATTTTAAACCCATAAAGTATTCATCATGGCAGGAATAACTTAATATTAATCATCAACAGAGGGAAAGGCAGAGCAGGGTGTGATGCCAGGCTTTAGTCTTCTCTTCCACCTGAACCTTCATGACAGCATATAGGGCCAGAATTTGTGACAAGCTTTTCTAAACTTCTGAGCAGTAAATATCCTAACAAAATCTCAATGGAGAGATCTGAGAACAGGCAAAACATGAACCCCAAGTAAATACAGCACAACATCACATCAGACAGTCAACACAGTATTTATAACCTTAGCTGCTTTTATTAAAAACAATCCAAAACTTCAAGGGTGCTTTTCTGTTTGGTGCACCTCAGGCTGCAAAGTTGGTGTTTCCTTGGGCACACTAAGCTCTCACTCCTTTAAACACACTGGCTTTTCAATCCTGCTTCTTGTGAAGATGGCCAGGCCACCACCTGGGTGTGAGCAAAAGCAGCCTTTGCCTCACTGTATAGGATATGTAGCCTCTGTAGCACAAGAACATGACAAAGATTTCCCAAAATTTTTTGTCATGCTGCTCCATCCCCATGGCAATGTGACTGGAGCCACACCTAGGCAGACAGTCTTTCCTTACAATCTATTCTGTGTTCCAGGCAAGTTATCAGTGTCAGAGCTTCCTTGCACTTACGACATCTTTGAGGGATTCTGCAGCACTCAGACTATGAAGGGAATTGCAATCAGAACAATAATAACTCTAAGAGACAGATCCCCAGTTAGTGTTTGTTCTAGGCCTAATGAGTTGTAATAGGTGCTACAGAAAATACTGAAGTTAGAGATCAGAGAACACAGCACTGACCTCCTCAGTAAATTATATGCAATATTTAATGGCCTAAAGATCTATAATCTAAGCTTAAAGATCTATATAATGATGAATGATTTCTTACAAGGTTTTGATTAAGCACTGAAATCTGTCATCAGCATATATGATGGACAGAATCACATTATACCACCGCATTCCTTGCACATGGAGGGTATTTGCCTTTAATGTAGCCAAAACTGAACCTGAGCTCTGTTTTCTCACTGGTAGCACAGTATGAACCACTATGGATGGCAGGACTATGGTTCACACTCTGTGAATGTCCCCATCTTCACTGTTTTCCATTCAGAGGTTCAATGTCAAGTGGAACAATTACAAGAATCTGAAGGAAAATAAGGCCAACTCTCCAGTATTAGCCCTTTCTGGTTTAGGCAGACTCATTAGGTATAACTGACATATCTTTGGAAGACAAAGCCCAAAAACACAGAATTTCAAAGTCCTTTTGCTGATCTGGCTTATTTCACTCCACAGAACTGGTAAACTTTATTAGCAAATGCACTTTTCCTTCAGTGAAAGAAGAGTCTACACAAGGACTGTTTTGTTAGCATAACTATGCTGGCAAATCTCTTAAGCAGAGACTGATCCCAACAGAACTGTAGATGAAGGCCAAACTTCAAATTCATAAATCAGGAATCAGTGGGTACCAGCTGAGCCCTAGTAGCTGCCTGTGAGCATGCTTTTGTCTTGAGACAGTATTTTTAACCTCTCTTACTGTAGCTGAAATTGGCTTGCTGTGAACTAAGTAAGGGTTCACAGGCAACTCATTGTGTTGTAACTTAAACTAAAGTGGCCCAAGCCCCTGCAGAGCAGTCAGGGGAAGGGAATACTGATCTTCTCTCTTCTCAAACCTGACACAGAAACAAACAAACCCAGCACTATCATGTACTGATACTGCCTAAAGTACATATTCCATTTTCCATCACTCAAGTCCTATTTAATCATCAGACCAAGATGGTTCCATTTTTTATTTTGTTGGGCTTTTTAAGCCAAAGCTCTTGCAACCTACAGTTTGGTCTGATTTGTTCTGCTAAATCTGATTATAACTCTCAAGTGACAGAAACCAAGTCTTCCCCAATGTTTATAACTTACCAAGCAGACTGTCGACAATCAATAAATCAGAGATCATCTCAATAAAAGTTTGTATATATTTTATTAAGTCATTTAAGTGTGTATGTAAGTAACTGCATGAACAGGCTCCAAGTGGAGCACTGTGAAACTCCATAGCAACACTAATGACATCAGGGAAAAGAAAGAGCCTTTGAAAAAAATAGATAGCAGGAGAGGTCATGGCTTTCAGCCACACTTGATCCCTCAGTGTTCAGCATAAAACATACTGTTCATTCCCCCAGCTGCTGAAGCACTGAGTAGACAGATGACAATTTATATGAGAGGTGATGCTCTCCTCCACATTGATGCCATTTTTAAACACCCAGTTGCTTCCCTTGGGTTCTTATTCTCTGGTAACTCTGAGAGAAATACTGAGCAAGGC
This sequence comes from Xenops minutus, assembly GCA_035221455.1. Classification (NCBI taxonomy): domain Eukaryota; kingdom Metazoa; phylum Chordata; class Aves; order Passeriformes; family Furnariidae; genus Xenops; species Xenops minutus. The sequence continues at coordinate 17,359,859 of JAWWEE010000010.1, forward strand.
CTTGGCTGGCTGCTCTTAGAAATAATGATTCGGACAGTCAGTAGCAATGGCCAAAGAAGACTCAGTACATGATGTTGCACTCTGTGCAAAAGGCCTTTTCATACAACAGCACCAATTATTTCAAGAGTTCAGAGCCACAGCTCCTTAACTTGAGCAGAAAAAAAGAAAATAAACATCTTTTATCCTGTTCTGGCTCTTGTCGACTTAATATCTACAGCATGAGCACCTCTACCCTTTTTGGTGCAGGAACCACCCCACAGATGTGTATAAGCCCTGACTGGTTCCAGATGTGAAGAACAATTGAGAGGATGTGGATCCACAGGTTGAAGTGGGGCCCAAACTCCCTGGCACTCTGAGGCTGCTTGCTCTTGTGTGGACATTGAGGTAGAAGGATCTGCATAACCCAGTTTTCCTGCTCAGCCTGAGCTGCCTGTGTGTTTGGGAGGCCCTTCCATGGCTGGTTTGCAGGGAAGCCAAGTGCTACATCAGCACTGCAGCACACAGGGAAGCACCCATGACTGAAGGGCCACTCCTGTGGACTCAGAGGTGACAAACCCAAAGTGTTCCCTGCACAGCTGCCTGGAAGGGACAGTCTGCACAACAGGGACTGTGCTCCAGTCACCTCAGGAAAGGAAAAAATAACTCAGTCAGGAAAAGTCAATCATACTGATTGAAAAATCCTTCAGACATTTTAAACAGTGCTTATTGTTTTTAATATCTGCATTTCAGATTTTCCTGTGATTAATGTTATTATTATTACTGTCCCTTAACAAGTAGAAAGGGACATGGAAGAACTAAGATATTTCTTGATCTATTTTGTTTCCCTTTAGATAAATAAACCTGCAAACATTTCAAAGGATACTCTGGGTTTTGTTTCCAATACACAACACCCATGTCATTTCCTCTCAGAAATATGTTTGTGGAATGCTCAGCCAGTTCTCATATTGACATCCATAATAGACAAGTTCTGATTTCAAATTAAAGGAGTCAATGACCAGCTCTGCATGGGACAGGACCTTACTGAGAGGTGAGAGATACAAATTCATACACTTCTCTTCTGCAGGCTATGATACTTTTTCTACTCTACTTGTGTCCCTTTATAGACATTGGTTTGCCCTGATAAAGAGCTTGGTCAGCAAAAAGCCCAAAGCACAGATTGAGCCATACAAAAGGGTTTTTCTGATGGATCAATTTTCCTCAGAACAAACAAGTAGTAGTAGCATAAGCAAGTCCTTGGGACTGATTTCACCTAAGTACAACAGAAGCAGCAAACCCAAATAGCTCTTTTACCACCTGTGATCTGGATGCAAAGATTCGACTCCAGGGTGTGCTGCATAGCAACACTTTCCAAATGGCTCACCCAGGATGCACACAGATAGCAGCCAGAGCAAGCCTCAGTCCATCAGCAAGGCTGATCTCCTTGTTCACAGGAGCAAACAGCCCAGAGATCACAGGACTCAACGCAGAAGCACACCCTGCTGATGAAATGCCTGCCCCTCCCTTCATTTTGCCCTCTACTGATATTAAAAAAGGAATTACTGCCATGAAACGTGAGCAGCAGAAAAGAGAGCCAGTGTGCTAGATTTGAAGTGTGCAGCCTCCAGGTAAAAAAGCTATTGTCAAATCTGCAGGAAGTTCAATATTTCTGTTGTTCCATGGCATTACAAAAGACGCATTGTGAGGTCATCAGTCCATAATTTTTTAGCTATTGACAGATTCATGACTGAAAAAACCCAGATTATTGTGGTATGTTATCTGCTTTTGTTCAGTAGGATACTAAATGTGTTACATATTGAGAACAGTTTCTCTGTAAGAGAAGGATTTCTTTGGGAAAAAAACCCAAAACCAAAACAAAAAAATACCCCAAAACCCTCACTTCAACTTTGAAGTTCCTGAGTGGTTTTGGTTTGTTGGTTGATTTTTATTTTTTTAAAGCCTTTTATAAAACAAAATCAGGGGAGGAAAGATCTCTGGTACTCATAGGATGTGAAGGTAACCTTCAAAAGGTGAATCAAATATAACCTATGCAGTAATGCCTACTCGAGTTGCCAAAGAGCTCGAAGCAATAACACTTTAACTGTCCAGTTCTGCTTCTATAATAATTATCCACACCAAGTGTTTCATTGCTCAACAAATACCTGTAAGAGGAATGGTGTAATTACTCCAGGGATCTGTAAAATTCACTGTTGTCAGACTCAAATACTGAAAAATGTCCCACGTAAATTCCACTTCCCCAAAAAGTCAAAGGGCCAGGTAAGAGAGATAAAATTAAATACTGGTGGGTATTGCTTCATGCCTTTGTAATTTCAGATCTCTTGTGTACACTGAGGTCAAAGTTTCAAGCTTTTATCCACATTCAAAAATCTAAGAAAAAAAATTAAAGTAATCTTGTAGCCATTTGGCTTTTAAGGGTAGAGAGAAATACATCACTCTCAAGTGCACAGTTAACTCCTGAGAGAGATGACAAGGTCAGCAGCCACATGTGACCAGTATCTCTTTTTTGGTGCTGAGGACAGCAGGTTCTTGGGTTGTAAATCAAGCTGACAGATCAGCATCACTTCAGCATAGGCTAAACTGGTCCTGAAAGGTTAAATCCTACTAAAAGAAGGTGAGGATGTTTTGATTACACCAGTGCTCCATTTATTCTCTTACTCTAGTAAAGACTCACCCCTGAAAGATGAGTCTGCCAAAGATGAAATCATTGCACTAAGTCATCACCTCTTCCTTCATATCGAAGGGCCTCATTCTTGTTACCATATATTTATGTCACTGAAACCAACGACAAATGTGTGCTGTATGAGTGAAGCCAAAATGCAGTCCTGATAACCAGTGTAGGAAGAAATACAATCACCAGAGCATGAAAGAGAGCCACCCCATAAGGCCATAAGAGGATGCACAGAAGCAGCCCATTTCCAGGCTTACTGCAGTGAACAGAAAAAAAATCAAGACTGATAAAATACATGTTGTACCTCTCAGACTTTCAGCCCAAGGGAATGAATGCCAGAAGCAAATAGCAAAAGCAGAAAAGTCTGCAACATGAGCTCTGTTACAGCCCTGCTTTTAAGGACAAGCTTTGATCCTGTGCTGGTTGTGGGGAGATGAGAGGACAGGGTGGTGTTCCCATTTCTGAAGCACAACATGATGCAAGCTTCCTTTGCACGAAGCAAGCTCTAGATTTGTGTCCAGTGCAATGCACTGCTGCGCTTGGGACAAGGAACAGAACCGTACAAGGTTCCCACCATCCTCCCCCAATGTGCCCTTTACCTCAGAGAAACTCTTGAGTCCATAAACACAAGCAAAGACAAGGCAGTCCTTTTGGCTCAGCTGCATGATTTCCTCCAAGTCAGAGCCTGGTTTAATTTCCTTCAGAATAACAGAATATATGTATGTCTGCCCCTGGTTACTATGGAGTGCAGGGAAGGGAAAGGCAGAAGTGCAAGTCTTCATACAAGCACTGCTCTGAGCAATGTTCCTCACTGCCCTTCTGCAGCATCAGACATTCATTAAAAAGTCTTGGCTGTGCTCTCTTGGTTATTAATAAAATGTGCTGTGTAGAGCTGTGGAGTCCTGCTCCAGGCACAACCCCTACTACAGCTCGTCTTTATTGAATTCAGTTCCATTGTGCTCATTTTTTTTTTGCACAACGACTTCTGCAATTTCAAAGAACAAAACTTGTGTAGCATTTGTGGCATCGTGGCTCTCTTTTTACTGTCCTGAGTTATCCAAGTTCAAGCTGGACAGACTTGAGAGATAATTTATCTGGTTACAAATTATTGTGTTCTCTGTTGGAACAGCTCCCAGTGGAAAAATTTTAGCTGAGATTCAACAGTCTGTTGTAATTTTTCCTTGATTTTATGGCCAAAAATTTGAAGGAACCAGGCTCTTCTATTTTTCCACAAAGGCTTCTTACCACTGAGATTATTCCCACCATTACAACAGTAATAGCAGTGTAGTAAAGAACTTTGGAGCTTACAGAAAGTCATTTTAGATTAGTCAAGAGTGGAGAAGTCTGGTGCAGAAAAGCCTGCCACCACTGGCTTCCTGTCCCTGTCCTTACTGGCATTGTGCATTTCTCCTGCCAAAACTTTGCAGAACACCTTGAAGAGAAGGTAGAAAATAGCCCAACTAATCCCCATCCCACAAGAGCTTACCCTGCCCACTCTCTCCCTTACCAATCTTGGAGCAACATGGAGATGTTGGCTTCTTGTCAGGCCCCTCACACCAATGCTCCATGCACAACAAGGGCTGGCTTTTGCCTCAAGCACCAGCTCTAACTAAAAAGGAAAGTAAAGAGCATATCACCTTGCTGTTTCACAGAGAACCAAAGTTAGCACGATGTATCATCTCAAGATGAAATGTTTGCAGCCATGGGGTCCATCCATCTTCTCTGGGAGAAGATTTTTTTACCAGTCTCACTTGTGTTGGTAAAAAGGGGCAGCGAACAGTCTTTTATCTGAAAGCACGTTTCCCTGGAGATCAAAAGTATATTCTTTAGTTTTCAAATCTTCCCTCTTTATCCTCACAGTTCCCATATACGGGAAAAAAATGGCAAAACGTTAGTGAGAGTGTATATAAATCACACCAACCACTGATCCTCTTATCCAGTAACCATAACACATCATACATTGAAAGTCTTTCTCAGAGAGAGTAAAATAAATTACATTTTGCTTGCCAGCATACTGAACCTTATGTTGGTTATTGTAAATTACTGAAAGCACAAAGGTATAGTCTTTGTGTGCTCTTCTTCCAACATGGAATATGAACATCAAAGGCAGCAGTTATCAGAAACTGCTCTTTCTCTGCCTCTGTCTTTGACAATAGGCTGATCTCCCATCTGTTACCAAGTTAAAAGAAACAGAATTAGATAAACCATTTGAAAAAAACACTTGTTACCAAAGATAATAAATTATCTGTGCTATAAATATCACCATAACCAAATAGTTTGGCATTCAAATAATGAATTATAGGATAAAAGCTTAAATAAAGCTAGTTTAAAAAAAAAATAAGAGATGAAGAAAATTATACAATCTCTATAACTTTTTTCAATATTCACATTTTTTAAAAAAATTATCTCCTCTGTAGCTGATGAAAAGAATCATTACTGTCATCAAAATTTCATTTTTAAGCAGTAAGAGATCATCATTCTGCATGTGAGAACATTAGTCAATGTGAACTCATCCTACCCTAATACAATTTTTTTTTTTGCCAATCTGTTGTCAGAGTCAAGGTGAGCTTGGCTCTTACTCTAAAAAAGGGATAACATACACCAAATCAGAGAGTTTCTGCCAAGGGATTCTGGAAGAAAACTGAACTTTTTAGCATTCTTCACTGCAAAAAACTTGAGAATTTTTCACTTTCTTAGCAAGAAAAATGACACAAGCATCACCACCACACGCATTTGTCCCATTCAGACTCACAAATCTATTTTAATTCTGGGAGTTTCACAAAGGTGCTTGCAGTTGTACCCCACCTGTAGTTCTAGGGTGGTATCAAAATGATGCTGCTGTCTTGTATAACCTGGGCTCAGGTAAGAAAGAAAAGCAACCTGAAGCTACTTCATGAATTAACTTTGTATGGACAGTGTTCCATGATAACAGGAAAGAGGACGCCTGCAGGTTTTGCTTTAGAACAGTTTTTCCAGAGCAGCTGTACTTTTACTTGCAGGTCTCAATCTTTTCCCAGCACGTTAATTAGATTCAGTGCTGGCTGAGACTCTCCATCATGGTGAAAATTTACCTTCCTTCAAACAATACATATGATTCATCAGCTCAATAATTATAACAAATAAACCAAACTTCTCATCTGTGTCAGTCTAAGCAGAGAACACTTAACATCGCTGCTTGCAGGTGCTGCTTTGAACGTGCTGCACAAGAGGAATGAGGCACTGCAAGCCACGCTGACCTCTTGGTGTAGAGCAGGACTGGGCCCTGCCCTCCCTGTGTGCTCTGCAGAGAGAGGGCAGATAGGAAAGTCACTCAGATGAGAAAAGAATGTATCTTCTTCTCAAGAGGGCATTTTAATTATGTTTCTCAGTTTTAACATGCACCAAGATGACTTTGGTTTACAAATGCTACAGAGCCTGAGGCACATATTTGTATTACAGTTGGGTGCTTTTATTGCATATTGTATTTTTAATTGTTCCTTAGAAGACCAAGCATTTTTCCACTGAGAAATCTAATACATTATTATTATTTCTAATTCCACAATTATTTGCATCACTGTGGTGCATGTCAGCCACATGACTTATGTGTATCTTTCTTTTTCTTCCTCTCTCAAAGGATTCTGTTGTTTGGATTATGCAATCATTTTGCTAATACCAGGACAGATGGCCACAATGAAAACACACAGGGTACTCTCTCTGATAGATACTTGCCAATATCAACAGGAAAGAACAGAATTAAATTCATGAACTTCAGAGAGAAAGCACAAGCTTGTTCTTGAGCAGTGAACAGCATAATACTTGCATGTACACAGTAACAGCCAGTGACAATCTATAGATATGCAGGTTGTAAGACAACAATAATTCAAAAAAGAGTCTGAAGTAACCTGTAGAGGTCATATCACAGAGGGCTGCAAATGCCCTGTTTGTCACAAATGGCAAAAGGTCAGATGTGGAGATGATGCGGGGGAAGAATCCAGTGCTTTGCTGTTCCAGCCACCCAAAAGGTTGCCTAAAATCAAGATTAAATTGCCACCCACCTGCTTCAATTTAAGCCCACCATCTCTCATTCTGCCTACTACTTATTCACCTCATTTTTTAGCAGCTTTCTCCAGTTTGGAAAACTGTTTCTTTATCTCCCTGCTGCCACCTCTGAACCAGGACAAACCAGGCACATTGTGATTTAGCTGCTCCCCCAGCAACACACCGTCAATACTATTCCTTGACTTGGGTACTGAGCCCATCACTTGTGGGGGAGCTCCAGGGCACATATGATATGGTGTGAGCAGGCGAAGATGGTTTCCTACGCAGGACAGAGATAATCCAGGTTTCAGCTTGAAAACTTGCAGATTTGGCTGCTAAACATACCAGACCCCAGTTGCTGAAAGGAAGTCTAACACGTCTGGAAAATTTCCATCCTCCTGATGCTGCCTGTTCCCATGACGTCGCTGCTTGCCCTCAACCAAGAGGGAGGCTCTTAGATGTAACTCAGTAACACCAGCAAATCCATCTCCATCCCCACAGAAAGAACTTGTGGCACAAAAGGTCACTAGAGAACAGCAAGATTTAACAGGAGAAACCTATCCCTCCCGTGAAAAATATGATTTTTATTTTTTTTTTAAAGACTGGGGGGATAAAATGGAAAAGCTAAAATTTCCATCTGACTCTTCTGTTACGAGCAAAATTATGATGTTAAATGGGGTGTTACAAATCAGGCTGTATTTCTTTAAGAAGGAGTCTGTGCAGCAGTGGGGGAAGATGATGGCAAATTAAAAAAAACTTAGCACAATAATGTATAGTCCCTATACTTGTGGTTAATTCTTAGTTTTGTACCATATACTGCACAGTACAAATGGCAGAGGTAAGTGTGGCCTTGTGTTAACTCCCTGCTTCTGTGACTAATAACTCTTGTGCCAGCTAATGCTTCCTCATTTACTTACTTTAGGGATTAATCTGTACTAGTCGATGTCTTAGTTTTGAGAACAAAGATAAAGTGAAGAATAATTAGAGAGCTGCATCATGACTTGAACACATACTTGGGACACTTTTAAGGAAAGAAGATTCGTCAGAGGATTGGGACCATAAAAGGGAATTTTGGGGGGTGGGATGTTCCCAAATAGCCACCAAAGACCCTCAAAACACCCTTACTCATATCCAAGTAAGTTCACTGAAATAATTAACGTATATGAATGTATTCAGGAAAGCTAATGAATATGTAATATAAATGTGATGAATATGTATTAATTTAACAACTACAACCTGTTATGTTGCTGCTCATGTATGCTTTGAGGACTAATCCCCATGCATCCAGAGCTGCTAATAAAGTAATGTCAGATTTCTACCCTAGTAAATTGGTTAGAGAGTTTATTTCCTGGTTTTTGGTGACAGGGGCACTGCAGATATGAGAAAGCTGGATACATGATGAAATAAAAAAACCTTTGCTTTCTTAAACACTTGGTCTCTGACATGTGGTAAAATTTTGTGAGACCTTGGTAAATTCAGAAATCTCAAAATAATAGCTGGAAAAAAAGTGCAGGAAGAGAATTGGTCATCACTGCTAGAGAACCCTGCATTTCTTTAAACCAAGTGACAAAGACCAGATCCTGCTCAGGCCGATATTCCTTGTCTTTACAATCAAAATGCAGACACAGACACTAAGCAGACACTCTACCAAAGCTTACACCTATGTATTATGTGAACCTAAATCTCAAAATGAAACGTGCTATTTCCAATACCTCAGAAATCTCAAAACAGGTTTCTCTGGTGTTAAGCCTAGTGCTCACATGCCCTTACAAGAGCACCATGATACAATATTTGCTATTATTCCTGTATTGCTCTCAAGCAGAAATGGGTAATACAGATTTGGTCACAGTGGAAGTAAAATAACATTGTAAAAATTTTCTGCTACCAGTCATTCAGGGAACTGTCTTTGCACTCAAACACAGGTCTTGAAAGTTTTTTCTTGTACTCTTTAGCAGTTAATGCAAAAAGCAGTGGTACAGAGGAGACGTCCTTGATTTCTGTGTGGACTGGATCAGAATGTATGTACATTTTTCTGTAACCATTTCAAGAAATAAATAGCGAATCAAGCTCTAAATAGTGCAAGGCAAGTTGGGTGTCCTAGGAAAGTGGTGAGATTCAAAGCAAGAACTCCTTTGCAGACATGACTGTACTGCCCCCTGTACAAATTAAATACCTAGAATAAAAGTTGTTGCTTGTTTCAATCTAAAGTAAGATAAGGGAGTATTTCTGTGTTCATTGAAGTGGATCACATTAATTAATGTCAGCTTTTCATGAACCTGACCTTCTACTGGAGAAATCTAACCACTGGTTTTTGCTATCCAGAAGTAGTGTAGATTTTGAAGAAGTAGTATTTGCCAAATCCAGAGAGCAACATATGGTAGGATACATGCAAACATCAGGGTTGATCAAAACTTTTTCTCTGAGAAAATGGGAACAACACAGCCTGGCTCATCTCAGCTGGCATCTTTCAGTACAGGACTGTAGCTGATGCTGTGGTAAACATACAGGGAAAGGTGAAGTCCTCAATTCATACAGTGTGCTCTCAGATGAACTCAAGCAACTTTCCAACAGGGTCTAAAGTACTTGTGCAGTGGTGATTTATTGCTGACTAGGAATACTTTTTCGTATCTTGACATTTTGTAACAGATTTTTTATTATATTCATTTCCATGTCAACCCAAAGAAAATGTCACAAACTAAAACAAAGCAGAATCTTGAGAAAAAAAAATTACTCTGGTTCCACATTTCAGTCCTTCTATTCCAGCTGTCATTATTCCATTGTTTGGCTCATTTTTCATTAAAAATGGGTTTGATGAATGCACATTTTGTAATGAAAAAAGTGGCAAAAAGGAGTGCAGTGATATTTTTATTCATATTAGCTCTAAAGAATGTTGAGTAAAACAGAAGGATGACTTGTCAGCTGAGTTTATTTTCTCCATCTGACTTAAAAGTTTTGTTTTATGTTAGAGTTCTTTAATGGAAGCACATGAAAAATTAAGACAACTGATATGAGTGATACCTTCCCTAAATGGACGACTTTATCACAGCCATTGAACACTGACAGAATCCCACTCATTTCATTTGAAAAAGCAGCTCCAAAGATTTCAATCATACATATGAACACAGCCATAAGGATTTACCATACACCTACTACACCATTGCTGGCAATAGAAGTGCAATTTCCTCCAAATCACACAGTGTTTCTCCCCCAAATCTATCAAGTGAAGATTCCCATAAAGGTACTCGCTAGCACTGGGTCTCATCTCCCTTCAGCAAGTTATAACTAGGGCAAAATGAAGATGTATTTCCCATGTAAATTAAAATTGTTATTATGACTGTAATATTTGTGTCCCCAAGAGAAGAAGAGTGTTTGAGGTGGGTGGATAAACAAATATTCTAATCACATTCTTTTGAAAGCTGCAATTTGATTTCAACATTGGTTATGTTTTTTTCTTTTTAATTTCTTCTCTTAGCTCAGTGGGAACTACAGAAAACCAACAAAAACATGTCCTGGTAGCTTACTGCTTTTCGATCCATAATGATTTATTTCTGTGTTTATTTTCCTTGTTATAATGATTGTTTAATTATTTTTTTTGTTACTGTTTTCGCAGTGCATTTCAAGGAACAGCATTCACTTGATTCCTAGCTGATGAGTGATTAGCCCAGGGGACTCAATCTGCAAACCCTACAAGTCACTCATGCTTCTATTCCCACTGGCTGTACTTTACTACACTTCCAGGGTGTGTTTCAGCCTTACATGTGGGAACAGCAGTGGCGAGGAGGATGCTTTCAGATTCATATGTGTCTGTGCACTGGCCTAAGACCATTGATACAACACAGACCACAGGTCAGAGCTGGTTTGGACATGCTGAGCCTGGATATGGCCCCACGTCCTTGATAGCAATCTGCCACTTCATCCAGCCAGTGAAGGACAGACAAGCTGGTTTTCCAGAAGATACAAACCCTCTTATCTAAGCCTGGATTGTGGAAAGATGTGGGCTGTGGCACGTGGCATGCAGGCTAGAAACAAGGTCAGGCCAGCTGCATGGGGAAATGGCTTTGAGGATCCTGTGAGACAAGCACCTGCTCTCTGGCTTACCAAAGTAGTTTAGGTATTCTATTGACTCCAGGGGGACTAAATGCAAAGGGATTTAGGGTGGGGGGGGTCGGAGCGGGGGAAGCTTTAGGAAGATTTAGGAAGAAATCTCAAAGCAGTATCAGCATGGATCTATACTAGACACTGCACTTACATGAGGGAAGTACTCAGGGGTTATTTGGGAAATGTTAAAGTCATGAAAACAGCTCCTTTGGAGTTAGCTCCCTATGTAATGTAGCTACTTCAAATATAATTTATTTTACATGAACATATTGCTGCTCCCTGCAGTGACATGTTACAAGACCTTTGAGTGGCAGCAGAGACAAACTCTGCAGTCCTTTAACTAACATGACCATATATATTTATGGATTTATGGCCTAACCACGCAATTGCTTTGTGCTTTACAAAAAGTATTTGCATTTTACCACCCACAAGGGTCTCATGTCTTCATAATGTTTCCCTGTATCAGTCAATGCTGGAAAAAGCACAAAAGGACTTGAGTAGAACCAGGTCCTGGATCTGAACTGGAGAGAAGGCAGCAAAGAGAGTGAAGTAAAGGAACAGTAGAACACGATGGGACTGTGAGACACTACAGGCTGTATTTCTCTAGGCTGATCAGGTGCCTGCCTATCTGGTCAGTGATATCCAGACCTGAGAGCAGAGGAGAGCCCAAGGTGGCTAAATCAGCATGTTTCATGAAGCTAGGCAGCTGATGAGAGCTGGAAAGCCACATTAGTGCCCTGAGACCAACACAGCCATCTCTTGGGCTGCAAAGGAGGCACACCCATGCTACCATCCTGCTCTAAGTCTTTCAAGAAGAGCTTCAGTTTGGTCCTTAAGTAAGAGCTACAAGCTTTCAGAACAAAACTTTAAGAGGGTTCCAGCTGCTACAGACACTGAGAGCAACACCAACCAGAAGAGCAAGATTTACAACGTTTGAATTTGAAGAAATCCTGAAAAAATTACCATAGGGAAACATGGGAATGTCAATAACGAGCAGCAGACCAAGAGCAGCAAGACCAAGGCTGCAGAAATGAACAGAGATAAAGGCACTCAAATCATCACAGGCAAACGCACTGTAAGTAAGCAAAAAGCAAGTAATGCTAGAGTGACTGTTCACTCTGCATATTTATATTTGTCTTCACTCTGTATTCACAGAGCTCTTTGAAATGCAGGAGTAAACTTCTGGGAAGCTTAAAGGATTTAGCCATCAAGCTAAAACAAACAAAACACTCCTGTCTGAGGAGCAGTAGATAAGACTAGTTAAAAGAAATGCTTTAACTAGTTTAAAAAAAAAAAAAAGACAAGAAAAAAGAAAAAATCCAAAACAATAAAACAAACAAAAAACACCACCACCACCACCCCCCCAAACCAAAACCTCCATGTCTTTTTCCTTGTAAATTTTGTATACGTGAGTATTGCTGCCACTTCACCTGTTCTGTGGGGCTTGGTGTCCTAACAGGAGAAAAGAAAGGGCTGAAAGACAGGAACACAACAACAACTGGGGAGAAAAAATGCAAAGGGGTGTTTCTTTGTGCTGTTACTCCTGGGATTTTTTAGCTGCAACTTTGAAACACACAGGAGTGCTTGACATCAAACAACCAGACCACATGGACTCATCCCAGATATTACCACATCACTGTATTACAAATATTCAAAGAAGTTTATTGCCCCTCCTCACTTCCACCATTATCTCTGCCCTCCATGCTTCCAAAAAAGGGCTGGTGGAAAAGCTTAACAGTGCCGAAAATATTCCTTATCCAGAAAAGATACTAGAGCTTCAACTCAGACAATCCCTACTTGATATTTTTGCTTGTTATGAGCTGGCAAGAATCTGAAATTTTAGATGACAAAAACACAAGAGGTATTTGGAAATTAATCGATACAATGAATTCTTCTTATGAGAATGTCAAAGAATAAGAGGGGGAAATAGATCTTATATAACCAGACCCAAGAGAATCATCACCTGGACACTGGTGAAAGTCTCTCTTTTAATTCTGTGAACAGATCTTTTTTCAGCACTGACCATCTACAATATTACCCAGTCTCTACCAGAGAGAAGGAATTCATCCATTTTTCAAAGCAGTGCTTAGGAGTACAAAGAAAAAAAACCACAGTGGGCAATGGGACCACATGTTACTGCTGGGAACTTTACTTTCTGAAATACAGAGAAGCTCCAAGCACACATTGTACACTCAGATTTCATTTCCTCTGTCCACATCTGAGGTGTGTGTAGTTACCTCTTTTGTGGGGAAAAAACCCCAAACCAAACCAAACAACAAATTAAGTAAGTCCATTTGAAACACACTAAGCTTTGGAGACAGTGTCTCTGCAAAATTTAAGGACACACATAGTGAAAGATGGATTCAAGCCTGTTTAACAGTGGCAAATTTATTTACTAATAAGTTTCCTTCCTAACACCTCACCCAAGCATTGCTTGAGCTGCTCGCCCTGTGCTCTGAACTGCAGTTATTTGCATGCAGCCTCAAGGACCTCGTACAGCTGCTCTGTTTTCTTATCACATCTGAAAGCTCTAGTTGTTAAAAGACCTTTGACATCTTTCACATATCCCTTTTTTGAGGGAGTGGAAGGAAAATTTATTTTTAAGACACAGAGTTATCTGCCCTCCTCTGTCCCAGAGGCCACCTAATAACTCCATTTCAACACAATGAATTTTACATGATGACATTATCTGATAGCTCTTCCCGTGTGTTTTAAAGACCTGTTTTCTCTGGTTACTGAAGATTGGCAAGTGTCACCTGAGCAACTGAAGAAAGCCAAGGGAGAGTCACATTCAGACTGGTCACATACTATCCCTCTTTTGAGGTGGGCACCCAAAATGCACCCTCTTCTCAATTGTTTACTATTCTCATCACAAAGATATGTTTCAAACTCTAAAAGTAAAAAAATACAGTAAGTTCACATTTGTTGAAGCAGAGCAAAAGAATATACAGTGTTATTTTCTCCTCCAAATGGAAATTCTGGTAATGAATGTTATAGCCTCTCAAAATGATTTTGACAAAATGTTTTTCATTAAGTAAAATATTATTTAACAACATTTTGAATTTAGGTGGGTATCTGGGATCTTAAGTGAAGTCATAAAGATTCCAAATTAAATAAAAATGTCTGACCTTGGGAATCTTAAAATGGATGTTTCAACAGCTCTACTTCACAGACAGTAAAAAGTTTGATCTTGTTCCAATGGAGAATTTCAAAACCTTAGAGGCTGTTGCAAGACAGAATTTCTTGTTCCCTAGCCAGCTCTTGTTAACATAGTCATAATAACCATAATCAGAGATTTATGTAGTCTTTTATCCCCATAGAACTTAAAGCAGTTTGCAAGTGACTGTGATCATAAAAAGCATGTATGAAACAATCACACTCATACTCCTCACTAAGAAAAAGAGGTTGGTCTGCATTGAAGCATCACAGCTGCTGAAGAAAGCACAGAGTTCTGGTTTAAGAATAAATGTGAGGAAGATACAGCAACTAATTGAACAGCAAAAGAGATTAAGTAGGCAACTTATAATTATTACAACTGAATTTGGCTAAGGATGAAAGCAAACAAGTGTGTAGTCCTGACTGAGAGAATGTGCAAAACATGCGCATGATGCTTTGTCTCAAGAAAGACTCCTCCATCTGCACTTGCCCCTGAAAGCCCAGTTTCAGTGCCTGAGCTCAGTACCACGAGCCTGGTTTCACCTGATGCAGCAACACCTGGGTCACACAGGTTTGTGCAGACAGTTCATTAGTGTCTGGAGAAGTTACTACCTCACCACAAACAGCTTCTCCGAGACCACCAAACCAGAAGTACAATGTCATCGTAGATAATTTGCATGCTACTGGATTTTTAATTTTTGTAAATAGTATTGAAAATACTAATCTGTGCAGCTATTTACACAAAATTCAGGGCATAGTTATCACATCCATAAAGTCAAACGGCAGAGAAGATGATGCCAGTTGATGTGTTTCCAAATAGGTCAGACAGGCATTTCTCATTCACACAGCTCAGAGACTCCACATGTCAATCTCATATCATTTGGAACGTAAATTCATAAAATACTCCTGTGAGAGTATTTCAATCTTTAAAGATTACTGTGTCAAAGAGCAAAGCAGAGAGCTCTGAAAAGGAAGAAACTTCCAAGAACTCACTGAGACAAGCCTCAGCGGAATGCACAGCTGCTGAAGTGGAGCTTCTGCTGAGAGAAAAAACAACTGCCCCTGTTAGAAAGCAAAGACAAGAAACCTATGAAGTGCTGCATGGGAGAAATATTGTCCTTGCCACGTACCAAATATGCAAAGTGCTGCAAAGAATATGAATGGAACTTTGCCATTGACATGGTTGTAGGATGTCATTTTCAGTTATTTATTTTCAGATTAGTTTTTCCAGGTCCACTACTTAATATGGGATGAGAGTGGCTGTGGGTTTGGCTTGTAGTTCCTTTGAGATTTTACTTTTTTTATATAGTTGTATGAGGCAGCATTAAACTTTATTTGGACAAGATTTCTATCCTGGCAACAATAAAGAACTACGCACCAGACCCTAAGTGCTCTTCCCTATGGAAATCTTAACACCTGGCCAGTTTCCCCCTGATCGTTTGGTTTTCTTTCTGCTCTCCAATGTACCAGCACATTGTGAATTGCACACAGCAATCTGCCTTCTTGCCAGTAGCTGAATGAATCATAATCCCCCTCAACAAATAAAGCTGCCTAACTTCAGGGGCATAAACACAAACTGGCAGTGAAGTACTTTATTTGCACGTTGCCCTGGATTAAGCAACAAACAATACATGGAATAGACAATGATTCTTTTAAAGCTTAAAGAGGATTTGGGCTGAGTTGGAAACAGCAGTCGTTCTCATGTGAAAATCTTATTTATTTTGCAAAACTGCCCTTATTTTGACTTGCTATAACCCAAGAACTTCATCCTATGATTTTTTTTTTAAACTAGAAACAATTAAGTAGTAATCTTTTACAATGGTGTGGAAGATTTAGATGACTGTTCTATATCTGCACACTCTTTGGATAAGTAGTTTTCCATCTCTACAGGATTTCTTTTTTTTCTTCTGCTTATAAAGACCTCTCCCCAGCTGAAACAGAGCATATGTAATGTCTCCTGCAAAGCTACATATTTCAAGATTCTTTTTTAAAGTTGCTTATTTTGATAAAATTATATCAGTTATGAACCTATTATCAGACTTTTTTCCCCCATAAAGCTAACAATCAGGTATCACTGAACAAAGTATATGTATATGTAAGGCTTCTTTATCATTTTCCCATGGTAACGAGATTCAGAATAGATGAAAGTCTTAATCCTAAAATGAGGCAATTAGGAGAGTCCAGATGAATCACAGCTGATCTTTAGCTTGAAGGTTCAGGTGAGTCATTACCTTTTACAAATTCCCTGATTACTGAGCTCCCCAAGGCACAGAGCAGCATTCTGGATTATTTGTCCATAACAGCAGAAGCTCAGGAGAAAAATCACCCACTTTTGTCTGAGCTAAAGAAAAAAAAAATAAGGTTCCTGCCAAAACCACCCCCAAGTCAATGCAGAATGGCTGGCCATTCTTTAAAACACTAGTGGATTTTATTTGAGTTCAGATGGAAGTAGGAGAGGAAAAAAAAAAATCAAATAGCAAGCACTGTTCTTTACAGGCTTATTCCATCTTGTGTATGTGTATGGCTTTTTCCTTATCAGTCCATTATTATAGTTGTGTTACTCAGTTTGTCTGGTTGGAATTACATTCAAAATGCTTTGAACCAAATACTACACATGAGACAAAATTATTAAACCTTCTGTATTCTTGCTACTTATACTAAATATGAGAATCATATGTCTGCTAAAAGGAATGAAAACGTCTTTTCTTTGCACATAGTAAATTCTTTACACAACTTAACATCTCAGTGATTCACAGACAGAGCCTGGGTTGTCCAAACAATGACAAGCCCTAAATTTCATGTCACTGCTACACTTTAGCTGATATAGGCTGTAGCATTGTATGTCAGATCTGCAGCTTATTCACATGAATCCCACAGAGCTAAACCAATTTATAAGCTGACAATCCTGGTCAGTGTTACTTTTTCCTTCACATTAATGCTACAGTATGCAAACATGACATGCTTAACTTCCAGAGTAGTAGTAGCACTGAATTATATCCTTTTCTGATTAATATTGCATAGTAAGGAACTGGTCTTTCATTGCAACATTAACCACAATACCACACAAGGAGGATGTGCAATGCTCACAGACAGTGCTTCCTGGTGCTTTAACCTGACATGACACTGAGGAGGCTTTCTGACCACCTTGTGTTATCAAATAAACTACCCAAAAATACTAAAGAAAAGTGCCTACCTGGCCTAACCAAAGAAAGCAAAAGGAGTGCCATGGTCTGAGCAGTCACAGGAAATCTAAATACTACATATAGAAAAGATCTGTCCTCTGGCTACATTACAGGGTGACAGATTCCCACTGATGCCTCAGTCAGAAGCCCGACTCCCCTTAGTCAGTGGGGAGAGAGGCAGCTGTGCAGGGTGATGCAGACTGAGTCACGCTCTGGAACCGTTTGCTCTATCCATTAACTATATCTGAGCCCCAGGAATCTGTGCTCCAGACTATAGATGTGGTCGCAGAGGGTACAGATACTTTTAGTTACCACTATAAGACCCCTCTCTAAATATATTAAAGCATCTCCTGTGCTTAGAGAAAGCATCTTTGAATCTCTGAGCTGGCTGCTGGACATACTCCAGGGAGTAGTGTCACACATAAGTTTGCAGCAACTCATTCTCAGCAGAGTCTTCTGTCCAGGGGGACTGGCCAGGTTAAACACAGCCAGGATGCTAAGCCCCACACAGCAGTGTGGAAAGGGGTATCTGTCATCCTACAGGTATCTTCCTGAAAGACATCTAATGGTACCTGGAAGCGTTCTCTGCATAAACACATTAGGATAATGGAGGTGGGACATTGGGGAGGGGAAGAGAAAGCTGCAGTTTGTGATCAAGTCTTTGTAAATCACTGTTTCATGCTGAGAAAACAACTGAATGGGTTATAACATGCCAATATTTTGTTGCAAGCGATCAGACCAGCATAATATCAGAGCCCTACTGCAAAGACACAGTCCTGTCTCTGAAATGCCTGTACTTTCTCTTCTCCCACTTCTCACTTCCTTCTGATGCTTTTTCTAATGCATGAAACAAAACAGAGATGGATAGCCTGCTTGCTACACAAATTGCTTATCTCAAAGCCTGACTATTTTCTGCACAGAACGATACCAGAGCCCTCCAGAAATCTCTGTGGCAGCTGTGGAACAGAAGATCTAAAGACACAGGGAGGTGAATTGAGGTTGTATAGACCTAGTTATAAGAAACGAGAGTATTCAGAAATTGTTGACAGTATTCAAAAATTAAGTGTCAATATTTAATAATAAAATTATTGCCTGACTTTCATCCTATTTCCTACCTGCAAACTCACCACACTTTTCAGAGAAGAGAAACAGAAAAAAAAAAAATCACAGAAAAAATCACAGAATATTCTACTTTGTAATGGACCCACAAGGATCATCGAGTCCAGCTCTAAAGTGAATAGTCCATGTGGGGATCAAATCCACAACCCTGGTGTTATTGACACTGTGCTCTAACCAGCGAATGCAGAATTAGTCAGTTTTACTGTGGGGAAGCCGAGAAACAAAGTCATAGAAGTATTTGCCTATAATAATCCAAAAGACCCATGAGAGAAGTGGGAATCAATCTGAATCCAACCTGGCCCTTTGGACATGAATTCTAAACCAAGCACCCCAATAATGCTCCAGGTCTCTGGGTGATAGTGCTCAGCCAGTGAGTCACAACTCGATGCCAGGGCAAGACCCCACAGCAGCCACCCTGCAGTGTTCTCATTGCCACCAGAGAAGTGTGAATGCAGTTCCTCAGGAGCTGTAGGGCAACCATGTTCTGAAGATCTCCAATACAACTCGCCCAAAGTAATCAAATATTGCCAATAATCCCCAATTAAAATAAAGCAACAAAAACCTTACTCAGAGGGAAAAAAAAAAAAAGAAAAAAATAAGTGACATTTTCCCCCATGTGTTGCCAGCCAAGTGCTGCTGGTCTCCCAGGTAAAAATATTACCTTTGTCTACTTGTCTCCAGGGTGGTAGAAATATTCTTTATTATTAGCAGTTGCTGAGAGGCAGCTGTGTAAACTTTCTACTGATTACTAATGGCGGGTTGAGCAACAATTTGATTTACAACCTTCAAATTTCCTTTTGGTTGTTCACTCCATTATATATACACATCAGAGAACACCACAGAAAGATTCTGGCCCGTCTTCAACTTAAGCTATTAATGCAATACTTTGAGTCATACATCTCTCACACTATAAATGTTTTGCTAATATGATACAGTGTTCAAGATGAGGATAAATCACGGCTGTAAGAAGAATTTGCCTTCCACTTCCAGAACCACCCTTTGAATACCCAGATGGAATATTGACCTATGACACAAAGAAAGCATAGTGAAAACTAATTTAATAAATGCAAATCTATTAATAAAAGCAGGCAAAATGTGGAATGAAGATGTTCACCTTCTCCTTAGTTTTTTCATTGTGCTAGGGACTGAACTGAGGATTAAGTCTGTGATTACTTTTCTGCTGCTCTGTATAGGAGTTCATTTCACACGTAGGGCACTGGGACTTTGAAAGCCCGTGGAATACTAATCATCTACTGTTATTAGTGATTTAAATATAAAATTGAAGCAGAAGCAAACCACTGAAAAGCTCAAGCTACTATTCAAAGCTCAGTCTGAGTCCATTCTGATCTGAACCAAAAAAGCCAGCTGGTTCTGGGACCAATACATTATAGTTTGGCCTCAAATGGTGCTGGAAGCAGGAGCTGGCTTGCTAACAAATCTTTTTTCCCATGGAAAGAATAAATTGTAGAAAATTTTCCAAAACTTCTGCATGCATTGCTAGAATAGCTGGATTGCTTTAAACTATTTCTACTATTAACAAACTTCCATTAATTTCAGAAAACAAGACACTTTCTAAACTATTTAACAGCCATGAAAGAGGGAAAAGTATTTCTCTCTACTTATCCACTTACTATCCAATCATAAACTTAATTTCCCTCCCTGAGTAGTATAATTTTTCTGCAAGAAAGGAAAATGCTGATGCCTAGTCACAAGTTGGGATTTTGATACCAGCAGAAGTCAGCATTAGATCACCTGAAAGCAGTTCAACTGACCGAGCTTCAACATATTCATTAAGGATTTATATAAAACCATCTGCATGCAAAACTTGAGCAAAAGAGTCCATTAAACTGGATAAACCCAAAATGTAAGCTTGATGAAAAGTTACTGCAGAAAAGCACTTTGAAGGGTCTTTTACGAACAGTGAATGTGGCTCCTTTTGGACTGAAGGTATCCACCCTGAGCTAGGAGTACCTGCAGAATGTGCAGCCTACAGCAAATATGAGGAACCCGGCTTGGATTACAATTTAGGCATCTTCAATTAATTTACAGAGTAGCTATATTCATACAAAATTATTACCACATCAATTTATTACAAAAATATTCGCATACATAGCTTTGCCTATTAAATGTGTTGTGCTTTTAAGAAATCTGCAATGTTTTTAGCTCCTCGGGGGAAATCAGCAGCGTGCTTCTAGCTGTGTTGTGCTTCAAGCCACTATAGGCTAGTAAAGTGTGTCCTACGAATTGCCCAGCCCACAGTGGATATGTTGAATCAGTATTTTCCAAACTACCAAAGTCATCCCCAGAAAGCCCTAATCCTGTAACAAGTTCATCTTACCCTCATCAAAAGTTTTGAGAGAACATTGGTCCCCATAGATCAATTCAAAACGTGTTTTCAATCAGAGTCTGAGAGGAGCTTTCCTCTAAGTAGGAGAAAAGTAAACTCAAACCCACCCCTGGAAATTTTTCTACTAGTATTGGTTTCCTTCTGCTCCCTAAAAGGCAAAAAAACTTCATCTGTGTTTAAAGAGTGGAGAGTACAGAATTTTGGAACAGTCTCTTGAGGCAGGCGCACTTTCAGACACCCTAAATATCCAGAGATGTAGCCAAAGAGAAGCCCCATTCTGTGGTCCTGTGTGCTTCTATCACTCCCATGGCTTCATAGAGCTGTATGCTTCTCCTTTGGGTAGGGTGTTTACCAGTGGGTTTTATTGTCACCATGGCTCATAGCATGTTGTCTTCCTAACCAAGGTCTAAAAACTACACCCAACATTCAACCTGGTGATCTTTTGAACCCAGAGCTTAAAGCTGAGTCAGTTTCTTTGCTGAACTCCATGTTACAAATGCCAAGTCTCTTAGGAAATCTGAGTGCTCATTTTGGTGCTGAAAATAAGTTCTTTATATTCTATATGACTTCTACATAAGGAAAAATGTGAGTCTTAACTTTCCCAGTATACGATCTTCTAAGTAGATGAGTATGCAGTCAGAGAAAGATACAAACCATTCTGAATCTAAACATGCTTATATTTTCAGTGACTGATTGGACATGAATGCCTCAGATTTATTTTTGATTAAAGTAGGCTAACTAAATTCCACAGTTCACTGTGTTTATTCTCTCCAGATCTACATACAGTGAGCAAACAGCTACTTAAAAATTGCCAAGTAGTTGTGCTATATTTGTGATTGTCTACTGCTGCTCAGAACCATAAAAGGTATCATATACATTTTTGTCCTTTTTCCAGTTTTCTCTCTCTTTTTTGTCTTCCCCCCTCCTTTCTTTTTTTTTTTTTTCCCTTCCTCTTTTTGGCACATCAGATAAAGGGATTTTATCTTGCTGCTGCTATTCATCATTTTTTGGATGCATCCCTGATCCCATCACAATTAAGTAGGTTATTCCTCTGTCTCCACACAGCATAAACAACAGGAGAGGCCCAACAGGAGGCATACAGGGAAATTAAACAGCATTAAGCAACAAGCTGTTCTAAGTGTGCGAAGGGATAAGATCTTACCTGCTACAAAAATCTTGTCTCAAGAGATTGCTGGTTAGAGAGGGGATGAAATCTTGCACTTCTGGAAGTTGCAACGAGCCATTAACTGCACTGCCACTGAAACACAGGATTTCTGAGAGCAGAGCCTGCGTAGTCATAGATCAACTCACCTCAGTTCCAGTCTGTCTGCAATTCCATACTCCTCAGATGCAGACCATGCCTCTTTCAGGGACATCTCCATTATAGATGCAATCTGAGGATCTTTTCACAGGCTGACACAACAATCAAGTTGCATTGCCTCCTTTGCCTGCAATAAGAATGACAGAAATAAAAGCTGGTCTCTGAATTGTAACTTGTTTGAATGTTAAGTTTTCCCCTCAGTTTTATTCAGAGAAAGAATTCTTCACAGATGATGTTGACCACAGAGCTCATCTCCCAGTTCCAGCTGCTTAAGAAGAGATGCCAAAGCTCACTAAATCACCTTTAACTTGCTACCTGACCTTAAGGCAAAAGGAGGCTTAATATGGCTTAGCCGAATTCTCAGTAGGCAACTGAGATGGACTGGAAAAGATGCTGTGCAAATCCTGCAGATCCAATAGAAAGGAAGGGACTACACTAGTTACACATGCAATCAAACTATATAACTATACTCATTTTAAGGGAATGACTAATTTGTGAAAGTAAAGATGTGCATGACAAGTATACAATTGCCTTCCCACAATTACAGGTCTGAGTTAATGGCTTGTTTCACACCTACTGTGTCAGAGAGGACAAGAGAGAAGGGCTGGATTTATTGCTACTAAAGCACATACTGCTTTATGACCATACTTCTTCCAACAGCTTGAGCTACATTTTGGTCCAGGATAGATAGCCAGAAGAAACACAAAGTCAAAATCTACCAAAGCTGGAAATAAACATATGTTCACAAGTGTCTGATCAAATTTATGATTTTCATTATTACGTGCTGAGATTTAAGTCTGTTTTACAAGGAATTTGCAAAGCAAAGACTGAATTGTTTAAACTATTTTTATTTTCCATGATCTCTGATATTGCTGCACTGCAAAATAAGGTCTCAAAATTCACCATTTCACCACATAGGAATCTGAAAGAATTTTACCTCCTTTCCAGGTCCTATATTTAAGTGCCTATAACTGCATAGTCTTTCCAGGGGCAAAAATAGACATCCTCATTATAAATGCCTTTAGCAATAATATTTGAATCTGTTGGTTTTTTTTTTTATTATTATACAGAGAAAGCAAGAAAGAATAAAATTGCTTATAAATACAGCTACAGAGAATAAATCCTGTTCTGGAGGGATTTTGCAATGTGTTGAATCTTTGTTTCATTCTGACTGGAAATGCTCCAAAGGAATGTTTTTCCATAGGAAAATGCTGATTCATCAAAACCCAAGCATTTAGCATTAGAAAAGGCCAACTACAGTGGAAATCTATCTTCAACTGGAAATATGCCCAGGCTTCTGCCAGCTAGCCCAAGACCCTGTGCTGCCCTGATGGGAAACCAAAGCATCCTGAAACTAAAAATAAGAGGTTTGACAAGGAGCTAAGATCATGGAAGTCTCATTAGCTCCTGTTTCCAATGTCCTACATTTCCAAGGTTTCTCATTCGAACACAATTCACTTGGGCTAGGAGAGAAGGATCCAGGGTCCTGAGAGGGTGGATAGTTATGATCTCCAGGGTCAGGAGATCCCACTGCTCCTTGCCCTCTCTTCCTCCATTTGCCAGCCAAGAGCTCACAAGCTTTGATTTATAAGAACACTAAAACCAACAAAGCTCATATGGAGTACAAAACATATCATTAGCACTACTTCTGAAAAACAAATATTTTTTTAAACTTTCTTTTGCCCCCAAAACCACTTCCAGCTCTGTAAAGCCTCACGTGAAAATATGTCTTCTATCATACTTCTATTTGGGCACTCAGACCCACTCCCTTTACCATTAAATGTTTAAAAGGGCCAGAGAGTGATCTTCTCCCCAAACTGATAAATATTTGGTGTTTTTTTCAAGTGAGGAAATTTTAGTAAGTATCAAGTTAATAAAATCAATGTAAAGAATGATTCTAATATTTTGAAGTATAAGCATTGGTCAAACTACTACAAAAATCCCCAAACTCACACGTCTGGGAGCTGCAGGTGCTAAGATACCCTGAAATGGGCCTTGAACTTGCCACCCACAGTTCACCCACAGTTCACCCAGAAGTATCCACTTCACTGCTCCTGGAGTGTTGGTGCCCTCACTTGCATCGATAGGAGCAAGAATGAGACTCATCTCAAAGGTCCTGTTTGAAGTTTGCAGTCTGGGTAACAGCAACTTGTGGGATAAAAGTCTCAGGGAAGTTCATGACATGACAGATCTCAAAACTTAGCTGACTATTAATGTAGATACAGAGCCATGACAAAGGGCTGAAGGATGCCCACACCTTGGTAATGAACACAGAAGCCGTGCCCATGCTGTGTGAAGGAGGTCTGCCAGCCAGGATGCGTGTGAGACCATACCTGCTCAGCAGATTGTTATAAACTATCTTCCTTTTACCTCTCCCCTTCTTCTGATGCAGAAGTACCTCTCAGGGCACTAGGCCACCACAGACTGCTCTGTGGTCATTGCTCCCTGCTACGCAGGGAAGGACTGAATATTTCTCAGCATGCCAAGAAATCCAGCTCTATCGTTTAACTTTATTTAATTTGGACAATTCTATTCAAAGCTGGAGCCAGCAACAACAGGGGACTACAGGAGAGCCAAGTGGCTGATATTCAACCTAAACACGGCAGAGAATACAAACTCCTTCAGGAGTATGATTGCTAAAATGGGCATAAGTGGTCACAAGTCAGTGGCGACTTTCGGTGTCTCTGTAAGATGGGCATTCAGTGCAGCTTTTGGAAAGTGGAGTTGGCTGCTTGCTAAGAAAGTCATCTTGCAGGGAGCATGTGACTGGTGCCCCAGAGTTCAAACCAGCTGCCCATTAGCCTTGGTGAGAAAGGAGAAGTTCAAACTTTCAAAATAAAACTTAAATTCAAACACCAACTAAGGATGGCACATTACTGACTTAACTGACATTTACTACAAAAAATTGCTGTTTCTGGCTTTGTTTTGCACTTAGATCATGTTTTATCATTTGCATGCACTGAAAGATGTAATAATAGGGATTACTGTGGTGGAATTTTATATTGTTAATAATTCAACAGCCTGTATTTGGGAAAGCATCCCACAAATCTGCAACTCAGCATGCAGCTGGGATGTCAGCTAGAAAATATAGTAAGTCCATTCTATATCTGAAAATTATCATATGCAGTATCAAACAACTTACTAGTTGCTTGCCTTAGCAACAGGACTACAACTTCTGACATGGCTTTCAAAATATAGTGGCTTAATTGACAGTTCCTCCTTTTCTTTTGCACCTCGTTCTTGAGGCAGGCTTTCATGCTTGCCTTTTTCCAGTGTTCTCGATCCTCACCTTTTCTCCCAGACCTCAAAGACATTCACTTATGGCTATCTCAGAGGGGCTAGAGCAAAATATTTTTCAGCTTCTATAGACACTCAAACTCCAGACCCACAGGATGGCTATTACATGAAGACTCACATTCTGACTGTAACAAAGGAAAGTACCACTGTAATGTCATGAATCCCTTCAAATCAAATTAAACTCCCTCTATGGCCACAAGAGATTCCTCTAAGAAACCCTCCTCTCCATCTTTGCCATGTAGTCTGGAGAATGAGGAAACCCCTATATTTGCTCAGCTATAGTTATTCTTTGTCATACTTACAGAGAAAAGGAACATTTCAAAGCCTCAGGGAATCTTAACAGTATTTTGTGCAGCCAGAACCACACAGTAAAAACTACAGATGTCCATTTTCAGAAACCTATAGAATGCTTCACAAGAGTAACGTGCCACTGAACTCCACTAAGAACGCTGCTGAGCACAAAATTCTGAGAGATGAAAGGGACAAGAATCTAATAAAATCATAATATAGGATTTCCACTGCTCTCTTCTAAACTGGTTTTATATCAGAAAGTTTGACCTTTGGAGGATTGTTTCTTGGAACAACTTGTTCTGCAGCACACAGGGGAAAGGATGTTCTGACCCTTGTCCTGAAAGCACACGAGCTTGGCTTGGCACAGCTCAAGAAGCAGCTCTAATGGAGCTGCTAGTGAGAGTTACCACCATAGAATCAAATGCAATGTCCTTGAGGAAGAAATAACTTGGAAGGGGGAGAATATATAAAAGGAATATTCAATTTAGTAAAGTTACACTCTAGTCAAACTCTAGTTAAACTCTAGAAAGAGGAATTTTTTCAAAACTTGATTTTATTAGAGACACCCTGAAATATAAATATACAAATTGAGGTATTTAGCAAAAATATTGCTCTTGATTTGTTTAAATCAGAAATCCACCCTTAGAAAAGAGAAATCCCACTCCAGCTGCTCAGTAACCTTAAGTAAACTAGGAACAAGAAATAAATTGACTGAAATTAAGGCCAAAGTGTTCCACATGACTCACAGGCAGCGATCAGAAGGACGTGACTATGATCAAACTAAAGAATGAAATGAAGTTCCCTCTTTTCCCATAAAGTCACAAGTGCTAATATCTCCTTCATTTGTTCATCTATGTTGTCCAGGGTGTAGGAGAGGGGAGCTTTGTTTTACCAGTTATAGAGACAGAAAAGAACGGTCTAGCAGGTACTTTAAGACATACATGAACTTAAAAAGAACGTAAAAATGAGATGGTTATCAATAAGTTTATTAAGCCAGCTCTAAGGTGCACAATTTGAAAATAGACAGTATAGTGCATAAGAGTTTATTTTCTAAAACAATGAAATTTTGTGCAAAAAATGAAGGACAAGAAAGGAAATTGCTGACTAAATAAGTGTTATATCTGTCTACCAGAGGGTTCATAGTGTCTTCCTTTGGTGACACTCAGATGATCCTGCCATTTGAGACAGGGAGCTAATTAGGTGTGACTACAACTACCTATGCATAGGCCAATTTATGCAGAGTGTTATGGGACACAGTTCCAGATTTCTCAAGGCTCCAAGTATCTTTCTGTTGAGTACAAGACACATGATGTCTTGAGATGCCTGCATAATTGCCTTCCTCTGGAGTCCTTTTCTACAACTTCTTTCTTTCTTTAAAGTTTCATTTGCCTGTATCCAGAGGCTGCTCTAATAGCACGCAGCTGTATAACCTTAAATCCAAGTTCCATAAAAACGGGAAAGGTGTGAGAAGCAGAGTTGTGCTGTCCCATCTGTCTGTTCTACTCGGTCACCCTCTGCCCTTTGGTTTGGGAGATGCATTTGGTTCTTCTCTGAAGTACGTGATAGGTTCACTGCACATGGTTGAACTTTCACTTTGCCTGACTTCTTCTCTTGACCTCAGACCTTTCTTGTCACCAGCCTTGTCTGGGGATCACCAAACTCTTCTCTGGACCTGGCTATTCCCAATGGCCCTGCTGTGCCCTCATTCAGGTGCTGTTGGATTGGACCCTTGTCAGAGAGGTTGCTGCCTCCTTGCCACACTGTCACACCCAGCTCCCTGACACACGTGGCATTTCACCATAGGCATTCCAAGCATCTGCTGAGCAGTACCTCTGTGCCAGCTCATGTGAACAGCCCAGCACTGAACATCTGTTAGATCAATGTTTTAAATTAACTGCTTAAAGTCTCAATGCTGTGATCAATATTTTAAATTAACTGCTAAAAGTGTCAATGCTGTGGTTGCCTCATCTTGGGAAAACTAGGGAGCACTGAACTGATGTTCATGTTGTGATGGAAAGTTCTTTGGCTGACTTTGTGGGGGGTGGTTTCCATCCCTTTGTGGAGCCGTGGTTTATTTTGTTTCTCGTTTTGTTTCTTGATAGTTTGCCAGCATCCTCTGGGATAGATTATTCCTCAGCATTTTCTGAATCTCTGTCAGTGCAGTCCAATGCTTCCTCCTCCCAGCTCTCGTACATGCAATGACTCAGCCCTGGCTCTCACTTTCCCTTTGCTGAACTTTGTGACAATTTTTTCAGCTTCGTTGCTGTGTGGCCAGAAGAAGTATGTATACACTGTGCCAAAAAGGAGTTTCAAACAGAAAGAAAATGGAAGAAAACTATTTGTTTGCTTTGTATTAGAACACCTCTGCATTTTATATCTCAAATCTATGTGTAGAGGGACCCTTATATTTATCTGTGCAGGACTGGTGTGACACCTAAGACAAGTTACTAAACCTGCAGAACATTCTGCATGGAAAAGGTTTGTAATTATGCTTTCTTGTTTCATGGGCCTCATATCACATCAGAGGCCACTAACAAGACACATTTAAAACTTTAAAAAGTGAGGGAATGAGCTGCAGAGATAGAGTCATGGATGTACAAAGTAGATTAAGACACAAAATCTCTTTGAATTACAGGACTAGAATGGATTGCAAGCAAAATAACCCATTATTGTTACTAAGTGCAAGGATGACTGAATTAAGGACTACAGATTCACAGAGAAATACCACAAGGAGCCAGTGATGTCCCAAATCAAAAGAAAAGGGTAGGATAGCTAGAGAAGTTGGGAGCCACACTAAGGCAATTTTCAATTTGACTTTGAGAGGAGAGAAGTGATAATAAAGTTCCTTTTCTGATAACTTGATGCTTCTTTCATGATTCAGTTCCAATTAAAAACTTACAAGGAAGGAAAACTCCTAATGAACATGGCACTGTGAGGGTCAGGGAAAGCAATGCAGCTACTGAATAAAAGAAGTCCTTACTCCCTGACACCACTCACTCCCCAGAGAAAATTCACATTTAAAAACCCCCCTCTGTATTGCACCTGTCACTTCATAGTTATTGAAGGCTTGATGCTTTAGTGTTTCCTAACTTATGGAACAACTAATTCCTCTATGAAAGAGGCCTGATGCACAATTAAATTCCAAATCGAGGTCTTGTCTCAGGCTTACTAGAATAGCCTAACCTTTTTCCAAGTTTCAAAATTTAGGGATAAACTTATCAATTAAGTATAAGAATTTGATAAGCTGTGCACACATTTTTCCTCCTTTTTCTCAGACTAGTTTGGTTACAGTTGTGCTTTGCTACAGTATTTTACTCCACTTGCTGAATAGCAATAACCTATATTGATCTCCCAGGCTAAGCTCTGTCTCTTTTGGTTCTTGTGAGCTCTCAAACACACAGATCGAGCCTTTGCCTTGGCAAAAGGGCTGGAGGGTTTTTATTTATTTAAGAATTGTTTGTACCATTGCTGCTGGCCAAGGGATGCACAAGGCCCCCACCTCTGCTGGATTCCTTTGGACTTAACTCTCTTGTAAAACTTCACCAGTGTTCAGATTCCTAATTCAACGAAGACTTGTTGTAAACAACTCCTACCACCATCTTTTCTAGGTCACAGTCAGGCTTTCACAGACATCTTCCCTGAGAGAGATGTGTTGTAGCCATGGCCTTTCCTTAGGATATCACTTATATAACAGCACGGTCTCTGCGGGTGACACAAACCTCTCACATTCCAGGCCACAGCAGGACAGTGTGTGAAATGTGCACCCTCTAGGAAATAATGGCTCAGGTTGATAATGCTCCACTTGGGATCTCGATCTGGAGATGGGACTGAGTGGTCAGATGCATGTGTTCTCTGAAGATCATGCTTCTTTGTAGGTACATAAAGAATTACTGGGGGGGGGGGAGGGGGAGTTCTACCTCCAAAACTATCAGCTCCCAACTTGTCAGAATCCATTTCTGTGCTGTGGTTTAGCCTGCTCAGCCCAGAAAACAAGAACTTCTCTGTTAGTGCAAACCTGCCCTTCAGGTTGGCCGTGGGGAAGGGCTGGACCTGTGAAGGCAGAGCGGTCCCTCTAACATTATTTCACTGGCAAATTTTTTATAAACCAATAAATACAGACTCTTTTCCTGCCTGCTAACATTCAAAAAAGTTAAACTATTTAAAGTAAATGAACCAGAGGGGGGAAAATAGAGGCAATCTTTCCCATTCTATCAGCTAGCTAACAAACAAGCTCACATTACTGTGGCTAAACGGTATGGTTTCTCTCTTTCATATAAACACTAATAGTCTCAAGTGGGACAAAAAAAAGAGGCTCGAGAAACCATAATGTTTATACCGAAATGCCTTGCTCTTGGTAAAGCATGTTGATTTTGATAAACAGAGTCATTTCAATACACTTTTCAATATTATAAACAAACTTTTCTTGTTTTTTTTTTTTTTTTTTTTTTTTGTTAATTATTATTTATAACACTCTGAAGTCATGTTATAGCACTGTAAGCTAGGGTTTAACAGTTCAAATTTAAGGTAGATAAGTTTGTGTTTGTTAAGCTATGGACGGGCTCATCCACATTTGACAGGATTCTCCTTGTCAAACCTTGTCTGATTTTAGGAGTTTTATAATCTTTGGCTGGGAGACTCCTAAAATCCTGAGAACCCTATGCACAATGGAAGCAGGACAGCAGCTGGAGAACATAAGACCCCAGGAGTCGGAGGGGCTGGTGAAGTCCACTCTGCCTCATGGCCAATCCTAACCTAATGGAGAGGGAGGAGGCAGGGGGAGGAGAAGGAAGATGACAGTGACTAAAGGAATGTGTTAATTATACAGAGTGCACAAAAAAAGAGATGTTTGTGGTGTGACATCAGAGGTGCTGAAAGGACACTTAACACTCAGTGTGGGAACTCCTTGACTTCACAGAAAGGATTAATTCCAACTCCCAGTTTACTCATTAGGAGCATTTGGGGTATATTATTATCTGCAATTTTAAGGGATCTGGTTTGTTTGCTTTAAAAAAATTCTGATGCATCTTTACAATTTCTATTAGATAATATGAAGGGAAAGCAGAACAATAAAATATTAGAAAGATATAAGACTAAAGGTACAAAATGGTGCCGTGTCAAGAAAATTATTTATCATTATGAGTGGAATAAGTTGTTCCCATTTAACTTGAAGGCAATTCTTCCCCAGTTCTGCATAAAAGATCTGAACTACATTTTGGATGACTGTTCCAGGGCAGATTGACATCATTTTTAGGTGCAACAAAAGAGAGAAAAACAATTATGTTCTATTCAGGCATGAAAACCTCAGAAAATGAAATCCACTAAAAGTTTTCAATTCACTATATAAGATGAATAAACCACAAAGTAAAGTAACATGAAAACAAATCTATTATTGTTCTAAAGGAAAATTGAACCAACTTGACATTTTTACTGAGCAAAGGGGACCTTTTTGCAAAAGAGTGAGCCATTTCTATTCTACTCCACAGATTTCTGTACAGAATCAGTGAAACTGCAACAGGTTTTCTCCAGAACCTGTCCTGACTGGTTTTGTTGTTTTGATCATTAGCTTTATACTTAGTCTCTTTCAGAAGTGACAAACAGCCTTTGAGACTTTCACATAGGCAACACAGCGGTGGTACATAATTCTACTTTGTAAGGGAGCAGCTCAATTTTTCACATATTTATATTTGAATCTGTCCTGCTTGCACATAGGCATTAGAGTTTTGAACATAATTCTTATCACACACAAGCCAGGAGACCCTTTTCTGTGGTCTGTAATCTAGAGAAATTAAAAGAACATTTGAAAATCCAAATTGCAGTGTTTCTCTTCTGGTTTTGAAAATGAGTTTTAATAACTTGTCAGTATTGAGAGCTTTTGAGTGGCTGGTTTTCTCATCCCTTTCCAGATCACAAGAGGGAGTGTAATGCAACAAAGAAAAGCTTTCTCAAAGGCCTGCATGCATACAAAGTGAGGTAGTTACTCTAGTTGATCTGGAGAAGCATCTTCCCATCTAATGCTTATTTTAACCAATGGGAAGGATTGCAGGGCCACAGAAACAATCAAAGGCATTCTACATTTATTTGCAAAGCCTCCCTCAAGAGAGGCCTTTATCTGGTCCTAAGTTTCCTTCTCATCACCTGCTTCTCCACAGCAAGATCACAGAGCTTCTCACTACTAAACATTTGTTCTGAGGATGAGAATCCACCATCAGCTTGCTTATATTGAGTAACTTTGATGATTGACAAAGCCAGGAAAACTGGAATAAATCACTACAATGCCACCCTCTTTTACTTCATTGTGTAGCTAACATGAGAGCTGGCAACTGGGTTGCAGTGGCCCTTGAAACCTCTCTAGACACACAGGACCCCGCAGCAACTGGCATGATCAGTAGGGAAGACTGTAGAAACCACAACGAGAACCCTTCTGGAAATTTCATGTTATAGCAAATATGGGAGCCCCAGGAAAACTTACTACATTGCCAAAGCTGTAATTTAATGTTCAGACCGAATTCATTGCAGTGTGCATTGGGGAGACACTGTGGTCTGGAGGTTACAGAAGAGGGCTGGGAACCACAAGTATCCTCTTGGGATTCTGTCCAAAATGAGCTGCTCACTGCGTGACTTGAAGGAAGTCACTTAATCTGATTTCTGTATGCCTTAGTCAATTTAGATATAAAACTGGATAGAAAGCAGAACAAAGCTAAAATTTCCTGTTACTGCAGTCAGACCTTATCTATGTGCAATAAATAAGTTCTTTTGACATAATTCATTGTAGAAGGGAATATCAGAGAAAAAAGGTGACCAGATACAATCTGGTTCCTTAACAAGAAGCAAAACCAGGCACAAAGAAAAGTAGTATTTTCAAATATTGAAGAAATATATACAAACAGCACAGCAAACACAACAGTGCTCAAAGTGCCTGCAGAGAGGCAGCTTATCACCCGTTCGGTAAAAGATGGTACCTGAGTGGCCAGGTTGGCTTTGCTGGTGCTGAGATGAGGGTCCAGATTTTGGAGTAATCTGATCAACAATTTGCAGTATCCACTTCTGAAAAAGAAGCAGAGGACATAAAAGTTGTAAGTAGATGTATTGCTCCCCTGATGACCTATGGAAGTGGACAGAATATTCCTACAGTGTCATATGCCTACACAGTATGAAAAGCCACTTTCAGCTAAGCAAAATGGATCTCTTTATAAACTACTGCCAGTTTGAACATACAGAATTTTTTTACTTTTCTTATTATAGCTGGAAGACAAGTATTAGGGGACTGGGCTTACCACACTCAGGGCTTTCTAGAAGCTGTTGTTCTGTTTCATCTCTGAATTTAGGACATCATGAGAGAGAGGTAATCTCCTGTCAGGCTGGAGAGTTAGATAACTGTATGATTTTGAAACAAGCAAACAAAACAACCCTGGCTACCCACAAAGTAGCCTATATACTGAAACTTCAAGTCCAGATCCATATCTCAAAATATTCTGAAAGTTTAGGGGTTTTGCATGGAAAGATACTGAAAGAGAAGTGTGGAGCCATCACTCAAAATGTAAATTCAAGAAGAAAAGTCAAGCAGAGGAATTTCATGCAGGTTCTTGTTTGATACAGGAAACATTCTGAACACATCAAACAGTTCATTGAGAGGTGAAGATTGTAGCCCATGGGGTTTCATTTATGAAACTCCATTCTATATATCTATGTAGAATATGTATCTATATTTTAGCCCCATTTTCGTCCTCCAGAGAACAGGCTCCTCAGCAGAGTAATACATATCTGCCTGGGAAGAGAAAACCATACAGTGGTTACTGCCAGGGAGATATTCAGTTACAAGAGCAGGAGCTCAAGCATCATCCAAGTAAGTTATCTCAAAGAACCCTGGAATGAGCCATGTAAACCAATATTCTTCAAAAGCTGCACCAGGATCCAACCAAATTAATTGACCATACACTGAGAAAAAAAAAAAAAAAAGAAATATTCATAGCTGCAGCAATATTTTGCCCTCTCAGTTTAATATGTAGTATACTGTGACCTAACATAAGTGTAAAATTTATTTTAATTGCATTATTACTATTTCTATGTTAATTGCTTTAAAGCACACTTTTTAATATTTCCTTTAAAAGTCATGACAAACAAATACGATGGGAAAACATTCTGCAGTAAGTATGCGCTCTCTCTGCTCACAAATGGCTTATAAAATTCAACAGTAACATTTTGGCAATCAGAACTATTTACATAGGGGACAGATGACTAGGCATGGGAAAGCAGCCTTTTGTTCACATCAAAGGACCACATACAAATTCTCACATGGTACTCTCATTTTTAAAAATTCTCATTTTATTTACGGAGAAGAAAAATTGAGCAACTCAAGACAAGCATGAATGGCGAGAAGTAGAGTATGTTGAAAGGGGGAGAATGCTGCATTACTAGCACAACATAAGGAAAGTTGTCTTACTGCATCATATAGGAAAGTGTTGGCTCAGAGTTCAATCCGGGGACATGAAAGCATGGCTCCTGAACCCTCTGTGCTCTTTTAATGTCCTAGAACATAAAGGAAATTGCTAAGTGATATTTCTTACTTTGATTACCTCAAAAATACTATACTACTAAGGATTTCAGTACAAAAAAACCCCACAGAGCAAACAAAACAACAACCTTCACAAAAAAAACCAAAACCAACCAACGACAAAAACCCAAACCACTGACTAAAACCCCTCCAAAAACAACCCACAGAAAATCCCTCAATAAGCCAAAGAGCCTGAAACGGGAGACTGGCTGTAGCCATCTCCTGGAGCTGCTGCTTCACATCAATGACCTTCCTTGTCACAAAATAGCCAGTTTATTTAAGGAACAAAAAGGGCCCTAGAAACCCGCTTTTAAATGTTTGAGGAAAAGTATCCCAGGTATATTATGTTTAAGACATGAATTCGGCAGCAGTGTTGAACACAAGCATCTAGCAGTTCCAAAATTACTAGTTCACACCATGGCAACTTCAGCTTGACTGAAGAGCTTTTAGGAACCTAGTTTGAAGTGCAAGCAAATGCTTTTAGAGATGGATAAAAGAACCTATGACATACTACCTTATAATACAAATACTGTACGTGATACTCAACTACTACTTTATTACTACTACTTTATTCTTTTTTTAACATCTGCCTTATTTTTTCTCCTCCCTTCAATGGCTGTTGTTTTTTGAGCCAATTTGGTCCTCCCAACTCCAACATGAATTGAATCACTTTCTAAACAGCTAAATAGTCCTTTCATGACAAGAGAATGTAGTCTGTTGTTCACAAATTGTGAACCACTGAGGTACACTGGCAATTAATGAGCAATGACAAATCCGTGGTATTTCAACAAGGGCATTTCTGCAAGGGCATGCACATGTGTATTAGTGTAATATTGAACTGAGACACATGCAATGAAGCTCTTATAGTCTCCATACTTGCCTTCAGATCGTCCACAGCTTAGGAACAGAGTGTCTAAAGGGCTATTTTGCTTTTGTAAAAACTGTGGTCGACATATACATTCCTTGAGCACGGTGGAGCTCTCTACAGTAAAGGCTTCTTCGTCTTCACTGCAGTCAGGATTCTGGAAGGGACAGTCTTAGACCATGGAGAATATTCCCCCAGGAACACGGGATCATCACAAGGCCCTCTCCTTTCTATTTTGACCCTTTTTTTTTTCATTCCTTTTTTAGCACAATTACATAGTAATGTGTAATTAACAAGGACAAACACAACCAAGACACTTCATATCAGAGATGTTTCAATTTAGGAAGGTGATAACAGACACACTGTCATGTGACAGATGGGAGTTATATCATCTAACATGCTACTGGAAGACAAGCTATTCCTACAGATGGTAGGATAAGCTCCCTGTGAAGGGAAGCGTTACTACCATGTGAAATGAAAGAAGCAGACACCATTACTTTCTGCAAGACTGTTCATTTTTCCTCTCCTAGATCTGGTGTGGTTGCATGTGCTCTCTTCTACTAACAAACCACCACACATCAACCCCCAGAGAATGGACTTTTAGGGAGTGACAACTCAGACTTCTTACCCACTGCATTGATAAATGCTCTGTGGCCATTCTTTGCCCGGTGTGGATCTGTCCCAGCTACTCAAGCGTAGGCTGAGGCTGTGAAGCTCCAGGCAGTTCAGCATCTGTCTGATGGCAGCAGCTCTGATCACTGACCACTGCTGCACACAGACTACACAGCTTACTCACTAACTCATTTGCAATAGGAATTTTTACCCACTATTTTACTTATTTTACCAACTGTAAAACACCTTTTCAAAATAAGGTTAAAAATAACACCTGTGGCTTTAAATTCCACCTAGATGATGCATCAGTGTTGCTTCAGACAGTTTGACCTTCTCTAATCAGGCATGAGTGACTTGTGGATTGGAGGAGCATTTCTAAAGCTAAACATGTATTTAGAAGCAATTCATACAAATTGTTTACTGACGGAAGAGCAGTGTTTACTGTACAGTCAATACTACTTGATCTTCTTAGAGGAGAAAAGCTTGTAAGGGAGGAGATTAAATGACTCATTGAAAGTTGCAATATGCATTTTTTTTATTCCCAGGGAATAAAAATTTCTCCTATGACTGAAACATGAAGTTCTGGGCATGCATACTTCTATCTTTGTTGCTAACTTTTTTTTCTTTTTTTTTTTTTTTTCTTCTTTAATGCAAGGCTACTTATCTGAGAAATAAATTTTCTATCTTTACTGCATAGATATAAGTATCTGGAAACAGTCAACCAGTATTTCAATTCCTGATAAACAAACCCCTCAAAAGTAGAGCTTTTTTCCAGGTATGAATTGCAGTAACAAGGTACAACAGTTGCTACAGAATCACTTTCATCAGACAGAAAATGCTGCTTCATATGCAGGTCTCTTGTTTGCAGAACAGTTTTGACTGGAAAAAAATGTTTGCAGAAGGTGGAATGCTAAACCTGCTTTTTCCAAATTGGTGATGGCTGGAAGTCCAAGGATTAACTAGACTGTTCTGCCACCATGTTTAACTTCTTCAGCAGACTGAGAGGATCTGAAAGTCCAAAAAACTTTCCCAGAGATTACAGAGTATTCTACATCTCGTTCAGCTCTTCCCCTAGGAGCCACATTACTTTGTATAACATCTTTAGAAAAACAAAGAGCTTGTTGGTTAAGGAGGTGCAATGTATGAGTGGAGCTCAACTCCTTCAGAAAGACAGTGAACAGGAGTGGATTGGACAAGAGAAGGAATAGCAGTTCCTTCAATATCTCCACAACCATAACAAGGAGACAATTATCTTAATTTAGTCCTTGTTTCATAAATGTTTTCATTTGAGACCTTTGATTAAAACCCAAAGATTTTAATTATGATTTCAGCAAATAAAAATCAAGATATTTTAAATCTAACTTCATCTGTATAGGAATTCTTTCCAGCTGTCAAACTTCAAAGACTGTTACCACAAACAGGAATGTCCTTTACCTGTTTGAGGTTGTTCCACTACTGGGGCAGCTCAGTCGCATGTTAAACAAAATTTTCTTAGCCTTTCCTCTTTTCTTACAAGAAATCTAAATTTGTTCCTCCTTTACTTGGCCTGCACAGTCAACACTGTTGTCTCCTAAGACCTGGATTTGGGAAGTCTGGGCTATTGCAAGTCTGGGCAAACTTGTAAGAGTGCATGGAGTTAGGCCATTCAAATCAGCTGAAAGTCTGATGCTTTCTCAGTACTTGTAATTTGAATTGAGTTTAGATGGTGAAGGTTGAGAAGCTTTAAGTCCAGAAATAACACCTGATGCAATGTGAAACTGAGGAGTGGTACATTGCTGAAAAAAAATTTTGGAGATGCATCCAAATCCAGTGTGGGAGAATGAACAGGTTCAAGAGTCCTGTTTTTCCTTAAATGTCAGAAACCATAAGCTTTCCCTTGAGTATGTGAATTTTAGGACTCCAGTCATTCTAAACACAGATATAGCCACACTGTTGAGAGGTCACTGTCTTGGAAAATACATCTCAGGGTTTTCCTCCAAAGATTAAAAAAGAGGAAGCTGTTCCTCACATGAAGAATAATTAAGCTGAGGAACTCCAGTGTGAGATATAATGGATGCTAAAAGCTCAAAAGTATTTAAGTGTAAAGTGGATGTGTTCATGAGAGAAAGATTTACTGAATGTCACTAAATACACAGAAGCTCTGTTGGCTCAGGACATCTCTGAGCTGAAAATGTGAGCCCGAGTGTTCACAGGGAAACTGTGCATGTTCATTCTGCTTCCACATTCTTCCCTGGACAGTCACCCATTTTCAGACACCACCTGAGACACGATGCTGGGCCAGGTAGGTCTTTGGAATGAAATGTTCTTATGTTCTTGTTTATTGTAGGTTGGGATTTCTTCAGTTGCTGTATTCTTAAGCTACTGTTTACTGCTATTATACACTGCTTCAACAACTGCATTCCTCACAGTTCCACAAAACTACTGCATATGAGATGCCCATTGGGTACATAATGACTACAGTATATTATCAAACTGTTTTACAAACCTATACACAAGTCCCAGCCTGGAAATAATGAAAAGCAGTATTGACAGATTTTATTCCTGGACTCTACTTCCCACAGTATACACAATACAAAATTATTCCTGAGCCTTTCCAAGACTGCAGAAAATTCAGCTAGCTGATAATGAACAATTCAGCTTCACAATGTCCCCCATAACAGCAAGATATGTTGTTTTGCTCAGTACTTCAGTTCATTATGCAATTTTCATTACTATCCCTTGTAATTCTGCCTGAGAAGTGTCAAAGTTCAGTCTAGTTATCCCTGGCAAAATACACTGTTCCATTCATTTCCCAATAACAATTGTTTATTTTTTCTTCCTAATAACATCAGCTGCTTTCAGCTCTGTTGAGTAATGTAAATTAGTTATTCTACACTAGAAAGTCAGTGATCCTTGTTCGCAGCAGCCTCTCCAGCAGGAGCCATTTGCCAGAGATCATAAGATGAACAGCTAATTGTGGCTTTCTAAAATGCCTTTCATATTCTCCACCACAGAAGTACTATTTCTGCCTTATTTAGCTGACAAACGCTAGCAGAACTGTCCCTGTGGAGGTGGGCTGAGCTTCACTGCATTCATCCAAGATTTCTCAAAAA
This sequence comes from Xenops minutus, assembly GCA_035221455.1. Taxonomy (NCBI): domain Eukaryota; kingdom Metazoa; phylum Chordata; class Aves; order Passeriformes; family Furnariidae; genus Xenops; species Xenops minutus. Next base: position 17,398,472 of record JAWWEE010000010.1, read on the forward strand.
CTCAAGCGTTTTCCAGTCCTAGATTTCAGTTTTTTCCTTTGCAGACACTGAAGCCTACTTTAAACTTTAACTTCATATGCAATATTTATCATATTTCAGGCAAAGCATACTATTTCTGAGGCATTTTGAGCTACTAGAATATTAAATGACATTAATGTTTGCTAAGGATGAAAACAAATCTTCCTAATGGAGGAGGTCACGCCGTATTTTTAAAAAACAGAGAGAATGGAAGTTTCCATCCATGCTAGAGGGTATCACTTGTTTGAAACACTACTCCTTTGTAGACTTTGCCTACAGGATCCACCTGAAGTGGAGGTCAAACCCAGACGCGATGATAAAAGTGACCACAGAATGGGGCTGAGGATTAGAAAGGCCACAAAGACTGACAAGATCAAGAAGCTTTGTACTGTACTGACTGGATAAAACTCACAGTGGCATAATTCAGAGCTTTAAATAAGCTTAGAAATAACCTCAGAAAACACATAAATAGTGATTCTCAAGCACAAGATGTGGCTCAAGCTGAACCACTGAAAAATTACTGTTTGATGAGCACATTATAGTCAATCCTAATAACATTACAAGAGAGAAACCACTTCAGAATTCCACCACAGGGATAATAAATTTTCTAAAGGAAACTACAGGAAAATGGAAATCATAGGTAAAAGAAAATTTAAAATGGCAACTACAAGAGTAGGGCAAATTGCATACAACAGGGAGGCTACTCAAAATATTACTTTAAGGCTCTCAGTTCACAGCCATCTGAGAAAAACAGACTCCAAAAACACAGTAAGAACAACAGTGTGGTTAAACATCTGAGAAAGGACTGCTATAAGAAAGGGGAAAAAAATTCAAAAGTGTGAAAGACATGGCTAGATGGAGAACACAGAAAAAGGAATTATTTCTGTCAAGTTAAAAGTAAAAGCACATTTTTGTAAAAAAAAAAATCTCTTCATTGTTGTCATAAAGTACAACTTGCTATAGGTAGAAATACATACTAATAAAAACTTTTTCAAAAATACTGGAAACCAGAAGCCTGCCAGAAAGTTTCTGAAACCAACAGGTCATAAAGATATAAACACTTTAGAAGATAAGCCCATTTCAGAAACACTAACGAATTCTTTCCATTTGTGTGCAGTACAGGGAGGTCAGGCAGGTTCACCCACTAAGCCAGTCTGCAGAAGGAACGAGTCTGAGGAACTGCCTCAAATCAAAGTGCTAAAAGAGGCAGCTTTTTCCCAGCTCTGTAAAGTGAACAGCCATAAATTGCCAAGACCAGGGAGTATTCACCCAGGAGTTCTAAGGGACTCTAACATGAAATTTTGCAAAGGTTCTCTGGTGCATAATTTGTCATGTAAATCTTCCTCACTTGCAGAGGGGCACAGTGGGCAAACATTCCCAAATCTTGTAAAATGGATCAAGGGCATTCTTGCAAACAGCAGATCAAAGAGTTCGACTTCTGCTTATGTAGGCCAGTAAAATATATAACAAAGGACAGAATCAATGCATACTTAGACAAATATGATTTAATGAGGAGGAGTCAATGAGCTTTTCAAGCGCAAAGAGATGCCCAGGAGATCTATCAGAATGCTCTGAAGTGTTCACCAGTGTGTTAATAAAGGTAACCCACAGTACACAGTGTAATAGGATTTCCCCCAGAGATACTGGTATAGATTTCTGAATGGCTCTGACAGCCGCTACTCTTCTGTGGGCTCACTGACTCTGCTATAGGATAAAGCAGCGTCCTTAAAGAGTTAAGTTAGTAAGTTGTCAAATGATAGATACAAAAGTTTAATTTTCAGATTGAAAGAAGTTATAAGAGAGATACTCCAAGAATCTATGCTGGGATCAGTGCTACTCAGCATGCTCTTAATCTGAAAAGGTCAAATCAGGAGAGAAACAGAACAAGAGACTTTGCCAATCACAAAAGCAGGGGTAAAAACACCTCCCCATTCTGGACAGCTAAAAAGTAAGGCTAACTATGAAGGATCAGAAATTTCCCAGTGTCAGATAATTAGGACGTTAAATGAAAATAGAATTTACTGTCAATAAAAAGAGAGTAAAGCACATGGGGGAAAGCAGCTTAACTGTTCTTGTGCAGTTGTTCTGCCATTAGAATTCAAATATGTTATCCAAATTTTACTGTAGGTAACACCTAAAGTAGCAGATAGATTGCCAGAAAGTATCTAGAAAAACCCAATCAAGTGATAAGAATTGTTTTGATATGAAGAAGTAGCAAATGTGTTCTATTCAAAACCCACTGTTCAAGGTATACAATATATTTAATTCAGTATTTTCTTTTTACTCTCCTCTATCTCAAAACAAAACAGAAGACTTGGAAAAGGAACTGGAGAACATTTCAGGCAAAGGATCACCTAATATATGAATTGGGGGGGTGCTTTGGGGTGAGGGGGGGTTGAAATTTTTCTTCTTTTTGCTTGTTTTGGTTGGTCTTGTTTTGGTGGGTTTTTTTACTTCCACAGACATTTATTCCTTCCAGTCATCAGGGGAAATCAGGCAAAGGAGACCAGTTCTAGAGGTTCCTATGCCATGCTTTCAGTTTTCCAGATCATGCACACAGATATGGCCGGGTCCACAGTCCTGGTTTGGCCAAATGCATCTTTCAGGGGCAGATGGGGGATGTCAAGAAAATAATTCCTCCTTTTTCCTTCTGTTAATGTAATTTTGTTATTTATCAGGTCGTTAGTGTTAAGGATGACTGAGCAACCCGAAATATGAGTTTCAGTAGAAAGCCTCTCTCTGACCCAAGGTACTTTTGAGCAAATAAATATGTCTTATCTCCTAAGAGATTAGTAGACTGCACTGGCATTGCATTTAAATAGGGACTCACTGCTCTTTCGTATAATCTGGGAATTTGACTATTTAAAAGAAAAGGTAAGAGAAAAATTCTTTCGTCATATGTTTGTACAGGTTCTTTCCATCATACCAAAATTTACTTATATCTAGGGCAGATGGCCAGAATCCGTAGCCTTGTGAAAACATCTCTTATCATCTCTCTGTGGTGGCTGCACTGCTGACTTCACCAGGATTCACAGATTTTTTTTTTGTGACGGAGGTGAGGGGGTGGATGTCTTTATATATAAACAAAGATTTTTCTGAGAGGTCCCCAGCAATATAAAAATCAATCCATTGCATCAAAAGTTTCTATCTTTTATACACAAACTGCAGCTCACAGAGCACAGTGCCAAAAGCAGTTAGCACCATCTACAAACACACCAACTCCTGGAGCATTTGGGTGTAAATAAACAAAGCAGTGCATTATACCAACACCCAACCCCACCCAAAAAAACACAACAAAACAAAACACACACACACAAAAACCCCAAGCCCAAATGAAACAAACAAACAAAATCAAACAAAAAATTTTAACACAGCCCACAAAGGCTCTAATTTTCTAAATTGGCTCAGTATTTCTAATTCATAAACATCTTTGGACAAGGAACAAGCAAGAAAATATTAAGCAGGGGAAAGGGAACTCAGTCTTAGCTTTGGAAAAGTGCAGCAGCACAGCAGATAGCTTACACTTCTCTCAAATAACTTGGCAGCTGTGCACAAGCAACTGCCCCTGAGCCACATCCCATCCCAGCCTCACCAAACCCCACTCAGGAGTACCAATCCATGCAACTCTTCCCAGCCTCAACACAGCCATTTGACCACCACCAAACTTAGCTGAGAAAAATCAGGTTTATTATAGTCCTCAGGGACAATCACAGCTTCATTCCCAGCCTGTCATGCCAGAGCCAGAAGTGCTATGAAGCAGCAGCAACAATATGCCAAGGCCTGCAGCTCTTGAATATAAAATGGGATTGCCTGACAAAGGAGTGTGCTATCTTTTCCCTTTACCTTCCAACATGCAGCTGGGAAGATGGACTCAAAGAAAAAGCTGCTGTCCATTTTCTCTCAAGGAACACTTTATATGGAGACCACATCTCAGTACAGCAGAAGTTTCATGTCATAAATACACCTTTCTAAGGAAAACAACCTGCAATGTAGATACTCTCTTAAATAAGCAACATTCTGCACAAAAACCTATCAAATAATTGATGGAGAAACGCCTCAGAGATGCTGCATAAACAAAAACTGTAAAAAGTACAAACTTCTAAAGTTTATTTTGTTTCCTAAAGAAAACTGCAATATTTGTAACCTCAGTTAGAAACCAACAAGTAGAGGCTTTCACTGCTAGGTCAGTTAATTCAATGGTGGTGGTACAGTCAGGCTTCCTTTGCAGGAAGACCAGCACAGCTTCCAGGCAAAAGCACCTGCAAGCTGCAGTCTGAAGGCACAGTCACATACTGAGCCAGTCCACAGAAACAATGAAAAGGATATTCTGTTACCAAAGAATATTATCCAACAGGGTAAAATTATTTTCCTCAAAAGTCACCTGCCTCAATGAATCTGCATAACTGATCATCACTAGTATGTCTGAAAACATGAAAAGTAATGAGTTCTCAGAAGTCCTCTCTGTGTTAGATGCTGCTATCATACAATAAGACACTGTATGAAGATTGCAAAATCCCTGTGTTCAGTGATAATGAACCCTTTTCAAATAATTTTTTTAATGAAATTTTCCATTTTGGATATTGAGGTGGACTTTTTTTTCTGAAAAGTCTGAGAAAACTTCTTTCAGCTGTTTCAGAAACCTGCAGGAATTAAATTCCCCTGCTACAAAAACAAACAAAAAAAACCACCCACCAAAACAAAAAAAACAAATTCACACTCACTCAACAACCCACAAAAATCCCCCTTTTAAATTACACTGGATAAAACAGCAGCAGCATCAACAACTGAAACATCTTGCATACCTTTCAGTATACAGTTTAATTTCACTATTAAGACAGATGGTAAACCTTTGGCAAGCTTGTTGTGCTGGGCCTGGGTCCTAAGATATGCATTCCAGAGAATCTATAGTTTGGGGATTAACAAAAGGAAAATTCAAATGGTAGGATAAAACATGCTGCAGGAGCAAGCTGAGAAGCAAACAGGTTGGCTGTGCTGCCACTGGACTAACAGAAATCCCATCAAGCTTATTCATTATATTAAGAAACCAAGAGATGAGATGAACTGCCTTCTTTCATCGTGATGTGTGAGGAGACCTGGCAGAGGACACTGAAAATGGCTTTTATTGTCTTGGCTTTATATACTTCTACAGGAGCCAGACTTTCTCAGGACAGAAAGCTGGAGGAGGACAGAGGCTTCCTTGGAATATACCAGGGAGATTCCCCAGCAATAGTGCACATAGAGGGTCAGGTCAAAGATCCATCTAATCTGCTGGTTTCCCCCCGCAGCAGCTGGGATGCCTAGCGAAAGTAGCACAAGTATACAATAATATTTCCCTAGTGTATCCTCCCAGCTCTAAACTTCCTCAACCAGAGACTGTATCTGCTGTTCAGGAGCCCTTCATAGACTTTTTCTTCCATTGATTTGTGTAATAATGGTTTGAAACATTTGGCCTTCAAAACATCCTGTGGCAAGGCATGCCATCATTTAATTATGTTTCTATGGAAAAAGCAAGGGGGGTTTTGTTTGTCTTAAACTTGTCAGCTGGTTATTTCATTATGTACTTACAGTCCTCATGTCATGAGAAATACAGAGTATGCCTTCACTAGTCACCTTTTCCATACGTCCTCTGATTTTATAAACTGCCATGATCTGCCTTTCCCACCCTCTAACTCACTTCATGTCTCCCAAGTTTAAGACTTGCCTGTCACCACTTCCTACATCTTCACATAAACTTCTGAACACTATGAGAGGTCCAAACCCACACAGACTAAGTGAGACAAGAGCAAACTACAATGATGTCTTCTCTTTTATTTTCCTAGTATTTTTCCCAGTATTATTTTTCTGCCTTTTTTATTACTGCCAACCACTCCACTGTGAAAAACTAATGCTTTAATCCCAACTCAGTCTCCGTGAGGAATTTTGAGTGTGTGTTTTGGGGCTTTTTGCTTGTTTGGGATTTGTTTTATGTTTTTGTTTGGTTGGATTTTTCAAAAAGTTCTAGTACTCTAACATAAGCCAGATGGAGACTTAGCCCCTTAATTATTGAGCCCTTAAAAAAATATCATAGATGTATGCCATGACTTCTCTGTGTAAAGGCTATGTGAACCACTCCTCTTTAGCATATCCCTATGACTACTAATGCTATTGTTTATTATACTTGTTTAAGAGTTTTCTCCTGTAGAAAGCCATCCTTATCCAACTAATCTTCCTCGATCCCCTTAAGAGCCAGCATAATTTCCTATCTGTTATTCCTTTGGCACCAAGGATGGTTTAACTCATATGTTGTGCACCACAGTTAAGAGCTCAGTAATTTCATATTTTAATTCCTTCAAAATATCCAGGCTACACCATTTGGCCTTGACAATTTGTTACTACTCATTTTTTATGGATTTGCTCCAAAAACTTCTACTGACATCACAACAGTTCTGTGAGAAACAGTTCAAGTCAATTAGACCATGTCACACCAGCACAGACACATGAAAGAATGGAGATTGTCCCACAGAAAAGGATGCAGAGAGAGGGCCTGGTGTCATCATGATGTATTGTGCAACTAAAAGACAACATTAACCCTAGAAGTGTAAATGCCAAATTTGGAAAGAGTCAAAGATCTTTCCCTTCACCCACACAAACATTAACGCTGACACCATTTATAACTCGCCACAGGAAATTTCCAAGCTGGCTGGTAAAACTTTTTGCTGGTCCTGTGTGCAGTAAAAGACTGCAGACTAAACATTACATTTAGCTGTAAGCAGCACCTAGTAGGATCATATTACTCGAGGCTAGGGAGAGTACAGAACATCCAGACTGAATGCAATACCTTCCAAAGAGAATCAAACAATAAACTGCTTTGTCCTGCAGCTCCTTTTGTTCTGTAAAAGGTTGCTGAGCTTAAAGGCCACATCACCTAAACCAGTGTAGCAAAGCCAAAGATCACACATTTTCAGGTCTAGGTTTATGTTGTAACATAAATGTCTTATAATATGAAAGCAAAGTTTCTTAAGGTTATCTAATGAGGGTTATTTGAGTCAGGGGGAAAAAAAATTATAAATTGAGCTCTGTTCCCACAAGTGTCCTTCTTTTCCTCACGCCTCATTCTTTCCACCTCCCCCGATTTTTCATTTAAGTTCCTTCTGCTTACAATCACATCTCAAGATGGTTTATTTAGCTTAGTCATAGGATTTGGATAAAAAGAACCAGCCCAATCAGAGCAACTACTATGCTTATTGCAGAGTTTTAATTAATGGAACAGTTCCTGTTACAGCTCCTGTTTTCCCAAAAGATATACCAGTTTGGTGTTGTTGCTGCCATTTACCTGATGTTTTAGACACTTACTAAATCTAATGTTTTAATTGGTAACTCTGGTAGCTCTCGTGCCCCTCCTGGACAGTCATAGCCCTTATCTCTGTCTTTGTATGAGACTATGACAAAAACAACAAGGAAAACCCAACTAACAAATGATAGTTAATTATCTAGAAGCAAAAAAGATCAGTGAGTTTCATCCCTTAACCTATATATTTGTATTCCAAATATCACAGTATCCCTGCACAAAGCAAAACCGCTTTTAAATATTGCCCCTCTGCCCAATCCCAGAGCCAGCAATGCCTAAAGTTTTAGAGGAAGGTGACAGGAAGGGCAGAAACGAAGGAGTTGCCAGGACTGAATAATCCCTTATTAATATACCACCTTAAGGATCACAAGTAGATCCATGCAAGAAAAGCAAAACAAACAAAAAGCCCATACAAACACCAAAACTATCTCCATATTCAGAAAACCACATAATTTCCCTAAATCTAAAAGTCTCAGTACCTGATGAGAACAACTTTTCACTGAGGTGAAATGACATTTGTTTGTTCACAGTGGAGACTGGGAAAAGGGAGGATTTCTCATCCTTTGACTTATTTTGTCAGATTGAATTTGATCTTACCCACATCATCCATCCAGACAGTGTACACCAAGAGCTCCAGGGAAAGGGAACCAAATATTTCATGAAATTAAATTAGATCTTTTAAACATGAAGATCACTGAATATCCCACCTGATCAGATATGTACATGTGGTAAAGCTGTTTACCATTCTTAACCTAATGTAGTTTTTATGTAAATGGCTGCTGCTTAAGGAGCACCATTCCTCTCCTAATTCATACACTCACTGTTTTCCACGGTGAGTTTCTAAAACCTAGACCCCCAAATAAATTGCTTTATATAAGGTTCCACAAAACCTAGAGCTAAAGCAACTAAGCACTAACCAGGACCCCACCTACAATCTGAATCCATCTCTTCCATCAGAAGGGCTGTAAAAGACAACAACAAGGGAGCAGAGAGTGCAGCAAACCAACCAGACTTTCTCCTTCTCACGGCACTCACATGCCAGGCCTGGTGAGCAGAAGGCTCAAGTTTGCATCTTACAACAGCGTGAAGAGCTGCCATCTTACAGCTCTACAGGGACCAGTTGGCAGTGAATGGGTGACCAGGTCATTGTTTCAATGATGTACATTCCCATAACACCTACAACACACTTCCAATCCCTCCCTTGGGGAAACCAGTGGTCAGGACCTGAGCAAGCAAGGGAAAACTTACAATACTTGTAGGTGAAAAAAAACCAGTGTCATCCAGCTCTTTTCATTAGCACTAGTAGACCTTCAAATATATTAGTATGCTCAACTCCTGTTGAATTCTTTATAGATTAGACATTTAAGCACCTGCAATCAAATCTTTATTGAATTAGGTGATCGGCAGGGTTTCTTTAGATATTTAACCAAGTCTCTGTGTTATAATACAATAGAATCAAGAAAGAAAAACATATTTGCAGAGACAGTTCAATGCTAAAATGCAGCAGGAACTAGCAATCCTAAAAGCAGCATCCATGCTAATGCAATAAGTCAGCAGTGCCTCTGCACCCATTAACACACTGCTCTTTTCCACCCTAAAAGATAAAGGTACCAGGATTTTCAGGTTTTTTTTGTTCAGACTTTCTGCTCAACTGAGAAAAAGTCATATAGGTATAAATTACATGAATCTTTAAATTCTAGATACAAGAGGTACAGCTTTGTTTCAGAACACACAAATCACATCACACAGGTTGGCAAGATGCAGTGTCTCTATATACATGTATATATGGACACATACTTTGTGACTGCATGATTAGGCTACGTGAGTCATTATTAAGAATAAAACAAACTGATGGATTTTGCATACTCAGAGAAGAAATTATAGAAGTGTCAGTAGCTTTAAAAGACTGGCATTCAAATTTAGAGTGCTTTTGGATTAAACCAGAGTTTTATGATTAGAAATCCATTTATAAGGTCTGATAAGAGAGAAGAAAATTCATGTTAGCATTCCCTAGAATTGGAGAAAGGAAAGCAGGGAACCAGGTTAGAGTCACTCTCTCAACATCATCGTTACTTTTAGCAGATCTGGTCTCTCAATAACTCTTACTTACAGAGAATACTAGAGACATCTTAAGAGAGTGTGGGGTATCCACAGACACACACCTTACAAGTTAGAAAGGTCCTTTTCACTGTGTGTGCAGCAAGCCTGATGTGCTCCAGGAGCACTGGATGTCTGAAGTGCCTGCTTAGCTACTCATGTGCAGTGACCCCATCCCACAAGAACAGGGATAGCTGGTCTTTGTTAGAGGCATGGAACCACTGGAACCACTCTCATCCGGCCCAGCAAATGGGATTCTTCAGGACTGCTGCACATGAGCACAGCAATTTCACAAATACTCGCTCTGGGGCAATTTTAGAAGTATGAAATCAGTACACCAGGGACCTATAGCATAAGCCTTAAGCTACTGTTAGTGAATACACCACTTTGAGTAGCCCTTCCCCATTTCTGCCTTGTGCTTACACAATGCACAGCCAGTGCATTCTGCTTGTTTGACAGCATTTATATGCACAGAACAATAAACTGTTTGAGTTTTCCAGAGCTTGGAGAGGTCATGGACACCTAAATGCAGACCTTTTGCTCACCTGAGAGCCTTCTCAGAGGATCACACAGAGCCTGCCTCAGCAAGCCATGGTTTGCAGTGATGCCAGGACACACCAAGCACTTGGCAAACACACGAGACACATGAAAGTTGTGCCCTAGGGCAGATTTTATCAGCACTCATTGCTATGGTAGTCTGAGCAAACCAAGACTTTCTAAAAATAACCTGAACAGAGCCTTTGTGGAGTCAAAGTTCTTTAAATTCTGCCCTTAAGTAGACATGAGGGTTTTGACTGCACTGATATAAACCTCCTTTATAGCAAAGATAGATATTCAAGCCCTATATTTACAAGCACAGGTGACACACAAACCCAAACAATCCTTCTTCACTTTTAAACAATTTTCTCAGTCACACTGAGGGCAATAATCTTCAGCTACTCCTTATGCCATGCTCCTCTAGGAACGGACCTATTTCTGAAGGTGGCACATCACGGGAAACCACATCCCTTAATGGAAACAAGTGGCTAAAAAGGAGATAAACAGTTTAGGCAATCTTCATGCTATAGGGAACCTAAAAATCAGTTCTTAATTTGGACACTACTCTTCCTATCTCTAAAGCTCTCTATCTAAAAAATTCTCATCCACAGGCCTACTGGTGGGCCAAATTCCAGCAGTGTCATGGACTATCTGCTTTCTCTACAAAGGTGATTAGGTATCTTTATGCCCCATGACCTGTTTTTCCTTGCACCTGCATTTCTGCATACCTTTGTAAGGCCAAAAAGTTTGAAAGTCATAGTTTGCTCATATAAGAATTCATTTGCAAAGCCAGTAACCATTTGCAGGTCTCTGGCTGTTCCACCGGAGCATTTGCATAAGCTACTTCCTTTTCTTTCAAATACGGTTCTACTGTCTCACATCTGCTGAACCTGAAGCCTCTTTGAGAGAGCCTCAAAAGGTCATCATTCTGAGTTGCCATGCATATCAACTCAAGGGTTTCAGCCACCACGTTTTGCTTAGTTTAGCTGTACAACAGAAAGAATAAATGTTTCCTTCCACTTTTGCAGAATAAAAAGATGCAAACTGCCTTAGCTGAGAATAATCCCTTTAAAGTCTGGTTATCACATTATGGTTATCCAAGAAATTTTAGCAGCTTAGAACATCAGTAACACAGTATCTTGGTATATTAGTGTAGATGTTTTAATAAGCTTTTTCCATGTAAGTAGTTATTTTTCCCCTAGGTAAGGTATGTCTGTAAAGCTTAGGAAGATAATAATGGCTGTTACCTGAGACCAGAAAAGAAACCTAGCACAGTGTCTCTAAGAAAACCCTATAATGAATGCATACAGAAAGGAATAAAAGCAACTGGAAACACAAAATAATGCTTGCACAGAGTAGTCCCTCAGCATCCTGATATATATTGCTCAGCAAGAGACAACAGTGGTCAGTTTAATAACCTCGAATCTTAATGAAGCTCTGATTACAAAAACAAAACCAGGGAATTTACCCCTAAAAAAAAAAGTGGGATTAGGGTTCCCAAAAATGATGTAGTACCTGAAAACAAGAGAAATACCATGAATATAAGTCAGGAGGACCCTCAGGACCTGCATAGCACCTGGCCTCTGCAAGGGTCAGCATTTCACAGACTGCAAAGCCCTGATGGCATATCCTGCTTCAGAGAGAAAAGTACCAGCAGGGACTATGCTGCCATTACCCAGTGAAAGGGGCAGGGAGGTGACAACAGCAGCAGACAATTCTACAAAATCATCTCTATCACACCTTGATGCAACCGCATCTGAAGCAGCAGCTCCCCTCTCTGCAGGGCCTCGGGGGCACGCAGGGGCACTGTGCTCACTCCCAGGGACAAGGGCACTACAGAGTATTCCTTTTACCTCCACAGGCTGCTCCAGTGCCATGGCAACGTGAACAACAAATAAAGAGCAAGACAATATGAACTTTGAGCAGAATTTGCCATTTTCATAACTTCAGATAAAAAAAATAGCTTTGAGAATTTTTTAGTGAGTGATTTTCCACATTTCCTTGAGTTTCTTCTGCCAGTAATTCACTAGATCCTGAGATTTGGTCTCTGCCTACACTTTTCACGGGCAGATCCCCAGGTAATAATTATGCTTCATCAGTCTTTTTCCAGGAAACTTTTCCCATATCTTTTGTAAAAGCAGTGCCCAAAAGTCAATCCATTAGTGATGACTGTTCTTTATAATTTCTCCCTACAGTTCCAGGTGGCAGCTGCTGTCCTGAGACAGCAAGTAACACAAAAGCTTGGGAAGCAAGGCAACAGGATATGTGCTCCATAGCTTTCAAGGAACAGATACTTAAAAATAAAAATATGCATTCTTTCTAACTTTGGTTTGCCACATCTCAGGTTCTCTGCTCGTTGTGCTCCAGAAGATTTTTGTTTCCAACACTTCCCAAAGGCATTGTGTACTAGATGCTCAAGACCCTGTGCTCTGGCACAGAACCAGCATTCTCACAGATGCAGATGTTCCATATGGAGCATCAGAACAGAGCAAGGTACTGAAATTGCCGTCTTGATTCTCAGATCACCCTTCAGCTTTTTGATGTAGCCTTGCCTGCTTTCAGAGGTTTTGTTCTTCACCATATGACCATACACACATCCCTGTGAGTGTGCACACATGCGTGTACAAATGTATATACTGCAAATCTACTGAAGAATCTGAAATCCAACTGTAACATCTTTCACTGACTTTTCTGCTTAGAACATTCAATTCCCTCTTAAAGACTATTGAAATATTTATCCACAAAGCCTCTGTCCAGGTTTAGTGATGATAGCAGGGATGTTAGTAAAAGGGAACCCTTGTCAATGAATTTGCACACCTTTCTGGCTTTACAGGGGGAAAAAAAAAAAAAAAACATTAGAAAACCAAACCAAACCCCACACACAAAACCCCCCACATAAAGGTTCATCTTAGATTTCTGAAAGTTGATCCTAGCCTGATGCAGCTGTGGCAGCAGGGTTATTATGCCTTGTGGTGGTACCTGCACGTCTGCCTCCTACTCCCTCTTTCCATGCACCAGCACAGGATGCTTTAGCCAAACCAAAGACTGAAGTGGCGAGCCACAAAGCTCAAAAGCATGAGCTCTTCCTGCTGAAACACCAGGCTCCCAGTCAAATGTGTCCCATATGCAGAGATCTTCTGTGAACTGGGCACAGCTGGGGATACACACCACAGAGCCCACCCACACACTGCTCCGGGGGTCACTCAGCAAGTATGTGGGACTAAACTGAACACAACATTCGAATGTGGTGAGTCACATCACAGCTTCCAAACCCTGGGTTTGCAGCAAAAAGAGCACATTGCCATGCAAAACACTTGAAACTTCTCAGCCAGCCCAGGCAAACCAGCAGCAGTGTCCAAGGTCCATAGTCTCCTGATTTGACCCACCCTTAATAAGCTACCAGGGTGACCCCTTCCACCCTCTCTGAGCAGCTCATGAGATGGAAGACACATTTTCCTGATTGGCATGGGCATCTACACCCAAAATATGAGCAGGACTGGGACTCTGAAAAGCTCTTTTCCCCTAGAAGTTGTCTATTGCCTGCTAAAGTACTAAATAGATCTCACCATACTTACAAATTCCTCTACCAGAAGAGCCTGATTGCTTTCTTACTGCCATAATATTCCAGGCCACATAAAATTTAAATATACCAAATGTAAAATAGAGGAAAAAACCAGAAGCATACCTTCCAGTCACAGCAGCAGTACTTAAAGTAGCATCTTCCTGTCTTCCATCTCCTGAAAGCAAACAGGAAAGTGGCAGAAAAGGAGCTGAGTACCCTGAGGGCACTAATGAGCCTTTATTACCCTGATGAGCATCACCCACACCTGTCTCCATGGCCCAGGAGCTCCTCTGCAGTCCAGGTGTGGCACATCAGTCCCAGAGCACACTGCAACAACAAGTGCCCCAGTGAGTCTGGGCTGTCCCAGGACCTCAGCCCAGCACCCACAGCCTGTCCCAGAGCTGGGCAGGCAGTGGTGGGCCCAGCCAGGGCTGCTCTGGGGGGTCCTGGAAGGAGAGAAGTAGCTATGACCCCTGGAAGATGAAAAGCAAAGGATGTCAGCAGTTGATACTGTCTCTGAGCCATGTGCCTTAATTAAACTCTTCTGCTGAGGCCAGTGTCATTAAAATTCCCCTTCAACTGGCTTGTTATTCTAGGCTTCTCTTGAATTTTTAAAAAAAATAAATAAATTTTGCAGAGCAATTGTGATGCAGCTGTAAATGACTTGTCCAACAGGGTTTGTACCTTTAATCAGATAGGAATATTAGCCTCCCAGTGCCAGCTGGTAAATGCTTCTAGAGAACTTTGATACCTCTGCAGTGCCATGGGACTGGAGACAGTCCGTGGTCTGGCAGCTCATAAGTCAAATCCTATGTGTTTACTCACCAAATTTACGAAAATATATCCAGTGCGAGTTCCTGCACTGCTGTTTTTCTCTTGCCTGTACTTGTTTACAGATAAATCTTAGAGCTACTAATTATTCTGGCTCCTGCACTCTGTCAAGCAGCAACCAAAGAAAGCTGTGCATTCATTTACAAATGCAAAGCCAAAATATTACACGTTTCCTCCAAACATCAACACATCCTAATATACACAGGACTTAGAGTTCAATGGCTGAGCATTAACCTGCAACAAGTTTGAGATAGCAAATAGCAATTACTACACAAGATTCAGGCAGACACCCCAGTGCACGTGGGGAATGATTAACTACCTGCTACTTCCACTGAGGCTAAAACTGCCTGAGAGTTTCCTCGAAGTCAGTCATATGGTAAATACCCAAACCAATGAGCTCTGCACCATCTTAGTGTCTCAACAAACCGTGTCAAGTACAGACCTGTCACTGAAGGCAGTGGGGAGGAGATGGTTCTGCTCCCAACATTACAGATGACCTCTGTTTCTTGCTAACTATCAAGGACCGAGTAGGGGCTGTTTGTCTAAAAAGGACTCTACTTCTGTTGGCTCTGGCTCAATGCTGTGTCTCTATCATGATCAGACTTGACTTTGATGAAAGACTGAGATGTTTCAAAGTCTCAATCTAGGATGTCCAAACTGAGAAGTTTCCTTTTTGTCCTGATCACTGGAGCCTCATCAAGCTAGAAGGGGTCAGTGTTTGTATAGGAGACCTCAAAATGAAGCAGCATGTTGTAAAATGAGGGCAGATTTCATAACTACTTCTCTCACACTTCTGCTTTTGTGTTATGCCCCACAGGCAATTCACAGCCATGGAATAAATCTCTTCACAGGCCACAGGTGCCCAATCTTCTTTCCAGATCTGGCAGCTCAGACCATTGCTTTCCTTTCTATCCTGTGGAGAAACTGTCTTTGTCCTTGATGCAGGGATGTAGAGTACATGACCCACCAAATAGTGCCCTGTTTGCTTTGCCACCACACTCTGGGCTATTCTGTCTCTTCTTCCCAGTACAATATTGTGCAGGCAGACCCTACAGGAATGCAACAGTCCTCTTAAAATCTGCTTGTGGAGTTTCCACTCAGTCTTTACCACGCCTGCCATGGGGCAAGCTGCATGGATCAGGTTGGAGGGGGGAAAAAGGTACTAACACTTTGAGCTGGTACTGCAGCACTGTTAGCTGATCCATTAGCTAATTAGAAAAACCTATAGAGGTGCAGCTGAAATTCAAGCCTTCTTATGGGTTATGCCCAGCATTTTCATCCTTCCTGACTCCGACAGGAATTTTATTTTTCCCAGTGAAAACAGATGTATAAGGAAATGAACAAAATTACAGAGACCAGTGTGAGCTTTCCTGGACTGATCCAAAAGCCTGTGCTTAACAGTTGGTGTTTTTTAGGATTTTCCCCTGACATTCTGCCCACTGCACCTTCCCCAGTACTAGCAGCTACTAAGAAAAAGGCAGGGCATATTCTCATCAAAAATCTAAGGTCTGTTCCCAGTTAAGGGTGCAGTAAAATAACATGTCCTTCATAAAATCAGATGGAAAAAAACAAAGAACAATTAAAAGACAGGCTGGTTTCTTCTCAGAAAAATAAATGTCAGCCTAGCCCCACTTTTTCTTCTATGCTCAGGACAGACTGAGAAGAAAAGAGATCAAACGGTCCTTTCTGTCTCATGAGCCAAATATTTCCCATACCCTTGCACTAGAAAAGTTTGTTGTAGCTAACAGCATCTTGAACAAGTATATGGAAGCAGTAAATGAGATCCAGTTACTGTTTTCAGGTTGTTTTTAAATATTAACACAGTTGCCAAAAGGCTTATACCTACCTACAGTCCACTGCCTACCTGACCCAGGTCATCCAACCAGCATACCAGGTTACTTTGTCCCATCTCTGTTTACCATATCTCCTCTCAACTCTGTGAGTTTTTTGTATCCTGTCATTTAGCAGCTAGGAAATGAGGCCTCACCTCAGCAGATTCATGTGAGTAACTGCTTTTAGCCAAAAAGATGATATTAAGTTGATGTTTCCTCATCAAAAGCTAAACCAACATGGCTTTGACTTGAAACACAGTTGTTTCAACAAAACATCTGCTTCCTATAAACAACAAAAGAAAAGAAACAATAGGATATTTAATTCCCTGATTAAATGCAAGAAGAAGTGGATGCAGACTGATTTCTACCCAGGGCCTGAGGGAATCCACATCTCTTATGGGAGGACTATGGCTGCCAGGATTCAGAATAGCCAGATCTCAGAGTGTCTTGATGTTTTTGTACAATATGATACAAGTTAGAACACACCATACAACAGAAATCAAATATATTCTTGCCTCTGTGTATTTGCTAACTACTGTTCTAGAGAGTACTTGTAATCTCCTTTCTCTGGCTCAAGAAATACATTTTTTATACTGTAGGGACACAGGTCCAGTGGGACATGCTGCTGGTGTACTGCCCTTTCTTCCTAACATACTCAAAAGCTAATTCAGTGGGAATGGATTATCCAGCTCCACCCAAGCACAGACTGAAACTCCTTGAGGGATTCCCAGTCTCTGGGCAAATGCATTAACCCCTGGGTTTAGTAAATGGGTAAAATTACTGTGAAGAAAAATCCACTGCCAGAAAAAAAATGAAATCCCAGGAGTAAGTAGTTAGAAATTTTGACCTGAATTTAAAAATAGTTTTGGGATGACCTAAATACCATTTTCCCAACAAACTTACTGTTCACCAGAATATTTTCATGTGATTTTGCAGACCAGTTGGTTCTTTTTAGGTCCCCTACTATAGGCATTAAACAACAAAAAATACAAGGTTTTCTTTGTATAAATCTTGAATAGATAGGAACTCGCTGTGGAATTCCTCAGTCAAAGCTCAGAAAGCTGCAGTCTGGTTTTGTAGAGGGGCCATCATCACAAAATTATCACTGTGAGAAACCGAGCAGACAAAATGGCCACAATCATCCTCAAGAACGACATTCTCCCAAGCTAAAGGTCACAAAATGCCTGACAGAATTGCCCTTTTCATAAGTCACTGTAAATATTAAAACTCTTGAGAAAATCAGATGACATGGTATCATCCTCAGATACAAAGCAAAATGAAAGGGCACCTAATTAGAGGTTTCCAAATATCAACAAAGCAAAGCTAGAGCAGATGTCATATAGTGGGAAGGAATTGCCCTGTGATTACCCCAGGACAGAGACCTCGACTGTGGTCATCGCTGCCACAATAGACTGACCACGTCCCCCCTCCAGCTCCACAGGCTCAGTCACCAGGCAGTACAGCCCAGGAATAGGGACAGGCATTCGCTGAACCTCTTCACACTCATTTTGAACCCTCACAAAGGAGCTCTGTAAAGCGTAAGGAGATGTCAGAGCAGTTTGCATTAAAGATGCAGCAAAGATAAAGCACCCACTGGATAAGTTTGTCACCTCTCTCACCAGACTGATCAATGCTGGAAGGCAATGCTGTCAGCTCTTGGAGTCTGACAGCCTGAGCAATAGAGGGCATTACTCAGACAGGGGACATGTAATTAAACCATAAAGTGTACCCTGATGTGGCTGCTGGGGAGTAATTGTGGGCCTCAGGGGGATGAAAAAGCACAAAGTTGTGAGCAGCAACACCTGAGAGGTGTGATTATGGAGGAAATCACAGGGTTTGTTATTCCTCTGGTTGGCCTTGTCCTGGTGGACCCAGGCAGTGCCCTCCTCTCTGTCCCCATGGGGAGGCCTCTGCCACTGCCCCTCACCATCACCTTGAGACCACCACTGTCCCCAGGCTCAGGTGGAGGTGTAGGGCTGCTGTAGGACTCAGAAAACACAGACACAGGCTGCGCCCCACAGAAACCTCTCAAGAGATCCCCCATGGGGGCTGCAAGCCCTCTGCAGTGCTTGCAGCCCCTCACTGAGCTGCACGTTGCTTGCTGCCCTTGCTTGGAGGCAGGAATCCTCATTTCATGATTTTTATCACCTGGCAGTCTATCTGTGTAATTAAGAGAGCTTTTCAATAACTTCCAGTCACTCCACACATGTAAGCGAAACAGCTGGAGGGCTGCACAGAAACACTGTGCAAAGGGAACTGCATGGCCATGGCACATGTCTGCCCCAACTCTGCAATGGTTTTCTTCGGCCCTCACAGATTCAACCCCCACAACAGGTAGAAGGGGGTGTTGGGGAACCCCAGGGCTCCATCTCACCCTGTGTGGGGCAGAGCTCTGTGTCAGGGCAGGCAGTTTCCTGTCCTCTGAGCCAGAGCACAGTGGGGAGAAAAGTGCAAAAAAAAAGCATCAATGAAAAGCAGGTTAACAGCAGGCTGCAGCTGGACCCACCCTCTGGGACATCTGTGACTGAAGGTGAGGAATCTGGTGTGAACTGGACACCAAAGAACAGGTTCAGGAGACACCCCCCCCCCCCCGCCCCAATACCCCTGAAAGTCTAGAGGGTCCAAGGCTTTTCTAGGGTCAGTCATAGGGGATCCCCTCCAGTGAGAGGAGCCAAGAGCAAACTCTTCCTTTACTGGGTTGACAAGAAATATGCAAATCTAAAGGAACAGGATTTATATTAGTACTTTATTTTTACTTCTAGTATTATATACAGAAAGAGACCCATAGTGCTGAGGAGGACAGGGGAGCCCATGGAAACTGGAGTACTGGGGAAAGATGCTGGATCAAAGGTAATGGGGTGAGTGGTTGTGTGTGTGAAGATGAACTGTTCTCACCAAACCTTCAGAGCTTTCTTTTAAAACGATTGCAAAGCAAGCTGTAGTGTTACAATTCTAGCATTCACCGTTCAGCTCTGTCTGGGATTGAACATGCAGGTCTCAGGGCAGCATGAGGAGAAGGGGAACTTCAGCCACTTTTCAATAACTAGGGGAACAGTGGCAGTAACTGTGCATGTTAGCTGCATATATGAATATATAAAGTCATTATTTCCACACACAAGATATTTGATCAATAATGAATCTCATGAAAAATATTAGGAGAGCAGGAGTAAAAAAGGCTGAAGTGGATAGTTGACATTAGAGCAGGGTGCTGTTTTCACTATGTCACAGCTCAGCTGGTTGTTTGCAGCCCAACCTTTTCCTGGGGCTTTGCACCACAGTGAGTTTTTTGGACTCGTGCTTAAAGGGAGCAGTTTGGCCTTCAGATGCAACAACAGCTTACGTGCAGGACTCCCTAAAAGCTCAGATCCCTGGAGAGGAACACAAGGATGTCTACAGGAATGAGCTGGCTGTGGCCCGAAGCGGCGGAGCAGATTTCTGTAATCCCTTACAGACCAAAGAAAGGAGTTAATAATTTTCCAGGCAGCGCTTCAAATTGTATCACTAGGGATATCTGTGAGGATTCCAAAAGAAATGTTCCTGATGGTCATTAATGTGTTCCCAGTGACGTACAAGATGCACACGCACACACACGTGAGCGCACAAGCAAAGCAGAAGCTGGCCTGGAATAAAGTGCAAAGGTGCACTTACAGTAAATTTCACCGCAAGGGACTCATTCATTTCCAGGACAAGTGATGACTCCCACTGCCCTTCCACGTGTGCTCCCAACAAAGTGGTGTGGGAGCTGGATGCAGGGCATGTGTATAGCCCAGCTTTCACCCTTGAAAACTCCAAGGGGCCACGCTCTGTTTCCATAACACTTTTTACATGCTTACTTTTATGGGTCTCTTGATGACAATCTAAATCCTGCCTGTTCTTCAATAAACCATTAATCTTACAGATAGAGTTCAGGGAAGTTGCTGTGTAGCAATGAAGTGCATGTTTCCAGAGCCCAGAAGGAACAAAAAGGGGGAAAAAAGTGAAAAGGAGAGACATTGTTTTTGAAAGACAACTTCCTGGCTTGGAGGGGTTCGGAGGCATGCAGGGTTACCTTCCCAAATCCTACCTGGAGCCTGTCCCTCCCCTCCCCAAGCCTTGCTGCCACTTTGACTGTAACAGTTGTGAAAAAGTCCACCCTCCAACAGTGGTGTCAGCATAAGAAAGGAGCTGAGGGCTTCCTGTACCTTTCACCCTGATGGCCCAAGAGCCTTTTGTGAGTGGTGCCAGCTGGGACAGTGTTTTGGTGAGCGGACACCAGCTGGGGAGAGTCAGTGATCATCACTGCTCCTGCTGGACCTGCCTTGGAGGTCAGTGGGGAGAGGGCTCCACCATTTCCCCACCAGCCAGCCACTTCAGTAGGTAACTTGTATCACCTAATTTGCAGTCTTGTGGCTGCTTTTGTTGATTGAAGCATAAAATGTCTCCTCTTTGTCTACAAACTACTTCCTTTGGTGTACTGAGGGAACCAGTCTCATAGAGCCAGTGGTGCAAAAGAAATTGACTGCCCACGTCAGATGTGTCCTGGGTTTACATTTGAAATGGTGACCCACAGTAGAAGTTGCAAATTCTGTGCCCTACTTTATAACAGGAAAAATTAACACAATCCCTTGTGCTTCTAGGCTCCCATAAAATTGATGGTAACCATAAGTCAGTGTGTGTAGCTGTTAGGAGAGCATATCCTACCCTGGTCTTTTGTATACTGTCTAGGGCAGATTCAAAATAACTTGTACGTCTCACATCCTCTTGCGTGCACTATTCAACTACTGTTTTCATTGCTGGGATGAGACACAGCTGTCCCAGGGAGGGCTAGGCTGGGGACCAGCCTCACAGCAGGCTTGCTCCAGGTAAGTTGCAGGGGCTGGAGATATCACATTCTGGTCCCACCTAAACAGCTGGACTTTACGCCAGAGGAAGTTCTTCAATATTTTGGTTCCTCCTCCAAGTACAAACGACTCATCTGCCTCTTCTCACTTCGCATCACAACTCTGCACTCTGAAATTCTCAGTGTAGTTATTCTCACATTAGCCTTAGGCAGTGAAGATGTGACCTTTATAAATGAGATCCTTAGCCAAAGCAAGTAATTTTCCAGAGTGCCACAGTGAACCTGGAGCTGAAGGGGGAACTGACTTTAGTCTCCCACATCTCAGAATGACAGCCCTGCTCACCAGCTCTCAGCCAAGCAAAAAGGTCCTAAAACATGGCTTCTATTGACCTGAGGGGATGAGCTGAAATATTTCAGTGCTAGCAACTGGCATTTGTTACTAGAGGCTACTCTCACATCTAATAGTATTAAGGAGAACAAAAAAGTTTGTTGTTCCTAGGCGGGCAAATGCTTTGTATTTATACCTTATCTTTCATCCAAGATTCACAAGCATTTCATGTCTATCAGAAACACATCATATTCATAGAGACAGCAATAAATGTAGCATCATGTGACAATCAAGTGAAATACAGGACAGCTAAACAGATTACCAGGGGAGAGAGCTGGGAACGTTGCCTGTAATGCACCATTCAATAACCTTTATTATCCTTCTTTAAGTAATTTATTTGGATGGCAAAAGGCTCAGTCTAACTTGGCCTAATCCAAACTAAAACCCTATTCAAACTAAAACGAAACAAAATTCAGGTTTGAAAAACTGATGCTCATTGATTTTCCATTACTTTCCATTTTCTTGCCTAGTTGAGTTGGTTACAGAAGTGTCAATGCACTAACAAGATGGCTCACCTTGCACGTATTTATGGCTGTATGCAGTAGGAACTGCAGAGGCATGTGAAAATGGAAAGAATACAAAACCAAATCAACAAACACACAGAGGCAAATACGATCAGGGCATAGAAAAAGTAGCCTAAACAATTTTACTAACTTTTATGCCTCTTAGATACAAGCCTGGTATTTTCAATCTATAATGTAACTGTGAACTATGGAAGAAACAAGGTCAGAAAAGATTACAATGTGACCACAGTGGGTCAACAACCACAGGAGAGCATGGTCCAGTTTTGGCACAATTGCACCAGATGCAACCAGCTATTCTGTGATGCATCTTTGAGAAGGTTCATCCATTACATTGTGGGGATTCCTAACTTAGGAATTTTTAGATGAAAATTAAAGGCAGATCGTTTAATCTCTTGGTTGAAATGGCTGTAGTAAAAGCATGGTCTTCACTGAGGTCCTGTGTGCTCCTTGTCCTCAATCAGTACACCCATCCTTGTCCAGCACCATGCACTGAGGACCTAGAAACAGAAATGACTATTAGAGTTTATATGTTTCCTTCTTTTCCAGCTCTGAGAATTGATTTGATTATTTGGGTAAGTGTGGGCGTTTTTCTGAGAAAGGGACAGATCCAGGGGAACCCAGTGTGGGAGGCCCAAGCTGGGGAGAGAAGTTTTGCAATGAGTTGTAACACATGAGGCTCCTGGCCCTACTTACCACCATCTTACCACCTGTGCTCTGGTCCTGTAAAAGTGGATTCTCTCATTAACCTTCCTTCTCTGGTTGACTCTTTCCCTGGGCCAGAGCACAGCAGTCCCAGGAGAGCTTGGGAGATCCTGTGGCTGAGGAAGAGGCAAGTTGTGCATTTCCACTTCAATTATTTGGCAGGCTCAGTCTATTGAATGAGTAACCTCACAGGTGTGTCTGTGCATGATCCTGTGGTAGGATTTAGGACAGCTACTACCACAGACCCCAGCGTGGTAATCTTGAGAGCTGGCTCTTTTCTTTATAGGAGGTCCTGGAGCCAGACCATGTAAATGTCACAAGTGGCGATCTTTTCCTTTTCTATCAAAGAGGGTATGTATTAACTATTTCAGCAAAAGTGAGGAATAGCACTGCCAAGAAATGGGAGCTGCTGTGTTCTTCTAAGAAATAATGCATTTGTAACAAAAATCATCTCCATTCAGTCAAATTATAGTCTATTACCATTGCCTTCAAGCCAAGATTTATTTGTTCTGAATCTGATTTAACTCAGTTACTGAAATGTACTCACACTGAAAAAGTTATTAATTTTTGGAAAAAAAAATTACCTTTTATTTCTTAGCAGTCAAAAAGATTTTGAAACAAGATTAACAAGATTTTCTTCCTTCCATCTGTAGCTTTTGAAGATTACAGTGTTTCTTTTATTTTAGCATAATAGATACCTGGCAGTGTTGGGTCACTGGGCTGTCTTCAAGGCATCATTGCATTCACTTGCAGATGCAATTAACTTTTATAACTAA
Organism: Xenops minutus; assembly: GCA_035221455.1. Taxonomy (NCBI): domain Eukaryota; kingdom Metazoa; phylum Chordata; class Aves; order Passeriformes; family Furnariidae; genus Xenops; species Xenops minutus. The sequence continues at coordinate 17,421,885 of JAWWEE010000010.1, forward strand.
AGTATATTTTTCCTTCTTCTTCTTTTTCCCCTGGTGCCATCAAAATACTAATTTGAACAAAGATAAATGCCTTAGGACAAAGGCAAGTACACACAAAACTATCCACATGCTTTCTCAAACCCCTCCACACAAGGACCTCTCCATCACAATCTGCAAGAAGGTGGTCACATTTTCGTGCTTACTAGCTCACTTCAAGTGTAAATAGACTCCAAAGCACGCAGTGTTTCTCTTTAGAGCAGCTCAATTTAATGCAAGAAACCACTGGAATAAGCAAACCTTTTGATCCATAAAGCAGAGCTGTAATTTACATTTTGTTCTGTTTTTCCTTCTTATCACCAGTGCTGCCAGAAGTCTCTTGATTCATTATTGTGGCAATGGAAACACTGAGACACTGAGACAGCGGCATGGGGAAATGTGGAAGATGCAAATTACTGACTGACCCACTATTCGAGGACACTGTGGGTGTCCCGGGAGATTACATTGCTGAAGGGAAACACAGTCCTGCTGATGGGCAGCTTTAGCTCTACAGAAGCTTGTGACCAGTCCCCAGAACTATTTAACAGGGAGTGAGTGAAGAGAACAGAGCACAGGAGAGTAGGTTTTGTGGGAAAGCAAGCAGATGTAACTTTATAGCAATCTGATTTTTGAAACAACCTCAAATTACCCCATTCAAGCAGGTCTCAGCTGGTGCTGGTGACCCTGTACATAGCCTGACAGATTGATGGAAATGCAAAGTTGCCTCTAAACATATACCTTTGCATTGGGAGCTAGAATCCCAAAATATCCCCTATACGTAATGCTGGAAATGACAAAGCAGCAGCGAGACCCAGGGACGAAGCTTGTGACAGAGCCAGCTACATACCATGGCCAAGTAGTGGAAACCCAGTGCGACCAGAGATCTGTGTCAGATACTTGCCCATCATTTCAACTCCAGCCCACACAATTAGCTGCAATGCAAATCTAAACCCAAAACTCAAAGTGCAAACTCTTCCAGAGGCTGAATAAGCAATGCAAGTTTCCATAGCAGCTTGTGAGTCCTGCCAGCCTCCCCAGTGGCTCAGCAGCACTCCCAGCTCTTGGCAGGAGGGTGTCCCTGCAGCCTTGCCTGCACACACTCAGGACCTGAGCAGGATGCTCAGAGCCCCGATGAGCCAACAGGTGGATCTGGAACACCTGGCTCAGTGCTGTGGGCAGCCCATGCTGCTGCAGTACTCTAAAACACAAGGATTCATCTAAAAAAGAGGCTAAGAAAAGGATCCTGTAGAAATTGTGCCCAATCTCCTTACTGGAAATCTATTTGACGTAGTGAACAAACATGGAGATTTTTCCAGGAAACGTGTTTCTTTATTTAAATAAAATTAGTGCCAGTAGAAACAATAAACTTTAAATACATGAGACAATTATATACAACTCAATGTTAGGAATTATATACATCAGTTTTTACAGATACAAATACATTTATTCCAAAAGTAAAGGACCAAGGAGAAAGCAATGGAAAATGTGACAACTTGCGCATGTCAGTCTCATTTGGAAAGTTTAAGGATTCAAGTGATTCCAGGCAAAGTGCCAAACTTAATTTGGCTTCTTTCAAACTTAAAACAGCCCCTTTTAGAGTAAATCTACCAAAAAGCTTTATATGGTCTGATCCAAAGTTCACTGAAGTCGATGGAAAAACTCCCACTGCCTTCAGCCTGCCCTGAATCAGGCCCTTTCTGAGCACAATGGAGCCTTTGTTCTGCTGTGGTTAGAGAGAGACAGCGGGCCCTGATCCCGAGGCATCCCACATCACATTAACCCTCGGAGCCAGTGCAGGCTTCGCCCTTCCCGACAGCAGGAGCACATCAGGCTCCAGCTTCGGTTCGTTCCTGCTGCTCAGCACTCATGTTTTTCAAGCTGTCTCTCCAGCTCCAATGTCAGTGGATAAATCACAGAGCTATTTTAGTGCAGGAAATACGTGGAGACGTTTTGCAAATATTTTGCTGTGCAATGCTTTAGATTCAGGCTCTTCAGCCCTCATGCTTTAAAACTAAGCAAAACACTGTAATAAGTTATTATAAAATATAAGGTATGGTTGAAATATTAATATTTATTTTTTAATTAATTTTTACTTCTTTTAAAAGTGCAATAATTTAGTAACAAATTTCATGAGCATTTGAAAAATGTCACAGTACCATTAAACTGTGGGGGGGAGGGGGGAAGTTTGTGGTGGTTGTAAAAACTACTTGCTAATAGCTTTATAGAAATGCATGTGTCACATGCAAGCTGATTAAAAAAAAAGTAATATAATATTTACTTACACTGGCTTAAATAGAGCAGAAAGTCTAGATTCTTTAATCATGTAAATGAGTACAGTTTTACTGACCTCAAATAGGGAATTTAACTCCAACAGTGAAGCACAAAATCTTGTGCCTGTCCCTGACTCAGCTGATGACTTCAGTGGGGCCAGGAATTCACCCTTGCTACGTTAAATTCTATTTGGAATTCCACCTATTTTTCAAGGGGGCGTAACAGAGCAGCATTTGTTCAAGCCTTTCTACATCTTACAGCCTGTAACAAAGATCTTTTATCATCTCCTTTAACTTACAGATCTTTGCCTTTAGTGACCAAAAGTACATATCTTAAAAAAAAAAACAAAAAAAAAACAATAAAACAAACAAACAAACAAACAAACAAAACAAAAGCAAGAAGCAAACCGACTTTTCCTACTCGTAACTCAGCTATAGGCTGGATTGCAGCAGAAGGTGATGAACCTGCCCCAGCCTTTACAGGTATAACTTAAGCAAAGACAGGTATAAATGGCATGGATCTCAAAATGGGCTTTACAAACTGCCTAGAAATTTGATGCCTTTTTTTTTTCTCCTTTGTCTTTCACTCTTTCTATGCCTAAAGTCAGTGTCCAGCCATGATGCAATCTCCCTACAAGTACAGCATCAACAAGTTGTCAGCTCTTGAGGCCTCATCAAGCAAACCTGCTGCTGACTGTGGTTTGCCGTAAGAAAAACACAGGAAAAGTACTTCTAGTCTATCACAGTTTTGTGTGAATGAGCATTACCCATTGTCTTTAAGAACCAGGCACTTGCATTAGGGTAACTTCCCTAAACATTTCCCAGATATTTACAGAAATCTGAACTATGCAGAGACATGCCAGTAATAATTACCTCATTAGAAAACACATGTATGTCCTCCTTGTTCTTAGCTCTCATAGTAAGAAATAATAATTGAAAAATTAAAATGAAGCAACCCAATTACGTGCAAGTTACACTTTGGAGCTGGGTACCACTGCTTCCTTGTCCTGCCAGCTCTCAGGAACGCCTCGGGCCCAGGGGAACAGACACCTGTTCAGAGTTCATTGGAGAGCAGAAAAGTAGAGCCACAAGTTCTTAGTGGGAGCTCCACTCATGCTTTGGCAGCTGATCAAGGGAGCCCTGCAAGTGCTAGGAGTTCTTATGGATGTTTTCCACAGAGCCCTCACTGCTCTCGTTGAGGAGTGTTTCTGACACTTCCCCTAGTTCAGTATCCAGCACTTCCTCCTGGATGGTGAAATGCACATCTGGGGAGGAGGATTCGGAGCTCACACTGCTGCCTTCCATCGAGCAGATAGCGCAGGACAGGGATGGCACCATGCTCTCCTGCAGCATGTTCAGCATCATGGGGATCTGGACAGATTTCAGCCCTGCTACAGTTGGTAGAGGCTTTACAGCTTCACCCCATTCTCTCTCCTCATCTTTGTAGAGCAGAAGCAAATTGGATGACTTCTCTTTTCTTTTGGATTTCATGTAGCCAAGCATGATCCCTATCAGGAAGATCCCGTAGAAAGACATGACAATCAGAATGTAAAAATACTCATTGCTGTTGTTCTTCTCTGTGCTGCGAGATTCAGCATAAAGCATGGCTTGGGTCACGTTTGCGTGGTCCATCTTTAGCATGGAAAGTGTTTCACCACAGCTAAAGCCTGGAGAAGAATGTGCATGGATACGTAAGATCAAGCTTCAGAGCAAAGATGTAAACAAACATCTGAAAAAAGATCACCCCAAACTCTTCCTTGCTACTTGTAATTTGTAAGCTTGCAAACCCCCACACCTGATTGAGGCTCACAATCTATCACCACTCTGCATTACTGTTTAAAGTGAATGAACTAAGATACAGAAAACATTTAAAGAAAGAAAACACATAATACTAAATTCTCTTCAGTTCTAAGCTGAATTATAAAACGCTCAATCCAGATAATTAAAGAAAACTATATAGAAATACTCTGTTAGGCACTTAAGCATAGTTTTGTGCTACTTAATCGTATTTCCATGGTGGGGGAAAGTTAGAAGTATTATTTTGTTCAATGATGCAGGAAAAAAAAAGCAATCAAAAAGCAACTTACGTTGGAATGCAAATAATTCCTCCTTTTGCAAAGCTCAAGAGACCTTTCCTCTACCAAATGCTGGGTGTTCTGAAAACTTTCCTCTGCTGCAGTTGGAATAAATAGCTCTCAAGAAATGTTTCATCACGTGTTTTAGAGGCACAGTTTATAATAGTTTTGTGTTGGAGTCAACAGATGAACTTGAAGGATTGCAGTTCAACCCACTGAACTCTTAACAGCTGTGAAAAGAAAAAGAGTTGGGAATTCAGATTTTACTCTTTCCTAACCAGTTTAGCACAGGCTCTTTCAGCTTTTGAATCTGTACAGGAACATTCCAGTTCCTAAATCTGACCTGCTACGCAGAGAGCTACTACACAGAATGGAAAACCTGCAGACCATTATTCTGTATTTGTCATAACATATAGAATAATATATATATGAATTTTATAGCAGACACTACCAAGTTATTTACATGGCTGCTATACATACTCTTCCCTGAAGAGATGGGGGAATAATCAGGTTATTTTGTTTGGTCAGAATTAGTGAAAAAAATTTACAAAATATCTGCAAAACAAAGTGCTGACTTTAAACTCATGCTGCAGTTCCACTTTGCTGCAAGGCACGGGACAGGGGAGAACTGGGCCCTGGGTCTTGGGTGAGTTTTGGATGGAGGGGTGCTGGTGCCACCCAAATTTGGCCATCAAAGAAGCAACTGTGGGATCTGCGTTCCCCACGTGAGCAGTGGAAGGGTGCAGACTCCTCCAGGGAGCAACTTGGAGTTCTTGAAGTTCATAGCCCCCTTCTCCCACTGTTTGTAGAAGCAGCCAAGAGTTACATGCTGTCTGCATGCTGTTTATGCCTGAACAGACCAGGGGCACTGAGTTAATGCAGATTTTAGTATGAAGAGACATTAGCAGTTTCTGGGCAGAGGGATGCTCTCTGAGTAACTGCTGGAGGCTGCTGGGCTGAGTAGGACTCCCCCCAGACAGCTGGGGAGGGCAGAGTCAGGGTGCAGCCTGGGTCGCAGGGCCCACAGAGTTCCCAGTCATCAGTTCAGTGGTACAGGAGGCTCCAAGACCCCTTTTCAACACGTAAGCAACAGTACAGGCCATGGGAAGAAGGAGGCCCAGCTTGCACCTTAGGGATTTCATTTCCTTATCCTCTCCATCCCCATTCTTCACACACAAAGCCCAATTAGTCAGGCCCCACATGTGAATGTCACCCCTTCTGCAAAGCTTCAAGGATGTTTATGTAACAGAACACTCCACTTCCAGAAAGCAGGAGACTGGTGCTGGAGTTTCCCAACGGTAGGTCTGGGTGGTTTTTTTCCCCTGCAGTCACTTGTGGATTCTTTGCATAGACAGCAAATTCTTCTCCAAACTCTGCCCTCACAATCCCTCTGAGGTAAAGGCAGATAGGATTAACTTCTCTTCACATGTAGGAAAAGGCAAGAGAAAAACGTTAAGCAACTTTAGATATAGTAAAGAATTTAAGAAAAGACAGAATTGTATCTGTGTTTGGAACCAGCAGTTTCTATCATTTCTCTGAACAACTACATAAAGAAAGGAAAAAAGTTACATTAGCCAGATTCCCTTCTCTGCACCTTAAAATAGAGGATCCACCCTTTAGGATGTTGGTTTTATCTCCCTGTGCATTCCCATGTGATAGCTCAGGAGCTGTTGATGTTGGACTGAAGTCTACTGGGATTTCATCTGACAAAATCTGTCTGCAGCACCAGCTTGCCAAGTCTGAATTCCTCTTCCCTGTTCCTGACAAATTACTGAACAGGCAACAAGAGCATATCAACTGGTAGGCTAAAGCATAACCCAGAGCAATTATCTGGATTTTCTGGTTAACTTTGAGAAATTTTCATTTTTCAGCTCCATGTGATATTTAGTCCCCGATTCAGCTCTGGAAATTTGGAGTTTGAAAAATTAAAGTCAGTATGTCAGGTTTTACCAACACCTTTTTATGCCGGACTTTCACAGAATGGTGAGGAAGTGCCCAGCTTTGTTGGGTCAATGAAAACTGGCCCAAATCCTTTCTCTGTACCCATGAAACCAGCTCAGAAGTTGCTTAATCCTCGGAACAAGACCACGTAAAGCCTGTCCTGCTGCCTGCTTTTGTCAGTGTCACATCCAGGCCATCCTCACCTCGGCACAAAGGCACATTTAGAGGCACCCACACCCCACAGCTCCCACCTATGAGCCAGCAGAGCAGGGGCAGGGCAGCTCTTCTGCCAGTGCCTGCAGGTGCAAACAGAGTCTCTTCCTTGCCCCAAAAACTCACATTCTTCATGAAGATGAAGCTCTGTACAAAATTACCAACACAAACTGAAGCACCCAAAAGGAGCACAGGAAGACTTCTCAGGTACAATGATAGATTTATGCAATTCTCCTGAAGTTTAACTGAAAAATGAGTGAATTGCATAATTCTGCACAGTTATTGCTGAAAACTCCTTGCAACTCTGTTTACTTTGCCTAGCTGATGACAACATCTCTTCTCCATCTGTTAGCCCATGATTCTGAAAAACAGTTTAATTTTAAAAAGGCTTGGAAGGAATCCCTGAGCCCTCTACAGAGATGAAGAGGAGGGATAGAAAGACACTGGGGAATAACCACCTGAAAAACATATGTCACTTGCTTACTTATGGCACCAGTAAGCTTTCTCAAGCTGTACGCTATAGAAACTATCTTTTTGTCTAAAACTGGGACATTGAAAATTGGAGCTTTTAGTTTTGTGTTTCCAAATTATATTTGTTGCAAATTATAGTGTAAATCCATTGATCACAGCAAAAAGCTTGTTTAATTTGAAGTAATTTGTTTTTTGGAGCTAGGCTTGCTAGATATTTCTGTTTTGATATTTCTTTCTTCCTTTCAGATCAATTTTTTCCCCCAAACTTAAGACAATTTCCCCTGAAATTTCACTGAGAGATCTCTTATGCTTTCAGCAATTGCCTCTCATGTGTTCCTCTTCCCCTTCTTTGCACCAGTCCCAAGCAAGATTGTAACATCTAAGAATAATCCTCGTGCTGTTACTACCACCTTCCATATTCCCCCTTTGGAAAACATTCAGACCAATAAAGCGGAGCAACAGCCAGGCACTCCAATGATGAAAAGGTCACAACATAGTTGTTGATGCCAGATTTTTTTTCTCAAGGTCCCTGTCTCCTAGAGAGCCTTTTGTGGCAGCAACCTCCGTCACCAAAGGACGCAAACGTTGAGGCTTGAGGCATCCCAAGGGGCAGGAATTCTTCACAACATGGCTTAAGGGATCATATAATGTGAGCCCTTTCTCCAAATAAAAATTTGAGGACAGTCAAAAAACTGAACAAAGACAGAATCCATTATGAAGACAACATGAAACCTCCTTAGAGACTCAGATGACTCTGCAGGCTGCCATGGAAAATATACGCCTAACCCTTCATTATGGGCATAATCCATGGTCTGATGCTGCATTTATCTTGCTTTTCCCAGCGAGTTAATAAGACTACAAACACAAGACAACTGTTAAAGGGCTAGCTCCTGTGGGAAGCTGAGCCGGTTTGATAAGTATCTGCTAACAGTATCACTGTAAGAGTACCCGATATGTGCATTTTTTTCAGTCATTTGAAAAAAAAAATGAAAAGAGAAACAGGAAGGACAGAGGAGTTGGGTTTTTCTTACTGCATTCAGACCTTTAATGGAAGTAACGATTGGAAACTTACCTCTAGGGAGAAAGAGAAGGGAGAGTTTTGTCATGCAAATATGGATTTAGTTAAGATGCAGGCCTTTGACACCTGAGTTGGTAAAGAACAGCAAATATGATATTTTTCACTCACATATATTATTTCAATGAAAGTAAAATGAGATATCAAAAGCAGGGTTTGACACCACAAAGTAGACACAATAAAATGGATGTTTGTGCCTTTGATATGTTCTTACATTTGAAGACCTGCCATGCTGAGATGTACAGATTGATCTTCAGTACTTCTGCAACACATGCAACTCACCGAGGACCTGGTCCAAAGCCCTTAAAGTTAGTGGCAGTGTCTCTCCTAAAACAAACATCAACACCTGCTCCTTTCAAGTTCTGTGCAACTGAGAAACAAATTTCAGTGATGTTTTTGCGAGTGTGTTGGAATAAAAGCTAATTCAAGAGCAGCAAGCAAGTCATACACTCATTCCAAGAGCAGGGAATGAGTAGCAGCCCAACACAAGCTACATGTCTCCTCGCAAACATGCCTACTCACAGTATGAAATTTATGAGCTTTACTATGTGCTCATAATCCTCCTATGCCTCACCAGTTCACCCACTTGTGAAATTGATCTCAAAATACCTACAAATTACTTGTGCTGGGAGGTACAGCATAGTAACACACTGGCAGATCACTGCCTGAGAAGGTAACAACCATTGTGTCTGTAAGCAGAATAGCTGGGCTGGCATCTCAGCCATTCTCACATGGCTCTATGTTCAGTGTCATTTTCCATCACTCTTCCTTATTTTTCATACTGCAGAAAGAGATGACATTCTTTATAAACTTGACACAAGCAATTTCTAGAGGAAGATGGCAATTTCCTCAGTGTCATCCATAATAAACTGTGTTACCATCTGGATACCAAATGGAAGTCATGCTCTCACCTGTTGTTAACTATAAAAATAAAATACTACAGCTCTGCCTTGCTACCTTACAGTATTCACTGGGGAAAATATGCAAATGTAAGTCTAGAAGATGAATGCATCAGCCTTCTCTCCAACTTTAGAGTTTAGTTTGCTTTAATTCAAATTTTATTTAACCTTCATAGCAGACCCCCTTTCATGAAACTTGAAGTTTCTCAGGCATTCCCTGCACCCAGTGCAGTGCGTGTTGTGAGAGTCCTGAAGTTTTGGACAGGCACTTCTCTTCAATTTCTAAACTGAATTTCAGGAGTGACTGGAAACGAATAGAGTGGAAACAGATAGCTCATGATTGCAATAACAAGAAATTATATTTTAAAAATATAGACTTTTCAGTGGCTGATATGAGAAGCTGAGTACAAAGCCAACACAGCCTCAATTCTCTTTCCTGTAGCTATGACAAGTTACAAAGTTATTTTACCAATATATTTCTATGCAATAAAATGAAACTTTTACTTCATATTACCTTACCTTGTTCCTTTGATGTGACACGGAAGATAGAGGGATGTTTGATTTGAAAATTAATTTTCTTTTTCCCAAAGATCCATCTGATGGATGCACTTCCTTTAAAAACAAAATAAACTCAAAGCTTGCTTTGTTCTCAGAGTCAAATCCTAGATTCAGCTGTGTTGTATGCAGTTAACTGTGTTCAACATTATTTGCTTCTATTTGGATTTAAAACTGTAAGCAAAACACTAAATTTTAGATGCCCACAAAAATAAATCAAGAACCGTTAAATTTGGTTACCAGTGTTTAGAAGAAATTCACTGACAAATCCAAACACACGATTATGTTTGCTCAGCAGAGACAGTGCTTGCTCTCTCATTTATGGCAAGCTGCCTTATGTGGATCCATTCATCCTCTATGAACTGCTTCTGACTCTCAGAATTAGCACTTTGATTTACATTAGTGAAGGCTTCTAACAGAGAAATAGTAGATGGAGGGATATGATTTAATATTTAGAGAGTTTTTGAAAAATTCCACTGCACACAGCATGAAGATACCTTCTCAGGTTTTTTTTTGTTTGTTTGGGTTTTTTTGTTTGTTTGGTTTTTTTTGTTCATATTAATATTTTTCATTACCTGAAAAATTCGGCATATGCCAGTAATTGAGAAACATAAGAAATAAAGGGGACAAAAACACTAAAAACATCGAAGTGCTCAACTTGAATCTTGACCTAAACAGAGATCATAAGATCACTGGGTAAGTAAGAGATGCTTGCCCAACATAAGGCAGAAAGCTTACAGAGACGCTTATAAATACCCAGCTATCCAGTTAAACAAACCAAATAGGAAAGCATGTGTTCATTCCTCATGCCAGGAAACATTTTGTTAGGACGGATTCATGTCAGCTGGGATGCTGCTGCTTTCTTCACTAGGGGCAGCTACACGCTACCTGTTGCCATTAATGCAAGGTCATGTCCCACTGCAGTTAATCTCTTCCTGCTCCTCAGTTCTGCTGGCTACCTAGAAGCCCAGCATGGTTCAGTCATTTTGCTTTGAGCTTTTTGAAAAAGATAGTTGGAAGCCAAGGAGAACAGGGCAGCAGGATGCTCTCTCATGAAATGAACAGGGCAGTGGTCACACCCAGTGACCTCACTTACCCAGGCTCAGAGGGGTAACAATTCTCAAAGTTGATCACACTTTGAAGAATTTGAGAAGAAAAACACACAGACAAAATTTAAGTACTGGGGAAACCACAGGCTCAGAAATCAAGGAGACAGCTGTTACTTAGCCCTACTAAACCACAGTGTTCTGCTGTTAATTTTCATATATCAAGAAATGGTAAAGACACCAATATTTGGTAATACAAGTCCTGTTTCAGACACATGCCCAGAGCTTCCACTCAATCCAGCAGGATTTTAGTGAGTTTTAGGAATACAACCACTAATACAAAGCCAGGTACCAGTCTGACTTCCAGCATGGTCTGTGTTTAGTTTAGTTTTCTGCCTTGAGATTAAGGTACCTGTCAGTCTATAAGGGGTATTTGATATTAAGTTCTAACACTGACCTAGAAGACACAGTGTTCTAAAGAGATTGAAAGAAGAGAGATTGATCATCTTGGCCTTTAGTACAAAGACAATTAATGACAGCACACAATAAAGACTACAACCCAAGTGTCACAGTGATCTCCCACCCTCCCAAGGAGAGAGCACATGCAGAGGGAGGTTCACTGTCCTCTCCCAGAAGCAAGTGCAGAGCAGAGATGAAAGGAACAGGGAGTGTTATCACAGTGGCACACATCCAGCCCAGCTGAAGCAAAAGCATTTGCAAGGCCTTAGAGGAGCAACACACATTTCTCTTCATTATTATTTCTTCCAATCCTGCAAAATTTGGTTGCAAAGTAAGAAATAGCCCATCCTGTTTCACAGCCATGTCAGCATAGCATCCCAGGTCACTGTGACCTTCAGCACATGCTGGATTTTCACTTTCACATGGACACCAGATGCTGAGCTCTCTCTTCCTCCCATGTTCAAGGCCCTCAGGCTTTTGTACCTCAGGAACTCGGCATCATGTGCTTTTGTAACACTCCCTTTGAGTTTTGGTTGTGAAACCTTCACATTTACTGTAGCTGTTACAGCAAACATCACACTCCATTAATTTCAGCTCTCAACCCTGTTGACCTGAATCTTCACGGGATTGCAAATGCAGTTTAGATTTCATCGCTGCCATTTTCTACAACAGTCCCCTTTCAAGCTGAAGCAACTAAGACAACACTTCAGTTTGATTCATTACATCTTGGCATCTGTTGGCTCTATTGACTTTTAGAGCATAAAATACTCAGTACAGCTATTTGTATTCTTATTCCAAAAGTCTGCTTTGGAAAAACAACTCAAGGCACAAAATAGCAATCTGGGGTGTAAATAGCATCAATTGGAAGAATCCCAGGTGTACAGCAAAGAGGCCAGAAAGTATACAAAAGGGGCAGCAACAGCATATGCATCCTCTCCAAAGGGAGGGATTCTGCAAGGCAAAGCAGGAAGCTGTGATTTCTGAAACCCAAGGCTGAACTCCCTGTCTCAAAATGTGAACCCATCCACTGTTTGTCATTGGTTCCTGTAAGGTCTGGATTTCCCTCTTGCCTAGATGCAAGAACTTACAAGGATTCCTGAAAATTAGTTGAAATTTTTTCCTGTATTTTGTTCTTAGTCCTTGGAGTCACAGCTGTATAACATAGAGAATGGGCTGTAAGCAATGCAGGATCCTGTCAGCTATAACAGGACAGGATTTCTACCTTCTCAGCTGTTAGTAAAACTTAATTTCTTTCATTTAAAACAAACACTCGTAATCCAGCCTTGCATGGACAACTGATAGAGTTTGAATAATCTAATCCCTCATTACCAGGACCTTGGTTGATGTAACAGCCCCCTGAAACCTCCCACAGAGATTATTTCCCACTGAAGTCACTGAGTTGGTTTATTTTTCTATAAGGTGAATCATATTCTGTCCTTTGTACTTAATACCTAAATCCTTTTCTAGATAAGATTCCCACTAACTCAGCTCTGTAAATAGCCACACAACCTCGTATCACATTGATGTCAATAGAAATGAGGGTTGGTCACCTCTTCATTTTGCCCCCAAACACTGTGGTTTTGCTACTACAAATCTATCCCCTTACCAGCCATCATTGTAGCACATCCAGGTCTCAGAGTTTAATGCTGGCTGGACTCTGGTAAATCTCTGCCCCGAACTCCCTCTTAAACACAACTCACATGGGCTCCCCCTTTAGTACTCAGCAAACCACAACAGGATTCAATATGATGCACAGAGGGAAACTGCAATAGGCCTTATCTCAGCCTTGGAAATCTCAGTGTGGGGAAGCCTAGGTCATCACTGAAACACAGAGTTGTGCTTTTAGGTATTTTGGTTTGTGCCTTTTTTCCTTACCCCTCATGACTGTTTCAGGGCCTGATGAATCTCAAAGAGGAAAAAAAAATAAAATACAGACATTCATTTAGGCATCCAGTGCTCAGACAACTTCAAATAAACTTCCCAATGCCTTGATGTAATTTAGCTCAGGAAAGCAGGCAATTAGCTAAATTAAAGATATTAGAGTTCTTATGAGTTAAGTGAGCCTAAGCTTTACCCCCTAATTTATTAGCATTTTCATTTCATTTCTCTTATCTTACTCAACCCTTCATTTCAGAACTGGTCAAGTTACAACCACGTAGGATCATAATCAGGTGGAAAAGTCCTCGTGCTAGACCACTGCTATAGACTGCACTAGCACCTTAAAAATAGCAACCACAGCAGGAGTGAGCTGCACATCCCCAGCGAGGCCAGCGTGGACTTCCCTGTCACCCCATGTTGCCATGGCTACGAGTGATGCTCAGGAACCAGCGCTGCACAGACATGAGATTGCCATGACACCGAGGCAAGCACGGCAGGTAACACATTGAATTCTGGATGTCATCATTTTAATTAATAAGGGAATATAATGTAGCCAGTTACACACAGGTAATGCAGAATTCTGGGAGCATTTCTGCTGAATTAAGCTTTGGAGAGGATTTAATCTAGCTCCAAAAACAAGTGGCAAAAATGCAAGAACTTGTTAACAAAACAAATCACAGATGAAAGATATTGGATTTCTTTTATTAGAACAGTAAAATGGGAACAATTAACATGCACTAAACATGTGTAAAAAACAAATTAGGATCCCTTACACCTACATGAACTTCATACTGCTTTGTAGAGATGAAAGGCAAAGGCTTCCTTCCCAGAAGGCAATTATAGTGCAAAGTAAACCAAGCAAGCAGAAAGCTCCTCTGTACCAGGATTTTCAGTACTGGAAATTTGTCCTTGATGGGGTCAGTCTGTGTGATCCACAGGCACCCTTAAGCAGGACCCGTGTTATCAACTCCCTCCATTTAAGTGGATGCCTTGTAGCACTGAGATACTCACCTCACACTATCCCACTGTTGCCAAGACACCATTCACACTTCTGATTCCCCATTAGCATCAGCTAATAATCTTCTGATGTTGGTTTTCAAAGGTCTCCAGAAGGATTCAAGGCTGCTCTAAGAAAACAGGGCAAGAGAAAAAAAGCTGCTTGCTCTTGCAAGCAAATGAAATTCAGCCCATGGCTTTTGCATGCCTCAGATAAACCAGCAAACCAGAAAAATAAAATCCTAAATCCATTACTTTAAATCTAATCTTTTGGGGATTGGAGTTGTGATTTTTGAATTACAACTTGCTCAGAGTTCGCAAGAGCAATAAAACTTTAAAAAACAGACATGACCACAGGCTCCCCTATTTCCACTTTCTTCTCCCTCGAGTGTTAAGCAAACTCTCCCTCTGCTTACATCCACAGCTGGGTCCCTCCTACTGCCCTAGAAGCCCACAGCACAGCCCCTACCTTCTCAAATGCTTTCCCATTTTGTTCAAAACACGGATGATTTCTCAGAGTTTCAGACAGGGAAACAGAAACTGTTTATCCTGATCAAAGTTTTGGGGAGCCACATCCCAGGGCTGGAGCTGGGGAAAGCCCTGCCAGAGGCTGGCCCAAGCTGCTGTTCCTCAGCATGGACAAGGTCAGAGAGACTGAAAAATTCCAGCCAGCCTGATCTCACCCCGTTATTTTGCTCTGACTGAAAGAGAAATGCTGTTATCTTTCATGCTACTCTCCTTCCAGGATGCAATCACAGCACTTGTGAAATGCTGCTGCTTCTGCAACACTAAATCCACAGTGGGGAAATCATCCCATAGATCTCAGTCTCAGCAAAAGCTACAGACATTTGGTAATCACCGTGTTTCTAGGGCTGTATATTCCAGGCTTTGCATTGGTGTAACACTGGGTCCATGTCTGCAGCCCTCAGCAGGAGGGAACATGGCAAAGGCACATGAATGCCAAGGCTAGCAGGAAGCCAGTGGCACAATAAACATCCAACTGCCCAACCTTTATAGCAACCAGACTATCCTTACCCCCAGATTTGTTTCAGATCTTATTTCAGCTTGATACCAGCCTCCAAAACACTTCAAAGAAATAAATTCTAACATCTGTGAAAACAATACTGTAGGCAAATGAAAGAGGTATGAGAAGCCCAAATAAACACACTCTGTTGAGGTTGATGCAAGGATACCTGGGTGTGAGAAGTGGAGATTTCTGATTTATGCCCTTCATTCTGTCCCTGAACAAAATGCTCACCCTAGGACCGAGAGGAAAACACAACAGGGTCACTGCCCAGGAGGAAAACAGCCTCCAACTGAGGTCAGAAGCTCCCCTCTACAGCAGGAAACCTACAAAGAGTGGATAAAAAAGTTAAAGATTAAAAAGAGATAAAGATTTTTTTTTTCCACTTTGCTTTGCTATTGTGAAATAGACAGTGAAAATATTTTCAAAATAAAGTAGGACTGGGAAGATAATTCTTTACAGTGACTAAAGGTATTGCTTTTTTTCTAGATCCAAAATGTGAGGGAATTGGGTCAGAACCTCAGGTCTTTGCTCTTTTGTGAGCTTCCTAAATTCACAGGAAAACAAATGTCACTGCTGCTCACCAAATCATCTGTTGCACACAACTGCTATTGTAACTGAGTCATTGACAAGTTACAAACATTTCCCACAACTTACTAGTCCTGTAAGGTTGTGGTATTTGTTTTTGTTGGTTTTTTTTTTTTTGTTTGTTTTGTTTTATTTAAAAGTGAATGAAAAGGAAAAAGTGAAGCCAGGTCCAACATAAAAAACCCCGAGTTGCCATTTAAATATTACTTAAACAGCATAAATATCTATTGCCATCTTTCACACCTACTGACAGCCAATATTTTTTACACTGCAGTTTCAGGGTATGAACATACTCAGGCTGTGCCCCAAGATATTCATACAGCTCCCATTTAAGACCATCACATGGACCAGTACAGAGAAATCGGTAGTTTTTTTGCTTTGAAACTTTGAAACCAACACTTCCGTTTATTAACCTAGGAAAAAAAAAATTCAAGTCAATTATTCAGCCTTGTATGGGCTGAGTTTCTGATTCCCTCAGTGCAGGAGCATTCACTCCCAGAGGAGCTGCAGTGACAAGGGGCTCCATGGCACTGACATGATGTCTCCAGCATCCCATGCTAGTTGGGGACCCCGTGATTAAGGTGGGGGGCCTGTGCAGTTGCAGAGGAGCTGGGCTGATCCAGCCCACAGCTCCCAGCTCCTGAAATGATGCCTGGTCACATCAAAAAACTCATGGAGACAGCTTGAGGTATCAGCTCCAGAATAAAACAGATGAAGAGAATTAAAATTGCTATAGACTTCAGAAAAAACTTCAGCAAGAGTTCTGTCTACTCAGTTAATACAGAAAGTCTTTCGCTGCAGCTGACATGTGCTTCCTAATTTTAAAAATATTTATAAACTAGTTGTAAGATATCAGATGTGGAGATACTATAAGCATTTGAGATCTTATCAATCTTTAAACCTATTTGTCTTTGAAAACTATGAGAAAGGTCCTGGCAACAAAATCAAAAAGTCATAATTAGGAAAAAAAAAAAAAAAGGCAAACAATATACTGTTTCTTAAGTGGAGCTGGGAAGAAAACCAAAGCTGGACTACATAACAGTGGAAGCTGGGTATAACTTCCTGAAGCCTCTGCTAAAGGTTACCACAGCAGAATCCTTCACTGTATAGTCACTATTTACAAGGAGCGAGCTTAATTCAAAGGCTCCTGATGTCAGGAGGAAAAGCTCCCTTTGTCTCGCTGAGCTTTGGCACAAGCCCTGACTCAGCAGCCCCTGCATGTGGTGACGCAGCCATAGAGCTTTGATGGGAAAGCAGGACACTGCTCCATCTCTGGACAGAGGGCAAAATCCTTGGAAAGGCTGGACTGGGAGCCCACCCATGGACAATGTGCCCTGTGACACTGCCAACATAGCTGGCTCCAGTCAGACCAAGAAGGTGGGGAAGGGAATACCTGGAGACACAGATGCAAGGAGAAAAATAATAGCATGGAAGAGAAGCAACCAGACAATTTTTTAAATAATTAAAACAAAAACTGAAAGAAGCTGGGGAGCTGGTTGTAATCTCAGCACAAAATGGGAAAGGTAATTTGAAATGGTGTCAGACTGTGATCTCAAATAGACTTTCTAAGGGCTTTGTTGCACTGAATCAGCACAGGAATCTGCAGATCACAATGGGCGAGAAATTTCTATCACAATAAAGCTGTTCTGAGTACTACTAGAGCTTTCTTAAAAAAGTAAACAAACAAAGACAGACAGATGGAAATAATAATAATCTGAATGCTTGGAATTGTTGGAGTGCAGTTTTCAATTATCCCAGATTGACCTGGGCCCTAAAAGCCCATCCAAACAGCTAAAGCTACAAAATAAAAAGAAAAAAAAGCCACCACCACTCCTGGCATAAGCAGGTGGGAGGTTCCTGGGCTCTGGTTCTCTCCTGCTATCAGCAGCAAAACCCCACCAAGAGCTCAGGCAGGGCTGTGCCACCAGCATCCCTACTGTGGAGCCCTGTTTGACAGCCTGGGACCCCCACCTTTGAGTAGGGCTGAGTCCATGGAGCCCCCTGCATGGAGGGTGAAGCCAAACTCAAATGGTTGCACCAGGTACCTCAGGAGAAGCTCTGGCAGTGATCTGGTAGCTGGAGTTTCCCAAAGCCACTGTCCTCCTTCTGTTCACCCCAGGAATAGGATGGAGATGTTATCTATCTATACTTCCTTAAGCTGCATCAAAACTTACTTTAAAAAAAAAATTAAACAGGTCATAATAAAAGTTTTAAAAAACCACCACAAAACATCTTTCTATATGCAAGGAGAAACCCTTGTGTTGCAGATTTCCCACTCAGATTGTTTGCCTCCACAGTACCCATTGCTGTGACCGCTGTTGCCAAGGGTACCAGTCGCAAAAGGCACCCAGGTCATGAATGATTTTGTGTGGCATTTCCACAGTCTCAGCTATATATAGTCAGGTGGGAAGTAACTCTGAGATACAGAAAAATATAAACAGAAGGCCATGAGCAGATTCTGCACATCAATGAATATATACAGAGGCAAATACAAACCCAGTAGACTGAGACACTGAAGGGCACACAAGGGCACAGAAACTGTTCTGCATGCTCAGTGGAAACACCAGCATTGAGAGGACCACTACATTTGAGCAAGCTGAAGTTAGGCTACCCAGAGCCAACAGTGGCTCCTTGGGTTTAGGGAAGCAAGCCAGTCCTGGGGACACATTCCCTATTGGCAACATGCTGCCCTCAGCAAGACCTGTCATCTGCCAGTCCTGGAAAACATCAGATAATCCATTATTAAGCATATGGAGGAATAATTATATGGGGGATATTTTGAAAGAAATATTTACCAAGTTTATCAAGACTTCAAACACAAACTAGGTCTCTGAACAACATATTACCACATTTTGCTTGTAACATCCTCAGAGAGACATGAAGCAGCTCAGCAGGAACCAACATCCCCCAGAAAACCCATGCTGGTCTGCATCAGGTAGAAACAATCCAAATTTTCTGGCCCTAAATCCTGCCCTGTTGCAGGTCATCTACACAACACCATGCGCATCAGCCAGCATGAGTGCATAGGCTCATGCAGATACCCTACTGGATCTGCACTAAATCACTAACTTATCAGCCCATTTTATTACAGAAATTCTTCTTGAAAAATCATCTTTTTTTCTTCCCCCTATTGTTATACAGCTCTTATGCAACTTTAGAAAGAAGAGGGAGGAAAGAGGATGTGATGCTGAACAGGCCAGAGTGCTCACTGGCATTCTTACCCTTTCTGCTAATTTTGATATGTTACTTTATCTGGAGCAGACCAAGTCCTGGAATTGCAACAAAATTAAGCAAAACCATTACATTTCCAAGAAACATGGCAGCAATACCCAGTAAACATTTGTGAGATCCAAAAACCAAAATTCTCAGTGAGTTTTAGTAACTAGTTTTCTTCCAGCTTGCTAAACATCGACAACCTGCTTTCCAACTACACTAAATAATAGAAACTATGTTTTCCAAGTCATTCTGAAGTCTTGTAAGTTATATGCTTAAAATTCAAAAACAACTATATAAACATGGTACTAGGAAAGGTATAAGAAATAGCTTGCAGAAAAATCCCTGATGCAAATCTTATTTAGAAAAAAACTGAACTGTGTCTGATCAATATCATTAAGATAAATCTCTAAATCAAAGCCCATATTATTAGCTAAGCATCTGGGATGTTCTACCAGGTTGAGATACAGTGAATTTTATAGGAATTTGATACAACACAGTCTCTTTTGCTAGTAATATTTTTGTATTTCAAAATGATGCTTCCTTCTCCCCCACTCCCTCTAGGAGCCTGAAGTAGCAGAAATTCCATTGAAACGTAAGGATCTGCGTCAAAATCTCGCCACTTCAGAGGAATTAAGGACACCAGCCATCAGGCCTGTTGCCAAACACTATTGCAACTGCACATCAAGGGGAAGTCATATAAACTTTTCCGTTAAAGTTTTGTATGAACTTTTACATTCATAAAGTTGCCTCTTATCTGCAAATAATCACCAAAATAAAAAACAAACTACTCTAGGCAACCCTGCCACCAATAGAAAGCATTACAGCTTTAAAGAAAAAAACCCCTCACATGCTTAGGGGAAACAGTACATTAGAATACATGGATATTCAGGGGCTAGGGATTCAAATGTGGTATGTGGCTTGTTTTCCTGCTGTTGCACTTGGCAGTGCTGTGTACCCCTGCATCTGATATAAAATCTGCTCTTTTGGGTTCATGTGCTCCCAGCAAACATAAATCACCCACCCCAACAGGAAACCAGTGTTTGCTTTTCTACAAGCCATCTTGTCCTGAGGACCAGGCAGTAGTTTGGGGATGCCCATCCAGGACCACACACATATGGAAGAGGCCCAATGTCCAGCCCTGTGCGAGAACTGCAAAGTCTGTATGTTGGGTAGGTGGGCAGCTAAAGCCAAGCAGTGGTTTGCATGTAAAGCAGAAATGAAATGCTGAAAAAACTTGGTTTAAACCAATATGTAATGAAATTTGGGATTCAAATCTTACAGACAACTTGCTGAAAGGTACAGGTGTCTACTTTAATACTTAGCAGCTTCAGTAGCGAAAATATGCAAGCTCTGAAACTTTTAGCTACCTGCACCTGCCTTCCCTCCAGCCACAGCAGCTGGATTTCCACTGGGGCAAATACAGGGCCACCGGCACCAGCCCTGGCCCTGAAGTTCAGCTTCAGTTACCCACATGCAAAAGCTACCCCTCCTGGGAACATTTCCTAATTTCCCAACTTTCACTGGCACCTCTGAAGACCAGTAAACAGTATCCAGCCCTTTCACCCAAAATAGAAATATTTCTCCCGCTGGCCCCCCCAGCACAAAGAAAAGGCACACCCAATCATCTGTTCCAAGGGCGCACAAACCCACTTTATAAGTACCATTTCTAGAGAAAGCCAGAGCTAATTTTCCACACCGTTCACCTTCAATCTGCAGAACATTTCCTACAGGAGGGCAGCCTGATGATCCTGCCAGGGCACAGCCCCAGCTCAGCAATGAGCATGGCCATTCCCAAGTTTCCATGGGACAGCAGGTAAGGACAGCTCTGCACACACAGCACAGGCCTGGGGCTCCCTGTAACTTCTATTGCCAAGACAGAAATTGTACATACACAGAAATAGTAACACATTTCAAAATTTATTATTCCCAAGTATTAAAACTCTTCAAAGAAAAAAAGAGAAAAGTTACTTTTTCAACTGTTTGGGCACTCTCTTTCCCTTCTGTCTCTCCTAGATTTTTTTGGTGTAGACAATAATAGCAACTCAGGTCTACAATGTTTTTATTTATATCTACTTTTGGACCCTATGCCTCTATAATGGCTTCCTTAACATCATATTTTCTGCAAAATGTTTATCCTTTCTGAAATTAGTTGCTATAATAAATTACCTACTGTACTAGTTCTGAACTTGTTTACTTAGAGAGATCTCAATGGCATTTTAGCAGCTATAGGTGCTTAAGGGGGAAAAAAAAATAAAAATGAATCAAAGTGTTTCATATTGCCCTAAATAATTTGAAATACATAGTTTTTAATCTCAAAAATATTTTTGAAAGAAAAAAATAGACAACTACTTTGAATAGAACTGCATCAGGAGAAAGCTGGAGCCTTCTCATGGTTGGTTAGAGGGATAAAATAAAGATCAGCAATGCAGCAGGGAAGGCTTGACATTTTGTCAACACTTCGACCCTGGGGGCATTTGGGGAATCTGTAAATAGAGACACAAAAAAAAAAAAAAGGCATCTATTGAGACGTCTCCAGGCTGGATGGCTACCAGCAATGCTATATGTGCTTGCCTTCAAAACTTAAAGTGGCAAAAATCTCTCAAGAAGTCCAATTGCAAGCATTTAACAACACTTTGGAATCTGACCCTTCAACCCACAAACTTCAGGAAAATACACACCAAATATAAGTCCTAGCATAACTGGATAGGAAAAAATAGCTTCACACTAGGTATTACCACAGCCGATGCTTTTAAAACACAGTAAATGGCAGATCATATGCAAATAAAAAATAATAATAAAAAATAATCAACCAAGCAGGATTAACTTTCCTGCAGTGAAAATCCAGGTTAAACTGGTAACTCCTGTTCCTGTACTCAGCCTGACACAGTCACATATATTTGAAATATCTGACAATAACAAATACATCTCTGTATTATCACATTCAGCACAAATCCAAACTGCAGCCTCATACTGGCCATTGTGAAAAAAACTAACTCTATCCGAGACAAAACCAGCACACTCACCAACCTCCTTAAGAGCCAGTACCCAAGTAACATGATTTGAATCTACTAATTTACAACCACAAATTATCCACACTAAGATAAAAATGAAGTGCCACTGGAAAAAAACTGGATATATGGGGCCAGATTTGTGAAATTAATTTTATTTTTGAAACATGATACCCAATTACAAATAAATAATTCATACAATATAACTCAATTAGGATATACAACGTTCAGGCAGTTCATAGTAACAACCAAGATCACATTGAAAATGAGTTTACATTAAATAACCCATTAAATAATATACAATTTGTCATTCAATTAACATTTCAGCCTGGTCCACGGTGTACGCAGTTGAAGATTGTTCCTCTTACTAGTAAAGAGACAAACGTACACAATTTTATACCGAGTCCAAAGTAGTTTATACATCACATTAATAGAAATTAAAAATGCTGCGTTGCATCACCTAATGTAATTTCAATACAGAACAAAAAGACTGAATTTCAGCAGAACAAAGGTTATTGCAAAGGAGTTTTATGTCCTATAGCCATTTCTGCATAACCTTATGAGCTTTACAGGGTGTTCTTAATGTATGGTTTCGACCCCATACCCTTCTCTGCAGCCTGTCTATAAACCAGTGGGATGTAGGTACACGTTATGTCCTTAGTTCCAGTTGCATATTGCTTTTTGTTTTCATTTCAGCAAAATCTTTTACTGCCCAGCTACAGCTCCCACTGAGGTGCTCCTGCCTCTGTGTGACCTGCAGCAGCAAACCTGCACTGTCTTCTCTGACATGCAACTTTTTAATGTCTTACCTACCCCAGAAACACTATCTCTGCAAAGAACACTTATAAGAACTAAATTTAATTTAGCCTAAAGTCCTGAAAATTTTTAAAATAATTATGGAAATTTAAAGGAGATTCACAGCATCCTTGGAATTTCTTGGTCGATAATTTTAATAAAGAAATACGTAAATTCTCACAACAGAATAAGAAGTTACAATTTCAACGATTCAGAGTCCTGGGAAATTCATATTTACAAAAGTTTTGTTAAAAACCCCCGTTTTGGGGCCCCTTTAGGTGAGGTATATGCCCCTTGTTCTTAGTTTGAACTCGGAAAGATTGTATAAAGTTACAGCTCTTTCCATTACAAAATTCCCCACGTGACCGAGACTGTTACTCCCCCCCATGCACTACTCCTATGTTACTACAGCTGTCAGCAGCCCTGGGGACACGTGCAGTACATTCCAGCAAGTGCTTCTGCTCCTGTTACACTGGGTATGTGAAGACACACCAAAAAAGATTTTAAAAAAATAAAATACAGAGAGAACCTAGGCAAATTCCCAGCTGGCAAGCAGTGCATCTCTGCAGGTTTCAACAAACTCCTCTAAAATTGTCCTGCTCAGCAATGCAAGAGCACAGGGTGAGAGCCTTGTGGCAGCCACAGGACCAAGGTCACCAGAGCAAGGAAGCCCCACACCTGAACTACAACCTGACTTGCTATACCTTCACAGCCCCAGCCACTTCCCAGGAAGAGAGGGCACCCATGGGACAGGCAGCCTCAATGGGACACGGAAGTACTCAATCCAGCAGTATCGGAGTTTGTCTTTTGCTATAAATCAAAAGCAAAACCACACTCATCACAAGTGTTTTTAAAAGTCTTTCCCTCTCCAACACTGAGACTGAACTTAATGAACTGCTTTAGTTTCACATTCTGTATAAGAAATAAATGTCCACAATGAATCTGATGTTTAATAAAGGAAGAACTACATATATCACATTCATTTTAAACATAAACAAACCTGAACTATAAAATCAAATGCATAGTTAGACTGTAACCCCATCCTGTGACTGGATTAGAAGAAAAATTAAAACTACTATTTCCAAACAATTTTAAAAGGTTCATTTTTGCAATTTATCCAAAATGGATTTAAACCTTTAGCGGAATAAAATACTAACTACAGATTTCTTTAACCAAAAGCAGATTTATTTCTTAAATCTGCTGCACAATGCACCAAGTGACATACATAGTACTTCAGCAATTTATTAACTTCCACTAAAAATCACAAAAAAGTACTTAAACAATGTACAGTTTGTGCTGAGTGTGAACTATTGAATAATCTGTTGATGGAGAACAGATACATATTTTAGTATTAGCAGCATCTAGTATATGGTATGACACTTCCCTAAAGCCTTGGAAATTTTTCCACATTTGGATTCTTCAGTCATTTTTCAACATTTGTCTTATCTCTATTTACCAAAAGGTTTTCATTTATGATCTAGATACCTGAAGGCAGTAATCTCATAAATATGGTTCTGATTTCTTTTTGTTCCTTCTATTTCCATCTTATTACTTAACCAAAATTCAACAAATGTTGTTTTTCATGGACAGCAGCAGGGAAAGTCCATTAATAGCACAAACTACATCATTTCATCAAATGAAGTACAGAGAACCTGCTTGATAACTTTCCAATGATTACAGAAAGCAGTTTCATAGGAGTTGGAAGTGTTAATTTAAAAATTGCTTCAGAGGTTTTTTAAAATGATAATTTGCATATCCAATAGCTCCCAAAACTTCATGTCACAAACACTCACAGCAGCAACTCCTTACCCCAAACAAATCTTCTGCTCTTCAGCATTACTGTGTGCTACTATAGCAGGGGACTAAGTGAGCATCAGGACCTTGATTTTTAGTACAAGTAAATGATACACGTGACAGAGTAATCTCCAAATTAAAGTCATTTTAATATTTGCTCCATCACAAGGTTGGCTGGTGTATGCCTTTTCACATCCTCGTGTAACCCTGAATATTCTTTCCAGAAATATTTTTAAAATAAAATTCATATCTGAAATAAATCTAAACTCTCACTGAAGATTGCCCATATTTCTACAAACAATACCCATTTATCTCTAGTGGAACAGAAATTGAGGCTCCTTCCCAAAGTAAGAATGGGGTGTAACAAACCAAGCAACGTAAGTAACTTTCTGACAAATGCTTCAAATATCTGTTTTTAAAGCAAAAAGTGCTAAACAAAAGAACACAGAATCAAAGGGAGATTTTTAATGGCACAAAGGGCAGCTAGGCACTGTGTGAGCTGAGAACATAACTGTCATTATGACTTTAAAAATCCCCCCCAGGACGATTTGGGTTGCAGCTAGGGCAGAGCAGGGGTCTTGCCAAGACTTTGACAAACCAAAAAAAGAGCAAACCCAGTGTAATGTCCAAACCTAATGAGAAAAGACAAAAGTTGTTACAGTCCCTCTGCCAAAAGGACACTGATCAACTTGTAAAGTGTTAAGTGAAATTAATGCTGAGAGTCCATATTAGCACTACACAACTCAACTCTGGATGAAATGGTCATGAGCTATTTAAAAAAGGAGTTTCTGTATCCAATATATTATTCTTAGGTTTAACTTCTGCTGTGTTAATAGCAATTCCTGTATTAAAAACAAGCTTTAACCAACACCTGCCTTGGTGCAGAGCTGTGCCATGACCATCTCTCCATTTTCAGATAAAAATAAAAGTAACCATTAGGCACATATTGAAGGTGTATTACACATGCTGGAATGTCAAACATTTTCTCCCTCAGATTTACACAGAAAAATAGCACAGCAGCAAATAACCTGGTCCTCTGTTCAACAATTATCCTGTTACAAGCATTTTCAATGTACATAATGTCACAACATCAATACCTTATCTTTAAATAATTAGGTAAAAAAAGGCCCCCAGTATAACCATTTCTTATATAGCCAAGTTCTCTCTATATACATCCAAATTTTAAAGATAGAAATAAAACATTATACAGGATTTATAAATGTTTAAAAATTTGAGGCTTCAGAATCATGGTTTCCCAAAAAGATCCGGGAAAATCCACAGACTGACAAGGTAGCAGAGAAAACTGGAAAAAAAGGAGACAGACACAAGTTTGCTGCCGTAACAATTTACTAAGCTTGCCAGTCATCATGGTGATGTCGTAAGAAACAACAGTTTAAGCTGAATATGAGGAATGGTGGTTTTGTGTGTTGATCTCAAGTGTTGAGTTGAGACAGGCAATTCAAGTATTTCCTATTTGATCCAAGCTCATCGTAGCAAAGTGGTGCAGAAGAGGATTATTTTACATTTTTTCCATACATTCGATCAATGTCCATTTGATAGTACGCCGTGAGCTCTTTGCGCTTTAGCTTGAACGCATCTGTCACTAGACCAGTCTCTGGGGTCCAAGGATCAGGGCTCAAACGAATTTTCACTGGTATTTCA
Source organism: Xenops minutus (assembly GCA_035221455.1). NCBI lineage: Eukaryota > Metazoa > Chordata > Aves > Passeriformes > Furnariidae > Xenops > Xenops minutus. Next base: position 17,447,865 of record JAWWEE010000010.1, read on the forward strand.
AACTTCTCCAGATTAGCTGCAAAAGGAAATATTTTGCATATAAAACATAAATGCTCAAATGAAGCACAGAAGGAGAAACCATATACTCACAAACAAAAGCACGTGACATAAATGAAGAAGTGCTCCTCCTCCTCTGACACCCCACGGTTAACTTTGATAACCTGTGTGGTCACGAGCAGTGGCAGGATCTACCAGTAACTGTTCTCCAGTTTCCACAGAAATACTGGAATAAGGCCCAGCTGTTCAGGCATCTCTGCTGCTCCCTAACTTCAGAAAAGCCTCAGGGCATGGAAGTGGCACACTCGAAACATACACAGCTGTACCAGCATTATGGTACTCACCATCTGGAGACAAACATCTTAAAATTCATACTACTTAAGCTTGAAAAAAGAGGGGAGTATGTGTATGTGTGTTTTTTCCTGATAGTCCTAAATTGATGAAGAAAATTAAGTTCCTATGGCAGCTGGTCCCTGTACTGAAACAGAACAGTGCTCTCTGCATGTTACGCACTTAGCACAAAACACCATCATTTGCAAGAGTTTCTGCTACGGTTTCAGATATCAGAGAATAAAACCAAATCACTAGAAAAGTAACCAACAGATAGGTAATTATTTTTTAAAAAACTATTTTCAAGTTAAATTTCAAAACTATGCACAAATGCATAGTTATCCTATGCAACCTGCCATTTTTAGATTTTCCTGCACTTTTTAACTCCCTTTGGCATTAGATTACTGGGTTTGGTTTTGGGGTTCTTTTTTTTGCAATTTAGCACTAAAAAAATCACAGTATTACTTTAAAAGTACAGCCTGTGTTATCAAAGCAAAAATTGGAAGCAAATATAAAATAATATCAATATGATTTAATCCTGAGGCATTTTTAAACAAATAATCATTTTTATCAACTTTAACAACATATTTAATTCTCTTCAGAATAGTTAGTGCTGCACAAAAAAGGAAAGCAACTTCCTACATGTTCTCCATCACAGCAGAGATTAACATACTCAGAAGTAATATGGAGAAGAAATGAAGCAAAGATTGTTGGAAGCACAAGGTTATCCAGAGTAGAAAAGATGAGAACAAATGGCAAAAACTTGCAGAAGGACTGAGCAACTGAGCAACTGCAAAACAGCAGAAAACATTAATTGCAGAGAAATGTCAAAGAGAATGTGCATGAAAAAATGAACACTCCCAATGACCATTAAAAAAAAAAAATCATTCTCTGGTCGTAAGTGACAGCACTATGAAAAAGCTCAGTGCTTAGTAACAGCCAAAACCAAAAATAAGGCAGAAATTACTATGAAGAACAAACAAAGTATCACTGTGCCACTGTTTCATTCTGCACCAGCACAGCCTACCGGACTATGACCAATTAGCATGAAAAAGATACAGCTGAGGAGGAACTACAATGGACACAAAGAATCACAACCACGATTGTGACTGTTCACAGTCTCTCCCATACCAGAGTTCAGCAGTGCCAATCTGAGCAGGCAGGGCTGGAACAAACAAGGCATTTCTCCACACAAAGTCTACTGAAAATTACTAACTACAAAAATGCTGCTTTGGTTTTGGAAATCCCTCAGATGCAACTAAGTGGAAGCCATGAAGCCAGCCCCTGACTCCACAGATTTATTTCAACTCTGCATTACGTAGCATGTGAGACAGTATGACATCAAACACGTCATGGATCTACAGACAAGCCACGTTACTTTTGGACCAGCAGCTAAGGACAAAATTATACTACAGGACATCTTAAAGAGACACATACACACAGGGAACTGAACTTGTTAGGTTTGTCTTGTTTTTATATTCTTTCCTCAGCTATTTGCCACAGTAAAAGAAGTTGCATGAACCAAAATGACCCAACTTATGTTTTGTTGTTGGGGTCTTCTGGTATGAAAACACGTAGGTTCTATAAAATATACACAGATGTAGGAGTATGAAATTACACTAAATGGAAGAGAGACCATGAAGTGACTTGAGACCAAGGAATCAAGAAAGAGAGCTACAAGAATGAGCTACCCTGCACAAGAGAAAGTTCATTGCTGTGTATCAGGTTGTTATGGGTTTCCCAGTTTATGAATTCACAGCTGTAAAGTTAATTATCATTATATCATTATTGCATGCTGTACAAAATGGCATTTGGTTTTCTCCCTCATGCTGCCCCCACTTCCTGATTGGTCAGAATTTGCCACAGTGACACATTTCCTTATATGGTTATTTCCACCCTTGTTTACCCTTTATGGTCATGATCTTCCCCATTTTTCCTTTCATGAAGGAGGATTTGCATTTCCTCACAAGTTCCACCCCCTTTCCAGAAAGTTTCATGCTGCCCTTATATAAGCCGGCGCTATTTTAATAAATGTGCCATTCCATCATACCCCTACCTGGAGTGTGCCTCTCCTTCTTACCCTCAAAGGGTCTCGTCACACAGAGAAATCTTTTTAGGGCCTATACTTATCTCTTTGACACGATCTTCTACTCAGCCACTTACCTGCCATGGCAGCCTCAGCTAGCACCTTCAGTACCTCTTTTTCCATCTCAGGACTGTTGCAGATCTCTTCCCAGGTTCCTTTAAATCCTTTTTTTCGAGCTAGCTCTGCGAGCTCCTTTTGATTTGGCACAACAAATCCAATGACATAAGAATGGAAACTGAGAAGTACAATGTACTTTAGTATGAATTGAGCAAACAAGTCTTCAAAAATAACATTTCAAGTTGGGTGGGCTTGCACTTCATACAGAGATATTGCTCATAACAGCTGGCTTTTGTTCACCTGACAATCTTTCTGAAATAACACACAAGTTACCTTTGCCTTCTTGAAAATAAGTAGAAAGAGAAGCTACTTACCTTACAGTAACTGGATTGCTTTCAAGGTGTGCTGTCCATATGCATATTCCACTGTGTGTCATGCTCAAAGCTTTGGGAAGCAGTTCCCATACGATGTCACAATGCGCCCTGCCTCTCCTCATGTTTTGCATCCCGGTATGAAGACTGGTGTGCGGCTTCCCTACCTCAGTTTCCTCTCAACTGCAGAATCCAGTTACTGTAGAGGAGTAGAGGACTGCAGTGAAGAGGGGTTGGAGAGCAGGTTGTGGAATGAGCATATGCACAACACATCTCAAAGAACGCCTGCTTCTGTAAGGGAAGTGACTTCTCTTTCTCTTTCAAGTGATTGTCCATACGCTCACTCTACTGTTGGCAATCTTTGTCTGCTCCTGATATGCCCAGAACATATGAAGCTGTGATCTCAAAGTCTTTGGAAGACACTGAAGCACAATTCACCCTGAAATTCTTACAGCAGCTCTACACATTCTAACAAAGCCCTTCACAGAACCAGAGTTGAAAGTGACCTCAGATCACCTAATTCATTGACCTGCCTTGAAGCAGAGTCAGATACATCTGATGGATGCTTGATTAAATTGTTCTTAAACATAGGGAAAGGGCTAATGCAAATGCTTCATTAAAAGCTCTTCCTGATGATTATCCTGACTCTTCCTCTCTGCAGTTTACATCAGGATAGACAGATGTTCCTCTTTTTCACAGAAACCATTTATTCATTTACAAGTTTTTTTCACCTTCTCACCTTTTTAGTCTTTATTCCTTCTTTAAGTTTATTTAGGAATTTTAAAAATGCCATTTCCTCCTAAATCACGTATTACAGACCTCTGCCCAGGCATTCCCATTTTTCTCCTGGACTCTTTTCAAGAGGTCCACCACTTCAGAAGCACTACATGTGAAACTGAAACTCGTTAATGCTTGGTAGAGTAAAAAGATCATTGCGCATCTTGTAGGCAATACATCTGATTATGCCATTTACCTTCTTGCATGGCACTGGTTGACTCATGGCAGCTCCTAGACAGTTGCTCCCAGCTTGTGGTTCTCATCCTGGACTTTTGCAGTTTAGGTTTACGTATAATTTACAATTCCCCTCTTTAAACTGACTGCTTTTTTCAAGCAAATCTCCATCTAGCCAAGCTTGCTCTGAATTATAATCTTGCCCTCCACTGTGGCTTTAGTACCATCCCACATTAATTATCTACAGATTTACTAAATCTTTTCAACAGTCTGTCTGTTTCATCAGACAGACTGTTAATGCAAAATACGGAAACTTAACCCTGGTATGGAGATTACCATAGCTTATACTTTAAGGTCTCCAAGATCATTTTAAAATACTAACTCTAAATACCCTTTTGATTACTGTAGATTACTATTTTCTCCTTTGTTACTGGCATGAATTATAATGGTCCTCTGACAGCAGTTGTGAAGACTGCACCAGAGTCCATCACAAGCACAGGCTTCCCTGGAAGGATCATCACAAGCTTTGCCTGCTGGCTGACTTGAAACTATTCCCATTTTTCTCTTACTAAGAATGTACTTAGAGAATTATTTCAGATTAGTCTCAGTATCATTACTGCTTGCATCTGACCTTCTGCTTTTGCCTTGGTCTGATTCTCTTCCCCATGCCCTGCTCTGTACTAAACGCTTATAAGTTCCCCTAGGGTCAACTCTAATGTGTTTGTATTGTGTATGAAGGCATCCAGAACACAAAGGACTCTCACTTTCACCCCTGGTTCCTGTAGTCTTTTGACATGTTTAAGGTCAAGTCCAGCAGTATCATCAGCATCTCCAGGAAGAACCAGTATACAGAAGTAATCAGCTGACTAGGTAAGCATTGAACTTTCTGATTCATGCAAAATCCATCCTCTTAAGTAGAAGTGTACTTGTTCTGGACAAACAGGTTCATCCAACTGTGCTGTTTCCTGGAAAGAACACTGCAGCTCCTGGAACATGCAGCTTTTCATTCTGTATCATGAAGTTAGGTCTTCATTTGTTGAAGTTCAAATGCTAAAGCACTATTTTGTCTTGAGAAGTATCCTGAAGAGTTCATCTTCCCTCTAGAGAAGATACTTCCATCTCCACCACTGTTCATTCTGCAGATCTTTCCCACTTGATAGTGTTGCCAGTGTTGGAAGTCACCACAATAGCATAAAGGAAGAAATTTCCAGACTTCAGTCACCAGGACATCTTTAGTCATCTCCTCCATGCCAAAATGTCTGTCCTACACTAGGCATCCTCATTCTCTTGCTGTGCCTGAATTTTTACCTGCGTACAGCTCTCAAACCTATGTTCAGACACATTCAGTGGTACTACCCACAGCTATCTGCTCCTTATCTCCTTGAGATTCCTGCTGAGAATTCCCTCATGTTTTTTGCCATGTTTGCTCATTCTTCAGGTAACTGAACTACTCGTTTTCCCACGGTGATGCTTGAGGCTCACTTAATACATCTTGGATGGGTGAAGTGTTGATAAAACAGTAAGACTCTCCCCTGAAAGAGCTCTAGTCATGATTCCTTTCAGCAAACGTTTCATTCCTTATCTTACTGAATATTTTGTATGAACTCAATACCACTTTTAAAGCAGCAATATCATGCAAACAATTTTGATTCCCTATTGCCATGTTCAGAGGAGCTTTGCACCCCAATATCTAAAGCCAAATCACAGATTTAACTAATTTGTAAAAGTCTGTCCTCCTTGTCCTTTTGCATGGGGGAGGCAGAACAGCTCATAAATGAAGGACTCCTCCTGCATGGGAGATCACCCAGGCAAACTATAAGGAGAGACAGGATCTAAGAGAGGTCATAGGCACTGTTACAAAACTCTGAGCTCAGACTTCTGAGGTGAGCGTATACCCACAATGAAATGTGCATATGGACAATCAATCAGGGAGTCTGCATTACATGGCTACTTGTGCCACATTACACATGATAGCATTAAGATGAAATACAGCAGTAGTAGAAAAATCAATCTAGAATATCTTGTCTTGTTTGTCCTTAATCTTGCTTGCAAATTACCTTTAAAAATTTCTCATAGGTTTTCATATTTTTAAGTAATAGATAAGACAGTCTATCAGAGTCAAGTGTCTGTCTGACAAGTGCATTTCAGCTTCCAGTGTTATGCTGACCTGGCAAAATTAACAAAAAATTTGATAGTACAAGTCCAATAGTGAAATTCAATCTTAGAAGAGCTAAAATCACCACCTGTAGGAAGCTCTTTCTCCAGAGACTACAGAGCATGCTTGGAACAAGCACATAACTTCAGGCAGTCAAAGCAATCAAACATGAGACTCAATGGGTCCAAACCACAAACAAAGCTTAATATAATGGAAATTTTCTCAGCAATGGCATGCCCAATGCATCTTAGCCTACTGACCCCAAACTGTCATTAACTACCATTACGTAAAACAAACCACCACCCAAGAATTACAGAGAACCAGGAGGACAAACCAAAAGATAATTTTTTTATTTATTACCACTGAGCAGTTCTCTGGTATGCCTGTCCTGGCTTCTATGAAAGCAAAGTGGGGCTTTTTGGCTATACTGGAAATCAGAATATTCTGATCATTCTGACTGCCTGAAGTATATTTAGATGTCAAGTCTCTATTATGCAGAAGTAAGAAAGTCTAGAAATAGAAACTTAAGACATGTTTTAGCCCTTATATGCCTGATTTTTTACTAGACACAAAGCAAATAGAAAGGTCATTTGAGCATCATTTATGGTGTGTTTGCACAGCGGTTAGTGTGTGTTTTCTCTCAAGCTTCAAGGCTTCTGCTGGTGTATTGCGGGAGTTAAAGAGAAGTAATTTTAATTTGCAAGCCAGCTTCTGGGCTGGTGGTGATTTTTTGCTACGACCTTCCCCTGAAGTACCACAGTACTTCCTCTGAAGGAGAGATCACAAGTAAACACAGCAACAAACAACGTGTCCTAGGGCTTCTATAGTTAATAATCTCTAAAGTGCTTGAGTGATGTCCATTATTAATGCAGCCAGAGTTTTTCAGATTGGGAAAGAGGGAATGAAAGAGCCTTGTTATTGCCATTTTTCAACAAATAATGAAAACAAAGTAGAAAGAAAAAATAAAAACATATTTCCGATGTTTTAGTTTTGATAAAGTTATTCCATTGTATTATATGTAAAATCCTTTTTTAACTGATTAAAAAAATTCCACATTAAATGGCAAAAAATTTTCCTTATGGCTTCAACAGGAAGGAGCAATAACAAAGCATCGGCTGCCTCTTACCTGCTTGCATATGCACAAATATTATCTACCAGTGGGAGATTCTTTAGAGCCGCTTCTACTTTGCCAAGAGAAACATATTCTCCTGCCTGCAGTTTTACAAGATCTTTTTTGCGATCTGTTGAGGAAAAAAGGAATTAAACGTCAATTACAGAACAGAAAACGTTTAAATAATGATTTTACATTTTTCTGAAATGCATCTGTAAATATCAAAAGGTGAATGTACCAGAAACACTTCATGTCAGGTTTCCAGACTCTGCATTTTATCAATCTGTTGCTCATACCAAAACAAGGGACATTACAATTCCATGTATTTTCAGCCTTTAGAGCAGCATTTCCTATATGACAGCACCATCATGTGCATGGAAGACAGCTAGGACTATGCAAAAGCCAGTATTAGCTAGGAACACACATTTATGTTGTCTGGTCCAGACATTCACAGCAGCAAATGCACCATTTTGTGACAATTTGCTATTTATTTCAGCCCAAATCCATATTTAGAGAGAAACTGTCCACCTGTTACTTGCAAAACAGCAATAGGAACCAAAAGTTAAGTCCAAATTACTGGAGTTTATTGTACATAGCCCAAGGAAGGCAAAGGTGAGGACAGGGTCTTATCCCAGGGTGTGGTGGCAGCACCTCCCCTTCACTATGTACTGTTGTGCTGCTTTGTGACCAGGCCAGGCAGGTTTGTCTAATCTACCTGACCAGTGTAAGACAGCTGCAATGGGACCTAAGATTTTTCTCCTATAATAAACCAAATAGGATTTGTTTTTCAGTATTAAAACCTTCCTGAATCACCTACTGATTTTAAGAGACTCCTGGTGGTTTATAAAGCACCTAATTTTGCACCTACAAGTGTCAAAAAACCTATGATCCTACGAAAGGCTTATGTATTAACACCTTTATCTCAGTATACTTTCCCCTAGTTCCTATATGATAAAAGGATATTCTTATTATAAAGAATACCAAGATAAAAAAAAAAAGGCTGATTTAATTCCTGAGCATGTATTACCACAAGAACCTTCCACTGATCAAATCCCACAGTTAAATTAGACAATCCAAGGCAGTTTATCTACTGAATTAGATTATATTTAACTCTCTAATTACTATCCAGTCTCACTAACATATGCAGACAGTATTGACTCCTTCAAGAGGAACCCAAAATCAACTTTTAAAACATACAAATAAGCTTACCTTAACATATCAGAACTTTCCTGGAATACACGGGAGGCTTTAGACTACATGCCAAGATAGTTTTTGTTGTTAATTAATGTATTTAGCAGCCCTGAAAAATGTGTGAATATATACACATGTTCACCTGAATTTATTAACTCACCAATAATTTTTAGACACCCATCATGATGAAACTCTCCAATGTCTCCAGTATGGAGCCACCTCTGCCCATTCTCATCAATAGTGAAATCTTTTTTGGTTCTTGCTTCATTTTTGTAGTAGCCCACAGTCACATTTTGCCCTCCAATAACGATCTCACCTCTAGGATATGGTTTATCAGTGTTGTAATATCCACCTAAAAGTATGTGGTTTTTAGTTAATAAGAATTAAAACATATCACAAAGCAAAAATTTCTATTGTTTTTACTATGTAACTAGAGAACCAAACACTTCAGTAAGTCCTTAGCCAAAGCTACTACTTGCCTACATAGTTCATTAAAGAAGAAACAGTTCCAGTTCTCTTGAGCATCTAAACAGGTATTTGTGTGTTTAGCAGTGACGTTCACACATGTGCAGAGGCAAATTCCACCTCTGTGCAATTTTTCTGTCAGTACTAACATGCTCTGTCATTTACACACAGGCTCAAATAAAAAATAATTTTGCCTCATATTTTAGGAAAGAGAAAGCCTATAAGGTTACACATTAGCCCAAAACATCCTTAAGCATTATTTATTTCTACTCTACAATACATAAAAGCCTACAGGGAAAGGAAATCACCTCAACACATTTCAAACTTTATTATATATATTTTAGATAGCATCCGTTAAGCTTCCATTCCACATGCCAATTTTTTTAGGGGTTTACTAACATTATTATGAAGATTATTTTAAAATAATTTCTTAGTAGCAACTAAAGATATCATGCATGCACTTCAGCTGAAGTTTCCTGAATTCAGCACACCTATGGCACTGCACACAATTTGCACAAATACTGATCTCAGTCAGCAAGAGGTACAGTGCTGTGTGCATTTGCACAATGTACATACACAAATAGAGTGCCTGGAGTAAAAGAAATAGTATAGTCAAAGAGAACCATAATACTACCAAGTCAAAATGCCACTTGCATTGACAGCTTCTATCTAGATGTACTCAAGATATAAACCACTGAGGAATTTATTTACCTTTCTTCTCCACAGGAGGAAACTTTTATAGGCAACAGTAGCATTTAAAATCTAAATAGACAAAAAATAGTCTACTAATTACTACTACTGAACAAAGCCTAATAAAAAAATACAGTTCTTACAAACACTCCAGTTTAATCACATAAAGAAATTCTTACCTTCTTCCCAGTTCATTAACTTGATTTCACAACAGACCAAAGGTGCTCCCACTCTCCCTGTAGTGTAGTCCCAAACTAGAATTTTAAGAAGAGCATTTTTCAGAAAAACATTTAACCAAAACTGATTAGAAAAAAAAAAAAGTATCTTCTGTTATCATGCATCTAATTTAGTGAAAATTAACTGCTATTTATTTTTGAACTTCAATTCACAGAACAGAACTTTCAAGAAAAGGCATGGTAACGCAGATAAAATTCTCCTCCTTCCAAGTGAGTAGATGGGCTGTATTTACAGACAGCCTCAGTTACTAAATGGCAACTGAAAACATTAGGTTCCATTATACAAAATTAGAATCCTGTGCAGGCTTTTGCTTTCCACCTACTTTCCCAACATCTCAATATACTTGCCAAAATTGGAAAGAAATTATTCAGTTCAGCTGGTAAGTGCAACAACGCCAAGATCCCATTCACACCATTACAGGTTGTACCATGACAAATGAGAACATTCATTTTATGTGCAGGTCACCAGCTTTGGCACAACATGTCAAAAATCAATGCTCACACTGTGTTACACATTTATGAGCACATGTAATTCCCAGGATTCCCGATAACATTTGGTGGCACATGGCAGAGGAACAGACCATCAAAGAGTGCCCAGAACGGATCAGAGCACACAGTGGGATGCACAGACACCAACCTTCTGTGATTGTTCCAGCTCCAGCCGACTCCGTGAGCCCGTAGCCCTGTCCCACCGGGCAGCAGAAGCAGATGTTCATGAACCGTTGTGTTGCTGCAGAGAGTGGAGCTCCCCCGCAAAGCAGGATGCGGATTTTTCCGCCTAGCAGCATTCGGACTTTCCGGAAAATAAGGCTGAAATGCAAAGACATGAATATGTATTTGTTGCTTAAAAACAAAATATGAATACCTAATTTGTATCTGAACTGAAAATTTCCACCATCTTCAAATACACTTCTATGGTGTTCAAGGAAAACCCCAAAGGAACACACTGAGGTTTTCTAAGCTTGTTTCCACATTCTAATTTAAAGAGGGGTTAAACGTTTGAGAACACAGATTTAATGAGACAGTAAGGTTCTGTGATTTTTCTCCTAAAAAGAATTTCAGTAAGTTGTTTAAATTTTGCAATTGCATTATCCTTTAGTCTCAGTGAAGCTGGGAGTTAAACTCAATGATCCTTGTGGGTTTTTTCTGTGAGAATGTGAAGTCTACAGTTTTCTATAGGAATAGAATTCTCATCTTACTCCAGAATTGTATAAATCTATTATTAAGTTCCTGATGAAAACAATGTAAATTTTCAGTCAATTTCAAGCTAAATAACGCTCATTTAAATTATATCAGTAAATATTTCAAGCCATCACACAACCTATTAATTTGTTGTTTCAATCTACACTTAATTACAGACCTGCTCATTTTCAGAGTGCCAACAAAAAGAGCAAACAAAAAAAAATCAGATACTGCTCATGCAGCAAAACTTTGATAATCGATTTTCTGGTGCCATTACAAATAAAGTTAACATTACCTATCACAGAGTGGGGTAGTGTAACCTTTGGAAATCTGTTCCATTTTATAATTGTAGGCCAATATAAACAGATTCCGCTGGAAACGGGTCATTTCATTCACTTTATTCATGACGTTTTTGTAGATCCGATCCATAATTTCCTAGTTACATATAAATATAATTTTTAACTCAAAGAAACAAAAATCCTAAATTTAGTACAACAAAAAGAAAACATGATTTAGAAACTATAGCATGTTTTAGGTGACAACTCATCCCAGGTTCCCTCCTCTTCCATTGCTAAGAGATATGAAGATGTTCACAAAAAGGTGGAAAGCAAACATCTGGGCAGGAGCATTAGTTAACCCCACGCTGCCTGCTGCCAACTCTTGTTCCACTCATTCATTATGATGAACAATAAATGAGTTATTAAAGTAGGGATCTAGTCCCTGTAGCTATTTTAACTTTGAAAAATGTTGACACTTATATGAATAATGCTTATCCCCAATATACACATAACAAAATTATTATTTTAAGCTAGTTTAACATCAAAAGATCTACCTTACTTAAAAGGGCATTGTATTAATTTTTTTGTTAAAAACTGAATTATGAATTACACTTAAAAATAATTTTTAGAACTACTTATCCTTCAGTTACTTACCGGGACAGCTGCCATTAGAGTTGGCTTAAGTGTAGTAACATCACCTTTGCTTCCTTTCTTTATTTTAGAGGACTAAAGTGAAGAACAGATTTACTAACAGACACATTCAAGATTTTTAACGTGAGAAACAAAATGATATAACACATCTTTCAAAACAGTAAATTTTATTTAAATTATATTTTAACAATTAAAACTAGTCCATAGTATTGGTCGTAATCCCCAACACCCTGTTTCATGAATTGTAGAAAAGATTTCTTGTACTACTTCTTAAGAAATATTATCTGAATAAATACTGGGGGTTTTATTTCTTTTTTTTATATATATATATATACCCCAAGGACTGACATCTACAACATACCTGGTCAGCTAATGTCTGAGGTGAAGAGTAACCAATGCGGCACCCATGAGACAGACACACAAGTTCAGCACTCAGCTCCAGAACATGGGCAAGAGGCAAGTAGCCAATATAGATGTCTTTTTCCCTGTGGAGAATTTTTAAAAGATAGGTTTATACTGTACCACTAGAATCCTCAGATGAATTGTCAAGCAAAATTTTCTCTGACTTTACCACATAACTAGAGAAAGTAGAAAAATGCCTTTGAGCTTGAGAATGAATTTCAAATTATATGGGTTTTGTTTCAAAAGTTGTTTGCTAAGTACTGGAACTTTTGGGCAGGAACAAAGGGTGATGGTTACTCATCCCAAAACAATTAACAGTGTGTTATAGTTCCAAAGGCAACTCTGTGACAAGATTAAAAACTGCACCAAACAGAAAGAAGCCACAGAATTTAAACACTAACCAAGAGAAGTACTGCTTTCAACCAAGGGGAACTTTCAACCACTCTAGTGCAAGGCAGCCTCACAGGCTTTTGTGTCCCAGTCTTGCCCACATACAGAAGAGGAGAGAACAAACAGCACATGTAGTAGTTATGTCACTTAGTGCAGTACTGGAAGATGCTCAGACATCAGTGCATAGTATGACATGTCGCATCAATACAGCAATATAAAACAGTTTATTTTTTTCCACAGTAATTAATCTAAACTGACAAGCAACTACATGACTTCTTTATTTGCTGGTAAGTAACGGCTGGTACGTACCCCAGGTTTGGAATCCTCTCAGCCATTCCAGTGATCCCAGCAATTATGTTGCAATGGGAGATCATAACTCCTTTGGGAATTCCTGTGGATCCACTTGTGTACATGATCACTGCAATATCTGAGGGCACAGGCCTGGACGGCTGTTTGTTTCCTGCAATTTATGATGGAAAAAGGGAATGTATAACATGTGGAGAGCCTCTTGGGAGGTCTGATACACTAACATATTCCAGCAGTCATTGCCATACACCACCACATGACTGTTGCCATCACATTTTCCTTAAAAAGATTGTGGACAATGCCTTTAAAAAAAGTAGGAACTTTACATTAGCTGAGCAATACTTTGAAGGGTTGTCCTAGTCTACAATGACAATACTTTTCCTATTCTGTTTCTGCTATTCCTGCAGCAGAGAGAAAATTGGGCGGAGCTTTGGCTTCTCCAAAATGCCACTGAGCATTCCCCCTCAGGGAGGTTTGCTACCTGGGTTCCACACTGCTGTAGGGTCCATCCCTCTGTGCAAAGCTCCTTCCCTGGCAGGGAACATGCTGCCTCATTTACAACACCTGCAGCAAGGCACTGCTGAGCCAATGTGAGGTCCAATTTCTATAAATATTTAAAAGAAGTTCAACAGCTTTAATTGGATTAAAGCGCTTTTTAAATACTTGCGCTGAGAGCAAGAAAATACAAACCCAATTGTGTTTACGCAGAGGAAAAACTGCATAATGCACAATGCATGTGGCACAATGTACACACTGAATGAGAAGCGTGAAAGCGCATTGAATCATTTCCCACTCACTGAATCCTGCCTATCCTGCACAATGAACAACACAGAGGAAGGAAGCATAAGCAACAGCTCATCTACTTAATATTAATTGGACATACTTGACCATAAACAATTCATGATAGTATTTCACAGTTTATGAATGGTTAACTTGGCAAATATAATGTTCCTTCATTGTAGTGTAGAATATGTGATATTTAAAAGACTGAAGAAAGAAGGATTAGACAGTTTTCCATAGAACATAGATTAACAAATCTCAAGAAGCTAATTAATTACCACAGCCATAATTTTTCTGTTGGTGTTGTATGAAACAGTTTTAATAACACATAAAACTGGTACATCAAAAAGGGAAAGCCATCTTTTAAAGAAACTCAGATGTCACAATGCCGAGACCAAACCTGCCATTCCCCTGAACATCAAGAGCAGAGGATTAACCACCCTCCCCTACTCTTAAAATACAATCCAATATTCATGTGTCTTCAGTAGTTAAAAGATTTTGAAAACACAAAGGATAACAGCAGAAGAAAGCAACTACTGCATGTAATTAAATCTTAATATGAGGTTTGGCAGCTTTTCAGAGAGAATAAATATTTCCTGTGATAATAGTTAAAAAACCTTCTGAAATTCTGAATTTTAGTTCTAAAAATGTGACAGAATTCAATGAATTTACATAGCAGACATATTTTCAGAGTAAGTAGTAAGCAATCAAGTTCTATCAGATTCAAATGGCTATTTTACATTTTGCTATCTGTGAGCTTCACAAAACTTGTTTAATCACTGACTTCTTTTTATTATAAAATGCACAATGGTTTTCTTTGTGTGCCCTGAAAAACCTGGTTTTAATACATCTGATCCTAAGAATCTAAGTTTCTATCCTGCACTAAATGATTATCCTAAAAATTATCCTTCAACATGTGACACTTGCTCATGGAGAAGACAATTTTAATTAAAAGCACTTCACTCTGTTGAAGTACACAAAACAAAATAAACTACACCTCAAAATCCAACCACAACCACACAAAAAAATCCCACATTTCATTTAAAGAAAAGGCAGATAAGAAAAGCTTAATCACTGCATAATTTTGAGATATACAATTTCCCCAAGTTTACTCAACAGAGTCAGGGTAAGACAACAAATGAGATAGTTCAAACAGAAAGAAGAGGACCTACCAATATCCGCCTTGGCCCCCATGGCTTGCACAGATGCCATTGTGTGAACGATGACACCCTTGGGAAACTCTGACCATGTTGTTGGTTTGCCATCCACTGTAATGATGTGTCGTAGCAGTGGAACTTGAGATACAATTTCCTGTGGAAACGAAAGTGTGTTCAAAAATTAAAAATTAGGTATAGGCCAACAAGAAGAAAAAACACCCCAAGAACCAAAACCCCCACACTATCTACTGTGTACTTTTATAGAAGCATTGACATAAAATCTCAGAGGATAAACTTATCAAGCTCAGACAGCTGCAAAACTTTAATCCTTCCACTTACAAGTGTGAAAACTTCTGCAATCATTTACTGATTTGTGCCTTATTTAATGAAAGCCCCACAAGTAAGACCACAATGATTTGTAGACTTTTCATGTCTATAGAACACTGAGAGAAACTGGTGACACTGAGCTTACAATAATTCTTAAGTTGCTCCTTGGTTACTCTGCTAGTTAATATAAGCAACAGATAGAAAAAAATACAGAAAATTATTAACTAAGCATTTCAAGCAAAACATGAATTCTAAAACATTTATCATTGGAAGAAGAGATGATCATCACCTCTTGCAGAACAAACATTCTCTTACTGCAAGCTGAAATAAATGTGCATTGTATATATATTATCATTCTAGTAACTTTTTTTTTTAAGTTTAGGAAATTCTCATTCGATTTCCAGTAAAAGCACAGTTTTTCCTTAAATTCCATTATGTGAAAAGCTCAGTTTTCACCAAAACACATACTGATGAAATTCATGCAGATTTGTTGTTCCACTTAGGTATCCCACCTGGGTCAGCAAGTCACAAAAGTTTTTTAGCTGTTCTAATGTTTAATAACCTTTCCCCAGTACAGCAAAATAGCTCTAACTCTTCAATCACCCATCTTTAGCTTTAAAAGCCGTTCTCTGCTGGGAGAACATCCAACAATAAGCAAGACAGATGATTACATTTAGCTCTTCATACACAGTTTATACATGTTTCTGTTCTTCCCATTGTTAGATTTATAGGCACTAAATCCACTCAGAAACCATGGCAGTTTCTTGTAAAGGTGTTGTTCCAGGCAGCACTGCAGGTTTTCAATACTGCAAATTGCTCATCCCATTCTCTGGAGTCACTGGGAGCCTAAAACCCACTGAAAACAAATTATCACTTTTTTCATACACGAAGACAGACACAAATCTTATTCCAAAAGCATCTGCCTTATAGAAAGGCAATACATCATTGTTCTGTACAGTGGAACCAGACCATTTAACAATAATGAACAAACACACTGGAAAGAGGGAGACAACAAACAGTTTGCTGACCTTCAATTTTGTTTGCATCAATTCTCTACTAGTAATGATGGTGGTCACCTCCGTTTCGTTCAGGCCATGTACTATTGCTGGGCCACCCAGAGTGGCATACAGAGTAACAACTGGAACACAAAATGGGAGGGAAATGGTCAATCTCTGTTACATTTACAATTACAGTTTACATTAAAGGACTGAGATTGACTTATTCCAAGTTACATGACAGTAAAAATATTTGTCAACTCAGAAAGGTGGGACAGTTTTGTACTTAAAAAAATTCCTACCACATGGATTTAAATGCAGCATGATTTTCAGTTACTCCCAGAAGGAATAAAGAACAACCATTGTCCATATGACTGTTTACTACTTTTCAAGCTCTAATTAGAGGTACCAAAACCACATCACCGTATGCAATTCTCCTAGATCTACTCTTACCTTCATTGCTTTTACTATCTCAAAAGTAGGTAAATGTTCTCAGTTTAATCATTGTCTAACAGTCCTCTTGCACACAGGAAAGAAACAGCTTTCATTCATATGACTTCTCTTTTCAGAATTCACATACTCTGTTACTAACCTTTTACAATTGATTGCTAATAAATTCTTGCAACATAGCAAAATATGTCATCAGCAGATGAATTTTCACACTCAGCAAGAGATCTATGACTATCCTATTCTCCCATCTATTTAAAACAACGTCACATCAGAGGTTTAATCATCACCATCATCAGACATTAAATTGACATCATGACAAGCAAAGAAAGAAAATATTTAAAAACCTGACTATAAGAAATACTGCTTCCTGTATTTAAGGACAGTTCATTAGTCATAGTGTTAAACAATTATTTCATATTAACAACTTTTAAGATCACATTTAACTTCCTGTCATATTTATGGGAACTGAATGAGAAGAGAGCAGAAGAGACTGGTGAAGAAAAAGACAGCTCAAAAAGGAAGAGAGGTATTGCTCTCAAAAGAAATAACCATTTCCTATTTTCAAAGCAGAACACTATACATGGGTATCTCAAAAAAGCTGTAAGGTCAGTCAACACAAATAATTACAACATCCTTGCTGGAAGTTTTGTCACGTCAGGTATCTGAATCTCTTTTGTATTTTAGACTCTACTTAGCTGAATATTTAAACAACATAATTATGAAAACAAGACACCCTACTGTAAATTAGGACTAACTCTACTATGCTCACCACAGCGAGGATAAAAAATTAAAGTTCTGCTGTATTCCAAGATTTGAAATCCAGGGATTTACTAACCCAATGCAGCATATCAAGGAAGAAGTCAAAAGCAGTTTTCTTACACAGAAAAGTAAATAGTTGACCTCTACTTATTTCTTCCTTGTTAAAACAGTCCATGATAGTTCAGAACTGTTGCAGGGCAAATGCACATGCACTGTGTTTTCTTTAATTTGGTGGGAGCAAAGTCCAGAAGAGTGCCTCTACTAGTTCCCACGAGCTCTCTCTACTTACTGCAGTGACCCCTGTTATATAAACATCTAGCAGAAATTCAGCTTCTCCGAGCCAACAAGCAGAACTGACACACTGCCCAGAAGGAAAAGGATAATCTCTGAAATAACCACATATGTAGTTACTCATCTACAAATAAGTACATTAAGACACTTAGAGCTATATGACAGAGCCAAACAGAAAGAGAGACCATTTACAAGATGGTCCGCTTATGTCATGGAGAGAATTAAACTGAGCAATGACTCTTATCTCTGAAATTCTCACTTCTCCATGCTGGCACCTAAAACTTTTTCAGGCAAATGGGAAAGTTTTGGTAGTTATCTTTTTCTCTCCTTGTTCTCTTTAAAACATACCAAGAAGGGATTATCTTGTGTTCACCTTCACACATGCAATAGTACAAGTGAGCCTTTGTTATGAGACCTTCTGCTAGGAGTGCTGCTCTAAAAGTCTAAAAAGAGGAACCCCAACAGTACTAAATTTGGCAGCTCATATACAAGGACAAAGCCTTGCCACTTCTGCAATTTATTTCATTGTAACTGAAGTGTTAAACTATTTCAGCATTCATTATACAACAAAAGGTAAAATACTCCTTTAAAGGTTTAAACCAAATCAATTCTGACAAAACCACTTCTGCTGAAGCTTTAGGAAGGTATGATTGAAAAATGAAACCTAACCTCTCCTATTTCATAATTTGATTATACATTTGGGGTGATTTATTTGCCTACACTGATGAGGAGCTGTTCACACAAATGAAGAGGAGGTACTTGAAGAAAATCTGTTTTCATGTGAGTACTACTTTTTCCATTTTTGAACCACCAATCCCACTCTACCTCCTCAAATACAAGACTTAGCTTCAACCAACCCACACTTAAAACAAGAATTTCTAATCATAAAATCACTTGCTTGTGCAAGTAATCCATAACAAAAATTACTTTCTCCATTTTAATTCTGTATTGCAAAAGGCATTCTCTCCAACACTACATATGAAACAGATGAACCTGCTCTCTTGACATCAGTTCTGGGCCCATACCATCAGATTTCATACATTTCACATTCAGAAAGACTGTCTCAACACTACCACAGCAGTTAGTTGGTGTGAAACCTCTAAACCAAAAATACTAAAATAAGTCATTTAGTGATGTCTTTCCACACTACCACTCCACCATCATTTGAATTTTCTAATTCATTCAGCAAACTGACCATGGACACTGCACAACACTCTCATCGTTTGCCAACTTACAAGTCAGCCAAGTTCACATGAGACGATATACAGCGTAGATGCTGAATACCACGTCAGACAGTGTGCTGGAGCACGTTGCAACAAGGGGTTTAAAACATTAATCCAACAAAACCAAAAACATATGCATTCCATTCTGCTCAGAACATCCATCCCCTATCTCAGATTTTCTCCCCTCCCCCTTCAAGTTGTGAAATCTTCCTAAGATTTGGAAGTGCGCTTCACTACTAAAGGAAAAATATGATTCAAGCTTTTGAATTTTATTCCCAGGATAGTCACTAGGAATCTGACAGATCCCAGAAGTGATAAAAGGGAACTGGCATGCTGTATTACAAGACATGCAATTTAAAAGCAACACAGGCATCCTATCTGAGAAGAGCCTGTGCAGGTCTCTGCTCTGATAGACAGGGCAGCAGCAATTACTCACTGAAGAAAGAACCAAAAACATCACTGAATTTCAACTGGAAGACACCTGGGAAGATCACCTGCACACACCATTCATTACAGCAGAGTGCTCAGAGCCACAGCCAGTCTGGATTTTACACACCTTCAAGGATGGAGATCTCACAACCATTCTAGGTTCCTGTCCTGATACTGAACCACCCTCACAATGAAGAGATTTGCCCTAATACCTAATCCAATTTTTCTGCCATTCAAATAGTACCTGCCAGCTCCAGTCCTATTAAAACACGCCTTTGAGCAGTCTGGCTTCACCTTCTCTGTATGCTCCCATTGGATAGTTCTAGATGGCAACAAGATCTGAACTCACTCATCTTAATGCTGAACAGACCCCAATCTATCAGCCTCTCCTTAGATGTCACATTCTCCAACCCCTTCAGCATCTTGTCAGCCCTCCACTGGGCTTGCTCCAGTATGTCAGTGTCTTTTCTCCTACAAGAAAGCCCAAAAGCAGACACAGTACTCCAGATGTGGTTTTATCAGTGTTGAAAAGGAAAAGAAGTATCATTTCCCTGGACCCTACATGCTACCAGCCCCCAGAATGCTGCCAGCATCCACTGCAAGAAGGCACTGAGAAACCCTGGTTGACTCACTGCCCACCAGAACCCTCAGGTACTTCTCTGCAAAACTGCTCTCTCAAGCTACCCCCCATGGACTGGTGCATGAGGTATTCCAGCACACACAGAGAAAATTTTAAGTGCCTTCACCAAACTCCATGAGGTTCCAGACAACCCACTTTTCCAGCTGACAGGCCCCACTCTACATCACCCCTACCCTTGAGTGTACTGACTGCTCCCCTGACATGCTACCAGCTGTGACCTCCTGTGTTTGCACTCTGTCCCACCATCCAGGCCTTCAATAAAGAAATTAAATAGTACTGGAGTCAGAATCAGCCCCTGGGGGTTGGCAAGTAACTGTGTCCTATGGATTACAATCCTTGCAGCCAATGGTCCATCTTATCCAGCCTTTATATGCACAGTTTGGCTATACAAGTACTACAAGGGACCATGCCAAAGGCCTTGCTGAAGTCCCAGTACAGGGCATCCACTCTTTCCTTGTCTGCAGAGCAAGCTGCCACACAAGGCAGGCAGGCTGACTTTGAAATATTATGGGCGAGGGCAGTGCACCTTGTCATCACCTTCACCCTTAAAACTAAGGGTAAAATACACCAGAGTACACACAAAACCTGAGATACACAGTAAAGACTTCTGTAAATGAAAACTGCCACATACTCATCAACATGTGGTTTCTCAAACTGAAACAGACTTCTGCTCAAAGCAAAGAAGGACCACTAAAGACAAATTAATCTTGTTAGGCTTGCTCCCAAAACCTGAAAAAAAAAAATCTAATGGACATCTTTGGTGTATGTAGGTAGCAAATCAGGAATTTCTGCACATCTGGCTTTTACAGTCCATCTCTTATTGAAGGAGAGTAAATGTGGCATGGGAGGGAAGAGGCCAAAGCCTGTGAGGAACAGCAATTTCTGGTGTGCCCTGTGGGACAAGGAGATATATCCCCCTGAGAGCATCACAGAACCCAGCCAGGCTGGGCTTAGAGTAAGGTGAATGACACGTTAAGGAGCGAGGATGAAACAGACATTTAAACAACCATAGCAAGTTGAGATCAGCACTCAATAGACTTCCTGGCAAGAAAAACAGACCTAACCAAAATCAAAACTGAAGAACTGACAAAATATCCAGCTAAAACAAAACTTACAGGCACAGATGAAAGTTTGACGTCAACTCCTGAAACTGAGTTAATGAATTCATGTGTGATTTTTGTTTGTTTGTTTTTAGAAACTTGGGAATCTCTACTGATTTGAGATTAAAAGATAAACCTCCCATGAATTCACCAAGCAAGCTATGCTTATCAAGATCATACTCCATCTGCAAACATGCAGATTTCTCTACTCACTAAAGCAAAATGCTACAAAGTGCACAGTCTCTACATTATGCAGCATTTTTTCATTTGTAAATTTTAATGCTCTAAATAAAATATAGACCAAGTTTCCTTAGTATGTAAAGCAAAGAAACAGCTTTATTTTCAGACTGTGTTGTAAGATGAAACTTTCAGGGAAGACGTGGACTTACGCTGGTAGTTGCACATGAAGCAGGCCTGTGCTGCAATCATCCACTCAGCTCTGGTCTCACAGAAGATAGCGATGTTAGTCTTTGGCTGCTGACCCAATACTGCTAAGCCATTTCCAAAATTAACAGCTTTAATGTATACATCTTCATAAGAAAGCCAGGTGTACTTGCCAAGGATGACCTAATGAAAATAATAAATTCAATTTAGAAAACAAAAATCCTTAGCACATGTCCTACTACATCTTCACCCACACAGAATCCACAGATGTTTGAAGTAACATGCGCTTGAATTATAACAGCAGTTTACTCAAGATAATGAATAATATTCTTGCCAAAAGCTACAGGGCCTGTGGAGGTTCCAACACAAATACTGCAATATCTTCACAAAATGTTACCACCTAAGTTTCTATTTTCACATGAGGGGAGCACAGGATTCCCCAGCACTTTGTAGCTTCTGATAGGCTGAGTGTGGTTATTTGGCCCATATGCCTTTACTTTTTAAAAAGGTTTGCTTTATGTAAAGGGTGACAAGCACTAGCTGGCACAATTCATTCTCTGTATTTGCTTTCTGGTATATTTGGGCTACAATTCTCCTACACAAATAAAATGCTTAAACCTTCATTAAAAAAGAAATTTTAAAAAGAAAAGGTAATCTGGAATCCAGAAAGCAGCATATCCTCTGTCCTCAGTCAAAAATTGTGAAATCCCTTTCCCTTTGTTCTCAAACAAATGTCAAGAGGAAGAGTAGTAATAATTTTGCCCCTTTTTTACTGTTAAATGAAAGTGGGACTGAAGACCAGATTGGAAATTACTGGCAAACCTTAGTTCTGAGAAGTCATGTGGAAAACATTACGCAATCTTGCTTTTCTTCTATACAGGAAAGCTGGTGCACAGTAAAACTAGATTTGAATTTACAAGTCACTATCACTGATTTCTATGTGTGCTTTTGCACCTTGCAGTACTATTTTCTTACTGAGTGGCAGGACATCTCTTCGAGAATATGCTAGGTATTTTTATATATAGATATAACATGAAGATGATTACATTGAAAACCCAGACTAAATTATTATATATTACCCATTTAGTTATACAAGCACACTGACAAATTTGAAAAATATAATTTTTTAGTCAAGTATTTCAGACATTTTTTTTCACTACACACTATTAGTAATAAATGCAAGGAAAAACTAAAAAAAGCTAAAAAAGCAAACTTCTCCCTCCTCCCCCATTCTATTTTTCCACATTTCACGCATCAACTTGAATTAAATTTCAGACTTGTGGGCTGTAAAATCTAATGAAGTTTTGGCATGTAACTACATTTCTAATGAGTATGCATTTCCACATCCACTTCCTTATTAAAATATATTTAAAACTTTTCTCAACCTCTAAAAATATATAAAATCTAGTAGATTTCTTTTATCAAAACACTTTTCCAGACTGCTGAAGTTACAATTAGGTAACTGAGCTGTACCTACCAGTATCACTGCATAGTGCTCATTAACCTACTTGTTTAGCAAGACAAACCTTTCTTTGCTCAGGACAGGTACCTGTGCAGCTGCTTGGAAATTTCACAAATGTTTTCATGGGAAAACACCATTTAACAAGCCCAAAAAACAGTATTTGCCAACAACAGCAATATATAGCAATTTCACCAGAAAATGCGTATTTCTCACACAACTATCTTCTCAGGTTTTCCTGATTTAGTTAGAGAAACTCAGTTTCATTGGCAAACAAGGTCTTTCAGAGCCAAAACCCTTACTGCAGCAGAAAGACCAGGTTGGAAATCTCTACTGTAAGCAGTAAGAGAACCCCAGCAGCAGTACTGCTGCACCATGGGACAGGGGCTCACCCCTGGCTGGTGTTCCATGAGAAGGGGCTACCTGGGGGTCTCTTTCCACACACCAAGATATTTCTGGTGTGGAAAATTCCTACTGCTTCCAACGAAAATACTGCAACTCTTCCCATCCATCCAAATTTCTGTAATTTGGAATTTAAATTCTAATTTGGGACATTTTTCCCCAAAGGCAGTATTTTTGGCAGACTTGGAAATTCTTCACAGGCTCATCAGTTGAAAACAATTTATAGCAGTGAATTGGGCAACACCCTTTCCCCCATTATATTCTGCCTACAGCGTGGCCTCAGGAAAACTGTTCACAAATAATTAGGTCAAGAAATACGAGCAGATTCTTGCTACTGTTCCTGGTAAGTTTGCCAATCCATAACAGGTTTCAGTAGTTTCCACCATTCACTACATAAGTCATTAAAATGGGGAAAATAAATCATTAAAGAGCCAAAAATGAATCTTTCCAAGTAAAACTTGTGATTCCACTTTTTTCCTTTTAAATTCTCTTACATAATTCATCCTCATTATTTACACGAGTTTGATACGAAGTAGGGAAAGAATTGATGCCTTCTTTTCTTAAAAAGGAAAGACGCACAGAAATGTACAGCACCATTAGGTATAGTTATTTATATATAAATACATTTGTGAAGAACACTGACATGTGAAAACAGCTAAGACAATGTTCAATGCAGTTATTTTGAGTTTTACTTTCCTACTGCCTTCCATATATTTAAATTCTAATGTTCCTTTCCTCCCCATGCCCAGCATTTTTTCTCTATTCCCTCCGTACTTTATACTATATACACATTAATGAATAACATATATTCATACATACATATATAAATATTAATATACTGCCTCTGTATATTCCTTTCTTCTGCATTTCCCTATACATTTCTTTTGGAGGACACAGAGCAGGTTATGGTTTCTCTCAACCTTCCTTATTTCTATATCTCTGAATCCATCTCCCTTCTTGGCCCTCCCCTCAGTTCCCTAATATTTTCCAGTGCACAGTTCACGAAAGACAAGGAGCTACTGGAAAGGGTCCAGCAGGGGCCACAAAGACGATGAGACGTCTGGAGCAGCTCTCTTATGAGGAGAGACTGTGGGAGCTGAGTCTGTTCAGTCTGGAGAAAAGACAGGGGGCAAGTCATTAATGCACAGAAATGCCTCAAAGGGCTTCCAAGGGGGTGGAGTCACTCTTTTCAGTGGAGCCCAGCAACAGGATGAGGCCCCATGGCCATAAACTAAAACACGAGAAGTTTCACCTCAGCACAAGGAAGAACTTGACACTGAGGCTGGCAGAGCACTGGAACATCTGCACAAGGCAGATGTGGAGTCTCCCTCTCTGGAGATATTCAAAACCCACCTGGATGAGTTTCTGCATCACCCGCCCCAGGTGACCCTGCCTTGGCAAAGGGGTTGGACTAGAGGATCTCCAGAGGTCCCTTCCAACCCCAAAAATTCTGTGATTTCTGCAGTAAATAGCTGTTGAGATCTACATGAAGTGCCCTAATCCTTTAAACCTTTGCACACATTTAACTTTACAACTTCCAGAACTTACTTCTTCTCAGTAACTACTTACAAATGCAAAAAAAGCAGCTGTCCAAGATTTGGTAAAAACACCCAAGAAGTGGAGGTTATTGAGCATTGACTAAACAGCCCCCCAGACCCAAGCAGTGCCCAGCACAGACCGCAGCTCTGGGGGCCTCACCTGGAAACACGACATTCCACAGGAAACCGCTGCCCTCTAGTGCTCCAGACTTTAAACTGCAGGATGAGTTACTGATGTACCGCACCACAAAATACTAGAAGTATCTGAACTGCATTAATACTAGGAAATCCAGAAAAGGACAGACACTAAACACACAGTTAATAATTTTTACCTGGATTTTAGGGAGATTTTAGGGAGATACTAGGATTTTTAGTGTGAAGGTGTCATAAAATATTCTCCATAAAGCTGCTGGCACATGTGGAGTCATTGAACTATCCGACCTCAGTTACCTCTGAGACTTCATAAAAGTACCTTGCAAGGCTTAAAGAACCTTGACTATGATTTGGAAATAAGTGATCATTAATTAAATGCATTTTCTTGTAGAAAGCAAGCTAAAAATAATACGAGGTTATTTGAAATGTCTACTTTTAGGCTTTTTCACATGAAAACAGGGATTGCAGCTGAACACTTCTGAAAAAAACCCACCCTCAAATATTATTTACATAGCACCGCATGGTTTTCAACATCATAAGCTACTCTTTTACTGCTCAGTGACTTCGTATGGCAAGAACCTTCCTGTACCTTCACCATAAGTTTCAGTACCAACAATAATGAGTAATATTCTGAATTCCCAAGTGCTTCCCCATGTGCTTGGTATTTCACTTAATTCTCTCAGGCTTTAGATGCAACACCTTCCCCTGACAAAACTGTGTTTTCTTTGCCCCACCATGTCTTATTTTTATTATGTTTCCATTAATTCTGCTCTTGGTCACAAACCCTTTTTAAAACAGAAAAAGACAAACAATCCATGTCCAAAAGAAACAAACATCTCCCTCAAAAAATAAACCACCAAAAGAACACACACACACCCACACAGAGCAAAATGCACATACCAACACAGATAAAAGCAAACACCTGAGGATGTAACTAAGATGACATAAAATAACCGGCCTGCAGAACAAAGCTCATCTTTTGGGCATCATAAAATTTAAGTGCTGCTTAAATTAACTAATTTTTTCAATTAATTACATCAATCTTGGAGGTATTTTTATCCTAAAAAATACGTATTTTATGAAATTAATATTAGTTATGCTCTTCAGTGCATGAGAGAGGAGAAGGAAACTGAAGAAGTACACTACAGAAGGAAACAAGAACTAACTACATATGAAATATTATAAAATGCAATAAAG
Source organism: Xenops minutus (assembly GCA_035221455.1). NCBI lineage: Eukaryota > Metazoa > Chordata > Aves > Passeriformes > Furnariidae > Xenops > Xenops minutus. Next base: position 17,473,998 of record JAWWEE010000010.1, read on the forward strand.
TGAGTATAAGCAAGTATTTGTATTTTATTCACATCCATTAGTTTCTGCTACTCTGACAACTGCACAGGAATAAATATTTTTATAACAATACAGCATCATAAAAAAATTTTTAAATTACAGTTTTTCTGGGATATCTCAGAATAAATTAATGTAATACCCTATCTTAAAGATGTTAGTAAACTTTAAATAATTTTTGATACAATGTGAGCACATCTAGTTCTCCCAAAAATCACAGTATTTTACTTTAAGATATATATATTTATCCCATTAATGAATTATTAATTAGGCTAATCGAGCCCACTGCAATTTGCACAGAGACATATCTAATAGGTGTTGCAACTCAGCACACAGTCCCATGATCTACATTCAGATCTACCCCTGACTTGCAGATGGCCTCAGAAAAACAGATCAATCATTCCCATCATTGTGTTCAGTTGTGGAAAGGGAAAAGTAATTATCAAGTTTTGCCGCTCCTGTAAAGTATAGAAATTATACACATTATACCCAAGAATTAAACTTGTCATGCATCTTTTTAAAGAATGGCACCAAACAAACCTCAGCAAGTTGCCTTTGCTAAAGCGAACCAGGCAATGAAAAGGCACATGGTATGAAAGAGAGGAATCCAAGGGAAAGAACCCTGACATTTAGAGTCAACTAGGTAAAGTGGTCTAGTTTTTCTCTTTTGCTAAAATATTAAGAAACACTGTATTCCTTAACGGAAAAAAACCCTAAAAGTAGATTCATGGGATAACGCCACAACTTGGCACAGAGTAACATGAGGGCTAGCGTGGCCATAATGAACTGTTGTGTCAAGCTTAGACAAAATTACCTAACTTGGGTAATTTCTAAGGCTAAATACTTAGAAACAAGTAATTTAAGCAGATCAACACAAACATTCTTCAGCTTTCCAGTATTGGGAACACTTTGCTTGCATAATGGAAAAGGCTAAAACTCCTAAGTTCTTAAGTCTTACATTACCAATTGCAATTAAAAAACAGGGCACATATCACAGGCAGCCAAAGTTCCGATTTGTGCTCAGAAGCCTTTCTTTGTACAACATGAACTTTCTGTTTCTTTATAGGGTAATGAGGCAGCAAAATGTGCATCAAGAAAGATTACATGTAACCACTCATCCCAGCATTTCCTTCATACTAAAAAACCCAACTCCATAGCTGAGAGGAAGTTTCATCAACAATTAAAGCTTCTATAAAGATTTTAACAGAACTGAACTTTGCCATGTATTGTGATATTAACCAAATTCTATGTTAAACATATTCTTCCATCAGAATTAAAACTAGCAGTAATTAAGGAATCCTTTATTATATGAAGGGATATTTCTTTTTCATCTGCAGGGAAACTAATCTTAGCCAAAAACTGTCTTTTTATCATGGATTTAACAAGTTCTAATACAGAAATGCAGACCTTTAGTACACAATACACAGAGATGCACAGACATATGTATCCCGTTATGGTATCCTGCCTTGCTTCCTCAGGCAAAAGTGCATTTTTCAATGCCTCTGAACAAATGCAAAGCAGCAAATGCCAACACAGGCTTGAACATTAAACACTATTAAAAAATCAGTCCCTTGAAAAAACAGTTTATACTGAAATCACATCTCCCCCACACCAAGATTACAGATTAGCAGATGTAGTTCACCTTAAAGGAGACTGAAAAATAAAAGTCTCTTCCAATAAAATCTATGCAATACCTTTTCAAACAAAAACTTAATCTAAAGCCTGAATTCATAGGGCAGAACAGCAAATCCTGACATTATAACTAAGTTTACTGGAATGGCACATCTGAGTACAGGCATCTAGTAATTTTTCAATATTTATCTGATTATAGTTCAGAATAATACAAAGGGAGACTTTTTAATTCACCTAAAAAGGAACCTTTAAAGCCACTTATACCTAAAATGTATTTGTGTTTTTCCTTTGACTGGAACCATAAAAAAGGATATCTACTCAAGAATGCAAAAAGAAGGTTTAGATTTGGTTTAAATACCAGGTCATGAAAGATTGGGAATTAGATAATTTAACTCTTTTCACAACTATTTAATCTAAGTAGAGAAACTTATTTTTAGCCCAGCTTTGCTTTACTGGACTAGAAGTGCTTCATAAGAAAGTAAACACACTTTGAAAAAATTCTTAAAGGCAGATTTCAGAAATACTTACCTTTTTAAAAACTTTTCCCGATGGTTGGATTTCATCTTCCTCTTTTAAGATTTCACGTGTCCCCAAGAGTTTTTTGTCCTTAAATTTAGTCTTAGCATATTTAAAAACCTTGTCAAGCGTATCACACCCAGGATATAAAACTGAAGCTAAGCAATGTAGACTGTTCACAGATCTGTATGCGCCCCCAGGCTTGTTATTCACAGGTCTGGCTTTAACCTGCTTGGCTTTTGCTATAGCCTGCTTTGATCCCGAAAGTATGTACCATGGAATGTATGTTACAAGGGAGTACACCAAAATTATAAAGTTTATAAACTGTAAAAGAACAGGGTTGATGTCATGCTTCAACTTCATTTTGGCAGCTTGTGAAGGTTCCAAGAAAGAGTTCGGAAACATGAATCAGCTAGACGGGGATCCAAAAAGATCTGAAAAGAGAAAGGAAAGGTTAGTGGTAAATTATTACCATTGGCAGGCGGTTATTTTCAAGTATAATATTATAATTCATATCCCAGTAGGTCTTTTAATGCAGAAATTATGCTATAAATCTTAACCCCTAACACAAATGAAACAAGACATCAATACATGTGGAAAAACTTTTCCATTCCTGTTTAGCAACCTATAGTACAATGACATGTGAATGACATGTATTTCTCTGAAAATGTTACGTGATTACAGTTTAAAACACTCTCTCCAACCACATCAGCATACCTACATGTGTATCTTTGTTAGCAATTTTTATGTGACTGTAAATCATCAGCCTCCAAACAATCCCTAAGAACACAAGCAATGCCACTGCTCTCTGTACATGGGAACACCAATCACTAAGATGTTGAAATGCTTTCGAAGCATTAGACACACTGAGAAACCTACCTAAGAGAAGACAGGCACTGTATGTGACAGAAGTTTGCTGGTTCTTTTATTCCTAGAGACTTCCCATCAGTCCCACGATTTCAGTCTCAGAACCAGTAGGCAATGAGCACACTTTTTGTATCAATAAACATGACAATCAGTTAACTACTATTTGGTAAAGAGCAGAAAACAGCTTAGAAATATCTCTAAAATTCTAACAATAGCACTACGAAGAGATGTGGAACTTTTTCCAGGGTCCCTAATGATGCCACAATATTCACTTTGACTTCTTTAAAAGCATCATTTATCATATCCAATGACCACAATGATGATGCAACTTTCTAATTATTGTTGAGTCAAAAAATTATGCCATCTATCTAAAAGACTAAAAAAATAAATCAACAAAATAATTTATATCCTTATGGAAAACAAGGAGGCTTGCCATAATGGGTGAAGATGAATTTATGCAACAGTGAATGAGACAGCAGTTATTAAAGCACATAAAACCAAAATGCACTGCAAATGCACTTCTCTCAGTTAACTTTTCAAGGGTATAGATAGCAACAATTAAAAGCTATACTATAAATCAAGCAACTAATAAAGATGTATATGTAAGATGCACAGCTTTTGACAATACTAAATTAAGAAAATTTTCATTCATAAGATATATTATTCTTTGCAGATGTCTTATGCTCATTGACTCTTTGTCCATTAACTCCCCAAAAACCCTAATGAAAAGAAATTTGAGTTGAAAAAGTAATGTTTAAATCATGCAAGATCCTTCAGTAGTAATAGAAAAAAAACCTGACTTCATTCATCTTAGATCTGTAGGTCCCTTTCAGTGACAGATCAACTCAACACCCTTCCTTTGTAGGATGAGATTAATTCCATCTTTCCCTAAATCATACAAATTCTTAAAATTCCAAGCAAAAATATTTCACCATTGTCTTCTTCCCTAAAAAGCTGCTGTAACCTCATTGTTAACATTGCATCATTACAGTTTGAAGGAACCAAGCAACATCAAAGCCTATTCTGCAGAGCACCCAGAGACACATACTCAAATAAACCATAGGAGCTCTTCACAGTAGGGACTTACTGCAACAAGCAGCACTGGGGAAAAGGGATTTAATATTCAGATCAAAGGCGAAAAGCAGTGACAAAAACAAACTTAAATAGGCTAAAGGGCAAATTCAGTAATCGTTTGAAGAGACTTATGTTCTTAGGCTGCCACTAAAGGATGCTTAATGAAAATAATCATGAGCCAGCCAATAAGCTACTGCTGTCCAGAAAAACTGTGCTGTTGTTGACAGCAACATAGAACAAGATGTTTTAAAGCTGAATCCAAAGTTCACACGGCAAAAGTTTATCCATTTTTCAAAAAATTGTATGTTGTACTATAATTTTGTCTTCAGTTCAGGAAGGGCATATCCTTTTTCTCCTGATAAAGCTGCAGAACTTCTGCCTATAAAGTAGAAACAGAACTTAACCATACACCATTATAAACAAAAAAACTAAAGCAACTCATTTAACACCTTTAGGAAAACTTTCCTCCAAAGAAATTCCTTGCCTGACAAACAGTCAAGCCTGTCCAAAAATATTCTAAGTTTCATAACTTTCCTTGGTTAAAGAGGTACTGAGCTCTTCCAGGATAGCAGCCTGCCATTCCATTTTGCAGTTATCCTAACAGTTTTATTTTGACCTCAAAAGGAGAGAGGAACTTTTTCCACTATTTATAGAAAAACCATGCCAAGGTCTCATGTCAAGCTCTCTCTTCTAGCTTACCTGAGGCCTTGCACATAACCCCCAAACCTGGAAGTGTTTGCTTGAATTGCAAATATCAGTTGTACTATGCTCACCATTTCTTACATTGCAAGAAAGGGTCTAAGAAACACTGCAATAGGACAGACTTGAGGGAAATGTTTTGGAACATCACCCTAGCTCAGGAAAGTAAGCATCCAGCTCTAGAACTCTGCTCTGATGTATAATTTGTACCTTGAGTAAACTGATAATTATTTCAGCTTCTCCCTCAGAAAACTGAGACTATTACAAGTCATCTATTGCAAACAATTTCTTTTCAAAATTAACATGAAAATTTTTTTTCACTTGAAATGGAGTCTTTTAAGATTAAAAAGCTGTCTTTTGCAAATGCAGTTTCTTGCCTTAAAGGCCAAGAAAGCTTCCATTTTTCTTCCTTCAAAATCTTATTAGGAGAAAGCAAACTTCAGTAAGAGAGTGCTCCTGTGCCAGTGTTGACAATTTGGCAATGGATTTCGGACTACAGTATTTACAGAGCATCTATGCTTCTAACTAACTCTAATTACCATTGTAATTGGAAGTTGGAAAAGTGCAGTCCCTTTCTGAATAAGCAAGAAAAATATATTCTAATAGTCTCATTAGAAGGGTAAGCTCCAATATCTTTGTAGGGTGATTGTTCTGAGGAGAGCTGAGCCATGACACAAAGAAGTTCCTTGGTGGCAATATAAAGGCTCCACCTCTTTCCTTATATAACTGAAGAAGATGCATTTTACCTCATTATTTTGTTTATTTCTTTGATATGTTGTTAAAAATACCAGACAAGCAAAGGAAATGCAGTTGAAAATGCCTTCATCCCCAACAGACTTATCATTGCCATTCCCAGCAGAAGAACACTGAAGTCAGATAAATGGATCACTAAGCACTCAATAAAACATTCATTTTCATGACAATGTAGAAGCAAAACTCTACCCTAACTTGAGACTAGAGTGCTACCTGTCAGACAATTATACTTTAGTGCAAGCAAAACCAGTGTAGCTGAACATGACAGTACATTTTCTGTTGGGCTTTGTTGTTTGGTTTTTTGTTTTGTTTTGTTTTTTTAAATAAAAGGTCATTTAACCTCCAAAACCGCCCCTGCATTTTTAATAACATAAAAGACGACTGTTTTCATTAAGATACAGAAAAAAATGCACAAGCAAACACTGTAACAACTGCTATTTCAAACCTTTGTGGCACAGTATTCAAAAAACTCAAAATGAAAATGTTATTAGTAATGAATTTGCAGAACTAATCTAAAAATTAAAGATTTTAGTAAAACTTTCCAGGTTTTATCAGATTGGAAATGCTTAAAAGAGATGCACTGTTTCCTGCTTAATATTTTGCCTTTAAAAGAAGTACCTTTAAAAGAAGGTTTAGTGAAATACTATGTAGGGGTTTATAATTTCATTGATGCACAGTTTGTTGTCACCTTATTAATTTTGGAAGTATACGACTGTTTTTGATCATAAAAAGAGGGTAAGTAAACCCAACATTTTAGGGCAGGGAACGGAAATCAAAGGACATGAGCCTAAGCGGTTTTTGAAAGTACTAGACTACAACATGGTGAGAATGTACACTCCCTTTACCATGCTTGAATTTTGTTCTTAGGTAGCTCCTGCTTAATCACTGACAAATAAAAATACCTGACACATGGTAATATTCTAACTAAGTGGTTCAGCCCTCAGATTAGCTGTAAACACTCAGGTGCTTACAGAACATATATCCATCCTGGTTTCACATAATCCTGCTGGGCTTTTTGAGGAATCAGTGCTCAAACCCTGACTGGAAGGTTGGGTGGGTAAATTCTGGAGAGAAGGGCAGCTAATTTATGCAAGAATACAATTTACAAAAAACCTGTGCAAGCATAGTTCCAGATATACAAAACAGCTGTTCAGTTACATGTAACTCTGTGTCACAAAGTTGTCACCAAGTGTGAAAGAACAAGACCACAAGTAAAACATTTACACACTTGTTTCACGAGCAAAGAGAAGCAGCAATCAGCACACTCATGAATGATTCTGGAGAAGCAAACTGGCCCTTTTCAGGACTGATCCTGCTTAATACATAATCAGTGATTTGGCCTGATATACTACTTATACTAATACTGTTATACCCTTTAGTTCTAGAAGCAAACTTTTGTTAGCTGAGAAAAAAAAAAAATCCTTAAAGGAATGTGTTTACTAATTGACCTGCTTATAACAATTACATTACAATAAAAGCATGAATTAACAAGAAAAAGAAACCTTATGAAACTTCTCATCGTGGCAGGCACAGGTACGACAGCCAATACAAGACGTTCCCGTCTCAGTTTACTCAACAGGAGTTGTCACAGGCAACTGCGTGAAATCTAAAAATGGAAAATTCCCATTAAATATGGCAATTATAAAACACATCCTCCATTCTTTCACTTGTATTATGTAATAAATAAATAAAGTCGTTTGCTCATCTGATACTGCACTGTATCACCTCGGAGAGTGTAGACCCACCACATCCAAGTTAAAGTAAAGCCAATTGTAACACAATCATGGCCCAGACTCAAGTCCTGTATAATCAGGGTGGCTGGAAGAGCATAAGTTAAACTCAGCAGCTCATGGTACTTGTCTCCCTGACAAATTCTAATTGCCCACTGGCTTTCAATGTACACTGGTTCTACCATTAGGGGCAGGAAAAAGGTGTACTTATCTTTGTTTATCTATCTACACAGGGAACACAGTTCAGCCTGAGTAATAAATATTCCTATCTACACAGGCAACACAGTTCAGCCTGAGTAATAAATATTCCTGAACACTTTATAAAAAGACTAAATAAAATAGTAATCATTGCATTTATTGACTTTGCTTTACTATACAAAGTTTTATTTACTGCTCTTTGCAGAAAGTCCTAGCACGTGCCAGCAATTCACACTTAAAATATGCAGCAAATGTAAACATTTTGTACCTATTACCTTTCTGCAAACATTAGTATTTACACAGTTATTCGGTTCTTACACAGATAATCTTTTCCAGTTTCAGTTGATGAACTATTTGTTACTTGAGTTGAGCACACAGGGTTCTCATTGTCCCATTTGACTTCCCTGACTTCACACGTACTAATTAAACAAAACCAAACTCAAACCCAGAGACTACAAGATACTCTTACAAAAAATATTTTGGTCATCAATTTACAGTTGTAGGAACACACATGAAATTTCTCTTATCAGCGAATCTTGCAAAATGAAATTGACTTTTTAACATGCACAGACAGGACAAAACAGTTATTCACATAGTTAGGCTTTAATGGACAAAATAAATGAGTATTTTCATGTACTGTCTGACCTGCTCATTATGGAATATAACAATATGAGTACCCAAGGCAACATAACAAAGCCAACAGTGCAGACTTTTAGCTGTATCACAACTTAGCCTTACATCTGGACTTAAAAAGTAACATTAACAATCCTAAGGAGGGATGTTTTTACTACATCTGGAATTCACTATTAGAACTGTCATTCTTTGCTAGCATTCAGCTTTTCTTTTAAGAAGAGATCTTAAAGAAAGGAATCCCTATTACTCATTTATAAATCCTAATGTAGTCATCTATATAAAAAGGGAAAACAAAATTCACAGAGGAGCAACAGCCTATGCTTCACAAGCAAATTCCCTGGACTATGAAGCAAGGTGGAGCCTGAGGTGATGAACAGTGTCCAGAAGAATCCTAAACACATACCCATCTAAGCAGAAGATCTCTATTGCAATATGGGTTTGAGAGACAGTTATATCTGAAAACAGATGTTCTCACAACTACAGCAGAACTGTGTTCACAAAGTTCTTGAAACTGAGAGGATGGAAATCCCAACAAGACCTACTGACTGGTGGAAACAGATGCCTTGAATCCCTGGAGAAGAGCTGGTGCTGAGCACATATTCCCAAATTTGAATCAACAGCCCAGTGAGTGCCAGGACACACCTCAGTTTCCCAATTAACTTCCCCACTGCTTCCACACCCCTGTCCTCCCACCACCTCCTGCATCCCCAGAGAGCTGCTGCCCTGGGACTGCCCACAGGACCCCTGTTGCTCCCCAGGGCCCAGCGCCCTCCAGGCCATCCTGCCAGTCCTCTCTCTCACTTGCTGATTTTCCAGTCTCCCCATCTCCCCATGTCACCCTTCTCCAGGCTGCTGCCTGGGTCTCAGCATCACTTCTAGCACAAGGGAGACTTCCCACTTGCCTTTCAAACATCCACAAAACCCTTCACCAGGCAGACTTGAAAGCCTGTTACAAAACGAACTGCTGCTCTGGAGTCAAGATGGGAACAGATCCAGGCTCTGTCCCAAAGGACATCTGCTTTCAACAGGGTGGAAAAGCAGTGCTCGGCTCACCAATCCCCCAGTGACCACCACCTACGGGAAGCAAACCCATCGGGAGCTTCCTCAACAGCTCTACGTGACCACACAGGGCTTATCACAGTTACTAAACAGCCTCTGCTACAGAAAGATCTAGAGTACAATTGCATGGCTGTAATACTGACCCACACTCAGCCAAAGGTTTTTGTGACACCTTTTCAAGCAGGCAGACACAGAATGAAATTATTCCATCAGCTCCAGCCCTTGATTTCTCATTCCCAGTCCTGAACAAGAGATAACCTGCCTCTCCCTGGACTTTGCCCTCCCTGCTACACACACATTGTGAACTGCTGTTAGCTTACGCACATTTGATGGGAAACCAAAACTACTACTGATTATGGCTCCTCTCTCTAAAGGAACCAGATCTTATGGACAATGTGAGAATTACTACTCTCTGCAAGCACATCTAGGGTAATTCTGAGCTCTCTTATTCAGATCACCTGTAGCCTCCAGGTGTGACCCACCTCTTGCACAACTCTGTGTGAATCTTCAGGCTCTTTAAATGCTTCCCTTTGCTCTCCTGGGGGACGCAAACAGGCACTGGTAGATTGCCTAGAGCCACTTGAGCATTCCCACTCCTGCTCCCACACCTTGCCCCACACAAGGCTTCAGCATAAGCAAATTCACAACTTAACTCACTTCTCTGCATGAGTGTGTTTCTGAAAAGCACGTGAAGGCACACACAGACCATCAAGAAAGTGACATCGTGACCTGGAACAAGCCAGTTTCCAAGGTAAGATTTAATACACCGATGGTGCAGCAAAGGTTGTCAGTGAACTGCACACCCCGAGGGTGTGATTTCAGTTTGGCTCACACAGATTTAACTGGGCTGCTAATAAAAATACACTATTCATCTCCAAAGTGTAATTCAGCTCTTTCCCTCCATTGTACCAACACAAGAGTGCCTATGAGGCTAGGAATGAGTCAGATTAGCTTGCTGATCCAGTTTAAACCCTCTCCTTCTCAGGGCAGAATGGTGGATTTTCCTTTGTATCAACTTTGGTACTTACTTGATCCTAGGGTGAGTCACTACAGGCACCTAAATCAACATAAAATTAGCACTACATAAGAAGTTATTCTTCTGTTATCTCAAACTGAGTAACCATGAGTACACAGGACTTAATGCCAAGGCAAAATTGGAGGAGGAGGAGAGGGAAAGAGACTGGCAGTCGTACTTCAAATCAAACCTGTAGTGGGCTGCAGAAGAACGCCTTGTTACTTGGTCATCAGCAGTGCACTAGGGGCTCAGAGAAGAGCTGCGGACTGGAGGATTAACCTGCTGCTCTCTCTACTAATGATCTCACTGCTTACTTTTCCTGGAGCTCACCGCTGGGGGTTGCATGAGGTAAAAATCTAAATACCTTTAAATTCTGGATGTAGGCTAATAAACATTCCTATAAATACAAAGGAGTTTAATTTACGAAGACTGACATGTGAAGAATATAAAGTGATACTCCTGTTTTCTCAGGAGACAGCCAGAAGGCATGATATCAGGATAAACAGTTGTATAATTGTCAAACACCGGGATACCGTAACAATAGGAATAACACAAACTGAAGAACTCCTTTACCCTATCCTTTCTACTCTACTAACAATTTTGAGACAAAGGAATAAGTTTTATTATCTAGAAAAGTTTCCTTTTCCTCTTAGTAGGCTCATTTACATCAAGGGGAAAAGAAATCACACCTAGTGGCAGCAGACAACAGGGAGACCTACATGGTAGCACAGAACTAAAGCAGACAGAAGGAACTGACATTCCTTGAAGGCAAAGACCTGCACTTTCTCTCAAATGGACCCTTGGTATATCCAGTTATTTCTAAAAAGATAATCGTAAGTGGGTGTTAAAAACTATTTGACATCAACCTCTTCTCCGTACTTCCAAGTCCCACTGTGAGAAATATCACTGCATGCTGCAGGACAGCAAGAGGCTCAGGCTTGTACATTTATCCTCTGCTTTCTAACAAAACAAAAACCCCTACATGACTTTCAATGCAGACTGATTGCATAGGCTAAAAATTTAAATTTAAACCTTTGTTAAGGTGAAAAATAAAACTAAATCAAAAGTAGTTCAACACTAATGAGCTTCAGGAGCAACACAAACAGGCACTCCTAAAGCTGCATTCATCTACGACACAAATGCCCTTCCCATGAAATCAACTGAAAATGCAAACCCCATTGCCATCCTACATCTTAGAATGTTTTCTATTCAAAACATTTTAAAACTTCTTTTCCTTAAGTACATTTGTTTGGGTTTTTTTAACTTATACAAGACAGTTTAAATATTCAATGGATTGACACATACATCATCTATTGATAAGAACTATAAAACACAGGTCTAAGGCAACAACTGTTGTCAGGAAACCTGAAAACACTTCCCAAGATGAAAACAGTGTGCTAAAAACGTTTACTCAAAGTCATATAGCAAAATAACAGCTATGCCAGGACACAATCCAGTGCTGCTACAGCTTTCATCTCCTCCTCCCACCACATACTATTGCTTTATGGCCACAAGTGCCTTACTTGTTTCAGACACTTTATCAGATGCTTTCAATTCACTGCTTCCACCCCTTTTTATATTTAAGAGATGTATTCACTGCCAAGCTAAATTAAACGTTTTCACATTTGTGTCAGAGAAACATATAAATAAATGGATAAAGCACCTTACTACTGGAGAAGATCTCAGAAGAACTTAGGCATCTACAAATTAAGTGTCAGAGAGACAAAACCACCAATTTCCCTGGCATACTGCTAGATTTTTAAACTGCAGATACAAATTGTACTTCAAGAAGAACACCAACACCACTGTACATACAGTATGAAAAACCCTGCATAAAAATAAGCCAGAAGTTCACCATTACCCTCAACCTTTGGCTACTGAAGAAGTGGAGCAACAGCCTAGTTATCACGCTCCAAATTCCTATAGTCATTTTCCACTTGTTTAAGTCAATCCTCCTAAGTATTTCCACTGGGAGGCAGACTCTGCTTTCCATCTTAATCGAAGGGATGGTTTATATGCTCTTTTCTACTACAAAACAGCTTAAGATCAGTTCTCCAGTTTCTGGGAAATCTGAAATGCTAAGGCATAAACAGTTCTAGTTTGTTTCTTAGAAAACAAAAAACAAAAATAGATGTTCTGATGCCATACATTCAGTGTGGTTTGCGCTGTATGCTAGTCATGTATTTGTCAGACCAGAACAAAAAATCTAACATAACAATCTAACAAATTTTTAGCAGTAAGGCTGCTTCTGTTTTTTTCTCCAGCAGAAGCTATACATGCATGACAGTGTTCTCATCTTTTAGATGAATTTGAGTTAATGTAGCGTCACAACAAAAATTACCCATTACCCTATATTCATTGTTTTAAAAATACAAAAAATACCAAGACGATTTTATTTTACTCTAGCATGTGCAAAGTAGGGAGGTTGGCATAACCCACAAAGTCAGCAAAACTTTATACTAATTACACATTTTAACAAAGGCATCGGTTTTCTTTGGTTACAAATTACATAGTTTTTTCATTAATTAGTACTCAAACCCCTATTTGCTAGTTGTATCTCTTGCTTCTCATGCTAATTAGTCCACATGCACAGCCCTTCCCTCCATTTGAGTTGGGGGTCTGTTGACCCCCAATTGAGTAGACGGTCAATGGGTCAGTAGCCATGATCTCCCCTTCCAGAATTACCTTTCCCCCAGTTCTTGCTCAGTCCTGCTGACTTCACTCCTGGTGGCTCTGGTCCAGACAGCCCGTTCATCTCAGGATTGTGTTCCCCTTTCCTTAAAGCAGAACATGAGCCAAGTCTACAAGTCTCTACAAGTTTCACAATGCAATTGCTTAATCATAACTGCCTACCTATAACTACTGATTAACATCAAAAAACCTGCAGAGTTTGGTTCAAATCTTGACAGACTAGATCCCAAAACTGTAAGAAAGAAGCTCTTAAAGAACAAGCAGCTGAGGAATATGCTCAGGCAACAAAACAAATCTGAGAGGACAATACACAGACAGAGACTCCACCAGAAAAAGCCTGAAAATTCCACTTCTTTAGAGTTCTTCACAAGAAAAACATTGGTCAGATGGACAATACGTACAAGAGGAATTTTACAACATGTCCCAAAGGAATAAGGATATCCACAGCATGATCAATTTATCAAAGTGATAAAGTGGGATGTTTCACCATTTAATCTAAAAGGCCAAGCTGCTGAAGTTTTCAATATGCTTTCTCTTTTGAAGGATAAATACATTTTCAGGTTTCAATTCGGTGGTGTTTTGGTGTAGATTTTTTTGGGTTTGGTGGGGTTTTTAGGTTGGTTTTTTTTTCTTTGTGGGTTTTGTTTTTTGTGGTTTGGTTTTGTTTGTTTCATTATTTTGGGGGGGTTGCGTTCCTTTTTTTTGTTATTAATGGGTTTTGGGTTTTTTAAACATCATCACTGTGTCCAGTCATCTACAGGGATTTACTACCAAAAAAAATAAATTAAAACATTCCCAAATGAATACCTGCTTTTGTCACACCCCCCACTTTCCACTGTGGTGACTGAAACTCCAGAAAAGGAGCAAGCTGTCTCCTCTGGCCTGCGATGGAAGTCACAGATCCTTCAGAAAGGGTCACTACCTTTTTAAGGAAAGACTTCTGCTCTCAAGCTCACATACATGCTTCAGATTTATCTAATGTTCACCCTCAAAACAATGAAGAGATCCCCCCCAAGCCACACAGCAGAAAAACAACAGGAATGCAATTTATAAAAGTCACAGCCCCAGGAAGTGTTGCCTCAAGCCAACAGTCTCTGGGAGTCTCATACTTCACAGACTGAACTTCTCTGTCACAACTAAGCCAGGCATATCAAAAGCAGTACTTCATTCCAGCAACTACATAAATTCAGAAAATAACTTGTAGAGCCCTTTCCTGAGCAAAATAGAGAGAAATGAAATCTACTCCATTCAAAGCTTTGGGAATATGCCATTTTCACTTTTAGTAACCTCTCACCTCTGCCACAAGTTATAAATCTATTTTCAAAAACTGTTGTCTGCTTCTTAGACAGCTTACACTCATGTCTGTGAAACCCCACCTGCTAAACACCCAAGTTTACAGATGACTGCGCTTGACTCCTAAACCGGTTTAACAGAAATATTTTGCTTTAGTTGTATTTAAACATATACCCCAACTGTACTGCAATGGCCAAAAACTGCCTGTCTCCTAATGTTTTTCAGAACTTAATGCTAAAAAAATACTTGGCTTATGTAACTCCGGATTTCAAAAAGACTCAAACTAAACTGAACCGATGTATAAGAGACTCAGAATGCTGCACACATAATCTGTAAAAATAGAACTTCAACAAATGTTTTCTACGGATACAAATACAACATTACAAATGCCAAGTTGCCAAAAGGAATGGCACCTGGAAGCCATGGCAAAACAGCTCCCCAGTTCAGCACTTAACTAAGGATGGGGAAGGCTACCCCAGAGGCAGGTTTCAGCTGTTAATGTTTCAACCTCATTCCTTCACATATTTATGGGCAGATAGAACTTTTTGCACTCAACAAGTGGGGGGTGACCAATGGGAAGTCACACAAAAGGTTTGAGTTACAGAAAGACTAGCAGGCTGTTTCACTGCAAAGCACTTTATAAGCTTTTTATTTCCTCTTGGCTGCTCTGAAATTCTACGGACAGTGGGGAATACAATATTATAAAAGAAAGAAACAGCTAAGGAAAAAGAAAATATTTAAAATTCAGTGTTTTCCTAAAGAGCTACTTGATCTAGGTTTTCTATCAACACTGCTTGGTGAAGAATTACTCCTTTGTTCAAAATCCAGCACTAAAATTTACTTCAGTATAAAGTAGTCTACCCTGCTCATTTGAGTCATCATTCTGTTTTTTAGCCTTGGAAGTGTCAGGACAACCTCTCTCCTCTATCACACTGGGAAAAAAAAAACTTTTTCTCTCTTTTTATTATTCTCTCTTTTGTAAGAAAAGCAAGGCACAATCAGTCATGAACATGCTCAACAACTGCATAACATGAAACAAGGTCTCATTAAATTAGAGGCCATTTTATTCTATGTGGAAAAGCATTACAGAAGTGTGGTTCTCAGCTCCAAGGCCTTATGTGTCCTTAAAAGTAAAACTTGCAAACAAAGGTGTTGAAAATCAGAGGACAATATCCAGTACCCACAGATATGGACTGGATGGGATGAAGGTGAGGAAATAACTAAGTCCTCATGGGAGCTAATTCAAGTCAGCAGTTCAGAATCTGTATACAAATACTGCGTAGGTAGATGGAGGTTTTGGTACAAGGGAATCTTGTTTTTCTATTCAGGGAAAACATACACACCCTAAGACTCATTATGCAAACATGACCAAAACTGAGGTACCTGGCTGGGTAGAGCCTTCACTGCTACGTTTCAAGAATGTTGACCTTTTTTTAAAGAGAAAGGTGCCATAGTACCAACAGCATTTGTAGGAATTTTATGAATATTCTCAGGCAAAATTATTTTGTCTGTTATAGAGATGTTCATACTAGATTAACACAAATTGACAAGTTGAAAGTCCAGAATAGACTATTAAATATTTCTAGAAGAAGAATATAAATATTTCATCTGTTTCATGAGCCTCTAACATTTCAAACACCAAGAGAAATACATCTTGCTTTTAAAACAAAATCCCCAGAAGAGTTACGAAATATTCAGCTAATGATGTAATTAACATATATGCAGTTTCTATCACTGTACTCTTAAATCCTTATCTTACGCGTATACACATCTATAGATGCACAAAAAAAAGTCAGATTAGTAGATCTCTCCATTCTCTCACACCCTGGTCATGGCCACAACTGCATCTGTGAATGAACAACACAAGATTTGACCAGCAGATTTTTATTTTATTTTTCAAACTAAAACCCATTTTATTGGTAAATGGCATATTCTTTTAATGTCTATTTTAGTTAGTGTTTCTAATCAAAAACTTTCGTACTCATTAACAGCCTTGGCTTGGTGGCTGACTATCTCACAGCCCTGCTACACCTACTGAGAAGTGAACTTGAACCTTGTCCTTGAAAGTACTGGAAGTTACCAGGTTAAGCTATTTGTGCAGATTGCAAGGGAAGTACATTATCTTCATAAGCATCTTCCCCCTCAAGGAGGGAGAAAAAAAATTAAATCCATGCAGTTTTCAGCACTGCTGAACTAGAAAATATTTTCTAGGGATCTCAAAGTTGTCCATTAGGAAAATCATTTCTCTATTCACAGTTTCCCTAGAACGATACAGTGCATCAGTTCTTCATCAGGACAATCAAACTGCAGCAATAAAAGCCTGGAAAGTTCTGTCAGCAGGGCTTGACGAGCTGTTTGTGGACTTACTGCTGCAGCACAGACCAAACGCAATTTGCCACACAGACTCCCTGACCAAGCATTACTGGGACCACTGCCTCCCCACTATGCCTGCTGCCTCATCTCTCTCCTCTGCAGCACTCACAAACATAAAAATCCTTACAAAATCTGCACACAAAAAAAGCAGATGCATCTCTCCACATAACCACTTAAGTCCTCCTGCAAAGGTATCACCTCCTGTTCCCTTCTGCCTTTCTCCATACCCACATAGATAAAACTGACTACAGACACTTCTTTACCAAACACAAATTACCAACACATCTAAATTCTACAAGCTAACCTTAGATGTTCCACTTTACACATTTTTTCATGTTTTCACAGAATGAGCCCATAAACATTGATTTTAATAATAGTGTGGTGAAACAACTGCAGACAACACTGTTTCACAGACTACCTTCTCATACTATCTTAAAACTTGGGTTGGTAGAAATCATTTTGTATGTCTGTTCCAATAAAACTTATGTCACCGTGCACACTGATGTATAACACTGCACTGACTGCTTAAGAAGCAAAGTACTCATGAAAAACCTTCCTGTGGATGGTTGAGGTTTCTTGGATGTCTCAGCAGTCAACATGAACAAAATAAGGTATGTTCCATACCCTGTCCTGGAGAGCAGTAAGGGAAGGACTTCTGTCTTTCCTCTAGAGATGCAGAAAAAAAAACGTTTGTATGTAGTCTTCAATTCACAGTATCCTTAGGAGTTTATCACAGGAGGAGAGAACGTTGTACACAGACAGCAATGTAACACAGCAAATAGATGGGGAACTGGATCTGGCAGTGCTGCTGCTATTCTGGTGCTTCATCTTCAGCAAGTCCCTTCAAATCTTTTTTATCTGCTTTCCTCTTCCAGGTCCCACACTGGTTTCATCTAAGCATTCAGGGTAAGGATATTGACACAGTACCTAAAAAACAAACCCTAGATTTCTAATTTTCTAGTGAAATGGGAGAAGGCTTGCAGTTCATTATTGTCATTTTCACTATCAGTAAAAATCTCTAAGTCGGTAACTTCAACAATCTCATCTTCCCTGCTTTTCAGGAAACTCACAGAACTGAGAAGCCAGCTTGTCCCATTTCAGATACTGTAATTAACTAGCACATTTTCGTAATTAACAAGACTCACGAACACTCCGGGAAAGATGACTTCCCGATGCTCATGTGGTGACAAATTGCCACCTCCTCCTCTGGGATTACAGACACTAAGTCAGCACCTTGACTTCCTGTGAGCTGCAGGCTCACTTAAGGAACGAGAGGACACGTGGGTGAGTAATTCCTTCCCAAGGATCAGTAAAAGACTCTTGCAAGTTTTGAATCAAGCTGATTCTAAAACCATTTTGAACAACTTTTCTCTAACTCATTTTAAAGGTAATACACAACCTTCCTTCAGAATGGTGCACTTCCCACCACCCCACCCCACCCCCATAGTCCTGTATTTTAGAATAACCATTCAGGAGGTGTGGTTAGGATATGGCCTTGTCCAGGTGATTTCCTTCAACAGACTCAGAATCATTAGATCCCAAACTGTATCTCAAAGCTGAGTACTGAATCCTTTGAGAGCCCTTCAGGCCTTTCTACATGGCAAACACTAATGTAGGCCAGGCCCTCAGGATGAAGAGCAGGTTCTTCCAAATCTTAACTGCATAATTAAACAAATAGAGTTCTACCATCTGGGAACAGCTTAAGATTGGCTTGAATGCTTGCTATACTCCAAGTCTGATGTGCAAACCTGCACTACCAGACCTCACGCAGTCCAAAGTAAGCAAGCTCAGAACCTTCCACTGCGACTGGTCCATTGGCAGAAACTAAACAGAGCCATGGGATAACACAGATGAAAAAGGACATCAGGAGGACTGGTTCAACCTCAAGTTCAAAGCCCAGTTACCTGTGAGATCACACCTGCTTGCTCATGGCTTTATTCAGTTGGATTTTGAAAACCTCCATGGAAGGAATCTGCACAAGTTCTCTGGACAGCAAGTCCCACCACCTGACAGACCTCAGGGTGAAAAATACCTTGTAGAGACAGACGCCTCATACCTGCTGTCTCTTGTACTCCCACCATGTACTACTGTGCAGAACCTGGCTTCATTCTCTTGAAAACCTCCACACAGGTTCTGGAAGGGCTCCCCAAGGGTTCTCTTCTCCAGGCTTGACAGGCACAGTTCCTCTACTTCTCTTCACAAAACAAAAGCTAACAACTCAAGACAATCTTGGCAGCTGTCCACCGAACTCACTGCAGTTTATCACCACTTCCCTTGTCCCAGGGCAGGGAGCAAAATTGCATGCTGTATTCTGGATGCAGTCTAACGAGTGCTGAACGGAATGGAGTAATTGCTCTGCCTCACCTACTGGTTGTGCTCCTGATAATGCAGGGCACACACTGCCCCATGCTCAGCTTGCTGTCCACCACAGCCCCCAGGCCTTCTCAGCAGAGCTGTCCCCCAGACAGGCTGTGCTGGTGCAGGGGCAGGTCACTCCTGGCAGGGAACAAGCAAGGAAGCCCCCATACTTAAACAGCTGCTTAAATGGTAAATTTGCTTAGTAATCAGCAGCAGATGAAATGGATAGAAATTGAAGCCAAGTCTTCTTAGTGTTAATACACCTTACTTAGTAGTACTAAGTCGCATCTTAGGGCCATATTCAGATGGCCTAAATTCCACATAAATCCTTCTGCCTCCTATTTCTTATTAGCTGGCTTTCAGGCAGCTCCCCACTCAGTGTCTTACGTAAATTCTCTGAATTGCTCTTCAAAAATCACCTAGATTTCTCCATTGACTGAGAAAAGGGGCTTCAGCTGAGACCAGGTGACCTGAACTTAAGTCTTTAGGGTCTGGTAACATTGCAGCATCAGATTGCATTACTCCTTTGGATTTGCCACTGTGGCAGTAAGTAGCAGCTCGTTTGTCAGAACAGGGTAGATACTCTTCCACTGGAACATAAGTTTCAAAAGAAAATGTAGATCACTAAACAATTCAGGATTCAGTTCTTCCTGCTACTTTCTGGAAATTTACTCCATAGCTAGATCTCCTTTAACAAGAATGCCTTATCCATAGCTCTTTTGCATTTTGTCCTGAGCCATGCATGATGCTTTGTTCGAGATGTCTTGACAAGTCATTGAAAAAACTGGGTCTTTAGTATGACTGTGGCTCAACCCATTCACTGGTCTACAGAAAGGAAGAATAAAAGCCCAACAATCAGCACTGAATGTGGGCTGGGGAAATCAATGGCTTAAATGCTCACCAGTTCAGCAAAAGTACACCATGCTTTAAGTCAAGCCTGAAGACATTTATCCGAGTTCTTCAAAGATTACCAGTTTTCTAATAAGCACCGTTCTGATTTTTCTAGGCTTTTGGCTGAACCAGAACTCTTTGATTTGAGAAATTAGTTCTTACAGGCATTATAGTTTTATAACAGTGTCATAAATTGAGAAGTTACACATACCAGCATACTCAGTCCAACATGCTCTACTCAGTGTTCTTACATAATCAGAATCCTCCAAGCAAGAGAGATGTACCAGGGAAGACAGGAAGCACTCATAAACACTTCTGAAAAGAGAAGCCAGACTCAACACACCACTGTCCTGACAACTCTTTTTAGGACATTAATAATGCTTTTGTCAAAGCCCCAGAGAACTCCAGATGTACAGGTATGTGTACCCTTTGTACATAGCTGTAAGCCAAAGTTCTCTGAACACATCCCAGTGCTGGGAAAAATATAGAATAAAACTGAGGCTGAGAAATTTACCATACTCCTCCTTACAGTGCAATAGGACACTTGGAGATAGCACAACGTTCAGAACCAAGTGACAGCTTACTGCAGATCAAATAGGCTATTTTAGAATTAAGCCAGTAAGTTTGCTACCCTCCAAGGGATTCTGTATCCATTACCAAGAAACTTGCTTTCCTGATCAAAAGGGACTGGATCTACACCACGGGCTGATTGTATTAGGTGTTTCAGAACTTTCCACCACACAAATCAGCAGCTCCATCAGAGCTAACTCAAGTGTATCAGCCAGTCATCAACACTGAACATACCAACATTAAAGGTGAATCTACCTCTGGTTTCCCTGGACTAACAATAACAAACATGCCGAACAACTACAAAGAAAACTAGGTCTGTAAGTCACAGTGTTTAATTTCAACCATTCCTGAAGCATAAATCCACAGGACGAGGGGGAATTACCAGGCTTAATAATGTCTTTCTTCACCTTTCCAAAGCACACAGGACAGTCAAATACTATGAAAACTGCTTGCTCTCACAGTGGTGCAGATGGTTATGAATATAGTCTTGAGAGTGCACCCAGATGACTACCTTTCTCTTAGGGTATAGTTAAGACCTGATAATGCATCTATTATTTCAGACTTTTACTTTTTACCCCCAGGAAATAAAAAACTCATATGCCACAATGAATTTCTGTACAACGAGATGCCAATCCACTCTGGAGAAAGACCATATCTACATCAGAACGTAACCAGACAAAAATGTCATTAAGGCTTTTTGGTTTCATTTTATGCTTTTTCTTTATGTGATGCTTAAACAATAACAAACAAAAACACCAAACAAAACGAAAAACACTTCCATGTCAACTCAAATATTCCTTACGAGTTCTATAACATTTGTGAGTAAAAAAGACTGCCTTAACAGACTTTGAAAAGTAACCAAAATCATTTATCACTGGTATTGCTCTTCTTCATAAATTCTGTACTGAGAACTACACTTAAAAAGTGAGGCTGTTTAAACACAAGAATCTGGCATTATCAAATCCATTTGATAGGCCAAAAAAAGCCATCTTCTGGAATCCAGTACTTCTAAAAAAAATGCAGTATTTTTGTTTTTCAAAAATTACACATCACTTGTAAATGTTTTGGGATGCTTATTTCTTCAGCAACCTAAAAAAAACCCGTAGCAGTGTTTATAAACTACCACATAGCTATATTTATTCTGTCATTGTCTTGTTTTTCTGAGGGCTACTATTTGCTTATTTCCCAGAGATTCTATATGGGTCCCAGACACTGAACTTCACCCTCTCGATGAAACTATCTGAAATAAGTCTTTTAAGCGTTCCTTCCCTCTCTCCCTCCGAGTTCCTGCGCCACGCTTCACGGAGGGAACGCACCTAAGCCCCGAAGCCAGCTCCGAGACCTGGGAAACCCGAGCGGCAGCACGGGTGGAGGGCTGGGAATGCCGGTGTCAGAGCAGAGGGGCAGGGCTCGGCTCGGGCCGGGACCCCGGCCCGGGGACACCGCGGGGACCCCAGCCCCGCCGCGCTCCCCGCACCGCCCGCAGCCGAAACACAAAGAGGAGCCCAACCAAAACACCTCTTGGCTACCGCCTGTTACCTCGCTAATCCCGCGCGGAGGCCCCGCCGGTGCGGGGTGCGCCGCCCGCCGCCCCCGCCTCAGCCGGGCCGCCTCAGCCCCGCCGCGGCCCGCTCGGCCGCCGCTCTCACCCCCGCGCAGGCGGCGAG
>JAWWEE010000010.1:17498398-17631814 GCA_035221455.1 Xenops minutus
GCGGGCAGTGTCCTCCCACAGCCCGGAGAGCAGCACTGCCACCGGGATAGGGCTCCTTCCATGCGGGCAGTGTCCTCGCACAGCCCGGAGAGCCGGGAGCGCAGCCCGCACAGCGCTGCCCCCGCAGCTCCCCGGGCGGGCACTGACCCTGCACCACCACAACCTGTGCTGCCACCGCCCGTGGGGGGTGACCCACCGACAGCACACTCCTTCCCCAAGGACACCGCCTTCCAGAGCAAGAGGCCTGGTTTGCATCTACAGCCTTCTGCAGAGCGCTGGAGTGGCAGGGAATGTACTCACACTCTTGCTAAGAGCAGATTAACGGGGTATATACTTCTAATCCAAAGACCAACTAAGTCAGTCACCTCCGTTACTGGAAAAAGTGCTTCCAAGTGTTTAGAACTGGGACAGAAGAGATGGCCACTGACTGTTTTGAAAAGCAGGAAAACATTATCCACAAGAGTTAAATTAAAAGTTCATGATTTATATTTTCATTAGAAAAGCACACTAGCACACCTAAAGGCAGGAAATAAGTAATTGTAATCCTAGAGCATTCAGGCAGGGAAGGAGTATCTGTGAAAACATTCATGGCTCCTACTAACCACATTCATGTATCACAAATGCTTGCTTAGTTTGAGGGGTTTTGATTTCCAGAAGGAAAAGCTTATTAACTATTCTCACTTTCCCTTTTAAAAGGTTTCAGGCATGCAGTCAAGGGGAATAAAGCACTGCCATATGTTTTCTTCAACAGTGGGGAATGAGTAGCAAGCAGTAAATAGCAGAGAAGATTGCAAGTGATCTTATGAAAGTACTGATTTGGAAGTACAGTCAACTGACTCATCAGGAAAGAGAACAGAAAGCCAATCTTATAGTTGGCCAATTCTAACTAATATCCAGGGAGGATTAATGAAAACAAAATCGTGAGCCACACTCAAAGAGGAGAGTCTATGAATGGGTAAAATATGTGTGGAAGGTTGGCATTAATCCCTGATGAGCAGGCTGCTGCCCACTGATTCCTGGGAAGAAGCTAGGGGGGGGAAACCCGACAGTGTCACAGCTATAACAGATGTGAGAGCTTTCAGCTAAAAATCCCCGGAGGGACACAAACAAAATTAAGTAGTGTAGGACAGTACATATGGTTAAACTAAAATCAAATCGACTTCTTATGTGAAATAATAGAGACCATTAAAGAAGAGTCTGGGTGGAACAAATCTTGTGGTCTTGGTATGATATATTTGAGTGTACACCTTAAAAATCTGTGAAAAATGAATGCCTCTGTAATTAACAAACTTTCTCCATGACTCATTAAATAATTGAATGCTACAAATTGATACAGTGCTAGGCTAAAATTATTTGTAACTGAAGAAAAGATAACATTCTTAAACCATTTGCTTAGAATTTATTTTGCTTTAGCTACGAACAATAACATGTTCAACAAAGGAACAGATATCCCTGGTAATTTTTAATTAAATAATAAAACTGACGTTCTAATGTTTTGTTTCTGGAGCTATCTTGGTAGTGTGGTGTTTTCACATGCCCTCTTAAGAGGTAGAGAGGGCTGAACTATTACTGAAGGGGCAGGGAGAGCCAGCTGGGATGCGGGTCCTGGCAGCAGAAACAGCTTGTATTCCTGAAGTGATCATTCTCACAACTGTTAATTTTTGGGGTGTTTTAAAAGATGGAGAAACACTTCTAGTGCAAGCAGCATGAGTTTTCAATGCTAAATAGTGTCCATGTACATATCAGAGCATTTGACTCATTTTTATTCGTGAAGCCTTTTGTTTCCAAATAAAGAAACAAATGAGTAAATTGCTAAGATTAAATTGGAAAGCAGCAAACTCTGGCAATGTGCCCCAATGATTAATTATTTAGTAGAACATTTGGTCATATGGGCATGCCCAGAGCCACTTCTTTCAGAGAGATTGATGACATTAATAACAAGGTGATCAAGGGTATAGTGGAAAATTTATCACCACTTGACACAGTTCAGCTTTGTTAATGCTTGAGTACTTCTTTAAATTCCTAGCTTGTATTTTCTCATCCCACAGATCTGTTGCCAACTCACTGTGATAAATAAAAATGCCATTCAGGTATTAATAGTACAATAACCCCCCAAATCTGAAATTTCCAGCTCAGAGAAAGGATGTAAACAGGTTAGGATCTGTAAAACAGGCTGCAAGGCAAGCTCTGCAACATCACCGCCCTGGAACTGCCATGCTGTGAGAAATTGTGTCACCCACGGAAAATAAGAGGAAGGATTAAAAATAGAATTTATTTCTGCTCTTGAACTTTCTTGCTCAAAAAGCCGCCTGTCATTTTCTAGGCCAGCGAAACGTTACAGTGGAGCTGACAGTGTCAAAGGCAGCCAAGAGCAATCAAATCACCAAACAATGAATGGTGACCTGAGCCTGCAGGAAAAAGGTGATCCCTGTGGGCTCCAAAGGCAGTGGTGTCCTGAGAATATTACAATACAATTTAATTGTCAAATAGACCATGAAAACATCCAAGCCCAGGTCTAAGTCCATGCCTGAGCCTTCCACACTGCCTATACTCCAGCAGCTCCCCAGACTGGGCTCCCCCACAACTTTCTCTGTGCCCAGGTGTTACTCCATGAGCACGAATGTGTTGGGCTTGCTGCAACCCAGTCCACTGACACCCCTTCCAGCCCTTGGCACAGCAGATTTAAGATTTGCTTCTTCATTCAAGCAGCATTGGGCACAGAGACCTCTTGCCTTTTTAGACCACCATTGTAAGACTCACCAGGTTTGTGTGGATTACTCTGCATGCACCTAATATTTGAGAAGGAAGGAAGGAAAAAAGACACTTCCAGGACAGACTTGCTTTCTTTTCTGCAATTCTGAATAAACATGGTAAACAAGTACTGTTACAGATAGAGCTGGCAGTTATAAACCTTGAAATGTGACAGCAAGTGGCTAAAACAATCCAAGAGTGCTTCCCTTCTGCAGCAGGTGAAGGCTGCAAAGGCTTCCAATAGTTTGCTGTTATTTAGTGGTCTTTGTTTAGTCAACTACTCTGTGATGTTTTCATAAAACAATACTATTTTACTGTCTTAAAATTTCAACCAGGAAACAAACGTGGCCAAGGGTTTCCTAAACAGAAGCTTAAATTTGGGTTCCTGTGTGAGTTGGATGTTTGGGGTTATTTGAGGAAATTGAGCTAAACAACTACATATTTGGCGGCTTGAGAAATGCCATAACTGAAATGGGTGCCCAAATTATCCAAGAGGAATTCTGTGAAACTTCAAAAGAACGGCTTTCAGAGTGTTTTCTAGAGGAGGAAACAGCGTATTTCCTCCACCAGAGGTAGGGAAAGGAAGCCATTCCATCGATTTCACTAAGCTCAACTAGGGAATTCTTTAAAGAATCAGGGATATAGTAGAGGTGTCTGATTTTGCAGGCTGAGCTGGTCACTGCCAGACTGGCTGCAAGTAGGTACCTACAAGGCAATTCTTCATGGCTTGTCCTGTTTAGTGCCATTTGCCTATCACGCTTCTGCAGAGCACTTTGGAGACACTGCAGCTA
Source organism: Xenops minutus (assembly GCA_035221455.1). Lineage (NCBI taxonomy): Eukaryota > Metazoa > Chordata > Aves > Passeriformes > Furnariidae > Xenops > Xenops minutus. The sequence continues at coordinate 17,501,941 of JAWWEE010000010.1, forward strand.
TGCAGGAGTGGAGTAGCAGCCATGCTGGTAGCAGAGTGGAAGGGATAAAAAAGTGAACTGTTTCCTTAAAAGCCTCATTTATGACACTTGTACATGTGTAAAACCAAGGATTATTTGGCAGCTTCTATGTCCCTGGGTTCTTCTGGGAAATGCTGAGCCGAATGTCAGATCTGCTCTATTATATATTTACATTGTTCCTTGCTGATTGCACCAGATAATCCATACAACCTACTTCTTAAGGGAACCCTCACTCTCCAAATTAGTCCTCAGAAATAATAAGGGGAGGGTTATTTAAGGTTTAACTGATGGACATATCCTTTTGCTTCATAGCAATTACTTAGGGATTGAAAATCTGGTATCAGAAACAACAGACAATGGAACAGAATTTCTCTAGCATCTAGGTTTTATATGTTTAAGAAAGTAATTGTATGTTAAATGAAGTAATTGCCAAATTCAATAATTCAATAATAGCAATTGCAAAATTCAATACATTTTAAGCCTATCTGACTGCAACAATAGAGAAAGAGATCACTGATTAAAAAAAAAAAAAAGTTGAAATTCTAAATTAAATACTAATATGCTTGCATACACTAAATATTCCATTCTATACCATGAAAATACACTAGAAAACATATTAGAAAGCATATAGAACTGAGAACTTGCAGTAACAAGTACAATCAGAAAATATATAGAAAATAAAAAGAAAATATGCATAGCAAAAAGGCAGGAAGATTTAACAGCAAGGTCTCATTCAGGAATTCAAAGCTGAAGGTGCAATAATGAAAGTATGGTTTTATAATCCTCCTACGTCTTGGCATTATTCTGAAGTAAATCTACGAAGGCATAAATAACTGAAGACAGTGTGATCTCTTTGATGATTAAAGTGATACCACACTGAGTTCAGATACAGAGTGGTCTGGGTTTAGGGAAACTAGGCCAGTGGTAGCTGGGAGCACTTAGAGCATTCACCCTCACCTGATACAGGAAAGATCTAAGGATTAGAAGGATTAAGATTAAGGAAGACAGTTCATGCGTGAGGAAGAATACAACCACGCTTGCTTGACAACACACAAAGAGACCCAGCTGCACACCATGATCTGAATCACTGCAAAGTGGTTACTTGTCAGCTAATGGAACATATGTGAGTTCCTCAAGACACTGTATTCTGTACCTCTTCACTCCTCTGATATTTCAAAGACAAGAGCGTTTCTGAGAAATGAAAGTGGAATAAATGCAAATGTATGTAAAAATTTGAAACAACAAATGCTTTGCATGTGCCGAGAATATTTTTAAGGGATAGCTCCCCTAAGTCTTCCCCATAGAAAAACAAAACCCTATTATATTCGCAGGAGAACACCATAATTCAAAGAAGATTTAAATCCTGAAAAGGTGGTCCAAGCTTGAACACAAGCAGCATTTGCTCCTAAATACTGTATGCTGGACCTTCCTGAAGACAACCCATGGCAAGAAGTTCTAACCTAGTCCAAATAATCAGTACCTTTGGCAAGGTGATAAACATGAATTTATCCTCTCAAACTACAAATCACTCACAAAATACTTTTGGGGCTGGTCTTTGCCAGCCAGTTAAGTTACTGGGCCAATATGCTCATACTGGGTGTGAACAAGTACCATTGCATGCCTGTGCAGCCAGGTATCAGCTGGCAACACCACAGTACAGGTATTCATTCACAGGGAGCCCTCCTACAAACACAAATTTTGGGGCTTTAATACATTAAATTTACATTCACACCAGCTTGGGAAAAACTGAACATACTTTAGCTGGAGAGCTCCTAGTTACTAATTGCAATATTTTTTAATTGTATCTGCACTTTGCTCAGTGCTATTTGTGTTGTTTTAAAGGCATTTTGTCTCATCTAATTTTCTACTTGAGACAAAAGCCTGGAATTTTAAATCACAGTCATTAGCACCGCTCACCAAGGTCATATTCTCACATAACCTGTTTTGCTCCTGGAAGACAGTTCCGAGAGCTTGACTGCATGCACTGAGTCAGCTCCATTTTCTTCCAGAATAGGATGTTAACACAGCAACAGCATTATTTTTTCTTGAAGCAAGGTATTGCTGTTCACCAGGGGATGGTATGGCAATAATTGCTTTTTATGTAAACAAGCAGAAATGAATAATATTTCCTGGATACATAGATAAAAGTCTTGTTAATTACTTGGTAAGATGCATGGATGTAAAATCTCAGACCTGATAAATATTAAGTTCCTATATAGTTAAAGTTCTGTTTAGTTTTGTAGTACACAGATATGTTAGAAATGCCTGCAAACTATAGGGCTGGCTTAGCACACAGTATTCTTAGAATACATTAGAGCACCATTTTTTCAAGATTTCAAGGCTGTAATAGACAATTAGACTACTCAGCTGACACTGTAATTACCATGATATAAAGGTAATAGTGAAAAATGAACGGTGCTACTGAAAGTATATCATGGAATAACTGATCAATGTGTGAAATCTGAATGTCTTTAGGATATGATCAGCTAGAAAAACTGTCATTAGGTGTCATTTGCTTTGTTCCATCTGAGGCAAAGAAAGCATGATACAAACTATTAAGAATTACTATTTATTAATAAACTTAGCTTAAAAAGCTTTAAACTCCTGTTATTACTTCCTTGAAAATAAGGAAGTGCAAGGAATACCAGATTTCGTAGCAATATCAAGTTTCCTCTGACTATCACAAAGGACAAAACCCCTGGGAAAAAAGCTGTTTAATTGATTCATCTTTATTTCTATCCTTAACAGTTTGCAACACCAAGTCGTGAAGCCCTTTATACTTTTATCTTACTCCATTCATCCCCTCCTCAGTACCCAGCACTGAAGGTAACTGGGTAACAACCAGCATCATGGTCATTACACCACGAAAAGAGCAGTTACTTTTTTAAGCAAGAAAAAAAACCCAGCTTGGAGTTTGATTTTAGAAATCCATTGGTACTATTCTGCAAACATACAATAACACAGCATGGAAGAGATTACACCCCATCACCCTTATTTAATGGTTTGATATTATATTTAGTAGTATCTTTTGCCTGGAGGAATACTAAATAGCCACACTCTTAATTCTAAGGCATTAAATGATCTCCCAGCCTGCTGAAAGCACCACTCCCAAAGCACGTCTAGCCCTCACAGTCAGCCTTGGGGAACCAGTGGTTTTATGTTTCATTTACCAGAGACAAGTACAAAATAAAAACTAGTCTCCATCTAAAAAAATTCCAGCAAATAAGACATCACTGTTTCTATAAACAATGTCTGAAATCTTGACAGGCTTCGAATCCAGAGTGCAAAGGATGAATATTACATTTGCTATAGTAATTTTTTAGATTTTCTGTAAAGATTCTTTTTTTAGATTGAGGCTTACAGTATGGCTTTCAAGAGACACTTATTGCTTGCAGAATCCAGTTCTTGGTTTAGGAAATATATATGTGCTATGATATCATGGGAATTGGCTAACCTAAGATCCAAAAAAGTCATGTTTGAGGTGCCAGCTGCAGAGCAGCCCAGCTATGGCCAGCTGGAAATGGAGGCAGGAGAATTTCCTCTGGCATTTCAAGAGGAAGATGTTCTATTCCAATGGTAGCTCTTTTAAAAGCACAACAAAACTGGCACTGGGGAAGGGCAGGCCAATGCACAGGTAAACTTCCTGTTGAATTAAATGTTTGGGTTCTGTGAAAGTTCTGATTTTTCCCTTTCTGCAAGAACTGTAGTGGTCATGTACAACTTCTCTGGAGCAGGCTGTTGTCAGCACGTAACTTGCATGCTCCAGCTCAGCTGCTGTGACCCCTGCTCCCCATTGTCTTCATTGCTTATTGTGGTACATGGAGCACAGCCCTTGATCCTACAGCAGTTGAACTAGACGAGGATCAAAGTCTAGAGGCTGGCAAATCAGCACGTGAGGCTCCAGCCACAAGGAAAAAGCCTTTTCCTACTTGAAAAATAACATGCATACTTCTGCTGCCATGTAACTAAAAGCATAGTTATGGTTAGACACATGATGATGAGTAACAAGGATACAGATTACTTGAGTGCATGGAGATGTGTTCACATCATCCAAAATGCTGGCAATGCCAGGATTCATCACTTACTGTTAGTGACACCTCCCCCTACGTGCTTTTATTTTTCCATCATGAGCTAAAACTTCAAAATGTGGCAGAATGAGCTAGTTATGGGTGTCCTGAACTGACAAGCAAGTGGTTATTCACAAAAGGTCAGATATATTTTTAAAAAATGCGAAGTTCATGCATCTGTATCTTATTTTGTCAGCACTACTTGTAGTAAGAGTTTCTCTACATGACAAGTTTAGTGATCACCTCTCACCAGCTGCATTCCCTGCCCCTTCACCCAGCTAGGCAGTGGCTGACAGCTTCTGCTGAGATGAAACAGGGACGGGAGTTAAAACCGGGTTCTTCAGGCCTTGGTGGGCCAGAGCAGCTCTTGATCTTGATTTTCATTCAGTCCTTCAGAGGGTGATGAGGAAGACAGGATAGCAGGCCTTTGATGTCACTTCCAGTGGTAATTCTGGGACCTGCAGCCAGTGTTCTTGGCAGGATGACAATTCTCACTGGGATCAGTGGAGGCACTGCTCTCCCCAAAGCCAGTTATTTTAAGTCACATCTAAACAAGGAATTATGAGCTTAAGATCAGCCTTTCTCCCCTGCAGCAGGTTCAATTAGATGCAATACTTGGTAACTAAAAGGCAAAATCACATCCCTCTCTCTTGAACCAGATTGCTGTTGGATTCAGTGGGTGTTGGCTCCTGCTGAACTGAAGAATTCACAGCCTGACCATAGGTATGTGGGGAAATACCTGGGTGGCTGACGTGCCCTCTGTGCCTCTTTTTGTCTCTGGATGCCAGCAAAGGGGGCACAGCAGCCTCATTTCAGACACTTCTCTGTGTGTTAATGACTGACATCCTTGCCTGTGGGAGGGCAGGTGACTCTGCACCATTTCTTGTACGACCTGCCCAACACTACTTTGCTTTGCTAGTTATTTGCCTTCTCTCTCACTCATCTCCTGAGCAAAAATAAACAAACACACCACCAAAAACTACCACTGGACTCTACAATTCACAGCCTGCCCCATACGTGCTCATTTCCCTTCTTCCCTCCACGCTTTGCATTTTCATTTGGTGTTCGCTGCCCTGATCATTGTGTATTTAGTGGGAGGATATCTGCACCAGCAGTTTGCATCACTGCTATAATCCAAGCAGAAACTAAAAGCCCATTTCAGACGAGGTCTTAGAAAATGAAGAGGCTTGCAATAAGGAAAACAAAACAAAAATGCTCTTAACACATCTATGTTATTTATCTATGAAACCATTCTATGAGGGTTTTTTTTTTTAAATCTATTGCTAGGTCCCTATACAGTATTATTACCCATCAAGGAAAGGGGGTTACATACCAAAACAAAAATACAACCAAATCCCAAGCTGTTTCTTTTTTGCCAGGCCTAGATCAGGAAACCTCTTGCTGGGCTGTAGGACTAAGCACCAGCCAGGGCCACCAACAGACATTTATATTAGAGACACCCCCGGGCAGGCTCTCCTTTTCTCACTGCTGAATTTAAAACAGCATGAGGAAATCCCCTTCCCCACAAGACAGAGCATTTCTGTTGACACCTGTTGGAAAAGGACCTCACTCTGTGTCCAAATACCTCTGGCGTTCAGGCAGGTGCAGATCCAGGGGTGACTCTCACGTCTTACTGAAATCCATGGCATTGCTCCTCAGCTTCCTTGCAGTGGAACCAGCTCCCATCTAAGGCTGTGGCTCCACCAAGCTTCTCCTCCAGCGAGGGGTGATCCCTGGAGCCCCAGCTCGGCTGCTGCGCCCTCAGCCCTGCTCAGCCTCCTCAGCTCCTCCAGCTCCTCCCATCTTCCCAGACAGATTTCTGAAATGATTCAGTTTAGGGAATAAACAAAATGGAGCTTCCTCCTGGGAGAGAGGCATGAGCAGCAGGTGAGCAGTGAGAATACCAGCAACCTGCTGTCACAGCCCAAGACTGTCATTACCTTACATTGCATGTAATTAAGGCAGCGATTCAGCCAAGCTGAATTAATTTGTTCAGTCCTCATTCACTTGCTCTTATCAGAGGGGAATGATCTGAAGGCAGCTGAAATCATGGCATGGGGTCACCTAACTACACATGGGCTTCAGCTGTGGAGTCAGATTTGCACTCTTTAGACTTAAAACCAGAAAACTTCCATCCAAATCCCCTCTAGTTCTTTGTGCCTATTTCTTCAGTTGCAAGGATTTGTTTGAAATTGATGATGAATCAGAACATTTTTGAGGTATCTGAGCAGGACAGAAATCCAGCTGAATTTTGTGTATATATACATTTTGAAAGGTTTCACCTAATTTCATCAATATTGTTGTACTAAGTGCAATAGTTTTGAGAATCCAAGTATGCACTCCATGTAAAAAGGTGGAACAAGCCTAAGACCAATGATGAGAGTGCTGATGGAACTAAAGCACATTTTGAAAAAAAACAAACTTTCCCTTCAATATTAATTTGATCTGGGCTATTGTAGAGCAATGACAGCCCTCAGACTGCTTCATGCCCCAGTGACTTAGACTTCGCTGCTTTATGAGAGAATTAAGGAAACTCATAAAAAGAAAAGCCATAATTCAAAACTTCTAAGAGCTAATAGGAAATTAGCTACAGAAAGTTCTGTCATTTTACTACATACATGCACACACATGCATGTAGAACTGCTTATTTACTTGTTAATTAACTTTTTATATCTCCCATCCATTGTAGCTCCTTTGCTGTGAATGAAAATTTAAGGGTGGCTGCACAGCCCTTTTCAAACATTAACAGGAACTGGCCATTATGTTCTAATTCTTTCTATTTCAAATGTTTATAAATTATTAAAATATGAGATCTAGCTGACTGTGCTGTAGAGAAATCAAGTTTTACCTAAATTCAGACTGTTTTTTTAACAATACTATTTATTTCAATACCTGATTGCCAGTGGACACACAATGGAAAGCTATTTTTTCTGTTGAAAATTTAATTGAAGGTTATCCCAAGTGAAAACAAAAGCTGTTAGCAGCATTGGCATTACATCAAATGACTGTCCTGGTGCATTACAGAGGTACTTCTGTACTATTCATGATCAGAGAAAAGATTAAGTGATACAGAGAGTCGGCTGGTGCTTTTTTAATAAATTCTGGCAACAGGGTTACAGCTCTGGCCAGTGGCCAAGAACACAGTTTTCATGTGCAATTAAGGGTATAGCTTAAAACAGAGAAGGAATCAAATCCTCCTCTGCAGCCAGGGCTGGAGAGGGGACAAGTGGCCATGGTGGAGCCCCAGAACCATGACTGGGGACAGTTGTACATTATACTCCAATTATTTTTTTTAATTTTCTTTTTTTAATGCAAGTGATTAACAGCACAGCTGTCCATCTGCAGTGCCCAATGACAGCCGGTTTTACTTTCTCACAGATTAAGTAAAGACAATCAGTCTCCACAGCCCTCTGAGACCACTTCCCATTGATGTCAGTGCCTGGCTCATCCCCATTCACACTCCACCCTTTGACTGGGAGCAGCAGGTGACTCCAGTGGGACACCACCATGGCAAGGGCAATCTAGATGCCTTTGTAGTCAGGCCAAGTTAAGGAGGCTGTGCCTGACTGATTCTCAACCACCTCATGGCAGAGCAGCCCTCCCTTGGCGTAGTTAGGGTCAGGAGTGACAACAAGCTGAACAGGAATTGTGAATGAAGTAGAAAACATTGTACCCAACAGCCTGGCCATTGAGGAGCATCCTAAATCTCAGCACACAGAGGAAATTATGCCCTTTTACAAACACCACTTCGCCTTAAGCAAAGAAGTTGCATTTTTATCAGAAGGTGTCACAGGGGCCCTGCAATACAAATTTTCATTGGAAGCAGAATCAGGTTTTTTTGATGCAACTATGTAAAACATGCAATGGCATGTGATTAGCAATTTTGCATGGAAAGAGTCAATTTCATGCTTTTCCCTATTTTTTCTAGCTCTTACCATCTTGCACTGTGAAATCTTAGACAACAAACATAACAATACAGTCAAGCAATATTAGAAGAGTGTTCTTCCAATACTGAAATGATACATCACGTGTTAGCAAAATTTGTAATAATGCCATATAAATATCAAGCATGTTATTTAACTTTATTAGCCAGATGTCACCATGAAGGACTGTAGACAAATAGTGTGATAAACACTTTTAGAACTGGAGATTTCCATGCAGGTATCCAAACTGGTTACCTTTTTCCTGATTACCTTTCCCAAAGGTTTAGCCAGGCTATCATCATATGAAATCAAGTAAAGAGATTCTTGTAGAAACAAGACACGGAGTTTAGGATTCCAGCTCCAAAACAATTAGTTGAACTTCAAAGTCATTTCATGTTATTACATTCATAGTTTTGGTTTTGTTCTTTTAAGCGTGGATCATTTTCTTACGTATTTTGGGTTTTACTAATGGATTCACTATAAATAATACGACCATTTAATTTTTCCATGTCTTATAGAAAAGATCAATTATGGAGTTCATACCAGCTTTTAAAACAAAAATTATTGCCTAAAGGAGGAATCCAGGAACTCTCTCTTCTATGAAGGTATACTTCAATGTTTAAAAGAGAAGATCCAAGTTGATGACAATATCACTTAGAGGTTTTACCTCCACTGTCAGCATGCCCAGACCAAGATAAGAATCAGAGCATTTCACACCCATGGGTGGTTTTCTTCAGAAGGGGATGAACTTCTCAAGATACTCCAGGTAGAGCTGCTCACCTAGCAGTGATGGTCAGTGTTTCAGCACTGGATTTTGAGAGGCAAGAAAACAGCATTTGCTGGGATCAGGCCCCTAAAACACCTTATTCTCTTCACTTTTTACACCAGTGTTTGTCCAGACTGGTTATTAGCAGAGGGGTCCTGCAGGGGATGCCGCCTCTGACACAGCCATACTTGGCAGTGAGTGCCAGCAGGCTTTGGGATCTAGCTACACTTCCAGCAGTTTGCAGCAGCAGATACTGGGAAGCAGTCATCATGCCATGGCCAAGGAAGTGAATCAGGCACAGAGGATGCCTGTTCTGAAATCCAAGGCAATCAGTTAACAAACTCAGATCTGTTTTTTACAAAATGGTTAGTCCTTTGTGAATCTGTTCCTATTTGTCCTGACTTCTGGACCACATTCAGGCTACTGGACCAGTCCAGAGTTACCTGGTCAAAAGGATTGAGGACAATTTTCCCTTTTGTATTTGCTTTTACACAGACAAGTTGTTGCACAATCACTATCTGTAAGTGGAATCCTCCTGAGCTGCTTATCTGATGGTATGAGTAACTTCTCCCGAGGTTACTGCAGGTTTTCAAGATTGAAACATGTCTCTCTGAAATGCTTCATTCCCACAGGGTTTGTGACATTGCATTGAGGTCCATCATACCTAAGGGTTCTGTTTACTTCAGCTGTTTTCTCAGTGGTTCCCAAGACATCTGAACTGCTATGGCACTAATCTGGGTGATGAGAAAACTCACAGTACTTTGCTCTGAAATGTCCAAAGACAACACTTCCAGAAAAGCAAAAAGGTCTTGAGAATGCATTCCTGTGAGGCTTGCAAGAGGATCCTGAGTCTGAAAGTCAAACAAACAAGAAACTCACACTGTCTACAAGTCAGACTGGATCAAGTCTTTTTACTCAAGGTGTAGAAATTTCAGCTGACCTGCTGGTGACTCCTCACTTTTGCCCTATGTAACACTGAAACAGGCTTCACACATAAGACCCAGGATAACACACCCTACAGTGGGGAAGTGAAATCTTCTCAAGTTTTCCTGCTGACTTTGAGACCTTTCCCCTGGCACCATATGTTTTCAAAGAAAGAGAAAATGCTGCAAGTGCAATTCAACCTTCCCTGCTGTTCCTCTGATTCAAAGCAGATCTGAATTAGCTGCATCAGATGTATTTAAGAGTTGCCATGCACCATTGAAAAGACACATTGCTTTGGACTTATTTCTTCAGTGCTTCTTGGGATGAGTGCCTTAAAGTCTACAGACATTTGGTCACTGAGCAGAATCCAGCACTTGAGGACAGTGGCTGAGGGAGATTATTGACATATCTACAATTTAGTTCAGCTTAGGGTTGCACATTTGAACTGAATCTCCCAAGCACAGCAGTTAATAATTAGTTGAAACTATGATTTGTGGTGACTAGAAAACTGAAGGAGTAAATTCCTGGGTACAGCTTCACTTCTCACCTGGCAATAACACTTAACATAGGATTAAAAATGAAACCATTACTTCCATAGTTGAGTGGATTCAGTGAGAACTGTGGGTACCAGTGCCCACACTGCCTTTTCAACACACCTGTATGATATTTAACAAACCTTGACTCCAAAAAAACCCGACAACAGCTATTTCAGCTTGACCCTGTGTGCTTCTCTCCAGCTCAGGTTGGCAGCTGAAATTTCAGCTTCATTTTCTTCTCCCCAGCTTCCCCCCCTTGCTGTCCCGCAGCTTACAGAGATTCTGCACCACAATATACAGGACACACTGCAATTCAAAGGCCAAAAGTTGCTAAAGCGCTTAGGCAAGTTAATTACTCTGCCTGTTTAATCCTATGTAATGCAGATTAGCGCTGTCAGCTACTGTTCGGGGAGCACTTGATGTGACAGGCTGGGCTGTCCGCAGCGAAACTGCCCTCCTCAAGAGCGGCAGTCACTTGGAGTGAAGAGATGCTGACCAGTGCTGGGAACAGAAATCTGCCACACTGTTCCCTGATTGCTTTCAGGATGGGGGACTTAGACACAAAAGCTACATATGAGAAACAGGCAGATTTAAAAAAGGTATTGCACTCTCAATTACAAAGAAAATGGTCAGCTTTGACCCTGTGCCCCACTTCTGCACCTTTGGATGAAACATTTGAAGTTCCAGAGAAGAGATCCACAGAAGACATCCTTGCACCAAGACACGAGCCATCGTGAAGTCAAGCCACTAGGTACTATTTATATATAAAACTAAAAATCCCAGCATGTTTCCATCAAAATGAATACCAAGAGGTCACAGAAAGCCATCCAATTTGAAAGGAACATCATCCTCTGGGCAGGAGAAGGTGGAAAGGTGGAGGGCTTCCTGGGAACTCCTACTTCTCACAACTTGAGTTCAATCTAATAGGATTAATTTAGAGCCATTACTCAGGTAAAATGCCCTTTGGCAGCAATGTATGTTTACACAGGGCCTGCTTATTCCCTGAAAGAGTGCAAACACAGTGTGTTCAGATGGCTCATTCAAAAAATTATTGGCACGTAATATTTCAGAGTTTCTAGCACTGCTTTTCCTGTTCTAAAGTGCTAAATAATATGGGTTATCTTGATTTGTAATTGATAGCCAGGACCACAACATTTCACATGACACCATTGGTAACCCAGCTACAGTAATAATGTCCATTTCCTCCACCCACACATTATATTACAGTCAAGCAAATATTTTCCACCTCAGCAGGTTTATGGTCAAATTACAGACTTTTCTTTTTCTGGTTCATTTCTGATAACACTTTGATTGATGGAGGTAATAATGACAGAATATGTGATAAGGTTGTCTAACACTGGCTGAGAGTCAAGGCATAAGACACTAAATTTCCACATTTTTAAAAGCCCTTTTCTTCCACATGACTTACAGATGCAGTAAAATTTAATCATTATTTTTAAAAGAGTATCATTAAGTATAAATCACATCAATATCTCTTTTACATTAGAAATCTAAGTAATTTGTATTCTAAAAAGATTAGATTTTGCAAGCAAAAGAGATGGGAGATTAAAAGATGAACAAGTGTCTAGAAGTTTTTATTCTTGCACTCAGCATGCTTCAGCCATTAGCCTCAATGCCTGGATATGGACATGAAATTTGCAGCCATCTACCTCAAGGTGAATCTGGTTTCCTTCAAATCTGCCTGTCCCCCCATGTGCAGCACCACAGTGATGCTCTCCTGGGATGATGCTCACAGGTGAGTGCAGAGAGTCTTGGCAACAGCCAGAGACATTCCTGCCCACACCTGCCTCTTCCTCGTGCCTCTGCCAGTAGATGCCAGCCTGAGTTTCAATAAAGGCTTGAGGAAAGATGCCAGGCTGAGATGTGGACACACACCTTGTCCTACCAGTTCTGCTACAGGAGTGCTGACGTCCATCAGGGAGACGGGGAAGGCAGCAGAGGTGACATCTCAGCCACCATGGCAAGACCTGCAGCAGCTCAGGTACCAGACACCCCACTTCTCTCCGCTCATCCCCAAGGACAGGGGGCATCCAAAGAGTGGGGTTCCCTCTGACTTTACAGGAAGAGATGGCAGACAAAACAGTCAATCATTAACAAAGCCACTGTCTTCACACAGCACTGGAACAGGATATTACAAATGAGGAAGACAAAAGCATCCCACAAGGAAACGTGGCAAATGCAGAAGAGCAGAGTGGGGTAGGGAAAGTTGCTCGAAAGGATGAACACACATCCAAAAATGACCACTGGTATAACGTAAACAAGCTTCCAATTTGAGAACATCAAACACTTTTTCAGAGTTTTTTTTTTGTTTGGTTTGTTTTGATTTTTTGCTGAAGATCAAAAATTAATTATGTATTTCAATAGGTTTCAGAGCAGCAACAGTTGTGTTGCCTTTTCTGTGCCTTCCTTCCTCCTCCCAGCTTCAGGAATTAAAATGTCGAGCTACAAAGTCGTACATAGACAGAATTTTTGTCAGGTGAAACACTGAACCAGAAGGAAAACAGGCAGGGAACGAAGGCACTGGAGCAGCAGCACCTTCCTCAGCACGGGGCACAAACACGCAAAATCCGGGCAGTCCGGAGGCAGAGTCTGTGTGTTTTAGCTCCATAAACTCGAGAAAACACCTGCCCCACAGCTCCACCAGTCAGGAGGAGCAAAACAAACTCATCTCCTGCGCTGTTCCCTCTCATCCCACCTGCCTTGGCTGCCTGCTCGGAAGCGAGAACAGGGAGCCGACCGGGAGCCGCTCCCCGCGGAGCGCAGCGGTGCGGCGCGGCCGGGCAGGATTTCATCCCTCCCGCCTCAGAAGCCTGACCCTTGGTGCCCAGGGGCAAGAAGTTCCAGGACATCCCCGCTGTCTCCTGGCCCTGGGGACGAGGAGCGGGTGCCGGTCCCTGCCCGCGCCCCGCAAAGCGCCGCGGAGCGGCCGCGACACCTGGCGGCGCACGGGGCTGCGAGCGGCTCCCACCCGGGCACCCCTTCCTGCCTTGCGGGAACTTAAAAGGGCACTGCTGTGGCCCTCACCGAAACGAGGGACAGCACGGGTTTCATCAACAGATAAACCAGAAGGCTTCTGTGTCAAAGCTGGCTTCCCTGCATTTTAAAGCACATATATGCCCATATTATTACATGTTAAGAATTAATCCTAAGCAATTTCGCCAGGAAAACACTGTAATTCATGTCTCCAGAGGACAGTCTGTGCTCTGCAAATATAGTTTTCCAGTCAACACACCTATTCTCTGTGATTAAATCGGGCTTGCTAACTGCAAAAGGGAAAGATGAGACCACTGTTGATTCATGTTAGCCAAGGAAAGCTCACAGCCAGAGTGCTGAACTCCCGGTCTGTTCATTAAATTGTGGCCATTCCAAAAGCAATGGGGCTCCATTCGTGCCAGAAGGAAATTTAACTGAAAAGAAATTGCACTAATAGAAGGTGCCACTTGGTGACCAGTTGTAATTGTTACCACTGCCCAAGATGAAAAAGGATCCGGGTTAGATGCCCACTAAACTGGGTAACAAGTATTTCTTGATCCCAGCATGCTTTAAGGGAATCTCTTCCTCTTTGCTCTGCAAAAGGCTTTTCCCAAACTTGCTCTATTTGTGAAACTTACTGTTAGTGAATGGAAGGCAACCATAAAGGATATGGCTTCCTCACCTTCTTTTAGCTACTTTTGTAGATGGATACATTTCTCCAGTATATGACTACATTACATAAATTAATTTCCTCTTTTTTTCTCATCTTCTCTTCCTTTTCTACAGGTCTATTCTGACTGTTAAACTGCAAAAAAACAAGGCTCTCTTGTGATCTGCAATACAGGCACTGCTCCAGCAGTTCAGCTGACACGAAATTGATGCCAACCTTAAGAAACATCAGCTGAAAATCCATCTGCATTCCTCAGGCCACCCTATTCCCTTCAGAATCAACTAATTTGAGTAGGGAGGTAATACCACTTACCTATCACAAGCAGTTGTGATCAGGATTTGTGCTGCTAACCCTCTCCATTCCTTGTTTTTTCCCCATTTCTTGCTTTACAGGTATAACTCATTTCCTTTTACTATTTCAGCAAAAACAGGATGTGATGTTGATTCATTGGTGGACCACAACACACCTCCAATTTACATATGCACACATAATGGGACTACTTCAAAGCAATCCAAAGCCACTTTTTATCCATTTTCCCTCTTTATAGTATACTGAGATGCAAGGTGGGATCATTCCACAAAGAAAGTATTAAAATGGTAACAAATTACAATTACCTTTTTCCTAGGCTTTGGAATTCACACTTGTCACTGCAGTTGTTAGTGCTGTATAATGTTGCCATACTTTAAAAAAAAAAACCCAAAACACAAACACAAACCACTCCAAACATTAAGTACATAATTTTTGGTAGGAGGAAAAATATAACAGACAATTGCAACACATTTTTCCTCCAAACAGCTGTTTAGCTCTCCAGTTCCTAGAGTTAAGCAGAGCATCTGCAGGGTTTATTCTTCTTTCTAGGATACAATTACCAAGACTTGGACTCCTTGATGCAAGTTTCACTTAAAATTCAAGCTTATCTTTAAACTGAAGTTGAATTCAACTCCAAGAACTATTATTTCACGAGTTCTCAGAGGATTGCCCACCCTCCCGTGCTCCAGTTTCCCTGTTGTGCCCCCTTGGCATTGCACTCCTGGTTGTGGGCTGCTGCAGCCCAGCCCTTCCCTGCTGTGGGTCACTTGTTCCTCAGACCCTTTGGAACCACAGCAGGAACCTGGCTTCTGGTGACCCTCAGGAGACTGCAGGAAGCAATCCATCCACCTTCCCTGCCCCCTCAGCATGTTATGAGCACAGCCTGCCAGCCAGGCTAATATGACCCCTTGAGGGGCAGCAATGCATATATGAATTTCAGTCAACACACGCCCACTTTGATACAAACATTTATTATCTCACACCTTGCCACCACGGTCATTGAAATAACTGACATTCATATTTTATAGATACCATAAAAAGTTACAAAGTGTAAAATATGCTTTGTAGTTCACAAAGTAAAAATACTTGAGCACTGACTTTTTGTAAACGGAATTTGGCACAGAGATGTTCACACACAAGGGAACAGGCAGGTACTGTCATCCTGAGCACGTTGGGGAGGCAGCATTTGCATGGTATAGAGGCAGAGCATCTCTCCTGTAGATAGATGGGATTAGCTGTGGCATTAAAAGGCCCAAACACATCACAAAGCAGACCCCAGTCAGTGTGGTCATCCCATCACAAATCTGAGCACTACCCAATTCTTTTGGTCACAGCTGGGGAGGGGTTGTCACCATTCCTACTAGCTGCTGGCTCTTGCTTTGTCCAGCATGAACTGCAGATGAAGACTGTGTTGCTCCAACAAACATGGGCAGACTCCTCATGGCTGCAGCAGTGGAGGGACTGGTGCCTTCAGTAGCCAAAATGAGTCTGTGGCTTCCAGGGCTCTGGCCTTTAGGCTCAGTATTGCGAGGCTGCTTTAAAAATCCATACACTAACACACAGTTCTACCAGGTTTGGAGATGAAAGTTCCATTTTAAAATAATCCTAGATACACTAGACAATTGGTTAATAAAAGGTAGTTTGGAAGGACCATCATAAACAATAGGCAGTAGTTATTGAGCAACGATAAATATTTAAGTAGCTTGGAGTTTTTGGTTTCTTCTTTTTTCTCTCTCCATCTCCCTGTGTTATAAAGCAATGGCAATATCAGTAGTCATAGTAACACAATCCCCACTTGTTCTACTTATCCCAGTTATGGATGGTACTCAGAGCCCACAGATAATTTTCTCATGGAATTCAGAGGTAAGCCTGTTTGTAGGGTACCCTCTGGACCAGATATTGCCCCAAAATCAGTATCATAATAAATAATGCATATTGCCTAGAGGTTTTGGTTAATTTGATCAACAAAAATCCATTGTTATTTCCTACCTTCAACCTCAATGCTAATGTTTTTAGATTTACAGCCTGAGCTTCTATATCATAAGGTAATGGAAAAAGAACAGACAGAGAGTGAGAGGAAATATCTCATTAGAGCAGATGATCTAGGAGAGAATATTCTGACACAGACTTCAAATTCTTCTTTCATAAATAATCAGCACTACTCATCAGGGCAGGCAGCGAAGAAACAAATCCAAAGGAAATTTCACACAACTGGCTAAGCAAAAATGACTGCTCAGGGCTCATTCCTTAGTACAATGCTCAGAACACTACAGACCTCTTCCCAGGTAAAAAACCTGCTGTGTTTGACCTCCCTAGAAACACATCCTTCCAAGAGCTGAAACAATCCTGATGTTAAGCTCATGTCAAACATGCACAGTCACAGTGCTTCCTCTTCTCAAACCCTACTCCTAAACCCCATTCCTGCTGAATAATAAGATACCACTCAATATTTTGCATACATAGACATCCAGAGATGATGGGGAAAGGGGAAGATGGACAGAGAGTGAGGAAGTAAGATGCCTACACCACAGTGATCATCAGGCAGCAAAGGCATGGGAAGGGAGGGCAAACACACATGGCATCAACAAAGCTCAAGTAAAGGTGAATTGTGGGCACATTTACAGCAGCCTGTCAGGAAAGAGGGGCCTCTTCAGACACTGCAGATTCCAGCCCTGGTTCCCAGACTCTCATCCTAAAGGAAAGACAGCAGGATTCACTGGCTCAGTGTTGCCTACATACAAATGACAAATAGGTGCTAAACAGCAGAGCCCTCCTAAGGAAACCAACTTGTTGCTGGAGGGTTTTTGGAACACATACATCTGCTCTGTCTGGCAAATACTTCTTTGGTTTTGGGGCTTTGGTTCATTAGAGGTTCACTCTGTAGGAGTCAAGATATTTCTACTCTTTTCTTTAAACACCTTTATTTACCTAAGGTATTTTCTTTCCAGAGTTCTACCTTGTTCCCAAAGTCCCAACTGTGCTCCTTCTAAGAAGCCTCCAGCCCAGCAAGCATACAATGTGTCCAGTGCTGCTATTCCCAGAGCATCCAAGTGCTGAGCTGAGCCAGCTACAGACGTCCCAGGCTGCCCAACAAGCACATGCACAGCCTGCCAGAGCACCTAATCGATGTAATATTCAGGCACTAAAACTGCTGAAAGCAAAACAAACTCTTCACTAATAGCAGATCTTCGAAGTCTGCATTCAGACAGGAAGCATGTGCAAACACAACAATTTATCTCATAAAAAATAGAGTAATATACTACAATTCTCTGGACACACCATAATCTCCAAGACCTAGGCATTTTAACTGAAAAAGAGTTTGGCTCAGATTTTTTTTCTTTTCTTTTCTGAAACAGATATCCACATTTAGGATAAACCCCTCAAATTTAGGCACCTGGTATAAATACAAAGCAACTTCTTAACCTGCTGCACCCTAGAGCTGCATCACACTGCAGCACAGTTTTACACATACCTCCCCACACCTGTCAATGAGGAAGAAAAAAGCATTATCAAGTACACTGTCCTTGGTGAAGCTTCAGAACTGCACTGAACAAACCGGGCTCCCCTTCCTTCTGTGCAAGTGCTTGACATATGATCATATTTTTACTTTGCTCAAGCTCTAAAGTTCATATGATTCCCTCAGTTTTCCTGTCCTGTGCCTGCCATCTCCTCTGAGGCTGGAACTACCAAAGTTGCTTCATCTTCCAAACTGAGGATTCAAAGATTGTCCAGAAAAGGTCACATCATTCAGTTCTTCCCACCACCCAGGATACACATGCACACAAAAGCTCAACACACTATTCTCCTCCAAACAGAAGGTTTGCTCTGCTTCATAACTTGGAGAAACCACTTTTGCCAATATCCTAATCAGGGCTGAAAGCTCCTATTTATTCTTGAATTCTTATATAAATGGCTTACAATATCCACCTGCTGAAAACACACACTTTCATTTCTGTGAAAGAGCAGCAGGGGTTTCTGACTTTCAGAGAACAATCTGATGTCATGTTTGATAAATGCTGGAAACTATCTCAACTTCTAATCACAGACTTCTTGGGTTTATACTTTTCCTGTTTGTGATCTAATGCTGGGGCAATTTCCTACGCTCAAGCTCTAGGCAGGTACCATGGTGGTCAGAATATCTGTGTGGAGTTTCTCACTTGCATTCCTGGTCCAGACAAACCTAGAGGACAACTCAAACCAGCACTGGCTTCGAGGCTCACATACCAAAGATTCCCTCCCCACCCTAAGAGTAAGATGATTAAAAAAAAAAAAAAATCAATACATCATCTAATAATCCCTTCTTAAAAGTATTCCTTGCATAAGGAGAATTACAGATTGCAAAATATGGATTGCAACAAAGACATCTTTCAGCAGATACTGTTTCTTTCCATGAGATTTGGAATTACAAAGTGTAATTTGCTACTCAAAGATGAGAGATTTATGCTCAGGGATCCCATAATTTCTTTTGTGTTCTTCAAATAATTGCCTCAGTTTCTGTAGATACAAGGCATGTAGCTGATCAATCTCTTCAGTGGTGGGATTCAAGTTCTGTTTCACAGGGATGGGGCTTCCCACTGTAAAGCAAACACAAGAGCAGCATTAGCTTCATTGACATCCATTTTAAATGAGAATTGCTGTCCCTCCTGTAACAGCTCCCAGAGAGATGGCAGAATCACAGCAGAATTCTTTTGCCATGGGGACTGATCCTGCCTTTAACAAACCCAAGTCCTGGGTCTGTTTTTTCACTTGCTTTTGCTCAAGTTCAGATAAAGTTAATTAAATCCCCCCATCATTTCAGTTTGGTAGCAAAAGAGCAAGTGAGAAGGGGATTAAAGCTCTAACTTGAAGGAGCAGTTTACACTTCAATATACAATCCCATGGGTTACGTGCTGTCCAGAAGTTCAACATAGTATTAAAAAAATGTACTTTCTCACTGTCTTCTGTTCTGATCAGAATACTAAAGCTATTCAATGTGAGGGACATGCCTAAGAGGACAGTGGTGCCCTCAACCATGCAGTCACTTGAACAGGACTGAAGGAAACACAGTTATCTTTCTGGGTTTTTTTCAGAATGGGTATCACTGCAGCAGAAATGTTGTCAGTGACCTCAGCCTAGGGAGTGGTAGCACATAAACCTCCCACACCCTCTAAGGTGTCTCTGAACCATCCACTGCCCACAAATGTCATTGCAACCAAAATGCTCTCCAGGCACTGTGCAGAGCCTGCTACTCGCTCCATTGGAGCAAGAGGGAACATGGAAGTCCAGAGGGCAGTCTCCCCCTTCACAAAAAGCTATGGCTAAAAAGCCTGTGATATGCTAAGAGAAGCTTCCCATGATCTGTCCTCCCTGTGTTGTTCAATCACTACAGATTTTAACAGCTGTTTTTACACTGGAGCCACCAAGACCTTAACAGACCCGACCAGGATTACAGAGGAAATCTGTAGAAAAGCAGAGAGTTAAAAGCACCCCCAGGAGCTTTTACAGAGACACCTGAAAATCCCTTTCAACAGATGTTGCCACTTCAAATTGGATGGTGTTGACTAAAGGGAGGCCTAGACCAGAACCACAAAGAGGCTGAGTCTGCATTTTCCTGCTGCAGCTTCAGCTGCCAGCAACTCCTGGGCCCTACGTGGTGCTGAAATTCAGACTTTACATAGATAGGGCTGGGAACCCAGCCCTGGATTGAGCAACACCTTAGGGGGTATGAAATCAATATACATACAATACAGGATTGCCAGAAGCAGAACAGGAAACAGCAAACAAACTCCAAGCCCTCCTGCAACAGTCTCTTCTCCCAAGACTGGAGATTTCTTGTGGAATTGGAAACTACACTTATCTCTCTAATTTTATGTGCAGCTTTAAGAAACCTGCTTAATTTAGTATTTTAGAGTTGTTTCTACTTCTGAAAATCAGTAATAGTTTTCAAGAAAAACAAAAGTACTCACTTGTCAAGCCCAAAACACTCTGACTTCACAGACCCTGGCTTGGCTGAATGGCTTTAGGATCCATGACTTCTGACCCAGGAGTAAAACAATGTTAGCACAGCTAACTGATGATCCTTGTGGGACCCTTTCAACTCTGAATACCCTGTGAAATCTGTGAAACTGGCTCAGGTGCAGCTCACTGTGACTGCAGCTCTCAAAGGCTGAGTCAACACTTTCAAAGCCGTATTGTGCCATACCAAGAACACCCTCCACACATCTCCAATGACCCAGGGACATTGTGATAGTTCTCAAACATGAAGAAAGAGGCACAAAAAGGAAAGGATTTAATGAGATCTTACATGTTCTTCTGCAAGACTATGGTCTTGCCAATTTGTAGCACATGTGTGCTCTTGCCATGGACCACCTCTGCTCTTGCAAAAAATATTACAAGGATAAATTGACTCAGAGTAAGACATTTTAAACTTCAGAACAATCTCACTGTTATCAGTCCAAGGGAAAATTGCAGAAGATACATCTCATGTAATCCAATATATTTCATTCCAATGCTTTCATAACTTTTTGGCTTTGAAATAAGTGACATTTTCAGCCTGCCTGTGCACAGTGTTGGCCTTAAATCTTTTTGAAGTATTTAACTGCATGAAGTGATAAAACACAGATCTGCATGAAATTTAACATAAAAAGAGCTATGATTTGTCTTAAACATTTTTATTTGTTTCATACTAAAATCAAATCATCCCTCCATTAAAGGGAGGGCCACCTTAAACATCCTTTGTGGAACACTAGAAAAGCTTTATTTACTTTTCTTTAGAAAAATACTATTAGTTCGCTCTGGTAAGAATGTGGCAAAAAATTATTTGTCCATAAATATACAGGCAGACAGCTATTGCTTTTGCATGATGCCCAGCATCACTATTTTTATAGGTGTGGTTGTCAATAACTCTAGTTAAAGTCATTAAAAATATGTTCAGTTCCACACTGGGCAACCCTTGAATTTCTTTGTGGATTGCAAAGGATAGGAGCCTGTGAGTAACTGAGAATGAAGAGTAAGATTCGGCCTAGGACGGAAAGGGAGAAGATAATTCCCCCTTTTAACTGGGGTGGATAGCAATTGAAAAAATAGTTTAAACCACACATGCTGGTTTTAGATGCACAGTAATCAATTCTTTCTGTTATAACAAATTTATAAATTTGCACAGATATTAGAAGCACACTGATGCATTTCTAAACATTTGCAAAAGCATTAGAAAAGGCACAGGGAACTTACCAACAGTATGAATAGGTTGCCTGTAAGGTATTAAGCCAAAACTGTATTGAAATACTCCTCTAGCATGAAATAGTGGTAAAGCAAAGCCCATTATCTTTTGCAACTTCTCCTGTACATTCCTGAGCCGTGAACCTTTGGGGTTTGCAACTTGCTTGAACAGTTCATTTTCACCGAAGGAAAACACTGGGACCAGATGAGCCCTGTAGAACAAGGAGGACACAGAGATCCCACATCAGCCTGCACTCACACTGCAGTTCACATCAGCAGTGTGGAAACAGTTTCACAATAACCAGCACAGAAAATTTCAGCAGCTTTAGATTTCATCAGCAACAGGCATTTGACTCTCCTGATGTGCAGCTGCTTTTTGGATGCCTTGAGTGGTTTGTGTTTAAGAAAATAAAAAAAGCAAAAGTGATTGGCATACAACTAGCAACTAGCTTTTAGCCGTGTTTGGTTTGTACCTATTGCAACTTCTTATGACTGTCCATAATCATAAAAATGAGTAATTGTATATATCATAAGTACAAGTTTATCCACCACGATTTCAGCAAGTCCACTCCACTGTATTTTCTCCCTTGACAAGCGAAGAAGCCTCATTTCTAATCTCATAATGCTCCCAGCTGGGTGGCATCAAAACCAGATCTTGGCTTTCCTTTGTCTTTTGACCGGAGTAATGCGTACCCTTGATTTCAGCACAAAAACCATGACAAAAACCAGACATCCTCACAGACATGAATGCAATGCCAAATTTCTCCTCTGCTGTCCAATTCCCAGTAAAATCCTGCTTCCTTCAGACTTCTTCAAAAACACCAGTCTTAATCCATTATTACCAGAGGTCAAATCCTACCCACAGAAATTACATGAACTCACTTTGGCTCTTGGCAGCCTAATGAATTCTCATTCAGTCCTTGAACTGGCCTGGGAGAAAAGGCACTAACTCCTGGATGAACTACTAGGGTAGACGGAATCAGTACAATTGTCTCCAGCAGGTATATTGAAAACCTTGACTGTAGTATGCTTTTTGATTAATGCTTAGTTTCATCAAATGTTCTACAGAGTTTAAAGAAAAAAAGAGCAGGTCTCTGAAAAATTCACAGATGCTTTACTTGCTTTACTTAAATCTTAGCTTCCAAATCTTAGCTCCATTCAGCCCACACTATCTTTGAGAAAAACATTACTGGAAAATAACAGTATTGCTATAATATTGTCAGGATCAATTTCTGCAGAGCTTTGAATGCCTGAGGAGGATGCACTGAGGACAGAGCTGGCAGAAAAGTACTGTGGACAACTGAAACAGAAAAAAACCAATTGCTTCAACAGCTTCTTTAGCCTGAGGACTCACACATACTATCATTCCCACATACTATTCTGACTGGTGTCTGCTCAAAGTTTCTTTCTCCCATGGAGCATATATCACTCAGCCACCTGGAAAGGGAATATAATAAAGCCTGGTACTTACTGTGGCTGTGTAAACACTCCACTTTTTACTACAACACTAAGACAAACAGGAATATCTTGTGGTGCAACAGTATACTGACACTGTAGGATTTCGTTTAATCTGGTGAAGGCTTTTGCAAGATGCTATGTAGGAGGCTGAGACAGAGAAATAGGTAACTTAAGATTATGAAACTAAAGATAAGTTAGCTGATTCATCATTTGTTCCATGTCTTTTGGATTTCTTCACTTCATATCAGATATTTGTACTACCTTGGACCAAAATGCCTTTTGCAGAAATGCAGAGGACTTTTGCTGACATATCCAAACCAAATTTGACAGGCTCCTAACTTAGGAACACAGCTTCTCTGTGCTGGCATCACAGGAGCCAGGGCCAGAGAGCACAGCTCTCTACACTGCCCCTTCCTCTCTTGGTACTTGATGCTGCAGATCAGGAGCACCAGGAATGTGTGCAGGCACTGATGGCAGGTGGTTCTTCTCCACTGTGCCCCACAAGCCTCTCTTACCCTTTCATTGCAATGTAAGTTGGAAACTTTCTTCGCATTTTGTTAATTTTTAGAAACACAATGTTAAAACCAGAGGCAATTAATGGTTGCAGAATCTTTGGGCAAGAGCTCTGTTCATACTGTCCCACAGTGGCCATTCCTGCGTTTTGTAAGTGTTCCTCATCTTGTTGTTGTGTGTTGGAGATGCTTTTGAAATCAAGGCCATGAGAGGCACAGGTGTATGTGATTTCTCAATCCAAATCAATTTAGATGAGAGATAACCACCAACCTTTGCGATCTGACAGACCAGACATTTATCAACATGCTCAAAAAGAAAAAGGAGAAAAAAGGCACCGAAGGATTCTTCTAAACTTTATGGTTAATCCAAGTGAAAGCTACTCAGAGTGTTGAGGATTCCACTGAATTAATCAGCAGCTGAGAAGAAACTGAGTAAAGACCCATTTAGACACTCAAGTTCTAATTCAAATACACAAGAGGTGTTTCTGGGTACAAATTAGACTAAAATGTTACTTTCTATTGACAAACAGGTCCTTTATGAGTCTCCCAGAGATATGTACAAGAAATCCTCTTAGAATTTTGCCACAGAACAGTTTCTAGAACAGACCTTAGCATCCTGTGTGACAACAGAGAGCTCTTCTGGAAAAAGGAGACCATCTTTCTCCAGTTAATAGCTTAAAAAGCTGATACAGATTTTCCAAGACTAGTATTTTTTTCTCATTGCTTCACATGTCAACATATAATCCTGGGATCTGTTCAGAAAGCTTAGCAGGAACAAGTAATTTGTTCCACTATTTCTAATATACAAGCCATCTAGACCAGTCCAGAACAAACGCAATGGCTTATACTATGTAAATCACTCAAAACATAATACCATCTTTGTTTAGTTACACACTGATGGCTGCGTGACAGTAAAAAGTAAGATAGTTTTTCTTGATATTTTCACAAAAAATTCCCAGAAACTTACTTTTGCAAATAACAATCTTCAAAAGAAAGTCTTTAGAATAACGGTGGAAACAAATCTTTCTAAACAACAAATTTCCAGTGATTTAATCTAACAGGGCCTGGCTTTCCAATTTGTTTCTTTGCTTAAAATAATAAGAAGATTCTATCTTAATATAACTTCAATTTACAGACCAGACAACAGAATGTTTGTTCTACTCAGCAAAACCAGACAAGGTTTACTAATATTGTTTCATAATTCTTACTCTTTTGCTAGTGCAAGATACAACTCAGACAAAATATCAAGATATGCTAATAACACCTTCTGCTTACAAATTATGAAAGACAAGGGGAGTTTTCAGCACTCCCAGATTGGATCTAGGTGGACAGACTTGCTTCTGTGCCAGATATCTGCATGTTCTTAGACAAGCAACTCTTTCAAATTCTCTAAGTTTATATACTATGACCTATATTTAAGAATCAATCTGCATTCAAAGCATGCTTACTACAGTAGCCCAAATGGGAAACCTACCCATGTTTCAGGGCCATTTTAATAAAGCCCTTCCTCTTGAGAATGTTCAATGTTAGACTTCCAGGATGTGCATTCAGAGATTCCTCTGCTCCTCCGATCACAATGATGGATGCATGGCCACCTCCTTTGTTATTCAGCACATATGAGACACTCTCCTTGGATGCAGAAACCATTCCTTCAGGAGAAAACATTTTAAGAGTGACCACTGGATCTTCATGTACAGGTACAGTGGAATTTAAGAAATATTTTTAAATATCTAGATTATGTTTCAAAATTATAACAGCACAGGACACAGTTCAAAGATTTGGGTTCAACCTCCTCACTCTGCAACAGATTTGGTCTTAGGCAAGTCCTTTGATTTCACACTCATGAGCTAAATGCTGTAGATTATTGCAAGAGTTTTGAGTTCTTCAGAGCATGCTCCTCTGCCAACTTAACTCCCCCTCAGAGACTCTGGGTCTGGGAACAGAGGAGTTGAATAGCAGCAGATATTGTTGATAGGCAACAGCTAAAGCCATACAGCAGGTGCATACAAATACAGGCACAGGGCAGTTAAATAATGAATAGAGGACTTGTTAACTGAAACATGGAGTTTCAGTGCCAAGCTGATCCCTTCCATTTTTTTCAAAGCTATAAAGCAGCAGTTCCATTTAAGGCAATGGCACGGCAGCATTAGAAGAAGCAGAAAAGGCTCACTTGTACCATTCCCAGTGACTGCCACAGCTCGTTCTCTAGTACCCAGCCCCCGGCACTTATAAACCTATTTAGGCTAAAATAGCAGACTATATAAAGCTTTTCTGGTGCTCCTGCTGATCCAGGTACTTCTAATCAGAGACATGCTGCTGTATGAACCTTTATCAATGATTTAGATCTTGCTCTGGACTTGGTGCTTTGAAAAATCCCTTTTCTAACAAATATGCACCTAACCTTTCCACAGTTCCTTTGTGCCCTAAGTTTTACTTCAGTTTCATAGTGGTACCATTCACCCAGAAGCCATGTCTAATTACACTGTATTGAATTAATATAATCTAAATGACAATTCAGAGATCAAGTCTAGTTTATGTTGTTGTTGGTTTTTCAGAGCTGACATAAAAATGCACTCTTTTTGGATGTCCTGTTACACACTTAGGTGTTTTCTATTAGGGACACTGCAATGTGGATTGTAAAAATTTTATAAGAAAGGGAAGATGGCTGTAACCTACTTTTGAGAGCTGGCCACCAAGAGGAATAGCTTGCTACTGGAGCAAGTTCAGACTTCAGTAAAAAGCTAATTCCATTTGCCATATAGGACTTCACAGTCACTTTTATTCTGAAAAATGCAGCTGACCTGAGACTCACAAATAATTCAAGTGATGCTCATTCACACGTCAGCATGCATTTTCCCTGGAAAGGAAAGAAAGAGCCACTGTCTTTCCCCGGGACAAATTTGTCCCACTGCTGAGGCCGAGGTGTCAGGCTGCATGCAGGGCACTGCTCAGAGCCCAGCCCAGGAGTGCTGCCACTGCGCTTCTCCATGCAACAACTCCAGCCTGGCAGGCTTTGGAGACAGGCAGAAAGACTGCAAAATGAAACAATGTGCTAGAGCATGGTTTTCAGGACGTGGAAGATTTTGCAAGTGTTTTATGACTTGACTGATAGCCTGGATTACACCAAAGGCCTTCTCTGGTTTATCAGCTGCATACCTGCGAAAACTGAGCGGCAATGCTGACTATTCTTTAGCATGTTTTTTACTGCTGTTATTTCTCATCCTGCATGTAAATATCTTGCTCCTGTGGGTCAAGATGCCAAAAATGTGTAAAGCTGACTTCCAGCCTAGGAAGTTTAACAGTGTTTAAAAGACAATGTTTAAAATTGTCAAATTCTACCACTGCCAATGCTTCACTTTGAAAACATCTGCCTGGAAAGGCATCCTCTAGTATGTTGATGTATAGATAGATATGTAATTCTGATATTAATCTGAACAACACCGTAGGCCTGTTTCTATGAATGGAGCAGTTGCACAGCTTATCTGAGATCACAGCACCTGTGTTGCAGTCAGGAATAAAGCTAGATCTCTGTGCCCCAAATCTAGTCTTCTGCATCAGGCCATTCTCAAATGCTCTAGCTGAGTAAATTTAAGTAAATAACTCCTGTATTAAACCACTGTGGAAGAACACCAGTCCTGATTTCATTATTCATTCTTCTGTTCCCCCAACTTTATTGCTTGATATTTTTATCTTTTATTACTGCAGTACCAGTAATGATCACCCCTTTATGACTGGAGCTACTCAGAACAGAGAAAAAAAGTTTCTGTCTTTAGAGTTTACATCTCAATTAAAATTACACTAATTTGCAATATGGGACTTCAGTTGGAAGCAAGTAATTAAGTTCTGAGTAGAAAAATATTTGTAATGAGTAAGATTCTAAGCTCTTCAGGTAAGAGATTAGCCTGACTTTGTATTACAAGTGCCTGCTCAATGGCTAAATAACATTATAAATTATTATGCCTTCTTGTATATAATGGGTACTCAGTACTGCTGTCTCATAGTTCAAGGGATAACCAGCAATTTTTTTTTTCAGAAAGAAAAGAAAGCTCAGTGGTATAATTTACAAAACTATGAATAAAACCTTCCAAATTGTTTTGCAACAACAGTTCATCATAATATAGAGGTTACATTTAGTACCAACACTGATCTTTTTGAAGTGAGGTTACTTATCATTTATAAGTAGACTAATAGACCCTGCATTTGAAGCAGAAGCTACAATATGGAGCAACAGCTGAGACATTCTGCTTTTACCTACCAGCACTCATAATGTATTCTCTGAAGAAAGGACAGCCAAACCAGATGGGCATGATATGAAGATATGGAGTAAGCCCAGGAAATAAATTTTTGAAACTTGGACCGGTGCAAAAGTTTCCGAAGGCTCCAGCTACCAGGACCCCATGAGGGTGAAAGCCAAGTAAGTAGTTGTGATTTGGGTTCAGATCTGAAGTTTTTATAAGCTGAAAAATAGAGTCAGTGGAAGACATTATAATACTTATCTCAAAAACAACAAGTATGGAGATTGCACATTGACAGGACACAGAACTGATGACAATTCATTTCCTTCTGAGCACTTTAAACTATTGTCCCATTTTACAGATGAACAAGGTTTAAATAGATGTGTCTCAAGACAGCATGTGTAGCATTTACTGTGCTGAGACACTATCTTGTGACCCAACAGTCCAAATAGAAAACCAGGCCCTGTCCCTTTCTGTCACTAAATCTCAGATTTCCCATATTTAAAGAAGAAATTAAGTTCACCCTGGAGCAAGTATTAGAATTTCACTAAAGATGAGTCTTAGATGGCTGTCCATGCTCATGGCTATTCAAGCTGTCTCTGTTCCAATGTTTACAGTTCTGTGAGGAACTTCTTACTCACATGAATGGGAAAGTACTCCCTGAAGTACTTCCAAACACTCCAGCTTCTGACCCATTGGGACCGTCTGCCTCCAGCACATGGTGTTTCCCAGTCGAGGTAGAGCCACAGCAGGTACAGAACAGCAAGGAACCAGAAGTTGCCCAGGATCAGGATCACAAAGAATCCACAGCAAAACTCTGCTACAAGATACAAAAAGGGAAACCATAGCAAGCATTAACTACACCTGTCTCCTCTTAAGACCCTGAATGTCCAGCCCTGATATTTTTTTCATGGATATTCCTCTAAATGCATACAAATTGAACTCAACCTACTCCACATTGTGTTCTTACACTGATGGTGAAACATCTCAAAGGTGTATCATCTCGGTCTATTATTTCTCCCTCTACTGTAAAACAGGACATTTGGTAAATAATGTTTGGTAGAGAGCATCTTGTTTACCTAAGCCGGAGTAAAAGTACACTCAAGAGCTAACAAGGATGTGATGCTCCAGGGAATGAGAAGAAGAAAAAGCAGAGCTATGGAAGGAAAGAAAAAAAGGGGGCCACAGCACCATCTCTTTTCTAATGAAAGCAGTGTTGGGAAATAATTTTTCCATTCTGTTTTTTAGCTTCTCTAGCTACAATATGAGAATAATAGTTCTAATCCCAGTCAAAAGTGCTGTCACTGGACAAAGAGATCCACTAGACAAGACCAAAACATCAAGAGGTTCCACTTCAGCCACTAAACATGTCACTCTCAGTGAAAGTTCACCACTGCTATGGGAACACAACAGTAGTTTTAAGTCCTGATTCTTCCAAACCCAGGTTAGTAAGAATCCTAACATCCTGCTACAATAATGATACATAAGAATTGTATTATACACAATTCAAAGAGCAAGAAAACGTTGTTTGGTTAAACACAATGTGCTACTTTAGGACTCAACTCTCAAATAATTATTCAGGGAAAGACTATGGAAACTTCATATTTGTAGAGCTTGCAGAATTTTACACTACTGGAGCAATTTGAGCAGCCCTGGACAGAGCTGGCTGAAGAGCAGTACAGAGGTACCTGCTGCTCTCTGCCCTGTGGTACCCCCTGCAGCAGCTCACTTGCTCTGACACTTCCTGAAAAACCCATCAGGCTCATGGATCAGATGCTGAACTCCAGGTTTGCAAGGGAGCCAGGGCTTTAGCATCATGTATTTATAGAATGGCAAGCAAAACAGAGCCAGTCCTCACTGGAAGACTCAACAGGCAGAGTTGCAGGAAATAGGCATTTTTCAGTGATGTTTTACAGAGCAGTAGTAGTACTTTATGTCTCCCAATTGACTGGCTTTCATGAGGGCAATATCCTGTTAGGTCCTAAGACAAATTACACCAGTGAAACATACTGAGCTAAATACACCCATAAACAAAGCAGAATAAAATAAAAAACCAAACAAGCAAAAACTAAAACAAAACAAAAAACAACCAAACAACAGAAGTACTTCAGGCAATAATTTGGCTAACACAAGGTAAATATTGCAAGAACAGAAAACTATGAAACAAGCAGATGGAGCCACAGTAGAAACCATTCATCCTAGTTCAGATCACCTTCATTCAAGAGAGATATTACTTGGGCATTGAAAACTCACAGTGGATTCCCTAGACTAACCACATTTCGAGCTGCTGAAATTCAGAGTTTAACCTGGCCTAATGACACTTGCATTTCCTCCAACCTGAATACTTTTTTTGAACTTCAGACAACTTGTTCTTGGCCTAGTTTCACTGTGCCTTCAGAATAGAAATTGATATCTTTTCATGGGGTAACTGAGAACTACCACAAAATCCAGAAGCAGACAGAGAAAGCGAAGTTTCTGATTAGATTAAGAAAGAACGGGATGAACATTCACATTTCTGGCAGGGTATGAGCAGAAAATTAAGGAATTTCTGAGGGAGAAGGAAACAACTATAACCAAACCCAGGAGCAGGATCAAACCTACCAGGATACTCCATTCTTCAGTACAGAAGCTCACTGCTTCCTGCTCAAACAAGCAACCCCAGTTTTGCACAGAAAAGCACTTCAGTGAGAGCTCTTGAAAAATACAACTGAGACTCACAGACCTCCGAAGTCAAAGTGGAAAACTCACAAGAGCTGCAACAAGTTTTAAGGAACATCACTAACACAGGACAAGTAACACAGGTGAAAGATGACACTCAATACCACTGCTCCAGATTGAAAAATCACTGGGAATCCCACACCAGGACCACTTCAAAATAGGGCACAGAAATCTTCTGAGGATGAGTCACTACCTGTTCTTTGAAGAAGAGATTCTGAAACTACAGAAATTCCTAGGAATGCTAATCAGGACAGGATGCTAAGGTTCACAGTTTAAGCTTGAATGAGAAGTTTTTTAAATCACCATAGATCTATTAATTTCAAGCTGTATTGCAAAAATTGGTAAATATTTATATTTCCTACCCTTCCTTTCAAAAGTATTTTTGGCTCAATGCAGAATCACATGGGGTTTTGCTATCAGTTTCCAAGCCAAGTAGCTGAAAGGTGTTTTGGATCAAAGCATCCTTGCTGTGGAAGCTAATTAAATCAGCAGTGAGAGGGCCCAGATATCAGCACTTAATCCTATGCAGACATACATGAGATCAACAAGCATTCCTGAGTGCATGCAAGGTATGGGGAGATAAGTGTGCTGTTAGCACTTCCCAAGGAGAGCACAGCATCTGTAGGACAAAGTCGATTACTGCATTCCCAATGAGACATGTGGCAAATTCCTTTTGCCATACCTCCTCATTATTTCAATGCATTAGCAGCCTGCAAGGTGAGTTAAACAGTGATGACTCAAAACCAATGAGCCTACAAACACAAACCCGGTGTTTTCTCCTTCAGACAAGACAGTGAGTAAACAAATGACAACCATTTTACCTAAATTCATAAACAAATTCCAGGCAAAAGGTGAATAACTTGGAATTCATCAGTCTACTATATCACTGCATCCTCGAATGTAATCCAGCATATGCTGTAAACATAATTTTTTGGTAGAATTTGAATTAAAGCTTTGAAAAATACCTCTATGCTGTATTGGAATAGTAAAGGGGAAATGAAATACAGATTAAAAGACAAATCACTGCCATGGGACTCTGAACATTGTGTTTCCCAGCCAATGTGCGTGAGTCCCTTTTCCTCCATTTCCCATTTACAACACGTGGATACTCATCTGTTGCAACAAATGGATGTAGTGTTAGCTAGCAGCATTGGAAGCCGACCTGCCCAGTGATGTTTGAACACCTGATGCTCCAATCATTAAATAGGCTCTGAGTTTGCAGCTGTGGGCACCAAATTCATCAAATAGTTAAAATACCACAGAACAAAATACAGGTGATGCCCACAATTGGAAGTTCCAAATGCATTTGTAGTTACTAAGGAGGCAAAAACGTTTGAGTAATATCTATTGTGAGGCCCACCAAATGTAAAATTGTCCACTGGAAGAAAAGCCTCCCATTAGTCTCAGAGCAGTCACAAACCATGCCTGGACAGTGCAGGTGTGTTCCAGAAGCCGAGGGTGCTGGTCTCAATCCAACCCGCACTACAGTGCCCCAAAACCCAATGCAAAGCAGCTCACTTCAAAACCTCCAGCCAACAGCTTGGGACAGCTCTGAACTACAAGCCAGTCCCTGCTGTTTCCCACATGCTATTAGCAAAGTTTTCTCTAAGCACATTATGTTGCTATGTCTTAAATGAGATGTAGACTTTCAGAATTGAGCAATTTGAATCATCTCACCAAGGACATGATACACAAAGAATCTTTATTCCCCTGGCATTCTATAGGATACACAGGTAGAGATGTGATTTTTTAATATTGTACTTCTCTGGGCTTTATGAGTACATGTGCATACCAATACACAAGGTGAAAAGCTAATTTCTTACATCAGTGAACACAAAGGGGAAAAAAAACCAAAACAAAACAAAAAGAACATATTCTTCAACAACCACGTTGATGTACCTACAACAGGCCAATGCTTCCCTCACCTTTAGTTTTCACAGCAGCAATGACTCTGAGCTGGGTTAGGAACAGAACACTGGAGGGAATACACAAGGAGAGTTGCACAGTGATGTTTTCATCCCTAATGAACATTTGCTCCTCTCTATTATCCCTCAGGATACCACTGATAAGTAGATTTTGGCATTAAAAAAAAAAAATTATTTTCCCTGTTTAGTGGATTCTTTCATGTGAGAAAAGAAAAAAAAATTAAGTCAGCCTTAATTTCTGGAAATATTTTCTAAATTATTTATAAATTGTACAGAAAGTGATAAAAATCTAAACAAAGTAACAAATACAGCAAATGGACTCCAGAAGTCCCACCAAAGTAAGACCTGAAACAACAGGCAACACCTGAGACGAGGCAACCTGCCAAGGCAACAGTAAGCAAGTTCATGCCTCTGCAGCTTTTACACACACAGTCTCTTTTTTTTTTTTAAAAATGGAGCCATAGTGTTAGTACTACCCTGTTTAAAGTCTACTAATCTGTACAATTCTGTCAATATACAAATTTCCACCAGGAGCACAGGAACTTGCTGTCACTTTTTATCCATGGCACATATGGACTCCTCAGCAAAGAAAAAGCTGGGAATTTATTTAAGTTAACTTCACTGGAAAATTTTTGAAGTCCACAGGAGTTTGGTATCCATCCCCAGGACTGAGGTGGTCAGGTGGCCAGCATTTGTTGAGTATGTATCAGTCTCCTGTAGTGGAGGGCTTTTGTCAAGTTACTGGTTACAGCTGTGAGCCCCAGTCACAAGGATATTTGAGCACTCCTACCAAGGCAGCTGTATTTCAACAGTGCTATGATAACAAATACAAACCCTCAGATGCCAAGGTTTGGAGGCTTGTTTACGCTGAAATTTGGTTGCAGTTCCCAAGACCTTGTACTGGCAAATACTGATAAACTACAGATACAGAGCATTAAGCATCACTGACTTGCAGATAGAGTGGTCTGGATACCATAAATCTGAGTTACTAATTACCAAATCCCAAAACAGCATGCCAAATTTAGTCTACATATTTACTGTTTCTTTTATTTCTCCACCCTCAGTTATGTTCACATACACGTTGCCAAGCCAAGGTCTCTGGCCTGATGCAGCACAGCCATTTTCTCTTCTTACTCTGGAGAGATACAAAGATACACACATATATGGTTAAATTCCCTCCCTAAGACACAGGTAGCAGAGGCAGTCAAGCATCACTAAGTATGCTGCTATTCTCTGTGATCACACTTCAGTCCCTACCCATGGGCCAGCAATAAACTTCATGCACAGATGAATCTAGACTAACAATACCAAGCAGCAATACCTGCCAGACTGCTAGGATAGGCTCATGGAACTTACCTGAGGTTTCTTAAGTATTAAAAGAGTTTTTTAAAAAAGGCATTGAGGAAGAACAAGACTGTATTAGTTAGCCAGGTATAGCTGATGAATTAAATCAACACCAGATAACAAACCACCATGTCATGTTTGGGGAAAAAGTTATTATTTGCTTTAGCTGGTTACACTGACACCTGATTTCTCAACACAGAAGTGACTTTTTATTCCAGCAGCAATATCTCACCCTGTGGCAAATGTTTCATCATTTCTATTCCTTTGGGGAAGCCAGATCCACAAGCCCAAACTATCTCCAGCAAGTTCAATTAACAGACTGTTTCATCCTACATGCACAGAAGTTTAATCACTAGAAAACAGGATGTACCTTAATATATAACAATGTCTTCAGGATGTTATTTTGTGGCTTCATGCAGATTAAAGTATACCTTATATACTGATTTTGTATGTGTTTTGCTAGTAAACACAGGTGTGCCAGCAAAACAGTCACTTCCTAAATCCCCAGTGAGGAGACCAGCTGGACTGTTGGTGCTCAAAAGTGAGCCTTAGAAGATGCATCATTCTGCCCTACCACCAGTTCGTTTAGGAACAAAACACTGGTACCCCTGTCCTAGAGTTAAACTATCATTTTCCTCTCTCATTGTCTGACCCAAGACACCACCACTCCACCAAAGTTACCTAGCTATGTATTTGATTTTGTAAATGCTGTTGTGGGTTTCTCAAACAACCACACACGCTAAAACTCCACTGTCCCTCTTCAAATCAGGTGTGCAGAAGTTGGTAGAGAAGCCCACCAACCCACTTCCTTGATTTATTTTCTCAAAAATGCTGTCATTTGATTTGTGCACATGAGAGAAAAAAGAAAACAAAAGGCTAAAGCACCTGCAAAGCAGCACTTGAACCAAATATTTTTTTTTTTTTAAATTCTTTTGTCTTTAGATGAACCCTTTGATCTACCTCCTGCCTCACCTCCTGGTGCAAACTGACCCTCACAGACAGATGTGCAGTACTGAGGCTCACAGCTCACACACCAAGGATAAATCACTGCTCAGTTACTGTGAAAGAAACAAAAAACCTACACCTGTTCCTAACAGGATACCAGACATCCTGGTAAATGCATAAAATTAATTCAAACTTCTTAATAAAAACATTTCCAAGCTTAAAAACAAAGATTTAATCCTAAACACCAAGGACATCTATTGTATTCATTGACAGTGACAATTTCTTTTGTGTATGTGTACCATGAAATCTATGGTACAAAAATGGCAGTGATGTAACCTCTTTGCTTTGTCGATCCAGCAGCACTTACAGATTTAATTTCTCCAGGTGACTTTCTGCCTGGGGTTGGGCTGGGCAATGGCACAGAGCAACCCAGAGCAGACAGCTTCACAGTGAGACATGATGTGCGTGCTGCATGAGCTTGGAATGGGGCCAGACCTGCCCCAGGACTGTCAGTCCCTGGCCAAGATGATGAACCTCTAATAATAGTAATTACAGGCATAAAACTACCATCTATCAAAATTGTTTCTTTCAGCTTTTTTTCCAAAGTAGGTACTATGAAGTTGCAAAACTTCATATATTTGCTGTTTCAGCAATATAGCACTAATGGCTTGACATTATGCTTTAGCCGCAAGCTGGTTTAGGTATCTGCTTAACATAGCAAGTAATAGCATCATTTCAGCATTTCCTCATTTTCAGATTTTCTAGCTTTAGTTTTCTGGACTCAAGACTGATAACATGTTTCATTCAAAGGACAGAAGCCCATTTAAAACACTTTTGTTTTTCGTGGAACTTATACCTAAGCTTTTTTTGGCCTGCTGCATTTAAGAGAACATAAGATAGAAAACCATATTGCATTTTCAGACAGCACACTGTGGGAATCTGTTAGTGGGCATTTCTGTCATCTAATCCAGAAGCTCATGGTATTTCAGAACTTATTTTTGCTACTGGTGTCATGCCCCTGGATAACGAACAGAGAAATCACTATTACAATGAAAACTTGTCTTTTCCCTTTGAGGGTGAACTTTGGCAGCTTGCAGCACAGAACAAGGAAGCACAGGAACTTACAGCCAGAATTTTAAAGAGGTCCCTTTTGTATGTAATGAAATTCTGTGCACATCTGTACAGCTTTTTTGGGGCAGAGACACGTTTACTCTGCCTACGCTGTACAGCAGAAGCAATGGATCTGTAATGCAGACCCAGCCCAGGATGATACGCTGCATTAAGAAGCAGAACTTGCTTGTACCATTCTGCTGCAGCTATTTTTTCAGTATTTGTTGACTGATTCGTTCTTTCTACAGTGGGGATAAGATTCAGTCTTCAACAACCATTGCATGTCTGTATTTCAGGCCAACTTCCAAGCAGCCTTTTAGCAAGAGGGCATTTTTAGTCATCAATTCCACAGTCTCAGAAAACTATGCAGCATTACAACAAAGCAAGCCTTGAGAGCAAGGGCTTTTTACATTTCTCAGCCAGGAAGATAAAACCAATGCTTGGTTTTTTGAGTCTTCCGTCCAAGTCACTTTATGAATTCCAAGTTGTAATAGACTCACATTGCCCTTACAGCTTACTCAGTGTGACAAACCACATTTTCACATCACTGCCTAGATTTAAAGGCTATCACTAACCAATTCAGCTTTTGTCATTCAAGGCACTAATTTTTAGAGTTATCTTACTCTATCTGTTAGTCCTATTGTTCATTTTACTAAGCCATGGCACCTTACCGCATACCTAGATGGACAACTTTAAGAGGTAAGCCAGTACCCCAGGTGTTCACTGCTCTAAACAGAATACCTGTCTGTAACACCAATCATTAGTTATCATACGGCGTTATCTGTTCATGTTTTCACATGCAGATATTTAACACAAGACAGACTGGATCTATACAAGATATTGCTTGCCATAAACTAGTTCCAACCACATACAAACACCCAAGCAAGACCTAAGCCTCCAGTGTATCCTCTGATGAACTTGCACAGTACTTCAGTTGTACTGGGGCATCCCCTCCATGACTTGAAAGTGGCACTTTTGAATTTAGAAACAATGTTTCTACATTTTGTCTGCTTAGCAGGAAAAAAAAAAGCCAAAAATCCATACATAGAGGCCATCCAGAATATCAGAAACCAGCCCATTTTTCACTGCTTTAAGTCATTTAGGATTCAGCCACCTGAATTTTCCTGTAGCTAAACAAAACTTTTTGGCCAGATCACTCTGACTGCCATATGATTGAAAGCATATACCTATGAAATTACCAGGTCACCTTGGAGAGCTGTCGAGATAAACATCCCTGTGAAGAACAAGCTTATTAGAAGCTCAATTACTATTAGAATCAATTTGTTCACCAAAATCCAAACATTCTTGCAAACGGATCTTTTCATAGTCACGTGCACTCAGTATACCCAACCAGCCATAAAACCATTTGCTTGTTGATTTTCCTTGACATTTATTCCCAGGTAGTACCAGCTGCAGAAGACAGCTGCCTACTTCTCCTGCTGACCTGCAGCAAGAGTGGACTTCCTGCAGCCCAATCTCTTCCAGTAAGCTCTGAGGGATGTATTTTTCTGCAGCAGCATTGCTACTCTAGGATAAAAAATTGCTTTCTTCCATTGCCACTGAACTTTCACTGCATTATGAGACTGGAATAATGGTGCATACCAAGATCTAATTCAATAAAAGAAAATTAGAAGTACAGACTATTTACAATGTAGACATAAACATAAACTGTTCATAGTCTAATTACATATAATTCAGAGGTAACAAAACAGCCAAATGATAAGGATAAACCTGAAGATGCTTCATACCCTCCATGTTTCCCTCACATACATAAATCTTTCATGTGTGGACTAACAGCCTAAAAAAAAAAAAGTCATCTGAAAGATATCAGACTGTCTGAAGGATAATATATTTGTAAGACATACAAGGAAGATAAGTGCACGTTCCTTGTAAGTCCTAAAGCATAGATAATCGTGAAACATTCCAACATTTGCAATAAGGCACAGGTAGTCAGTTTGCTCTACTCAGAACAGACTATTCAATAACCACTTCCCAATTTACACAATCCATGGATTTAATCTCAGAGAGTTAAGGCTTATTTTACCTTATCAAGTGACCCATCAAGTTCAAGAGAACTACCCATGTAGATAAGATTTGCTGCTCTGAATAGGTGTTTAGTAATAAGTGTCTATTATGATTTAGGAACACTAATTACAGAGGAACAATCAGTGGAAAAAGTTTACCAAATAAAATTGTTACAAACACTTTCTTAAAGTGAGGACATTTTTCATATGTTTACAGAAATGACTGCATTTGAGCCTTATGATGACCCCTATTAATTCTCACCACCTAGTTAAATGAGAATTTTATTGAACTACAGTATATAAAGTTATTTTACAAAATTGCAAGAGAAAACAGCATCAGTCATGTACCAGACTTTATGCTTATATTCAATAAAAACTTACTGTGAGAAACCTAGAGGGCGTCTCAATAAGAAGACACAGTCACCAGCTATTTAGGATCACATTTGAAAAAGAACTCATAGAAAGAAACAGACCATAAGAAAGAGGAAAAGCCATGCAGAGCTTTAAGGGGAGGAAGAAGCGCGTTGCTCTTGCCCGCCCGGGGAGCTGCTCTCCTGCGGCCCCTCTGCACCCACGTGGAGCCGCGGGGCGGCACAGGGCGATGTCCACAGGTAACGCCGGCCACGGAAAAAGCCCGATTCTCGCTCTCTTCCCTCTGGAGCAAGGGTAGGAAGGAGGAAGGCTGTTACCCAGCAGGAGGAAGGAGAAGATCCACTGCAGCACGGCGACTGTCTGGATCCTCCTCTTCAGGGGGATGTTGATGGGGGCGAACTCGACCTTCATGCTGCCGGCGGGAGCGCGGTGCGGGGAGGACCTGCCGGCTGCAGCCCCAGCCCGGCCCGGCCCGGCCCGGCCCGCCGCACCTGCCCGCTGCGCTGTGCCGGCCCCGGGGGCGGGGGACGGGGAGCTGGCACCGCCCGCCGGGCCGGGGGACTCCCGACCGACCGACCGACCGCGGGGCAGGAGCGGGGCAGAGCCCGGGCGGGGACTGGGGGCTGGCACGGCCCCTCCTGGGGCGCGGCTCCCGCAGCCCGGCCCGCACGAACCGCGGCGCCGAGACACCCGCGGCTCTGCCGGGGCGAGCCCCGCGCCTGCGGGGCCGGCTGGGTGCGTACCCCGACACCGGGGGACAGGTGTGTCCGCACCCCCAACACCTGCGGGGCCAGGTGTGCTCGTACCCCCGACAGCGGGGGCCAGCTGTGTTCGCACCCCCAATACCTGCGGAGCCGGGTGGGTGCGTACCCCGACAGCGGGGGACAGGTGTGTCCGCACCCCCAGTACCTGCGGAGCCAGCTGTGTTTGTATCCCCAGTACCTGCTGGGCCAGGTATGTTCGCAGCCCCGACCCCGGGGGTCCAGCTGTGTTCGCACCCCTGACATCGGGGGACAGGTATGTTCGCTCCCCTGACATCGGGGGCCACGTACTTTCGCACCCCCAGCACCCGGAGGGCAACCTGTGCTTGTACCCCCAGCACCCGGGGGGCCAGGTATGTTCGCACCCCTGACATCGGGGGCCGGCTGTGATCGCTCCCCTGACATCGGGGGCCGGCTGTGATCGCTCCCCTGACATCGGGGGCCGGCTGTGCCCGCCCCGCGCTCCCCCCGGCTCCGGGCGGGTTTTCCCTCGCAGCGATCGGGGCGCCGGCGCTGCCGGGAGCGCTTAAGGCTCTTACCATTAAAGAGCTTAGGGAGCTGACCCAGCAGCCTTCGGGGTCAAGCCTGTCGCTGCTCACTAAACCCGCACACGCACAGCCTCCTCCCGCGGCCGGGAGGGCCCGTGACGGGGGTCGCCAAAAAGGTAATAATTATAAACAACAATCCCAGAGTGAGAAAGAAAACACACGGCGAAACCCGCACGGCTGAGCCCGACCCCCCGCGGGGACCGAGTCCCGTGTGGGGACAGGGACGGGGACAAGGGACAGGGACGGGTCTGGAACAGGGACAGACACACACATGGACGGACACACGGACAGACACACACACGGACGGACACACGGACAGACACACACACGGACACACGGACAGACACACACACACACACGGACAGACAGACAGACAGATACACACACACACACACACACACACGGACGGACACACGGACAGACACACACGGACAGACAGACACACACACACACGCACACACACACGGACGGACAGACAGACAGACAGACAGACACACACACACACGGACACCCCCGCCCCCCCCCCGCCGCACCACGGGGTCCCCGCCGCCGGGCCGATGTCACGGCCGTAGCTGCCCGCGGCGCTGCCGGGGCCCAGCGCGCCGCTCTCCCCGCGCTCCCCTCCTTCCCCCGGGCGCAGCGCACGGGCGGAGCGGCCCCGCAGCCGTGCCCATGCTGTACCCGCGCTGTGTCCGCGCGGTGTCCGCGCCGCGGAGCGCGGGGGGCGGTGCGGGCGGTGCGGGCAGCGCGGGCAGCGCGGCGGGGCCTGGCGGGGCCTGGCGGGGCCTGGCTCGCGGCGCAGGCGCATGCGCGGTGCGCGGGGCCGCCATCGCCATGCCGACCGTGAGCGTGAAGCGAGACCTGCTGTGGAAGGCGCTGGGCAGGAGCTACAGTGAGTGACCCGGGGGCGGCACATCGCCCCTGAGCGGGCACGGCCGGGGGGGCACGGGGGTCGGACCGGCCGCCGGGGGGGCGCGGCGGGTGCCCCCGGCCCCGCGGGGACATTGCCCACACGGGAAATCAGATCCAGGCGTTCCCGAGCCGCGGCCTCTGGCTGGCGGTGTCACTGTCGTGTTGTAGGAACTGGT
Organism: Xenops minutus; assembly: GCA_035221455.1. Classification (NCBI taxonomy): domain Eukaryota; kingdom Metazoa; phylum Chordata; class Aves; order Passeriformes; family Furnariidae; genus Xenops; species Xenops minutus. The sequence continues at coordinate 17,542,385 of JAWWEE010000010.1, forward strand.
TAAACTCAAAGAGATGGGCAAAGCAGGCAGGGAATGAATGCCGTGGGGTTTATTCGGCCCCCGTTTCCTGGTTCTTTAGAAACGTGATTTAAGGACTCCAGGGCCGAAGGAGCGTTCAGGGATTATTTAGCCCGCGCAGGAGCCGCGGCTGTTCAGGCAGATCCCCATGGTCGGGTCAGGGCTGTGTCGCTCGCACGGGACGACGAGTCTACAGTAATATCTTACGCTGGAAATGCTGCGTGACACAGTTGATGCAACCTCCGTGTAATGAGCTGACTGATGCAAATAGGAGCAGTTGGCAGAAGCTGCCCAGTTATCCCTCCTGTTCTCATTATCTGTTCAGGCCAGAGCTGCTCTGGCAAGCTTTACTGACGAGCTAAGCTCCAAGGCTCAGAAGCCACTGCTGGGACTGTAAGAATACCATGTCAGTACATGTACATGTACTAAAGAAGCTGCTAATCAGATGCAAATATAAGAACAGTTCTGTAAGTTACTATTACGGACTTTTTTTTCAAAATTGTATTTGTTATCTTGTTTGAAAACACTCAAACACACAAAAAAATTAGGCCTGAGATCTGATTATTAACCAAAATTCACCTTCTTCCTTCACAGCGGATGAAGAATTTGATGAGCTTTGCTTCGAGTTTGGTTTGGAGCTCGATGAAATTGTAAGCGGTGTTTTTATTTGTTGCTTTTTCAGTAGAGATAGCGTACTGACAGCATTTATATTTGGTAAAAGTTTGTACTGCATTCCCAGCATATTCCTTGGGATAGTGTCGTAATAGACTGTTTTAGCACAGGTATTTTGAACCTGAAAAAAACCCATCAAACATACAAAAATTACTTCCTTGGAAGGGGGACACTCCAAGAGAGCATATTATGATACTTTCTGGAGGTCATCACACTGTGCCACTTGTTCTTTAGTCTCTGGTCCCATTTTATTTAGCAGCATAAATATGGCCACAGACCATGTATTGATATTTTACAAGATCTGTTTGGCTTTGTTTTGTATGCATTGTTCTGGGCAATATCCACAAAAAATATGTTTGTCTTGGACATTGTTACCTAACTTGTAACTAATTTGCTAGTCCTGATAACTGTATCCATGTAAATCTTGTTCAAGTAGACCTGTTTTGGTTTTGCATTTTAATTTTTTGATCTTTTAATGACATTTATCAAAAGACGTCTGTACACATCATGTGTTATGCTTTATTTCAGAACAAACTTGATTATGACAAGTCAATCTATTGCTGAACATAAGATCTCAGTTCTCTACTGGGATCTGACAGCCTGAAGACCCTTGCTTCTATAATATATATTTATTTTTTTAATTTTAGTATTGGATTTTTCTTTTGCTTTACAGTCTCTGAATCTGAGAAGAATGTAATTTCTTGTGTTTGGTGTGCCCATTTGCTGTATAAATCCATATTACAGCATTAGACTTCTAAATGCAATTTTTCCTGTATTGTATCACTGTCATGCTCCTGTCAATGTGAAGTGATTCCAGGTTAAAACCAGATTTTTGCTTAATTTCAGACATCTGAGAAAGACATTATAATTAAAGAAAAGGGCAAGGAAAAGGCAAAGGGTGCATCTGATGTGGTTCTCTACAAAATTGATGTTCCTGCCAACCGTTATGATCTACTTTGCCTGGAAGGGCTGGTCCGAGGACTGCAGGTCTTTAAGGAAAGGTAAGGCAGAGTTGTGAGATTCCTGTGTGGTTTGTTATTTGTTGAAATACGAGTCCATTTCTGGTCAGTAAATAAACTTTCTACTTATTTGGATTATGAGTATGATTTCATGTGTAGATCAGATTCATCAGATGTTCCTCTGGACAGGATCTATTGTATAACTTAAAAAGACTAGACTAGGCTGTTCCTGGGTTTTGGATCTGTTCTAAAAAAATTTTAACTGCTGTTCCACTTGAGAGTTATCCTCTGTAAAAAAACTCCTACAGCAAAACTTCCTTGTGATCCTTTCTAATAAATACCAAAACAAATAATTTATATCACTTTTCTGCTACAACTTTATCTTCTTGAGTCCTTCCTTTCTAGTTCAGTAATTGCCATAGGAAAAGAGTTTCGAATGGTTAGCTAATTGCATGTCAAGAAATGTTACCAAGAAAGTTTTCTCCATATCACTGCTGCTACGTTTCTAAAATTTCCTGCATTTGGGGAACTTATTTTTTTTCAGTTACAGACTTACTTCTGGTTTTGTTTTAGGATAAGTGCCCCTAGATATGAAAAGATAATACCAGCTGAGGGTGAAGTTCAGAGGCTGATTATCACTGAACAGGTAAAAAAGTGTTTACTGCACCTCTGTAAATGTTTTGAGAGTTGCTGAAGTAGCAAGATCTGTATTAGTACCAATTTTGTAAGAGCAGTGAGACTAGAAATCTTATTTGCAGAACAAGAGCTAAAGAAATTTAGATATCTCTACTCATTGTGATTTATTTTGGAAGGGAAGGAACAATAGACTAATTATTTTGGGTGAACCTAAAGCAGAACAAATCAAAATTTCAGGTGCTCACATTGCATTGACCTTCTGGGCCATTACACAGTGTATTGGAAAACTCCTGCTCTCTACGAACCTGGATTGGGTTTATTTAATTTTTTTCCTCTTTGGAATTCAAATGTCTTTCCATGAATTTTCGTTTTGACTGCTACTTTACAAAAGAGGACTTTATGAAGAAGAGTGCACATTTAATCAGCTGGAGTTTTGTATATTCTGTGTACTTAAAATGTACATGTTGTTGTTGTCAATTGCAGACTACCCAAATCCGTCCTCATGCTGTAGCTGCCGTCCTCCGTAATATAACTTTTACCAAGGATCGTTATGAGAGTTTCATTGACCTCCAAGAAAAGCTACACCAAAATATTTGCAGGTTAGTGCTTAAATTTAAACTATTGTATAGTGTTTACGTTTATGATTTTATCACATGGTCAGGACCGCACATCCCCATTGTAGAGTGGCATTGTAGTTATGCTAAGAGAAATCTATAACAGCTATCTTGTTCGTTCTCATTTCTTTGCCTGTTTCTGCCCTCTGTCAGTATTGTTCAACAGAAATAGCTGTTACAGCTCATATAACAACTGAGACAGAAGCATTTTGCAGCATTCCCACTGGACTTACCTTGACTGTTGTGTTATTAACATTTGTAACACTTGTAAAATAATTTCTAGGCTTCTCAAAATTATCCTACTTTTTCAGTAAGTTCTATGAGTGCATGGAAGTACAGAGCATCATGAGGTACTATCTTTAAGAAACTCTAAGTATTACTAGTAAAATCATTATTTTATCTTCTTTCTTTCTTCCTAGGAAAAGAGCATTAGTAGCAATAGGTACCCATGACTTGGACACCATTTCTGGTCCATTTACCTTTACAGCCAAAGCACCTTCAGAAATTAAATTCAAGCCCTTGAATCAATCCCAAGAATACACAGCCCCACAAATTATGGATCTGTATAGGGTAAGTGAGACTTTTCAGACTTGTTGCACTAAATGCAGGAGGACAAATTTCCAAGGTTTGTCTCTCATATCCTTATTACTGAGAGTTGTTTTTACAAATAATACACAGTTATCTTCTGTAGCTTCACAGCGAACATTCCACATTTTGCTTATTCATGAGGAATGCATGGTAATATTTTATTTTTATTGTCTATGAGAGATATGTTGTGGTGTTTTTGGCTAAGCACAGCTCTTAGAACACTGAGTTTGATAGTAACCCTCTGATTTATTAACACCAAGACTGGTTTTCATGATGCTCTTAGTAATACTGGAAAAGGGTTGTATATTTATCGGTCTACACTTGTAAGATACTGGGTGTACAAAGCTGGGAAAAGTTTGGGGTAAATACTATTTTGTTTAATGCTACTTTCATTGGGCCAGTTTACTTGGGGAAGATGTTGGATTGCACACATACTGATCATAGAGACAAATCCTTAAATATCTCTAAAGATGAGTAAGTGAGCTAGGAAACAAGGGATATCAGAGAGACTAAAAGGAGATGATGTTTTTGGCACAGCATATACCTATGTCATTGGAACAAATGTAAATTTTTAATCAAATTCAAGTGTACCAGTATTCAGCAATTTATAATTAAAAGTATTACATAGTAAGTATTATATAATGAAAGTGTTATATAATTTTTAAGACTTTTAAGGAAAGTTCCTATAAGCTAAGGATGTCTGGAAACCAAATATGTGCTCTGGTGAACAAGGGCATTGTCTGGACAACATGGCCTATGCATGTTTGAGAGAATCTTTAATAATTTTTAACACGTATGAAGAAAACAAAAAATCTAGTTCTCTCATTTCAAACTTCTGCTGAGAGCAAAAAGCCTTTGCTAGTGAAGTACGTAGCTCTAAAACCAATCCTTCCTCCTTTCAAAATTCCCCTTAGTCTCTCAGCAAAGGTTTGTGGCTCTGTGGAAGTTCACACATGAGATAAAGTGAAATGTAGGTTGTACTTTGTTTCTCCAGACTGACAGTCACCTCCGGCACTATTTGCCTCTGATTGAAAACAAGCCACGTTATCCTGTCATTTATGACAGCAATGGTGTTGTTCTCTCCATGCCACCAATCATCAATGGTAAGATTAATTCATGACTTGTTTGTACTGTCACTGCTGTTTTGTGTGAGTTAGTGTCTGACAGAAACACTGATGTGTAATTGGGATTATTGTGCTTTCTCAAAATTGTTTCGCTTACAATGTCATATAATTTTCTTTTCTTCGTTCAGTTTAAATGCAACCAAAGTTTTTGCTCCCTCCATAGGCTGTTAGTGTTCCTTCTCATCCTCATCAAGAGGATGTAAAAGTTCCACTGCAAACCTCTACATTTAGCATCTTGTACCGTTCTATAACTCAATAAAGTTCCTTGTGACAGCAACTTTTGTTAGGAAAGCATTTGTTTAGCTAAAAGAAACATGCAAGAAATTAGTTTGTAAACTGATTGACTGTGACTGATAACTAACTTTGTACTCCATTTTATGTGGTCACAGCAAGCAACTTTTCAGCTAGGTCTTAAATCAGTGTTTTTATCAGTGAACTAGTTTTTATGGATCCTATTGCTATCACACAAGTGATTTCACGAGGCTTTGAGGGCTTAAAAATAATAAATTAGTCTAGACTTTTTGCATTGTTTCTAGACATGGATTTCCTCTGAATGCAGAAGAAATGGGTGATTTTTGAGAACCACATTTACTGAAGCCATTTTATGGCATGACAAGAATTACTCCTTTATGAATGATATTTCAACATACTCTTATCTACATATACCTATATATTGAAATATAGGTCAAGAGTCAGTAACTTTCCCTACACTGACCAATAAATCTGCAGTGATAATCTCTTTGGATGTCTTTTTCCTAATTGACCTTATCCGGCTAACCCAAATCTTCTTAAAAGGCAGCTCCAACTCTCTGACAGGGACTGGTAAGAACAAGTGTTCTGAATTGAAGCTGGTGTCAACCACTGTGTCTGACCATTCTTTGTTAGGCTCATTCCAGCTTTTGTGTGTTCCATGTATAAAAGTGTTCCATTGTTATATATTGTTTATATTTTATCAATTTAAAATGTTGAGCAAAATTTAGTATCTGTCTCTGTTTTAGAGAACAGTATCTGAGAGAGGCTTCCAGGTTAAAGGTACTTTTTGAATGCAGTGTAAACATCTGTATTGGTTGTTTGGGTTATCTACAAGCGCTGAAGTGAAGGGTTATGTTTGCTTTGAAGCCAGTCCAGAAATGCCAAATACATTCCTTCTGCAAAGAGATGCAGCACAGCATTAAAAGGAAGACAAGATCCCTCAATCCTAGGATCTTCAGTGCACCAAACTTTCAGTCTAGCTGTGACCTAGTTTCTCAGGTAGAAAACTAAAAGAGGGAAGCTTGTCAAAGAAAGGAGGCAGGAATGCCTGTGTGTGTACAAGTGCTTCCCTTCACCTCTGGTGGAGTGCATCTGCATTAGTCAATGGTGCAGAGAAAGGCAAGAAGGACAAGGAGGTTGCATTTGGCATGATCCCATACAATTCTAGGACTCTCTGTGCCCATGGTGCATGGTTACCAGCAATGCAACTCACTCAAGGTATGCACTGCCTGTCTGTACCTAACAGGCAGTGCCAGGATTCCTTGTGGCTTACTAACAGAACCCCGCTTTTGTGGGAGTCTTTGCATCCAGTTTGAGAGAGAGACATTTTAGGTGCTTCTTCCAGAAACAAGAAACAGTTTTGAGTGCATCAGGGATGTGCTTCAGTGCACACCTCATGGCTCTGAAATAAAGCAAATTCATGCCTGGAAGGAATCCATACTGGAACGTAAATCACTAATGTAGAGCAACATATAATGTATTAGCAGACAGTGTCTCAAGGGATCTTGATTGTTCACAGAAGTAGCTATTGATAGTCATTAGTCTAAATCACTTTTTAAAAACCATTTCATTTATTCCTGCCCAAGGAAATTGAGCACTTTGCACATCTGATATAAATGTGAGACTAAATCCAGGGAAGGTGGGATGCTGTGACAGTGCAGAACCCCTTTGCTGACAGCAGATGGCCACTGTCCTGCTAGTTGGCTTTTTCATCTGGGTACTGGGATACCTGTAGATTCATGTGTCTTTTAGTGAAAATCATGACCCAGTCAGTGTGTCTGGCCTGCCTGTTTCATTTTTTAATTCGTAAATTCAAAAATAAAAAGAGTTGCTATTGCTGCTATTCTGCCAACAGTTGTGAATATTGGTGCAGTAGATAGTGACTCTTTTAATCTGCAGAAGATGACAATGATCTTTCTGAATCTCAGAATGAGTCAGTATTAGTGTTACTGCAATAAAAGTAATATTTCTTAATATGTTTTTTGTCTTCACATGTTTTAGGAGATCATACAAAAATAAGCCTGAACACCAGAAATGTGTTTATTGAATGTACGGGCACAGATATTACGAAGGTAAATTAATCTTTTCTGCTTTTGGTATGTGTTAATATCATTGTTTTCCCTTTGGGTGATAAGGCTCCAATACAAGAACCTACAATAACCAGGCATTTACTTTATGGAGCTAACCTTCCAATTCAAAAGTTGCAGGACTGTGGAATTCCCTTGATGCAGTTTTAGGCTTGCTCAATAGGCAGCATTGTGTTTTCACTGAATTTTAATTTTACTGTATCTTTACATGGACAGTAAGTGTTCAGCTTGTACAGGAAAGTAATTTAAGTAAATTAGTGGACTGTTTGTTCTTGTTATTCAGCACTTTTTCTAAATCTGAAAGGCTTTGAAAATTCACTAGGACTGCCTCTTTTGGCAGAACACTCTTTGTAAATAATCATTTTGTCTCCTTCTGAAAATTGGGGCCGAAGGAAGGAAGACAACAATTTTTCTTCATAGTTATCTTTTTCAAGCAGTGTTGCTGTGCAAATAGTTGCCAAATTCAGGCCTTTCCATATGCAAATTCTGTAACTCAAAGCTGAATCATGAAAGCCTAGCAGTTATAATTGCCTGTTCTTGAATATAGGTTGTGCATTCATTGATAGTTTCTCTAAAGTGTCTAACTTGATGCTTAAGAGCAAAACTGCTTTTAACTTACCCTACTGCACAATGATATGTTAACAACACAAATAAATTGCACATTGGGGAGTGGCTTCTAAGCAAACTAATAAATAACTGCTTCTTGCTACTGCTTGCCTTGACAGCAAAAGTAAAAATAATGCTGTTCTGTTTACATGAAGGAAATTATGCTGTCAGATATGAAAAAAAACCTTTGCAAGTAGAAAAGTTAATCTGAATCCCATGATTGTGTTCTGTTATACTGATCTCTTAAAATACTATCTGTAAAACAATTTTGCAGACAAGGTTATTTGATAACATACTACTAAACAATGCACAGTCCTTCAGCCTCTGCATTCTCACTTGAACTTCAGTGAAATGACTAATTAGACTGAAGGTTAGGAAGCCCCAGCTCCAAATGATAATCAAGACCCCGTGTATCTTCAGAACAGAAAAGACAAACCAATACTTCAGAACCTTGAAAACCAAGATTTCAAGTTTTTGCACAAATGTCTTTGCCTCAGAATTAAAACATCCATTAAAGTTAAATCTAGTATTCTAGACTGCTGTGATTTTGGCTAGGTTAAACAGAACAGAATGCAATGAGTGCAACACAAGATCTTCTCCCCATTATTTGTTAAGATATTTTGTCTACTTTAGCACAAGCAGATTACAGATTTCAGTGCAATTATTTTCTTTATTTTGTAGGCAAAAATTGTTCTTGATATTATAGTCACAATGTTTAGTGAATATTGTGAGAAGCCATTCACGTGAGTATAAATCTCCAGTCAGAGAGACATTACCTTTGGGCCAGGTGTTAAAAACATTTTTACTTCCATTTTTCTGTCTCTCTCAGTGTTGAAGCAGCAGAAGTAGTTTATCCCAACGGGAAGACCCACATCTATCCGGTAAGCATTGCATTGTGATACTTCTGTGTCCTTAAGGAAGGGATTTTATTTACACAGAGTCTAACAGGAGTGACATTGTTTTCTTTTTGTGCAGTGGCAGCATTTGCTGGTTCTGAGCTGTAAAAACTCAGCTTGGGACTACCTGTGTATCAGTGAGTCAGAGCCTTCTCTAACCCCATAGAAAGTAACTCACTTCCTCTTGTTTAGGAAACTCATTCTGAAGCTCCACTAATTCATTATATGGCTGAAAATACAAACTCACTGACATAGCTGTCAATCCTCCAAAAAGAAGGGTAGGGTTTAAAGTTACAGGTGCTAACTACTATTATGTTTTAGAGTGCATATGATAGGAATGTTTTCAGGAACAAGTAAAGATTGCTGTTCAAAGGTTATCATCTCTGTCTAAAGCCTTTAAAACCTATGTGTTCCAAATCAGGAAAAATTAATGCAGGAAGAGGTTCTTCAGCCTTAAGCCTATGGACAACTGAAATCAGCCTCAGCATAACTTACTTATCAGATCTGGAAGCTTTAGTGCCCTTCGGTTAAAATAACCTTGTAACACTGCATTTTTCAGTCTTTCACTTTATAGACACCAGCTATATAAAGGTCTCTAAGGCAGGATGTTGACTTCAAATGCAGGTTACCTGCCTTCAGAGACCCAGACAGCCCTGTTTGCAGTAATAGAGTCTTACATTTTTGTTCTCTTAATAAGTATAAAGAAAGCAATTCCTCCTGTTCCCTGAAAGTAACTGAAGACAGATCTGGTTGAGTTCCTAAAATCAGATATATCAAGCAAGTACAAAGTGTTTAGAGGAAAAGAAAGTTACTTTTGCTGAGAGGTTTTCTTGTAGCATTTTAGCTCTTTCTTTTTGCAATGTCAGCTTTAATCAACAGAGGAAAGACCTAGAATCCTGAAGAGATACCCAACAAAACAGAAATCTCTTCAGTCACCAAAGTAGCTTCCCTAGATAAAATGGCAAAAAAAAAATGTCCAAAGCTTTGAATGCTGTGGGTTTTAAGGATTTGTATATTGAGAAATCTAGAAATACATAAATACATATAAAATTACTTTCTAAAAGATGTTGCAAAGTTTCTATCTAAGGTACTTGTAAATATTTGTGTGCCAGTGTGGAAATAGAAAGTATTCTTTCCATTTCATCCTAAAAGTCATTTGATCTGTGCTGGACCGTGAGATCTCATGCATGACCATTCAGTGCTTTAGGGCTTTGACTTAGGATGAACTGGTGACCAGAAACTTTCAGTGACTCTGTTACTTGCATAGATCTGAAATTACCAGAAGTTTCAATAACAGGGATTTCATGCTGCATTCAGCCTTCTACCTTAACCAAGAACAGCTTTTGCATCACATATTATCGTATGTTTTCAAGAATCCTGTTACATTTAAAATGTTAAGTTTAGCCTAATACTCCACATTTGTCTTCTGTGGATGTAATTTTATTATGGTAGTTAGAAGCTAGATTACTAAGATGTCAACACAAGCAATGCTAAGAATCCTCTTAGGTATAAATGGCAGGCACTGAGCATGCTTAAAAACTTTCTTTCTTTTTAGGAACTGGCTTATCGAAAGGAGAAGGTGAAACCTGAACTCATTAACAAGAAAATAGGAATCAGGTGTGTTATTGCAAATGAAAACAAAGTTTCTATTAATCATGAAAAAGGTACTGGAAGACATTGATTATTGCATTGTTTAAAAAAATTTTTAGATTATGTGACTTTTTTAGTTTATCAAAAATTCAGGGGTAATTAGATTGACTCTGTAAGACTTCTTCCCGTTTTCAGCTAAAGGGGATGATTCTTTATGGTCCCACACAACTGTTATGAAGCAAAGAAAAATGACCATCTCAAGAGTCAGAATCTGAGCTGGTTCTGATTGAATGCTAAGTCTATATACAATCCATAAAGCTTTTGGAGATTCCTTAGGATATAAGGCAATGCAACAGAAACACTGATTACTTTAAAACACCAGTTGATACAGTGCAAAATCCATAAATTGCTACTCTCTTGTTTTGTTTCAGTGAAACTCCATCAAGCCTTGCAAAGCTGCTGACTAGGATGTGTTTGAAGTCGGACGTCATAGGGAATGGGAACCATCTAGAGATTGAAATCCCTCCTACCAGGGCAGACATTATCCATGCATGTGATATCATAGAAGATGCAGCAATAGCTTATGGTTATAACAACATTCAGATGGTTATTCCGAAAACATACACCATAGCTAATCAAGTAAGATTGCCCCTTCAAATGAATGCTCTGTTGTCAGTAAATGACTAGTGCATGCCAGAAGGGCTTTGGGGAAAACAGAACCTAGGAATTAAATATTTTGACATGCTTTGCCTTGAGAAGTATTTACCATGGATGGGATACAAAACAGATGCCCCGCTGATTTGAATAAGTCCAAGACCAGTGGTTGCTGGTACTTGAAAAAAGACAGGGTTTAAGTAGGGAGCCCATATTAAATCTCTAATTGGGAGATTCATTTCCTCAGGCAAACCCAAAGGCAGCTGGCTGATGCTTTCAAAAATGTTAAGCACAGAAGCATAGTCCTTCCCTAGTGAATTCACTATCATGTAACAGGCAGTATCACCTCAGGAAAAAATGCTTTTAAATGGAAGCTGAAAACTGTTTTGTTTCATTTTAGCTCCCTCTCAATAAGCTCTCAGAACTTCTGAGACTGGACTTGGCAGCTGCTGGATTCACTGAAGCACTCACTTTTGCCCTGGTATATTATATTGATTTCATATTTTTCTTAGTTGCATGTTGGAACAAAAATGCAGTCAAAACTGCAGAGGATTGTGTGTGGGATATGTTGTTGTATAAATGTAACAGTATTTTCCAGTACTATTTTGGCAGCTGATTGTTTACTAGTGCTTTGGATTTATAGTATAATATTTTGTGAGTTTGTAGGTCAGCAAAATTGAATGAATGACTGTTAAAGTGGCATGGAGTTCTAAGTATAGAGGGGAAAATAGCTGCTGAACTACTGGTTTTAGTTTAACTTGATAGGATGAAATTGTAGGACAGCAAGTCTCTCTTAAGACTTTGGCCACCAGATGTGAAATTCATCACAGTTCTGTAATCTGGAAAACCAACATTAAAATTTAGTGCATTCTATTGGATATTGCTGCAGTTTAAAGATTGCCCTTTTTCTGTTTCTCTTCAGTATTGTCACTTGCCCATGATTCCTTCCGTTAGATACCAAGCTGGTATGTAATTATTCAGTCAGCAAAGAGTTTATTTTAAGAATATCCATAAGTAAATTACAATGCACACTAAGGGGACACAAAATCCTCTGTAAATTTCACCACAGATAGAAGGGGTTTTTGTTTGGAAGAACAAATCAAAACACAGCAATTGTTACCACTGGTTGTAGGTATTAGTCATATAATTTGCCACAGCTATGCCAGTAGTGTGATCAAGAATTAGGACTATGCAGCAGCAAGATGCACCAATGTAGGCTCCTAAAACACTTCCGGTATTTGAAAAATTCAGGTATTGCAACCGAATTTGGTAATTTGAATGTATTAAATAAATTTTAAACACCTTCAGATTTCACAGAGCTTCGAAAGCAAAATTTGGTCTCATTTTGAAAAATATATTCCAGTTTTAATATTTTGTTATTAACTCGTTTAAGTAACCAGGATAATAAATAGTATTACTTCCTGCAGTGCTGGTATCTCACAAAGGTATTCAAACCTGGGGTAATACCATCTTTGGGAAACACTATATATAACATGGTTCAGCTTTTATAGTTTTTCTTAATAAATATGGTTAATTATTTTTTCAGCACTGAATAGGTAATATGCTTAAAACATTTAATGTATTACATTGCTACAACTGAGAACCTTTATGCACTGCTACAGCAGAATTTTTGAAGGTCATGCATTGTATCATGCTATCACATTACATATTTGTATTTCTGCTGTGGCAGGATGAAACCCACAGTCTGCTGTGTCACCAACACTATTAAACAGCACTGTAAGGCCTGTGACTGATAACTATAATTTATGCTCTGCCATTCTGTAGCCCAGTGTTATATGACAAGCACTGCTTATGTATTTGTGCACTCAGTCTGTTTCTTGGTTAGACCCCAAATTATACCTGTACACAGTAACACTGCCTTCTGTGAGAAGCTTCAATTTAGCCAGAATGCATTCAGTTAAGTCATAGTAACATGCTGTACTTTAGATACACATCTGAAAACTGTTTAACACAGTTTTCTCCTCCTAAGTTCAGCATTACTTGTGTTGTCTGGGCTTTTTTGTTATTACTCAAAAATCCACTTTATCAGATGGTATCCTCTGCTCATTTTTCTCACATTTGGTCTATCAACACACTTTTCAGAGTGCTGCCAGTGCAAAGGGAGCGCTTCTGTGAGACTGTAGTATATAAGCAAATCCTCAATTACATGCCCAGTCTGCTATTGGTTTCTTTTTTACATTAATAAAGCTATAAATTCTGGAAATCTGAAAGGTGGATCTTATCAGTAACATCTATTGCTGTATGTGCATAGACATTGTCTGAGCCTGATAAAGTGACCATGTATTGTTTTACTGACCAGCTTAAAAGTACACCTTGAGAATAAGACTTTTAAAAACACTTCAACTCAAAAAATGGGAAAGAACAAACTATGAGAATCCTCTGCAGCTCTGAAAATTGAAGGCTTGGCCATAGGACCTGTTTTTCATAGACAGTACTTTACTTCTCTAAGTTTCCCCCACAGGATTGTTTTCCTGAGAAACCTTGGATACCAGTCCCTTTACACGTGTTATTTTCAGAATAAAATACTTCACCTACTGAAAGTCAGGGGGCACAATCAGAGCCACTGTTTTCAAAAGAAATGGCCACAATCCATGACAGAAGCCTAAATAAATACATACTTTAAAAAAAACCCAAACAAACAAACAAAAAAAACCACACAAAAACCCCCAGCTTTATTTTGCTTAGTAATTAACATTTGTAAATTAACCAGTTTGCCTACTTAGTTTTAGGACTAGGGCTTAATTTTTATTATGAGAACATGTATGAGTCCTCAGAGCCAGTGCTATGATTGCATTGTTTTTTCTTTATATCAAATTTCATCATTGGCTTACTGTCTATTTTAACTACTTGACCTTCGTGGGGGTTTGTCTCATTTTCAGTGTTCTCAAGAAGATATTGCAGATAAACTTGGCATGGATATCTCTGCAACAAACGCCGTGCGCATAGCAAACCCCAAAACCTTGGAATTTCAGGTGAGGTCATTCAAATTCTGAAAGCAATACTGTCATGGATTCTGTATTTAAAGAGGAAAGAAAGGAACCAAAAGAAAGTAAAATGTATACTTTCTATTTCTACTTTTCCTGCAGAGGTTGTGTATATTTATGTGCTGAATTTGCTAGCAGTCATCTTCTGTTACTCCTTCACTGAGAAATATTTTTCTGGTGTGAAATGCTATTAGCTTTTCAGTAAAGTAAAATACCATGTTCTTTGTGACAGAATATGGGAAAATTGAGTAGTCTTCTTGCACAAAATCCAAGATCAATTCCTGCATTTAAAAAAACCTATTCAACATAAAAGGAACTATTAGACCTGGCAATCTCTAAATTTCCTGAGGTCTTCATAAGAAACTTTTTTTGTTTGTTTGTTTTTTTAATTATTAACCATTTTTACTGCCCTGTGAGGTTTTTTGTTTGGTTGGTTTTAATTCAGAGTAGTGCTCTTGAAGTACTTTAATACCCCTTTCTAGATCATTTGATCTTTGCTAGAGCAGAGAGTGAGAGCTCAAGTATGGTATCTCACAATTCTGAAAATATCTGAGTGTACGCATAGGTTTTGTATTTCTTTTGGAGAATATTTTTTAAAAAGATGCTTTCTTTAGTTTACAGGGAAGGTAAATTTAGAGACTTTTTCTGCTTTCTAACCTAAAAGCTACCAAGGTAAACTCACTGTAGAAACATTTTGAAATGTTTCAGGAGTCTGTGGGGTATTAATGCTTTGTGATTTGTGGGATTTTTTCCCTTGCAATCTTCAGTAAGTCGGATTTCTCCGAGTGTCCAAAACGTCTTTCTAGATCTTATCTCTAGTACTGAAAAGTCTTCTGCTGCTCTGAGATTCAAGAACAAAACTTTTGCCTACCTTCATGTATTTTCTGTTCTAGTTGGCACCACACATAGGCAGCCGTGAAAGACACTGTTGTAACCTGTTTGGACAATTATCACCTGCTCATATATATCATGTAGCGTGGTGATTACAAAGAGCAATATAGAATGTACCACAAAGAAACAATATTTAGTGTGAACAAAAAGAGAAAAGGTGGCAGCCCCTCTAGCCAGGTGGGATGTCAGGCTCCTGTTCCAATGCTTCTAAGCAGTGTTACTGGATGATTGCTCCTTGTGGCAAAAATAACTTCAATCATTTAAAATCTGTAGGCCTCCCTGAAAATTGGGAAAGATTACTCTTTGTGATGCACTATAAACTTTCAGCTTTAGATTGTAATTGTGATGAGATTCTCAAGATGGCTTTCCCCATCTTCTATCCTCTGCCAGCAAGACAAGGGCAGGGTGATGCCAGGGACCACCTTCCAATTGAGCATGCAGCTAGAACTTTTCATTGATTATGAAAAGTAGGATAAACAGAAATGCTGCAGACCAAGGATAAGTAATTGTGGCTGAGCACATGGTAACTTCTGACCTGCAGTCAAGGAGCAGGCAGTCACTCCCATCCCTCTTCCATTAGATTTATTGTATCAGACTCTTCTGGTTTGAGAAATAAAAATGGCACGCTTTTAAGGAAGCATTTGAGAGAACACAGGAAATGTTACTCCTCTTACAGATACATTCACAAGTATGCTTATCTCTTGCTTGGTTCTTTGCATAATCCATTTTCCATGGATTTAAGATTGTCCCTGACTGAATATATGCATGTCTATTACTTAGTGTATTGCTATATCATTGACAGTTATCAGGAGGTATAATGATAGCATTTTAGATAGCAGTTAGTATTTTCAAAATAACACTTAGGATTTGCCTTTTGCATAGGTGAGAGTAAATTTATGTGAATTTTTTGCACTTTCTATATTATTTTTCTACCCTGCACTGCAGCTCAAGCACCTGTGAAGTGGTACCTGTTCTTAAGCTCACATATAAGCTCTTCGAGAAAATGCAATATAAAGAACATGCAGAGAATTACTTTTTCAAGTTTAGTAATTCTAAATCCTGTGTGCTTAAATATACAAGATCAGTGCAGTATTTCCACTTGACTACTTTTAAACTCTTGTTACAAATGAGCAAATGAAAAAAGTGAAGAAAACCAACATGAGCTATTTTGGAAGATACTTGACTTGCAGCACTGTGTTTGTCCTGCAGGTGGCACGTACAACTCTCCTTCCTGGGCTGCTGAAAACTATTGCTGCCAACAGAAAGATGCCCTTGCCTCTCAAACTCTTTGAGATTTCAGACATTGTAGTAAAAGATCCCAATACAGGTAAGAGGAGGTTCCTCAGAATTTTTAATAATGGAAAAATGTTTACATACCAAATGGTAATAATAAGTAAATAAATCTGTATTTCCTTAAAAATATTCATTTCCATAACTATAGTCATCACATACTACATTTTTTATTTATGTGTGCAGCACAAGAGTTAAGAGCTTGGTGTAAAAGGCTGAATTTTAGAATGTCTGGAAATGTGGTTCATTTTATATGCTCTCTCAAAAGGACAAGTCGGGTACATTGCAAATGTTTTTAGGCATCTAAATATCCTTTAAGATCTGTGAAAAAACCTGAAAGACTGCAGGGATAAACATAAGACCATTTTGCACCAAAAAAAGACCAGCTCTAAAGTGCTTCTGTTGATGTACCTGTTTTTACTTGCCTTTAATCTAGTGCTCCTTTGGATTCTTGTCAGGTATGTAATTGATGTTTTTATCTGAGATATAACTCATGAGAGAAGCTACCTGGTGGTAATGTTTTCAAGTGCCACAAACCTTGGAAAGTAGTAAATACTGACGCCATGCTGCCATTACAGTCCTAGAGCCTTGAACCACTGCAATCTCAGTGATGTACAGTGCTGTGCCAGCTGTAAAAGCACAATGACTTGAGCCTGGGAATAGCAGATTGTATTTGCAGGCAGATTCTATCTTGGACAGTGGTAATTCAGAGTAAGATTTTGTGGCCACTGCGTCTCAACATGAATCCCTTTTCCATCATCTTTAAATGGAATTGCTTGTATTTGTTTTCCAAAATGATCTTCAGGGAATCTGACAATAGATAGGAGAAATGAAATTGGTAGCAGAGATACAGGGTAGAGAACGGTGCAAGTCTGTGTATAAAACTGTATCAGTAAATTTAAAAGCTCCACAGTACAAACTACCTCTCATCAACAAAAATATTTCCTTATCTTTCCACTTCATTCAACTATGCTAAGAAAGCATGGCTGCCTTACAATTGTTCTGTAACTTTAATTGTTTTACGCGAAACAGCCAAAGCAGCTGGTTCACTTTTCAAAAGCTTCAGCAGAATCCTTCCTGTATTTTGGGGCCCTTTGCACTGATTTCACTATATATAATGAAAGTTTCAAATTGCCTGTATCTGGAGAAATGTATCACAGTAAAATGGACTGTAAAAATGGATTTTGAGTTGTTAAAAATTGGTCTAAATTTTACTGATTCATTTCTTTCTGTATGGTATATTGAGGGAAAAGGAGTACACAAGCTACATCTTTTGGGAGGAGTTAGAAGTCTGAATGGAGTTTTGCCTTTCAATGAAAAAGGCTGACATTACTTCAAATTCAGCAGTAGAAGTGGTTCTGTTGTTTCGTTATCTGGTTTCAGGTTTTACGGGTTGTGTTTAAAGTATTGGGATCTGCAAAACAAAGGTTTATATAAGGCATAAACAAAATGGCAAGTAAATTGCTTTGGTGATGAATTTAATTTGTAATTACTATTTTTTTTTTGTAAGGGAAAAAAGGAGCTTTGCCAAGGAAAATAAGCAGTTTTAGCAAACCATACAGCCTTTTTTTTATTAAATACAGACAGTTTGGGGATGTAGTTCATTCCTTGTTGGGAATGTATTTGTTAGAATGCAAAAAACGTGATACAGATGGCAGAAGAGCATCAACATTCTTCAGAACTGAGGGTGGGGCTATTTATCTTGGGCTGAGGAGCACGTTTACTCTGGCATTGTAACATATTTGAGTTAAATTGTTACTTTCGTTTCATGTGTCAAGTGTAGTTCTTGAAAGCGTTCATTTATGTGGATGTCTACTTAATAGTTTTACAAAGACTGATTTTGTGGTGTACTTCATTTTAATGGGAATCATTGCAAGATAAAGACTTCTGAGGTAGCAGCTTCTGTGCTCTTGGGCAGCCCTCTCATGAGCTGAACACTTACAGACAGTGAACAGCATCTGAATTTGGTTTTAATGCTGTGTTTGGAATAGCTACTGTCCTTCCCAAATTTACTTCCAAAATTAAACTTGCCTAATAAACAGATTGAAAGGGCGGAGGCAACAAAGGTAACTCTGCAAACACTGAAAAATGTGGGGTTGTTCTCTCACATATGGAATGAGATTTCCTTCACAAGGCTTATGTCATCAGACTGAGTAATTTAATTTTATTATTTCATGATTTTGGCATGCGGAATTTCCAATTAATAATTTCAAAAGTATGGGTCAAAAGATTACTGACATTAACTGTATTTGAAATGGCATTTTGTAGTCATTCTTGTGTGAATGGACCAGTCCCTTTTAAACACACTGGTTTTTAATAAAATACCTTTTTACACAGGACTTGTGCTTACCAAGGTGAACTGAACATATTTCCCTTGAGACATATTTGGAAGAAAGATTTGATGTATTAAATTAGCAAAATGTGTGCCAGATTCAATATAACTAAATGGAACCAAACCTGAGCAAAAATGTTTCTTCTCAGGGCAGGAAAAAATGTGCTGATTTTGAATATGTGGCACAGCATTTGTGTGGTTAACTTGTAGCACTGGACAGTCGCTTCTGGTAGGTTGGTTACACTAGTTCTGGGGATAGATCATCACTTTTACCACCAGACCTAACAAAATACCGTTTCTCTCACCACAACAAAAGAAATTAATCCATTAGAAAATCACCTCTGACTAGTGATCTTGGAGAATCTGGCAAGCTTATGGCAGCACACAACACAATTTATGAGTACAGTTGCTGCCACATTTTGAAACCTTTTTCCAAACAGTCTGGAAGCGTTAGTTATATGCAGAAAATGGTTTGGGAGGCTAAAAGACAAGTTTAAATGACCAGGTGCCTCCTCTCAGCTCATCAGGTCATTTTTCTGAAGCATCTCTAATTTCGAAGGGAACAGTGCACAACACTGCTTTATCTTTCTCTGTACTCTTTTGGGTCACATATTCCTGAGCAGCTGCCCATCCTTTGGATTGTTTTTCAGCAGTATCCCCAGGAAGTGCTTTGAAGTCTCAGAAATACATACATACATATATATTTTTATAATTTAGGTTGACATGCTTGGCAGGCTTATTTGAAAAATAGAAATGTTTCATGGCATGACACAAGAGATCTCTTAAGTGAGTTATAAAGAACTGAAGCATTTCTAACATCTGCCAGCTTTTGCCTACAATTCCTAATACTTTCTTTTTTCTTCCTATCACTTGTAGTGAATGAACTTCCTGTGTTGTAACTCTGGAAAGGAGCAAGTTTTATAACACAGCTTTTTTGAATACTTGAAAAACCATCCTTTCCTTTACCAAAGATTTCTAAAGTTGAAAACGTGAGGCATAAAAATGTTCTGTATGTTTATTTCTGATGCTTTAATTAAGAATTCTGGTCTGAAAACACCATTGACTATCGTAATCATAATTAAATTGAAACTCAGATATTTATCACAAAATCTGCTAGCATAATGACTCATAGGAAAAAAAAAAAGGAAATCATTCTACTGAATGTCTAGCCCAAAGAATGTGCTGTCTTAGGGAAGGAAAAACATTTTCTTCTATTCTGTTGCTCAATACAACATGAAAATAAATTATTGACGATCCATGACTGCCTTACTGATTGCTGTCTTAGAGCTAGGAAACAGAGCAACATGTTATGGGACTGAACAGCCAGCATGCCCAGAGCCAATATCAGATGCTGATATTACTGATATTTTTCCTGTAGCCTTTACTTTTTTGTGTTGCCATTTTAACTTCAGGATTGGATTCTCCAGCATTATGTAACACTGCACATTATTATAATGACAGGAAAAATATCCTGAGTGACAAAATACAGACTTAGTGTCACAGTAAATTCAGCTTTCAGTGTCTGATGAGAGAACTTGCAGCTGTGTTACTAAGTTGCTGCACTAGAAGCTTTGAATGGCTTGTGGCTCGAAAAGGCTAAGCTTTCATCTTGTATGGAGGCTCTGCTACTGTGTTTAGCTCTACTTTTTAACCTATATTTCTAGTAATTTGTGTTTTCCTGTTTATTTTCTGACAGATTTTCTTGTTCCTAAATGTTTAGTTGGAGCAAGTAAACAAGATGTAAATTTCATTTACGCTCTAATTTCTTATGCGATAGAGACTTAACAGTTCAGGAAGTATTCATGAGTGTGAAAGTTTCTGCTGGTATTTAAGCTCACCATGTAAATATGGTTCTTTTTCTGTACTAAGAAGTAGTAGATTTCTCTGCTGGGAACTTCAGCTGCCTCCTCAGAGCTGTGTATACTCCTAGCATCCCCAAAATCCTGTGGTGAAGAAGTTTCACTGCTTAACTCAATGCTGCCTGATGAACTCACTCCTTTTCTTGTTTCTTGCTTTGAGTTTGGTTCACATGTACTTTAATGAAAATGCTGAAACCCACAATGAGTAAAGCTTCAAAAGCAGGCCACAGTAGCCCTAAACTGTGTGTTGCAATGATGTAGCCTAAAGGTATAACAACATACTACCACATACTAATTTTGAGAGTTCAAGAAAAGAAAAACCTATTTTGCTGAAATCAATGATATAAGAAGGGATAGGGCAGGGTTTTGACTAAAGGAATTGTCCAGAGTGGGATATTTCATGTCACTGTCTTGAGTTTGTGCAGTGTAGCACATTTTTTGTAATCACTTGGTTGCAGGGATGTCCAGGATGATCACAAAAACTATCAGTTGTGATTTGGGGACATCTGTGAATTTAGATCTTTTCACAGATCACCATGCTAATGTTATTACTTGTTTCAAGGTGTGGGCTGGTTGTTTTGTAGTGGCAGTTGCTCTGCAGCTGAGTTCTATAAATATTTAGCTTTCCCACCAACATCACAGGTTTCTCCATGCTTACTGAGTATTTGCATTTTGGCTAGTCTGTTTTAGATTTCTTTAACACTTAACTATATGCTTGGTACTTATCACTGCATAGAAGATACTCATCTATAACAATCCTCTTTCCTGCCCAAGGAATAGGGTGCTTTAAATCTTTTTTATGTTCCTGACTGTGAGAGTCCAGTGGGTTAAAGAAATCCCGTTATTTCCTCACATTACATGACAAGTGTGTCAGAGAAGCCATTTTACATACTTCTCCTTTCAGCCACAAGTGCTTCACAGTACAGTAGAGGAAAAGTGATGCAAAAGGCAAAGTCGAAAGTGTGATAAAGTTCCCAGATAACATAATTGTTTTCTCCTTCTTCAGATGTAGGTGCAAGAAACTACAGACATTTATGTGCAATTTATTACAACAAAAGCCCAGGATTTGAGATTATCCATGGATTGCTGGACAGGGTCATGCAGCTTCTAGAAGTACCTCCAAATGAAGAGAAGGGCTACGCAATCAAGGCAACTGAAGGTAAGGAAGACAGAATTGCAGTATACAGCAGAGGCTGTTCTGGAGCCAAAACGTTCCTCTACAATCTGAGGTGAATTTTTAGTTGCTTTCAGCAGTAGACACTAAGGATTCATATTATATATTCTGTCATACTGAGTCATGATGAAATGACAGTGAATGGCATTAACTGCATTCACTGATTGTAAGATGGGATTGCTGTCTTTCTGTGAGCTAGTCGAGTAGTTTTATGTAGTTTGTGAGTTGACAGCCTTTTAAGGAGACTTATAGTAAAGCATATGCCCTGAGCTTCATAGAATTAATTTATTAATCTTCTGATGGCAAGGGGATGTAGGAGTTCAGTGAACTGGTGAATATGTCAGACACACACTGCATTCTCCTTGGCTAACAGAGCCTGGAAAAGACAACTTCTTACATCTTATCTTTTAGTTTATAGATTTTTTTCCCCCATATGTACCTTTTATTTACACATTAATGTGAAGATGCCTTTTATATCTTTTATTCAAAGACCTGCTGTCTTTGAAACTGACCCTGCTGCTTAGCCAGTTTTATAACAGCCCTCTTCCTTCTCCATACAGGGTGAGCTGCACATGAATTAAAAATAACATCCTTAAGTGCAGAATCTCTTCTGTGTATGTGCCTGTGCACGTAAGAGAGAAAGCAAGCAGGTTGACCTGATTACTTCATTGAGCAAGCATAGGTTGATGGAAAAGAGAAAGCACCAGCACTCATCTATTCTGCTACCAAAAATAACTGTAGAAAATACAGAATAGAAAAACAAGACTGCAGGGATGACAACTATGATTCTTCTTACATGTCATGCACTGCTGTTCAGAGATATGAGACACTGACTCAGCTTGCAGAAGTGTCTCCATTGTGCACTTACTGGAGCAGAGGCACAGGGTCCCTGACAGCCTGACCCAGCTCACCTCTTCATAGACCTTTAACGGAAAACTGTTAGATGTCTCCCTGCTCTGCAGTGCACGGCCAAGATGCCAAACATCACACTTCAGCTAAGTAGTCTCTTGGCACTTAATGCACACTTGTGTCATATGTATTGATGCTTTTTTCAAGAAAGTACTATTTTGCTCAGTATTATTTAGGCAGACTCTCAAAGGGTTTGGTAGAACATTGTTAATAGGATTCCCAGGTTGACCAGAGGAACATTTAATACAATTCTACTTCTTATTCTAATTCTACCAAGCACAGAATGAGTAATAGCAAAGCTTATTTGGAAAGGGGGTGTGCAGTGGGGAGTTAGAAGAGCCTCTGGGGGCTGGGTACTCAGCTATGATTGAAGTTAAACCAGTCTGTTACTTTCCTATTCAAAACTCTTCTGTAGCTGGTTTTTGAATAAACATATCAAGAGCTTGCTTTAGTACTGAAAAATACTTGCAAGTGTTTTATAGTCTGTATTGTAACATTTCAGCTGGCTCCAGGAAACTGGAAAAAGATCTCAAAAATAATCCTAACACAGGGACAAAGTTATTTCTAGATATTAGTGCTGCTCAGTATTCCTGATGCTGTGAGATTTGTAATGTTCAGTCAAAATCCCTGCATTCCCATGACATTACTCCACAATGCATTTAGTGTAAAGGGTGGATTAGGCCTTGTCATGTGCAATATATTAGTAGCAGTTTGTGGCTTTTGGCTATAGCCAAAAAAAGTGTCTACTACTTTCTGTTTCACCAGTGATTCAGAAAGTCTCCTGGGATGGCACATAGTTTCCTTGCAGTTCTTCTGACATTGGAGTTTAATCTTGGTAACAATGCAGATGGCTGATACTCTAGTGCCATGGCAAATGCAGTGTCACTGCACCAACTTAACTTCAAAGACCTTCACTGCAGAGATGGGAGCAAGTCAAAGTAGTTGGGGAATTTTTGGGGGTATTTTCTTGCCTGTGGTTCATTGGTTGTTTTTGTTTTGGTTTTTTTTATCTTGCTTCACGATCTGTCAATTGAGCATGTTCCTGAGAGAAAACATCAGCAGATGATGGAGTAAGGTCAATTGCTGAGTGAAAAAAAGATATTCTGTAATGTCTTAAAGAGACTGCAGGATACTGAAATAATTCATAAGAACATTGTGAGTTACTTCAGGGGTTTTAAATCGGGACATTATACATGGCATGGATTTTTAGATGCATCCCTATGGAGTCTGCTTTTTTATTGCCTGTGCCAAATTTAAAATTTGGACAGCGAGAAATGGGTTTATCCTATGACTGGTTTATTCCCTGATTTAGAGAGATTTAAGGGCACATTGTCTGTACGTAATTTTCAGCAAAACTTGAGACTAGTAAGCAACAGAGTATAAAGGTAGGATTTTAGTCCAGTTGTTTTTATTCCTTGTGTAACTGATTAAAATAGTTCCAGTGATTATTGAAAAGCAGTACAGGGAATAAAATATTGCTTTAAATAAGCAGCAGAGGATAGAGATGTATTGGGTGCATTAGTCACTTTTCCAAATTCACTTTGAAAAATGAAATGCCTGTACTACAGTCCTGTTTGGTCCATATGTGCAAATCATGGTTATTTAAGCTCCTTCTGTTCCACCAACACCTAAATGCCCTTTGATTTGACCTTAAGGTCAGAGTCTTTTTGCCTTCCTAGCAACACCTGTGAAAAAAGTACAGATGCTAGAAAATATGGGTGAAATTGTGATGTTTCCCTGGCCTTTGCACTATGGTTTGGTGTAATCTGAGCCAGGTAATAAATGGAGAAGAGCTGTTTAGAGCAGCCTTAAGGAAGAGAAGGTTTTAAGTGACCAAATTCGAGAATTTCAACATACATTTGGCACTCAATGCTTTTCAGTTTCTTAAAAGTTACTGTTGGACCTTTTCCCCCCGCCTCCTTATTACCACCAAACATAAAAAATAGTTTCAGGGGCAGAATTCTGAAATACTACCTGTTTTAAAATGCACAGAATTAACTTTTTGATATGTTAGTGTGTTAGTGAATCTTACTAGTCTAGAAAAGCACTTTGTTTTTTGCCTTTATTTTACAGCACAGGCATCCCTAATCAAATATAGATTGAAAAGAGTACAATAATTGCATCAATCCTCAAATTTGTTTATACTCCATAATAAAACATTTTTGCATAAAACTTCTTAGATTTTATCCAGCTCCATTAATAAAATGTGAAGATCAGTATGGATATGTGTGACTAGAAGGTAAACAAATAAAATCAAACTCTTTAAAATATAAAATTGTGGGTAGAAACAGACAACAATTTGGTCAGATATTGTCAGGTAATTTCATAGGGTGATTAAATTTTTAGTTCACTTTCATTAGTTTCAGTTCCCTTGAACTGAAAACCAGAGGCATTCTGATTATTGTATTGGAAGGTATTCTTCATTTCAAGTTTTAATCTCTTCAGGACTGGGTATGTTTTCTGCAACATTTTAGTGATCTTGTTCTTCTGGATGACCATCTGAGATGACTATTTTCTTCCAGAAATGAGGGCAATGATCACAGGAGGTGATGTTAATCATGGGATTTGGGTCCATAGTAAAGTCTTACTTAAGCTCAAAAGAATAAAGAAGGGCTTAGTAAATACTGACAGTGGATTATATATCACAGTCTTCAAAGGAGCAGTGTGAAGTGTAAGGTGTAATTATCTTCACTCTTAATGTAACATTTAGAATGCCTATTCCTTATTTAAGGAAGAAACCCACCCCCCCAGTTTTACCTTTTGAACATCTCCATACTTTGCAAATGGAATTTAATGGGGCACAAACTGTTTGAAAGGGAAAAACAATATCCCTATTTTATAAAAAAGCAGCAATTTGACAGGTTCACAGAAAGTGAAAAATCTTTATTTATGCACAGATATGCTTCATTGCCTCCCCCACTTCCATGATAAACTGAAATAGCATTCATTCATGTGAAAACAAGCAACCCATAAATAGTGTCAGCTTGTGACCTGAGCTTTTTTTGCACATTATTAATTCTCAGGGATCTCTGCTAACTGGACTTACTAATTTTATTTTTTTTAACTAAGCGTTCATTCCATTCATTCTTTTAAGGTAATCATCAGCTTAGCAAAGCTGGGAGGTCAGTGTTCAACATAAATACATGCATAATAAATGCATACTAACTCTTGCTTATTCAGGAATTGACAGTTGTCTTTCAAAACAAAAAGCAGGAATTGCATTCCCTTCTTTTTACTGCCCTTAATTAAATAAATGAAAGGTGTGGTAAAGTGTAGAAAATTTTAATTCCACAGTAAATCATAGTAATAGCATCTCATTTAGTAAGGTTTGGATGTGAAATTAGAGGTGTAATCGTTATCTCCATAACTAAGAACATCAATAAACATTTGTTTCTATAATAGTTATACAATAAACAACTTTAAAAGAAGATTTAGACTGTGAACCTCAATTCACAAGACAAGAGGAGGGAAATCTGGGACTGATTCCAGGTGAGGTGTATAGAATTGAACTGTGGCATCTGTCTCTGATGACCAGTTTAAATTGGGAGACTGCAATATGCACAGATGTTTAATGCCCCTGTTGAACTTGGCATTGATGCCTGTTTTATTTTAAGAAATTGCAGCTTGATGGCTCTTAATGGCAATCCTGGCCCTTCAGCTGCCCGTCTTGGCAGCCACTGCTTTGGTCACAAATGTCAACAATTGTCTATTTACTCACAGATAACTAAAGGAAAGGTGCCAATTTTACTATGAAGCCTCTAGATATCATTTCTGACATACTAGGAGATGTCAGACAATTCTTAATGCATTTAACTGGCATTCAAAAAGAAATATTTTATATGTGTTATTGAATCCTTTGTAATTGTATTATAGTATTTCAATTTACAAGTTTGGTAGATAATCAGATTTGTTTGAAAACATCTGTTCTCAACAAAAACATATCAGCTGGTAATTCAATGTATTCAAGTCCTCTTAATTTCCCCATTTTCAATTCCCAAGTTTGTTTGTTTTTTTGTCACCCAGGATCATTCTAGATCATCCACTTTGGAATGCTGGCACCACATTAACATTTTTTCTAGTATTACTTAATTCCCAGTATTGTTACTGTAATTCAACAGCAGAAGGCAGGAGACTTCCTTTGAGAATTGTACCATAATTCTGATGCCCAAGTGTCTCAGAAACATCCTAACCCTCGTAGATGTGACCAGATGTATTCTTAATTTTCTCAATGGACTGGTCAACACCTTATTACATTCAAGAATACCTTTCCCTCCCACCAGGTGAAAAGAAATATTTAAAATCTCATAAAAAGTTCATCCAGTTTTGTTAACAAATGAAAGTACTCTACCTACTATTTGTTTCCAATATTCTTAAACATCTTTTATTGCAGCCAGTCATTAATCTTGCCTAATTTTTTCCATTCCTTGATGAATTTTAGCCACTGGCAGCTTCATGAATTAACAATACTAAGAGCACTAAGAAATAAGGACAGGTGCCCCTTTTTTTTTTTTTTTAAATCTGACTGCTTTTAGTCCTTTTAAATGTATTACCCTAATTCTGCAAGGGGTTTCAGAAGTTACAGCACTGATCATTAGAATAGCTTAATTATAAGGCATCTTGCAAACTTGGATATTTGTCACTAGTTCTTTTCCAGTGTTGGCCACTACTTTGAGATCTAATGAATTTCTGAGTAACTTATCCTTTTCTCTTGAGCAGTTTTTTTCTGTAGCATCAAGAGAACTTAGTTACATGAACTACAGCTCTGCTAACTCAATTACATTAAACTGTCTAATAAAGTGGGAGTTGCTGCTTCCTTTGTGTCCCTTTAATTGTCTATTATCTCTGTTCTTTATTTCCTTTCTCTAATACAGGTCTTCAGATTTGTAGGAACTGAATCCCTACAAATTTAGGCCAAGCTTATTTCTGTCTTATCAAGTGTCTTCCCACTCTGGTGCTAATGCCTCACACTTGGTTTTAACTGCATTAATACCCAAGGAGGTACCCAGGAAAGATGTGAAACAGGAGAGTTGCTTATATCAGTTAGAGGAAAAGTACATCATTTAAGCACAGCATGGGATAATAAACAGTTTGACAGACTTAGACTTCTTTGTCTTTTAAACTTTCATCAGAAAATTATGTTTGAGACTTTTTCCCCCACATATGAAATAAAATAAATTCAATGAGAGAACAAAGAGAAGGTATTTGTTTCTGAAATCCAGAAGATTATTTCAGAAGAAAAACTCCTTTGAACTGACTCATTTAGAAGTATATGTCCTATAGTATAATACCCCTGTACTTGAAGGGGGAGAAAAAATTATATGGAACTATAAAAATACTGGGGGAGAAGTGTCATGTCAACTTGAAACGACACACAAGCTGCCTTATACCTTCCTCTTTTTGCAAGTATTAACTGACAGAGATCACAATGTTCTCCTTCCCATGGCATTTTATTCTGACAGATTGGGGATGCTTCAAGAAGTAGTAGCACTTGTCCTGACAGTTAAGACTTTTCAGTTTCTACCAGTGTTTGTCAACTTCCTGAACCATCTAGATCACTGGTGTTTGTGTTCCTTGAGCTCAAGGTGTTACTGTCTTTTCCCTGAAAATTCTCAGCTCTTCTGCTGTTCCCTTACTAGAGAGGCCTCTTCAGAGTTTCATTCTTTTATTCTTTTTTTCCTCCCCAAAGGCAAGTCTCTTTTTTAATCATACATCATAACTAGTCTAACAGATTAAAAAATCTTCCTTGCATCAAGAGTTTTAAATGTCTGGTACAGCTTTACATTCTATAATTATATATTTAGGTCATTTCCATTCCTTACATTTTTAAATAGAAAATTATTTCTCAGTCATAAACTATATTTTCAGTGTTGCAAAGCCTTCTCTAGAAAAGAAATGATTCATCCAAGCCAGTAGCAGAAATAGCAACAATAGACATCACCTTTCTCAGTGAACAAGGGCAGTGGTCTAAGCAGTGAAGGTCAGGGGGTTTCATCCTTCAATTCCATTTTCACCTGCACAGCCTGCTATGGCTGGAGTCAGACTAAGTGTGCATATGCTTTCATTTTCACTACCATATTGATATTAATGCTAGCAAATGTGGCATGTCAATTTTATGCTTTTAGTTAAGCAGTTCTCCAGTCTAGTGTGATTTTTCAACTGTGATATCAGGGCAGAGGGGCAATGCTTCAAATTTAATCTTGCCCCTTTTTTTTAATATCTGCAATTACATTTTAAAGAGGAATTTGCAAGATACTGGCTCAAACTTTTAGATCAGCATAAATGCAGATTCCAAGGATTTCTGTTGCTCCTAGTGGAGGAACTGACTTTATCTTTTCTTGTGGTGTATATGTGAGAAAACATTAGCTAAACAAAGAAATGCTGAGCTAGGTCAGACTCAGCTCAGTACCTGTGCTGAACACAGATCCTCCTCATTTGGGACCAGAAGCAGAATAGCCGTATCTGTTGCAGGCCCTGTGTTGCTTCTGGTCTGGGGCAGGCTCACACTCAGCCATTTCAGCCCTTTCTATTCCTGCTGGAGCAGCTGTGGTGCTTCAGCCACAAAGCCTTGGTTTGCAACAGAAACCTTAGTTGCTAAAACTAAGTGATTAACAGTTTCACTGACTCCTGAAGTTCATTGTTTCATTATGTATTATTCTATGCTAGTTTGTCAAGTCACTTTCTGAAAGGCGTGAAATGTGGTAACTGTGAAAGCACAACATCAGGTGGCTGTTACTTATCTCAGCAAGTCATGTCAAGTCAGAAGGGGAGGGCAGTCACTGGGAGGACATGAGGTGATTAAACAACATACAAACTAAATATGACATACCAAAGCAAACTTGCAGACTGACTTAGTGCTGGTTCTTGTTATTCTCTAATGCTTGTATGAAAGCAGAGCCTAGAAGCTAAAACCTGCTGCCTTACTATGCATACATGGTGTAAGTTATACCCCCTATCATAAATAATATGGTTTATTGTTTCCTAGTTTCTGACAGACTATGATGTTTGCAAGGATGAATTATTCCTTCAGATAGACAAAGAGAGATAAAAGACAGTCATGGTGTAGAAAGAAATTAAGTTTTTTAATATTAAAAGTTTTGTGTTCTCTAACTCAAGTGAAATAGCAAGACATCTTAATAAAAAAAGAAAGCAAGTTTTATTTGGGACTAGGAATTCCCTAGTTTTATTAACACAGTAGCTGTGACAATACCAGCTTAGATTTGTGACTTTTAGACAAGGTGAAGTATAATGTTTCAGATAAATCTGGATAAATCAGATAAAACTGGCCTGAAAGCAAAGATTAGCCTTGTAATAGTAACTCTTTAGTGCAACTAAACTCCAGTATAGAATTGCTGTTTCTCACAACTGGCCCACAAATGCAAGTTTTTTAAGCCTTATACACAAGTACCAATTTCTAGAAAAATACATGGAAATAGATAGATTTGTTTCCAGGTTTCCTACTTGAGTTTTTCTGTATGTAGATTTAAACAACCACCCTATTACTCCAGCACTGATTAAGAGAAATGCTGTTACCCAGATCAGAGACCCAAAATGTCTGTGTTCCTTAGCCTCACCATCCACACAAATATTATGCTCCATTAGAAAAGGCAAGAACACAGGAATTTTACTCAGATCATCTTAAGTGTGAGAGACTGCTGTAATCCTGGGCAAATTAAGAGGTTCTCCAAGCCTATCATGGTCTTGAATCACTTCCTGACATCCAACAACACCAAACACCCTTTGTTTCTATAGTAATAATGAAAATTAAAGCTAGCTCATAGGGTTCTATTATGGGATAGAAGAGTTAATTTTCCTCACCCCCTCCCTGAGATACAAGTTAATAAAAACACAGCCATTGACTTAGTTGAAATACGAGATCATTGACTGACCACTGCAGATTTGTGGATGATTCTCCATGTTCCCTAGTCTCATTGTCTGCTCAAGGACTAATATTCAACTCTATTTTTGGATATCCAGTGTACCAGTCCAGGTAAATACCTGACTGTCACTTTACTCTCTTCTGCTAAGTCCTGTATGAGGAGGCCTTTGAAAAGAAAAGGAGGAAATCAGAATGAAAGATGTCCTTTAGACAAGGGCATATTCACTCCCATCATGCAGCTGTTTCTTCTGTCATTTTTGTCAAGTACGAATTATTTTCTCAGGGAGGGGAATTAAGGCACATAACCTGAGATTTGATTGTACTAATTTGAATTTCCTGACATGTCATTACAGTTAGGTGTGATCTGGGGAGTGGCAGTTCTACTGGCACAGTTTTAGTCAGGATTTACAAACCAAGAGACTAAAGTTAATAAATATCCCACTGATCCCAAAGTATGTTTTTTCTGGGCATGAGAATACAAGGAGGAAGAACTGCTGATAACATGCAACTCAGAAGAACAATTGGTCTTTCAGTATGTTTCAAAAATCATGCAAGATGTGAGATATCTGTGGTTTTAAAAATCAGCTGAAGGTAAGTTATCCCACTACAAGATAGGATTTTGAGGTTGCTGTTGCTTTGCATAAGGTTCTGGGAGCCTGACTACGCTGTGTACATGGGCAAGAAAAGGTGCCTTTTAAAACACTGATAGTGTCCTCTGTCTCTGCATTTGATTTGCATTATCTGCCAAAAGAAATTATTGGTCACAAGTATTAAGAGCCTCATCCTACAACCAACATCTAATTTCACAAAGCAAATTCCATCCAGTGTAGCACAGGCAAAATACTTGGCCAGGTAAGTGAGGATGAAGTAGTGAAAGGGCAGCTGGAGGGACTAAAGGGGAGGAGAATTAAAGATGAAAGACTACTGAAGCCAGATGAGCTCTGCTCTGTTACCTTCTTAAGCTTCAGCTTCCAATGTTCCTTCAAATTACAGGAACAAACAAGTGGGTTTCAAGGCTTAGTGCAACTGTAGGTCTATAATACTACTTTATTTCTTTTTGAAAGGAAGGGAGAGTAAGGCAGAGAAAAGAAACTGTGCAAGGTGTTTGACAACAGAGAGTACAGGGAACTCAGAGCTCTTTGAGGGTCAATTAGCCAGAAAATGTGCTAAAGACTACATGCTCTATTGGATTATTGGCCAAAGAATTACCCCAGAGCAATCAAAGTGGCCCTGTTGCCTGAATACAGAAAGGCAATTACACATTTTGAGGCCATGCTACAGAAGCTTTAATTAAAGGTATTATTTCTACATCACTGAACATTGGAAATTAAATTCTTACTTGCAGCTATGAGAAG
Organism: Xenops minutus; assembly: GCA_035221455.1. Taxonomy (NCBI): domain Eukaryota; kingdom Metazoa; phylum Chordata; class Aves; order Passeriformes; family Furnariidae; genus Xenops; species Xenops minutus. Next base: position 17,573,772 of record JAWWEE010000010.1, read on the forward strand.
TAGCTTTTGTCTTTTACTTGCATGTAGTGTGTCAGCATAAGACATGGTTGGGTGTGGCACCTCTTTAGGAACACATATTGTATTTCACCCCACCCCTTCTCCTAACTACCAGTTATAGACCTGACATATTAAGAGGTGGATTTCCATTGCTAGACCTTCAGGCTTCTTCTGGCATTGTCTAGGTCTCAATCAGCAAGGACAATGCAATCTGACTAGATTTCAAGGTGAAGTTTATGAAGTACTATTTCTGTGCAGAGCAGAAAGAATTTACAGACCAAGAATGATAAATCTGTTATTCTTAAAACAGAAGGTATAGTAAACCACAATTTTAAAATGTATTTTGACTCTAAACAACCAACCAGACAGACCTACAAGATCAGCTTTTCACTATAACTGCACCAGCAGCAAACAGAGCCCTTTCCTTGTACACCTGCCAAGAGTGGGGCCTCTAGGTCTGCTTTATAACTGCCTGAGTAGTACAAGTTTTCTTCAGGAAGACCATGCTCTTCACAACCCTAGACAGATGGGACAAACTCTATGGTGAACTCCTACTCAAAAGCTACAGGTCACAGCTGCTAATGATTCTGGGAATGCTCCTTTTGGCATCAATACTTTATTGAGTTTTAGAGCACTGAGCTTCAGCTTATGCTGTGATTTGCACAAGGTAACACCATGTGCATTTTTTTGCTGACTCCCCATATGTGCCAGTAGCATAAGCACATGTCTTTGATACAGCCTTGATTCTCTAAAGTTTTTAGTTTGCTCCAGGAGTTGAAGTCACACAACACTGTCTAGTACAAAACACAAGGTTTGCTAGAAATCTAAACCACCCTTGCTCTTTACTTGATAATTCAAGAAACACACAAATTAGGATTAAAAAAAAGTTCTTACCTTTGTTTCCTGGTTATTGTAATGAACCCTTAGGTTTGCTGCTGCCCTGCTCCATAGGTTGCTGAAGCCCTCCCGCAGCTTGTGTCGTGTCCTCAGCACAGCAATGTTCCTCTAGCTCAGGTCTCCTTTTATGGTTGTGGTTGGTCCCTCAGTCAAAGCCCTCCTCCCAGCTGCAAAATGTTTCTCTTTCCCCCCACCCATTTTGCTCAGGTTTTTCACGTTTCTTCTGATTTTTTTTTTCCTTCTTTATCTGCTTCTCTTTCACTGTCTGAATTTTTTAATCTGAAATTTACATTTGCTCCAAATTCTGGTGCCCTGGCAGAGACACATGGATCAACACAACCTAGTCTAGTGCATGAGCCAACATCCTTCCCTTACCACCTGTGTGGTCAAAGGAGAGTCACTAAGATGAGGAAGGCTTTAGGTCCCCCATGTGGGATGCAGTCTGGAGGCCCTTTTGGCAGGCAGGAATATACTTTGAGCATTCTGTAGTGCAGCCAATTATCATAATAATAGTTCCATTATTAACCAGAGTTCATAAACTCTCTGTAAACCTGTTCCTCAGCTCATGTTTCTTTGGTTCAAGAGCCAAGTGTTAGCTGGACAGATGGGGGCTCTAAAGCTTTTAACAGGTTCTTTCATTTTTATTTGCTTATTGTCTGATCCTTTCCAGTCACAGAATTATGCCCTGCAACTGCCAGGGCTGCTAACCATCAGGCACACTGGTGACTGCCCTGTGAAGCAGCCAGTATTTCAGGGTTAGCTTAACCAGAAATGGAGAGGTGGTTTGAAGGTCCTATTTCCTGCACTTTGGGGACTGAAATGTTCCCCCTTCATATCAATTATATATTTACCTCTTCACTGCCAGGAAGTGCAAAGAAAAGTAACATCACTGTCCAGCATCAGTTGCTGCATGAGATGGAAAAATAGAGCCAAGTGTCTAACCCAAAGCCTGGAGCAGTGTATTTGGAGCACACTGCGTGTATGATTTTGTGGCAAAGGCTTCAGCCAAATCAACAGCTTGTCCCACACTCCTCCCATCTCCAGGTGGGGGACAGTCACCACCCCCCTTCTGGCAGTGGTGATTCACTGGTCCAGGTCACTTGTGCCATGGAGCTTTGCTGTAAGCTCATGGCCAGAAGGGATAAATTTTACCTGTATTGAGATGCCACCTAACAGTTTTCACTTTTTGCCATAATCACTAAGCCATTTCATAGTTTTTTTATATAATAGCATGAATTGCTGTTGGTTCTCAAAATTTACCATAAATGCCTATTATTTAGTTAAATCCAAGGAAATCTCCTGAAGTTAACCTTCTAGGGAAGGTCAGTAGTGGGGATGTGAGGGTTGGGTAACGCCTCAAGTCCCCCCACCACCTGTCCACCTTCTGCCTAATTTCTGACTGGGAGACCAACAGCTGGTGATGCCCAGATAGCAGAGCATTTCTTGTGCCTGAAAATACAACATTGTTTCACACAATGGGAAGTGGCACAGACCCCATCAGATGTCTACAACAAGTTTAAAAACAGCTAAGTCTCATGATAAAGTTGGGTCTAGATGTGCAAGAAGATAAAATAGCTTTCCCAAGACTGCACACAAGGCAGCTCAGAAGAACAGACAAGTCAGACTCACAGCTTTGTAACTGACCATGTTGTCAGAGATATTTTTTCCTATAAATTTATAGTGGGGTACAACATTATTAACTTCTTTTTGGTTCTTGCTCTTGTGCCAGTTTCAACTTACAGTCCAGTTTCTGAAAGACTGTCACTATGTGTGCTGCTCACATCTTTGGGACAATACCAGCTTTATTCACAAATAGAAAAGCCTTTATCGCTAACTAAAAGGGGACTTTATTTTTAGGTTATGTTTTTACTCACAATATGCAGAGTGATCTGTATGTGTGGCATTTGTCTCTTTTTTACATTTGTTTCATCAAGTTCTGTTTTAACACTTGTTTTGAATAGTGCAGTTTGGCAGTGACAAGTGTCTGTTTGGCTGGAGTCACGTGCCAGTAACATCCAGGGTGAGATAATTTCACTGCTGTATGTTCAGTGTAAGTAGTTGGTTTGTGTTGTAGCTAAGACTGGAACCGGATCATTTAAAATATACTGCTTCTGAATATGTTTTAAAACAGCCTTTAGGTAATGTTACTGTGGTCATTTACTACTGCCATCAGATTTCACAAGGTAGCCAAAACTGAAGTGGACATTTAAGTTAATTTACAGCAATTTGGGCAAGAAAAAAACTTAATTACTGTTCTTGTAGCTGCAAATTACAACTAAAAACCTCACAGGGGACACTTCTTAAATGAATTATTTCCATTGGGGAGCTAACAGAGAATATATCTCTGGACTTGACCAATAGTGATCACTGTCATGAAAATGTTCCTGAGGTTTGAGGTTCATTTGAATCCTTATTGCCTTTTTAAGTAGCTCCTTGTACACACAGTAAAGTGCCTTAGGCTGATCCTTAACCTTAAGTAGCATTTGGAGCAACCAGAGAGTAAGTTGCTTTTAGAAAGTTCTTGTGATCTTTTGCATGATGCAGAAGATGCTGAAGGGCTGAGAGCCACAACAGTGGCAGGGAGCAGGAGTGGGAGCAGCTGCTCAGCTCTTGTCTTCACACTGGCACAGAAACAAGTACAGCAGGGATGTCCCTCACCCCCACTGATGCAACCTCACACTCCCTCATAACTGTGCCCTTGTGGTACAAGAGGCTTTGCTGGATTTTAGCTTCTAAACTTCTAAATAGCATTTAAAATCTGGGACTTGGTTTGAGGTAAGAGGAAGATGATCTTCAACTTCCTTTGAGTTGTTCACTGTTCCCCAGTTTTACAGTGTATAGGAAACTGCCTAAAAGCTCTTCTCCAGATGAGGAATGTAGGTTGTTTCTAATTATGTGACATATAATCAAGGGTGACATGCTTACTTACCCTTTAGATGACAGCAAGCTTTATTTCCTGAAACAGACTGAGGTGGGAAACATTCAGGTGTTAAATAGCCTAAAGGCTGCAAAAGTTCCTTATTTCAGTAGCCCTCTGACTCGACTTAACTGTGCTAATTTCTATTGCAGGAGCAACTTAGTCAAAACAACTGGAGTGTGAAAAATGCCTACGCTTTGGGCTTCAAGTTTTATTTTTAACTCAGCGTTTTCTTGTTTTCTATCAATCATGACAACTGTTAATGCAAGAAAGTGAGAGCCCCTTCTTAGCATCTCAGCACAGAGAACAGTTTAATACTGAGAGCTTTGTTCTGCATGTTAAATGCCTATTGACTTCTCTGGCCCAAAGAAATATTGATTTTTTTCTCACTTTCTTTACAGGCTCTGCTTTCTTTCCTGGTCGCTGTGCTGAGATCTTTGCCAAAGGTCAGAGCATTGGGAAACTTGGAGTTCTACACCCTGATGTTATCACCAAGTTTGAGCTCACCATGCCATGCTCTGCCCTAGAGATCAATATTGAGCCCTTCGTGTGAAGACATGACTTTTATTCTCCCGACAGCCGTCCACTGTCACATGCAGTACCCTCTGCTCTTTTGTCTTCCTCCGGCGGGACATCTGCTTAATGCTTTTATGTTCCAATAAACTAGAAAAACAGATCCTGTCTCCCTGAGTAAATGTGTTCCTTACAGTGAATCTGGCTGGCTTCTGCAGGGAAGGAATGTGGCATCTCAGACTAGGCTGTGCCCTCAATGTTTTTAAAGGGCAGGGGGGAAGAAACAAGTTGGGTCAAAGCCCAGTGTTTTACAAGAGAAATGTAATGGCAGAGCACATGATTAGTTTTCAAAATCAGAAATGTTCCACAGACACAGCTTCATACTGTAACTGATTATGGCTGCATAACAGGAATCTCATTCTTTTCTTATTGCATGAAATAAGATAATTGATTAGAGCAAATGTTGAGTGAATGTGAGCAGAACTAAGGAGTTGAGCTTTTATTCTGTACGGTTGTCATGTGCTCATCAATGGCTGGGGGAGGAAAATAAACTTGTTTCATGAAAACCAGAGGTATTTTGTAAGCAAAATGTGTGTAATATCTGCTCCCCTACTCCAGACATAACTGTTGATCCTTTATCATTTGAAATTCAGAAAGGAGAGGGGGTGGAATTAAATTTTTTCATGGTTGATGTAAGCCTAGCGGTTTTTGAAGCTCCAAACCAAATTGAGGAAGTGCATGTAAGAGCATATGCCAGTGGTCTTTTGCACGAGGAGCAGAGCACTATCAAAGCCTTTGTCCAACTGGGGCTGGCATGTGTGTCTGCAGAAGTCAGCATGGGTCTGCTGCACTCACACCCCGCCGGTGGCTTTCTGGACCCCAGCTGTGCAGGGACCTCGCAGCGTTGGGATAGGATTACTTTTCTTAAGTTTTGTGCCTGCACATACATGAGAACCTCTCATGGGTCAGGCTTTTCCTTCTAGGTGGCTTTCTGGCAGCAGTTATGTCGCAGCCTGGCGCATTGTGCCTCTGCTCTCTGGGAAACTGAGAAGCTCCATCCAGCATGGCAATGCCCGATCTGGCCTTTCTGCGGGAATGTCACCAAGTGGGTGGTCAGCTCAGTATGTTGAAGCAGCTCTTTACTGGCTGGCTTGTGGAGTTGGCTGCCCCTCCTATGCAATATTATAACCATTGCTAATGTTGCAGTCTAACAATAGCCAGTATTTTATGTTAGGACTAGACGCTATGGCTCATTTCCCTTGCGAGTGCCAGATAGCCCCTGATCCCAGGAGGAGACTTTCCAAGAGTGGACATCTAGGAGATGCTGGAGAAGGGTGTTACAGTGACTGCTTCACTGAGCAGAGAGGTGTGCAATAGTGAGGGTGAGGTAAGCTCACAGTTTGACGAGCTGCATGTCTGTACAGACCCCTCTCACTGGACTGATAAGGGCTTTTCAGTGGCAACCCCATCAGTAATCTTAACAGGTGGGAAGGCAACAGGCAAGGCTTTTTGGTGCAAGTGCTAATCCAGTATGAAAAATGCACTATAGTTACCCATCTGGAAACCCTACGGTTCACCTCAGATGGAAATGTAGATTTTAATTATCTCTGCATGACAGACGTGAAATGAGAGTATAGCTATTGCCATACGTTGCACGACTGACTCCAGTGCCCACGGAGAGTGAGAAAACTGCAGCTCACATTTTAAATCTCCCAAGGGATTAGCCAGCTTGCTGTTTGCAGGATATATCTCTCCGTGGTGCCTACACAACTGTAACCAAGCAAGCTCGCAGTGTGGGAAGCAATCTGTAACGCAGATGGTAAGTATTAACCCCCCCTGTTTATTGGTGTGTCATGCACGGGGATTAGAACAACAATAAGGCAGATTTGCATTGCAGCAGAGTGCAGGCATATTTGTGTGCACTAAATATATTTCTCTATACAAGATTTTCTGACTCTGGGTGTCCCAATTCTCCTGTGAATTTACTGTCCTTTGAGTGTAAAGAACAGATTAAGCTGGGACTAAGGGCTTGAGCTGCAGTGGCATGTGTTGTGAGGCTTTTAGGGATCACTTCTTTCTCATACCATTTGCCCATGCATTGGCAGCTAAGTGCTCCACAAACGGGACACTAGCTCTGTCCAGGGAAGTACCATTACTTACTAAAAGCAGAGGATGAGAAACGAGATAAAGATTAAAAAAACCCCTTTGGAAACCCTGCCCCCTTCCCCAGCTAACTGTGGTGCCAGCAGCCTTGCAGGGGCTGCTGTAGCAATGAAATTCAAGCTTTGCTGTAGTGCTGTGCTCAGGATTAACCATGATTCCTGATGAGTGGGGCACTTCATATAAGTCTGGTGTATTTATTGCAAGGCTTTGTCTTTCATAGCTCTGAACCAATTATGTGGTATTTACAGCCTGCTCGTAGCTGTATGCAGAACTGGAGGGAGCTATCACCCAGCTTCGTGCTAGAGCAAGCCACTGTGAACATTGAAATTTGCTTATACCCTTTCCTGTAGCTATGGTGTCTGGCAAAGGAGATATTGTCTGCTGCTGGTGGTGACTTCTGAGCAATCTTAACATCTTTGGAACTTGGATTTTCTTTTTAAAGAAGAGTTGGACACTACTAGTCCCCAGTTATGGATTACTTTTGGCCTGCTCCTGCTACCTGTGGGTACTGGGTCATCTCTGGGGATCTGAACATGAGCACAAAAGGCTGGTGAGCTGGTGGCAGAGGTCAGACCTGTTCTAGTGTGCGGTCCAGGTGACTGCTGGGTTCCATTCTGTTGGACACGAGCACTGACCTCTGGGTTTGTCCTTGCTGTGCTTCGGTGCTGCAAAAGTGATTTTCTGAAGAGCAGAACCCCGAGACAGCCTGGCTGCAGCTCCCAGCAGAGGTCCCTGCACCTGCAGGTCACCCTTGCTATTGCACAGGAGTGCTTATGTAAAGGTGACACTCGGGACTGTTTCCATCTCCGGGCTGGCAGCGGGCTTGCTTGCAATTTAAATCATTCTTGGCTTGGCAGGTGAGCATGGAACAGGCTGAGCAAAAGCACGGGGTGCTGCCAGGAGGCTGCCATGGGGATCACAGCCTCTCACAGCGACACCTCTGACCGCCCGGTGACCTTGAAACTGAGAAACCGAGCCTGGTGCGAGGGCAGGCAGGTGAGCGGGGTGGCAGTGGGCAGGCTGGGCAGCACTGCCAGCCCAATGGCCCCAGGCAGACAGCAGGGGAAGTGATGAGCTCCAACAGGAGCTGGAGCTGGCAGCAAGTGAGGGCCTTGCTTTACACACGTTTTAGCAAATGTGTAAGATCCCACGCACTGCCAAGCAGCACTTCCACCCTGCTCAGAGAGGTACTCGCGTTTTCAGACTGTAAGACTTGCCTTGCCCCAAGCCCTGTGGGAATGGCTGCAGTGCTGTGAGCATCCCAGCAGCACAGACTCAGCACAGAGCCCAGCTGAAAGCTGCGCCTGGCCCAGATGGCCCAGGGATGCTGCAGCAATTGGGCTCACCCCGTTCAGCTGTGAGCACTTGGGGCACAGGGCCATGATGATGAGGGAAGGACACAGCCCTACCTGGTTTCAAATACACATCCTGGGCCACAAAACCTTTTTAGGCTGCTCAATGAATGCAAAATATTCTGCAGTTCATGGGTTGTCAAACTATAATTGCACATGTTAATTTAAATTGCCACTTAACTGTTTAGTCTATTAGAGGCAGATACTGTTGGTGAAAGAGATTCCACTGGCCAAATGTCCCTCATCACTAATGCCAAGCAACTCACTCATTTTTCATTTGGAAAGGTTGTAACAAAGACTTGTTAGTAGATCACCAGTCCCTTTTTTTATGTTTTAAACCAGCAGGATCTTGCTGCGAAGCCAAAGCTCACAGCTGGACTGAACAGGAGGAAAGGGCCCGCAAGAGGGACAGCTTGAGGAGAGAGGTGCATGGTTGCACTTGGGAATTTCTTTAAACTGGGAATCATTTCCCTTATGTCAGTCATTTACAAGTAGCAGTAGAGGACACAAAATCAATAGACAAACACCAAACTCTGCAAAATAAGTATATTTTAAAATTTGAACCAAATATAGTTTGCATTTATTGCATGAATCACATGCAGGTGAATACTATAAAAATACCTGTGCAGCATTTATATATAATTTATAAAATCTTTGTAGCACAAAATAGCTGTGAATCAGAACGGAAATTTTACACATAAAGCTGCATGAATATCCCTGTCAAACTGTGCCTTTCTTGGGACTGATTCCAACGCCCAGATTAAACACTCAGCTTGTTGCCAGGTTTTTTTCCCAGTTTTGGTCCCATCCACTGTGATGTGGCCCCTCCACAGGGCTCCAGCTCTGAGCTGCAGCTGTACGTCATACAGCACTCCTGACATAAGGGGTTTTGAAGGTGTTTTAAAGCCTGATGGCAGCGCTTCTGTGGTGCGTGGGAGGCAGAGAGGCTGAGGATGGAACCCTATGGCTTTGGTGTTTGGAGTCCAGCACTCACCCAAGGGTGTGTGTGAGTGGGCATGTGCCCTGCTAAAAGGCTCACTGAAGCTGTTTGCATGCACATGTAAAGTCCACACAACCTGAAATAAAACAGTTTACCCACAGCCTGAGCAAATCTAAAAATGGTTACAATTTCTGCCTGTGTTTCTTCTGCAGGCTGCCAACCTGGGTTTGACATGGCACAGCCGTTTCCTGTGCGTGCCTCCCGCTCCTCAGACAGAACTCCAGGCATGGGTTTGGAACATGATTATGTTTATCCAAGCAGTCAGCTGATGGCAAGGAACCTCCTTTACATTCTTCAGGTTCATTTTTCTTGCAGCCAGGAAGACAAGCATACATGGTTAAAAAGCTGGCTCTCACTGTACATTCTGCCAGGAAAGGCACGGGAGCCATGCTTGAAGCTCCGCAGCAATAGCATGGTACGTTTTGCTAGCCAAGCAGACCACATTCACTGCTGTATTTCTCAACAGCTCATTGGTCCAACAGCTGATACTTTTTAAATAAGCAGCCTGAGTTATAGGGACGACCCTCCCATGAATGCTCCTCACCTGCTATTCTACAGGTGTACACAGAGTGTTGCAGGATGCATGGAAGACCAACTGTAATGCTGTGCAGCACCAGAAAATGATGGCATCCTATCATCACCACATGTTGCAGTCACCAGAGTCACTACTCAGCTCCTTCCACAACACAGTTTCTGGACACTACTTGTCATCCCTTCATGACAGGAAGGACTTTTCCCTGGCCCTTAGACAGGGGAGCTAAGTTGGAGTTAAATAGTTTGAACACAAACCTCAGTGTTGTGGTAGTAACTCTGCTCAGTTGCATGTAGGCAAAGGATCTTTTACTGGAGACTTTCTTACTAATATCCAAGACAGGTTTGTTACAAATCACATAAAGTGTTTTGTGTTAGATTTTCCTTCTGGTTTGTGTTTTGGGTTTCTTTGGGTTTCTTTAATTCTAATGGGTAAAACCATCCACACAGAACTAGCCAGCTCTGGCAGTGCATTCAGAAGACACTGTGAGCTCTGCCCAATAATGGCATTTCACTCTTGGCTGGTTGCCTCTTCCCTCACACTACCAGCTGCTTGCTCCCCCATATCCCAAACCTGAGCCCTTCATTGGCTTGCTCTACTGGTTCAGCAGGACCAGCCCCACATCCAGGGAGGCAGAGGCACAGCCATGCTCCCCACCACCCCTGACCCCATGGCTGCTGTCACTCTGGAAGGGATTTTCACCTTATGCTTGTCCTCTTTAGCCACCCAGGCCAAAGGCCTCTAGTTAGGGGACACAGTGGGAACAGCAATTTCTAACCCAGACTTACCTGTGCACAGCAATTCTCATAACTCCTACAAGTCAGGCAGTTGGGATTTGTGTGGCAAGATCATGGTAGTGAGGGGCTACAAGGGTGGCATCTCTAAAAAAAGTGCCAGAAGCTTTCCCTGTATCCAAGAGAATCAATGCCAGCCAACTCTAAGACAGATCCACTGCTGGACACGGCTGAGCCACTCAGCAACAGTGGCAGCACCTCTGGGATAACACAGTTAAGAAGGGGAAAAGAATCCTGCACAACTGCAGCTGAGAGAGGAGTGAAGATGTAGGAGAGGAACAACTCTGCAGACAAGATCACTGTAGAAGGACCCAGAGCAGAGATTTCCCTACAGCCTGTGGCACAGACTACCTGAGGCAGCTCCTGCAGCCCATGGAGGTCCACGGTGGAGCAGAGACCCATCTTCAGCTTGTGGGGACCCCACATGGGAGCAGGGGGATGCCCTAATGAGGCTGTGACCTGTGGGAAGCCTATACTGGAGCAGGCTCCTGGCAGGACTTGTGATCCCATGGGGGAATCATGCTGGAGCAGTTAAGGAAGAACTGCAGCCCCTGGGAAGGAATCAGGTTGGAGAAATTTTTGGAGACCTGTCTTCTATGGGAAGGACCCCGTGCTGGAACAGAGGAGGAATGGAGGGAGTATACCCCTGAGAAGGAAGGAGCAGCAGATTTTACATGCAATGAACTGACTGTAACCTCCATTCCACATCCCCCTGTGATGGTGGGTGGGAGGAGGTAGACAATTCAGGAGTGAAGTTGAGCATAGGAAGAAGGGAGGGGTAGGTGGAAGATGTTTTTAATATTCGGCATTATTTCTCATTATCCTATTCTGGTTATTTTGGTAATAAACTAATTTCCCCAGGTTGAGTCTGTGTTGCCTATGACTATAAGTGCTGAGTGATCTCTCCCTGTCCTTATCTCAACCTATGATCCACTTGTTATATTTTTTCTCCCCTGTCCAGCTTAAGAGGGGAGTGATAGAGCAGCCTTGGTGAGCCCCTGGCATCCAGCCAGAGCCAACCCACCACACCAGTGCAGAAAGGCACAAAACACTTTTTGGTCAAGTTACCAGCCTTGATGGAATTGTTGTGTCTCTGAAGTGGTGGTGCCACATGTCGCTTGGTCAGGAAGGCATTGCGCTCACTTCAGTCCTAACAGCTCGTGCAGCAGCGGGACAATCACGGTGGCAGTGAAGCCAACTGAGGAGTATGTGATAAACTTATAGGGCACTTCAACTTCCAGTCGCCTCCGGGCTTCCAGGTCACGAATGGGAAACTTGTACCAATAACCCAGCACACCAAGGACCATGCTCTTCATGAACCAGCGTGTCAGTAAAACAACTATGATCCCTACGAAGAACCTGGCTAGCACAACCACCATTTTACTGGTGACCAGAGGAAATCCAAGCTGAAAACTTTTGCTGGTGTAGGCTGGTGCAGCGTACTGGTTGTTTAACCAAAATCCCACGGTTGCTCCAGCTGCAGCTCCTAAGATAGTAGTGGTGTCTCCCCTGGTAGGGCTGTAATAGTCTAGTTTGGGGTAGTTGTAACATAAAACAAGAGGCACAACTATGGAAAGCAGTGGGCAGAAGGGACTGGTTAACAGCAAGTGATCGATCATGTCCCAGGCAGGATACAAGAGCATGAGTAGCACAGCCGAAATCAGTGCTCCGCCAATCACGTCCTGCAAAGAAATCATGTTGAAGAACTTTGTGAGACTTGGAAGGTAAACCAGATATTTGATTGATGATACAAGACCAATATCTGCATTGGTGCATGCCCAGAAGTGGAGGAACATGTGAAATCACAGTGATGGCATTATCCATGTGCAGGGACAACCTGAAGCCTGAGCTAAAAACCACAAACAATCCATGAACACAACCTTAGCCTTATACATGTGTATCTATCTATTTTTCCCCTGAACAAGTGAGATTCTCCCTCTCCCCTGCTCCCACATTTTAAGGGCACCCTCCCCCTATGACCTCAATGGAAAAGACATGCACAGCTTCACCTCAGGGACAGCCTTCCAGTAAGCTGCCTTCACACAAACCTTTCCCCTCCCATTATCCTACAAGTAATTTCATCACATCAGTAGGATTATCATTTGCTTGCTTTGCATAAACAGAAAGATGCCCTCCTTTGTCAGAGACAGGCTCCCATCCCGGTAACACAAGCTCCAGGGATGAAAAGTGCAGAGCTGTGGGACGTGGTGCGTGTGCCATGATTTCTGCCAGCCTGGCAAGAGGCAAGCACCAGCGGGCAGGAACACATCAAGGAGAAATTCATTGCCCAAGCCTCTGAAGTCCAGCTTTCAGTACAGCGCCCGAAGCAAGCACATAGTTAAACCCTAATTTATTAACAGAGGCAAATAAGGTGTTTTGAGACCTTGATTGTTGTCAGTCACAAAACTGGGAAAGGAGACAGGAGGAAACCCCTAACAAAAGCTGTCTGTATGAGAGCAGCCAGGTAAAAAGAAATAAACCAAGTTTCCCTGTGCTGCTCTCCCAGCATCGCTCAGAGGCAGCAGAGTTGGTACTCTGGCCACAAAATGTACCGCAAAAGCTGAAGTTAGTCACAGACAGAATTGTCCTCTTCTCAAGATTGTATCTTTTTCAGTGAGTCATGGCAGTTGACTGCTATCATGCTTGGTCACAGTCTGAAAATGAATTATTTATGCAAACTTCGCTTATAGTTAGGCAGGAATGAGGGGACTTTTCCACAACAAATATTTAATGACATTCTGGTAAAGGCATTACTCCAGTATGGCTGAACTTCAGCTGTTTACAACTTCCAGGCAATAGATTCACAGCACATTTGGTTTTAAGCAACTTCAAGAGCCATTTTATATATTTCTAATACAAATTTCCACTTACATTTATTTCCTCATCCATAACATGAGGATAGCCACGGTAATACACAAAGTTGTTCACAGATGTCTAACTTGTAAAACACTATTAGGTATCAATATTTCACAAAAATTCATTTTTTTATATCAATTTTTAGATGTCAACTTTACACACAAAGCATGTTTTAACCCAACACTAAGTAACTGCTTCAACACAAAAGAGCTGGGGGCTGCTCTTTCTGATGCTCAGAAATCCCATCCCCACTCTATACCTCCATTTCCCATCCTGCTCTTTGTCCACCTCATATTAGAAGAAAAAGTACTTCTCAATACCCCTCTACTGGTGATCAAGGAGTGAACTCAAAAGCTATTCATGTACTTTTCTGCCCCAAATAAAGAGATGTAACCAAACATTAACATTCTCTAATAAAGGCTTTGCTCACATTTTCCCAGCTCACTCCAGCAGTTCCCAACCCAGTTGCAGACAGTCTTTATTTACAAACCTGATAAAAGTTTTCTGAACTTTATTATCCTCCCATTCAGACGCAGTATAGTAGTACAGCTGCTGTAGTTTTCAAGCAGGACCCAGATAACCAGCTCTGCCCCTGACCAGTGGCTTATACCAGTGGTCTCCAAACTGGATGCACAAGGCAACCCGCTGGGCTGGGGGAAGAACATACTTTTTGCACCACTAATAAGTAAAATAAAATATATGTATCTTTTTAATGTTGTGTCTATTTTATCCTTATCTTACATTTTTTAAGTATTTTTGAGTAGGTTTTATAAAGTGTGTATCAATACAGTAGTTCATGTATACAATCCGTAAGTAAACATATGTATGTATAGAGGGTATATATTAGAAATTTTTTTACTGAACCAAGAAGTTTGAGTGCCAGCGGTTTATTCTGGAGGGTTTTTTTCCCCCTATCCACTAATCTATGGGCTTCTCATTTTGGAGACTCCTTACTAGAAGTTGCTGGAGAACTCAGGACACCTCCAGCCATGGCCATCTGTGGTGACTCCCTTCAGCCCTGGCATGCATGGGCAGATTTTAGTTTTTGAACACCCAGAGGATGCAGGTGAATTCCAGACCAACAGTTTACAATGACATTTAGCAGTGCAGAATTAACGATTTTGCTCCTTGCCTGTTAAACTAAGGAGGAGATGGGAAGAGGAGGGATAGATCTGATTTCTACAAGAGACCCTGCTGTTCTGGACTCTGCGTGCTGTGCCCCCAGGAGCAGGACTTGAGTTTTTCCCGGGGGTGGAGCTGCTGGTAGCACTCCCAGGAAGCACATTCTTGCACATTCTTACCTGTCTGACTGTGTAAACAGATTAGCCTCTCGTCAAGCCCACAATTATAAAGGAATTTTTAAATAAGGGCAAGCATGAATTTAGCTCAAGGTGCAGTACTACCAGCAAAGCTTAAAACCTCCCGTTCCCCTGCTGGGATGCTCCAGCTTCCTCAGCACAGACAAGTCCTCCAAAAGCCCCACCACTTGCCGTGCAGCTCAGCCCTGCTGAGCACCAGACATCTGCCTCTCTTCAGCACCAGGGAGGCCTCCCTCCCATTGATTTTAGCTGGAGAGCTGTCAGTTTGCTTTGCTACCCAAAGAACAGGCCACTGTGGGGTTTCTAACACTGCTTTGCTGTGCTCCAGGTACATACAGAAAAACAAGCGAGGCAAACACTCAGTTGCAGGTGATACCTGGAATACAGGACTGGGGGCTTCAAGAAGCTCCCTGCCTGTCATCAGGGCCCATCAGTACCATCATCACAGCTGCCATTTAACACTGGGCTAGCTTTTTATTTCACAATGGCATAAAGCACCATTTGGTTTAGCACTGAGAAAGCTTTCTGAAGGTGAGACCCTCCTATGCTCTTCCCACTGAAGCTACAGTTGGAATTGCAAAAAATGCTCACAAAATGCCCCCAGAATACCAAACCAGCACAAACCACCAAACGTGGTAGCACTTGAGCACCCTCCCTGATATTGCCAATCAAAGCGAAAAATCAAACTTTTCCCACTCTATCTTGTACTTATTGCCTGAATTCCCTCCACATTTTCTTTTAGTGTGAAGCAGCACCCAGTCTCCTGAACAGAAATAACTTACGTGGTTTCCACTCCTAAAGGTTACTTCATTTCACCCCCTAAGGACTGTACTACACAGTATGTAAAGTAATGTGTATACTTCATTTGTTTTTCAGCTTTAAAATATTTAAGATAATTTGGTAGATAAAATGGTAGTATTAAAAAACCTACAATACAGCACAGCAAAGGGGGAGCAAAGGCAGAGGCTCCCAAATATCCCTCCTGAAGGGTGTAATCAGCAATAAATGCATCAGCCCTGAGTTGGTGTATCTCAGGGGGAAAAAAATAATTGACTCTGTTTACAGAAACAACTTCCAGGTTTCTTTTTGGTCATAAAAAGTGACCTTTTGACCCCTCCCTATACACTGTCCACAGTGCTGGCCAGCACAGGGCATTATTGCTTGTAACTCAGGGCAGGCTGCAGCACCAGTGAGGTTCTCACCACCCCAGCTGTGGCTCTGGAGGGACAGCCTTCAGCAGCTGAGACAGGAAAACTTGTTCACTGCACTGAGGCAGGGACCAAAAATTGGGTCAGTGCTATTTTCTAAAATACAATTCTCTCTGGTGAAAAAGGCAAACAGCAACAGCCACCAGTCCTATTGTCTCCAATTGCTTTTTTCCTTCAAAAAAAACCCCTAAAAAGTTACAGATTCACTTTCAAAATGTATCCAAATTTTTGCTTTGCCCTTTTAAGGTAGGTAGATCCAGATCCTCTCTTTGTCAGGTCTTCAGATTCCATCATTTAAGACCTAAAAGAAATGAGCCTGTCTTTCCCCTGCTTTTCCACACACATGGGATATTCTGGTGTTGAGATGGTGAAGGTGGGTTGGTGTAACTAAATTACCTCTAAGCAGTGCAAGTGCATTGCTGTCACCCCATTCTCTGGCTGGGTGATGCTCTCCCAGTAACAGCCCAGACAATGGGTGTTTATTCCCTTTTCCCTAAGCATAGTATTCATTCTGGTACAGCTATAATGATGCAGGTAGCTCTCATACAATCTTACTGCCTCTTCAGGTCTTTAATGGTAACATATCTTCTCCTGACATGGCTGTGCTTTCTGAGACCACTCCTGATTCAAAAGCAAGACCAGCAGTGTTGAAATACAGACTGATTTGTAGAGCTGAGACTACAGAAGATGAGCACCTGCACTGAAGCTGCAGGAAAGCACAATGCACAACCCTCCTTGTCACTCCTCTTCTGGTTCCTCAAACAGAAGAAATCCAGTTACACCAAGTTGGTGGATATATGTTGCCCACTCATTTACTGTACTAAAATATTATGATGGTTAATACATAATTACATCCTTTGTATTAAGACCTCAGTCAAAATTCCAGAAGCTCTTTCAGCTGATGGCTTGGCTGAGCAGCTGCTGTGCCTTGACCCTGTGGCATCACACACAGCTCAGAGTGGGAACCATCCCTCAGAGTGTGGAAAACAGCTCTGAACTGCACTTCTTCCCCCCAAAGAACCAGTCACTGCAGGTGGGATGCCAGATCCAGTCATTGTGGGTGGCATGATGCTGCAGAGAGAGGGGTTGCTTTTGGGCAGCTGTGATCATTAGGCACACATGGGATGAAGACCCCAGGAAGGTATATTTGCCCTTTTGAAAGGCAGCATTGCTCACACTTCTACTAGGAAGCTTTTTTAAAAAAATATTTTAAAACCCTTTTTTACCATATCAGAAGCACAAAGGACTTTTTCTTCTTTCCCCAAATATCTGTCTAAATTTAGAGGGGTCTTTCATTGTGATGCACCAGCAAGAGAAGTATGCAAGGAATTTTTACTGATTGACTTAAGGTCACTAGCCAAGAAAGGGTGTCTCCAGCTTCGATATAAGATATTGTTTTGATCCACTAGGCCTGAAAGGGAAGGTCAAGCTATATTTTATAGCTAACCCTAATCACATAAGGGCTCCCTTTTTTACAGTCACCAAGTCCCATTACGAACATAATTAGTACTTAGTAAAAAAGGTTCAATTATTTAGGCACATGCAACCAACAATGCATATCAAACTCCTGCAGGGAAATAGCCACGACTTTTTATCCATTCTTGGGAAGTTGGACCACCCCTCTGAGCATTATATATAACAGATAAATGTTCCCTCTTGTCAGGAGGAAACCAGCTACTGTGTTATCACCAGTACACCAAAATCTGTTCCTATAACAGGTCTGATGTCTAAGCAACTGTGCCCAATAAATCTGTCATATAAAGTCATATAAAGTCACAGATACTTCATGATTATTTTTGGACAAAGTATTTGTGCAGCCCAGCCCTTTAAAAATCAGGTTTTCCATCTGAAAACAAGAAACTTGTCACAATATTTCTCCAAGTGCCTTGAGCCAGGATGGTAACAGGAGGCTTGCTGTCCCCCGGGCCCCCAAGGGCAGCTCATTTGCCATGGTTTACCCTCCTGAGTCACCAACCTGCTATTCCTGCCCCGACACTCCCAGGCTAGACCAGCCCGGAGTATTCTCGCTGAAAACAGTGATACTGTTGCACAAAAGGCTTAGCTAAGGAGCTGCGTCAGTTGCCCAAGTGCATTCCTCGCAATTAAAATTTCAAAATAGAGAACTACAATTGAGATGCCACCCCGACCTCACCCGGCTCCTCGACCCCCGCATGCTGCTGCCTCCCAAGCACTACAAATCAGTCCCCTGTGCACTCAAATAGCAATAGCCTGAGGGTTTCCTCACAGCTCCCTTGAATGTACAGCCTGAAATTCAGTGGCACAACTCTTATATCCCTGTGATGGCACAGCCAAGGCAGGTCACACATGGTTTGAAGAGTGGGAGATGGGAATCGCTGTAGGAAAGCAGAGCTGGAGGCACAACCAGCATGGGGTGGCACAGGACATTCTTACCAGGACTGTGTGCATCCCCGTGTAGAGCCTGCTGAGACACACTAGGGTTGAAAACACAAATGCTGCTGCCAGGCCGAGTTCAAATGGATACTGTGAAAAGGGAAAAAAAAAAATTAAAAAAAAAAGATACACCCATTACACCAAGCAGCTGGACTGACCTAAGGATCTCCTGCTGAGAAGTGGCTCCTGAGCTGTACTTTACAAAAGAGGTTAATGTGACCTGAGAAAAGACCCCATACGAGCCAATGTGCAGTCCTGCTAGAACGTCTTTTCATTACCTGAGGAGCCTGCTTTTGCAAAAATCTAGTCTCAGTGTGGGGAATCCTGGGAAACAGCTGGTATTTGCAGAGTTGTTCCCTTCAAAATCTACCTTTAGCATATTAGTGCTAAAGATCTTAAGGAAAAAGGCACAACGTTGTACAAGTGATGCCCAAGGTTGCACTGCAGCCTCAGCTCAGCTGAGGGGATTGTGAGAGCCCCAGAGCCTGAGCAGAAATGTGATCAATAGTCCTTGAGCAGTGGACTGAGGGGGGAGAATCAATGTCTGGGCTGAAACCGCAATACAGCTATTAGAGCAGTCAGGACAGCTCTTCCCTGTGACACTTAAAGGTTTAATCATCTTCTTATGAAGCTGTTTTTGCTTAATTCCATCTCCAAGTTGCCTGCAAACATGGAAAGAAGCATTTAGATAAATCAGCATTTAAAAAGAAAAAAAAACCCTCTACATTTGGTAAAGAATAAGCTTAACATATTAGCCCTTAATCCACTCATTCAAATCCTGAAACCAAGTGAGCTGCTGCATTCCTTTCAGTCCATAAAGGAAATTTTTCTGTAAAAAATAAATCACTCCAAAATATAAATAAATGAAATTAATTCACCCAATTTGACACAAAGTCTCCATCTTCTGTCAGAGGCTGCTGACTGTCCAGGGTGGCCACAGGTCAGCACAAAAATGCTTCTGTGAAAATTTTAACTCTCTTCTGACCCTTTCACCCAGCATACTGTAACCACCGAAGAGAGCACCCAGACCCCGCTGCAGATGTCACTCCCAGTTCATAAAACACTGCTTTCCTCACTTCCCTAAGCCTTTGGAGGATTTACACTCACTTTACTCCCTGCTCAGCAGGCAGCCTGGGAGCTAGTCCAGATCAGTAATTGATGATTAGGGCAGCTTGAGAAGATAGTAGCATAATGTTCTGGAAGATTTTTCTGTCCTAATAGAGGCAATTAAATCATTTAATTATTTGACAGCAGTTTTATTGTTTCATGGTAGCTTCTAAGAAGCACAAGGCAGCCTATGAAGAGCTGCATGTTCCAGTGGTCACCTGTTGATTCAGAAGGAGGAGAAGGTGCTGCTAACCAGGCCTTCTCTGACACATGGGACAGATCTGGTCTTCCAGGGCTGGTAAATATCCCATCCTAAGCTCCCTGTCCCCTTCCCACTGTCAGGCTGTGCTGACCAGTTAACACGCAGTGACCAGGAGGTTGCCAGCACAGTATCTGTGTAATTCATCTCTGTGTAATTCAGAGATCTCCCTTCCTGTGAGTGACAGTCCCAGGACACAGCACCATTCCCTGAATGGGCGGACACCTTTCTCCCTGCACAGAGCTGGCACTGCAGGGGGAACAGCCAGGGACACTGTGACAGCACAACCCCCTTGGCTGTACTGCAAACCCTCTTGGTTACATGGATTTATCCTTGAAATACACTTGAGAGGGCTGAGAAACACTCTTAAATGCAATGCAGTCAGGAAGTTATTACTGCTAGAGTACATGAAATGCATGCTTGGATTCATGAAATGGAATGAAAATAAACATTGTGGAGAAATGAGTTTCCAGGAAATAAACCTTTTAGAAAGACAATGAGGGAAAATAATAATGAAACTTCCCCAAGCAGCCTTCAGCTCCAGTGCAGTGAAGTTGCTGTTAGTTCTCTGACACACAGGCTCTCAAATCATGTTGTGTGCTGTTAGTCTAACACAGGTTAGAGCCAGGTGATTTCCGAGGATGCTTTTCCTTTCACACAAAAACCATATGACACAGAGCTCCTTGGGTTTTCCTGGGAGCTGGCATGTCCTGATGTGCAGCACTGAGTTGGTGGCCACAGCGTAAGCACAAAACCCTGGCACTAGGCACCCTCTCTCCATGGTCACCCCATGTGAGAAAACACAATGAACCCACCAAAGCACAGCAGGGCAGTGCAGCGGGCCCACAGTTCATGCTAAAGAAAGGAGATTCCCACTAAATTTCTTTTCATGTCTATCATTGGCGAGCTATAGGTGAGCACAGGAAAGAATACATATACATCTGTGAAAATAAATAAAGAGCTCCTCCGACAGTGGCAACAGCTTTGGATTTGTCAGCTTTACGTAGCTTGCTGGAACAGACGTGTTTTTTTAATAAAATTTTTTGCTTTTCTTTTTGTGCCCCCTACCTTGTACTGGTTCATGGTTGCAATGAAAAAGGAGAAGGAGATGGCTGTAGCTGCCATGGCGTGGGTGGACGGCATCCCATACTCCGCATTTGTCCTCACTTCCAGCTTGACGACAGGTGGTGAGAGGGGCCGAGGCCATTTCAGGATGTCCTTGGAGACCTGGCCTATGTACATCACTATCTGGGGACAGGAAAGGCCACAGGGCTGTCAGTCAGCATAGGCAATCCTCATGCAGCCCACCCAAGAACCACCTGTGCTTTTTCATGCAAAATCCACTCCTCCAAGTGCAGAACTTATCTCCTGAATTATTAAAGGGGTTTCCATTAGCTCGCTCATTGAAGGAAGCAGCGGTTTTACTGCACCGTGTGGTAACCTGATCAGAAGTGGGACCAAAAGGAGGGTTGGCTGATGAGATGCAGCAATACAGGACAGTGTGAGACAGACAGCTGGCTCCCCCACCATGCCAGAGAAGTTTAACTTTCCTCCCTGACCCTCATGCCCCCCCACCCACCTTAAAAGAATACAGCTTTAAGAGAAATTGTTCCACCACCACCTCTGAATCACTGCCTTGCCCAGCTATGTCCCTCCCAGCTGCGTGCAGCACCAGCTCCATCATTCCCAGCAGCTCCCACTCCACCCACTGCACCAGGTGCTGCAGGAACCCCACTAGGATGCACTACCCGTGTTGTTATTAAATGACAACCTCAGCATCCTCAGGGAGGCAGCAGAGGGAGAACTGGACAAGCAACATGAAGTACCAGTTCTCCTGCCTAACTCCTCAGTAAAAAGCTTTAGTTCCCTGCTTGGGACACCAGAGGTTTAAGCAAAGGCTCCATTAATTAGCTTCCAAGCAAAGCAACACTATTTTTTCGGGGAAATGTTGCATTCTCAAGTCAACAATGGAAGCAGAGGCAAAGCTGGTCAGCATTCCCAGTAGGTGCAGCCTACCCAGTCATGCCCAGGGCACCCACTGTGCTAACGTTCTCTGCTCCTTAGCACCCTCTTTCCGAAGGCAGCAGGCTCTCAGCACCCAGCGATGACTAAGAAAAGTCAGCCAGGCGGTCCCTGGAGGATGTCTTTCCCTTCTATTGCCAGTCTCCTCCCTTTAGATAGTGTAGCCAGACATAGGCAAAGAAGGCTCTTCAAAACAAAGCAAACCTTTTTATTTTTTTTTCCCCATTTAAATACAAAAATCAGGTTAACTGATGTCTACCACAAAAGCTCAGTTGCTGTGTGAGACGGCTCACTGTTCTGCTTCTCACGCTTCCACTAGCAAAGGAGGGGTCTTAAAATAACATCCTTCCCATGCTGGTGTTAGCCATATGCTACAACAGCTACACAATCATCCACTGCCACATTTGTCACCAGCCACATTGCATCCTTCTCTCTCCCACCATCCATTTATAAAATGGCTTCACATTAAAAGAAAGGCTTCAGGATTCACATATCAGGACCAGGAAAAAGCCATAAGTTATGTTTCTTCATCCTTTTTCCCCCCCACATGCTGCAGGGAGTGCTAGACTCACATCCAGCACCTGAACCTGGAAAAGTGACTACTGGTGCTTTTTTATCCTTTATCCCTCATCATGTGAATCACGTTGCTGCCTTATTATCAGCACCAGGTGTGACACTCCTGGCTGCTCCCACAGACACACAGAGCACACTGAATACCCTGCTCTAGACAGTTCACAGTAAACAAAGGCTCAAGGAACAAATGTCTTTTAGAAAACACTCTGTGCGTTTATTTGGTTAATGCCACCAGTTTCCAAATGGATGCACATCTTTGGAAGTTAATTAAATTCTGAAGCAGAAAGCAAAATTACTCTCTACAGGCAGAACGTAAAACATTGAGGCTGCCATTTGTGATACCATCTGAGAGGCAAGGTAGGATGAGCCAGTTTATCAGCAGTCCTCTATAATAATGACTTCCACTTGTGGAAGTATTATTAGCACTAGTACGTAAGAGCATTACAGAAAAGGAAATGAGTCATGTCTAAAATGAAGGCTATGCTAGGACTCCTCTGATGGTGAAAAACAGACTAAATGCTGGAGGTGGTATGGGTAAGCAAAAATATGAGGCATCGTCACACCATCCTTCCTGGCATTCCACATTAAATTCTGACCCTTCTATTTTTTAAAAACACATTGTATAGACAGTAAGGAGAGGTGAGACAATCTCCATAAAACATGAAGTCCAGAATATGCCCAGACTAAGCACTGATCTCTGATGCACTAGACCTTTGCCTTTGGCTTATCTGGGTACTGTGCACGTGTCTTTAAACACAATGTCCTGGATTACTTGGCAGAAGCAGCAGTTGTGGGTGCAGTAAAAAATCCCCCACCAGCTTCCTCAAGAAGTGAAAGATGGTAAGTGCAAGCTGCTAAAGGCCACCCAGCACAGGTCTTGCTCTGCTTCACCTGCACCCCACGTGCTGCTCACTGCGGCTGGAGGAGCACAGCACTCCTCACTCACAGCACGGCAAAGCAAACAGCCCAGAGCTCCTGCCAGACCTGGCTGTGGTGGGCTTCTCCCTCGGGAGACAGCCCCATAGCATGGAGCAAGGCAGGCACAGCATCAGTGGGACCTGAGCACCAGCACCCACCCCATCCTAGAGCATCACTCAGTCCTTCCAGAGCTGAACCTGTGAGCTGCACTCAGAGGCAGAGCCCAGGACAGGCTTTTCCTCCCAAGGACTCCTGCTCAGCACCTCAAGGGAATGAATTATCTGCATCCCATCCTGCTCCACAGTGAAGCAGCAAGCAACCTGTCTAACTGAGCCGTGCTGGAAATCTAGGGTATGACTGCCCCAATCTGTCCAGGGATGAACAAGCCTCCCCTGCTTCTGCACTGCCGGGGGCTACTGCATCAGTTCAGCTGTGCTGAGAATGTTATTGGCACAGACTGTGCCTGAGCTGCTATCCCTCCCCAGGCACATGGGCCAAGGCAGCAAGCTGGACACACGAGTGTTTTTGTCTAATCCCAAACCCAAAGATAGTATTATTCAGCTTTGTGAATTTCCTGCTCTTTTATCATACACATTGCCTTCCCAAAGCAATGAAAATGACTCTAAGATGTTCCAAGTTAAATCCTTACAACAAACATAAGCAGCAATAAAAAAAATTGGGTAAAAACTTCTTTCTTGTTTCCCTCTAAATTTTTTTTTTTTTAATACTATAAGTAACTTAAAATCAAGACCTTCCTCAAACTCTGGTGCCTACCATTACAGCTGGGGTGGCCTGTGCTGCACAAGGTCAGCAGCAATCATTTTCAGTAAGCCAGTGCATCAGGTGAAGGAAAGGCAAAGCTTTATTGCCACTTTGGGTCAACAGAATTACATTTTACTACACAAAGGCAATTGGCAGTTGCTATAGCAGCATGACAGCCTCTGTAGTCTTTTTCTGAGAACTTTCTCTTAATTTGCTTTGAGTCATACATATGGTCTATCTCCAAAAGTACATCCTCACCTGGGCCTTTTCATCAGGGTAAACAAGATAAATCTTTGTATTGTAACAGATCTTGCTTTAGTGAACATTCACAGAATCAAACTTGAGGCATTAGCATCTACACGGGTCCAGATGCTAATTCATTTGTTCCACTATCTGTAGGAATTCCCTCTGGGGTGAGGGGCTGCTCCCCTCCCTCTGAGCATCTGAGTCCCATAAAGTGACCTGTCTCCTTGACATTTACATACCTCTGGTATTGAGTCAACCACCTAAGAAGATGCTTTTCTCACCTGCAAGTGTTGTCTGGCATTTGCAGTGGTTTTCCTTCACTCCTCTCTCAATTGCTGCAGGCAGCACTCCTCTGGTGTGCAAGAGCGCTGCAAGCAGAGTTACCATCACAGTGCAGATGTATGTGAGGGCAGACAGACACACAGCCAAGCCAGTTCTGCATGCAGAGGCACAGCACTGGTGCCCCAGGGGCATGACTTCCCCTGTGGAACACTCCTATGGCAGCTGCCCAGACCCCGAGTCTGGCAGGATTTAGGAAACAGGCTCAGTGCTGCAGGTGTGCCGTGTCTGGGCACCCTCCATCATCCCTCCCCTGACACAATCTCCACACAGGGATGGACACACCTGACCCTCCCCCAGGCAGGTGAAGGTCACGAGGAGCAACTCTTGTGGTATTCTGTAATATTTCAGCTAACAAAGGGGAACCAGAACATATTTATTTTCAACTTCTGATTTTACAGCTCTCCTACATAGGCTATTGATCTATTAAAAGGACAAAATGAAATTCTAGAGAAGACATGGGGTCAAACAGTATTGGCGACTTCTTCCCTAATACTCACAGTGTGGCAGCCCAACTTTTAATCCGCTGTTCTGGTTCCAAAACAGAAACTGTCTCTAGAAACCCTGGCCTACAGTAGCATATGTCATCATCCCAGAAAGGAAACTTAGTTTGAAAATGATGTTGCTTTGGGTTTTTTTCATAACATGATAAGAGTGACCAAGCACATCAGAGAAAAAAGAAGGATGCACTATTAATAAACTGGCATTTGCAGATTAGTCGAGCAGAAGCAAGACTGTATGTGGTTGCCAAGGCAGGCGTGACTTTGATTTACCATACAGAAATTAAACCAAGCACCCAGCCTGCACTGTTCACAGCTTCTATTCTCAGCATCCCGTAGCTAAAGCTTAAGTAACCAGATAAACACTGCAGCAGATAATAGCTGTGACTGTGTCCCTCAAGCATCACTTGGTCCACAGGGAAAGAGGAGCAGGGCAAGGAAGAGCACATTTTTGTGAAGATACTCCTCCTACCCTCAAGTCAGTGCCAAGAACTAAGGCTTAGCATCAGGAAAACACACCATGAAAGTCACTGAGCAGCACTGTTGGCTTTCTGCCTGGCCAGTAGCCCATGTGGAGGAAGCCCTGCAGAGCAGAGGAGCCAAAGGTACCCCAAGTGTGGGGGGCCCTAAGCCACCCTCTGATTGTGTCCTGCTCCCTATCCCCTCCCTCAATCAGCTGGCTGCTCCCTGCACACAGAGGAGGCTGGGATCCTCCTTGAGGTGATCACACATCACGGGAGAGGGCAGCCGGCTGTGGGAGCTCCAGGATCAGCCATTTCTAGCATGGTTATTGTTTTCCAGAACATACATCAATCTTCTGCTAACTGCATGGAAACTCTACATGTTTACCAAGGGTTTAGTCAGGTTCAGTGGGACATTCAAGGTCAAATTGAGCTGGTGGGATGCTCAAACACTTGGGTTGTCTCAGCTCCACGATGGGAGCAGCAAATCCAGGAGGGAGGTCTCCAGCTCACCACAAGCAGCACAGCATGCATGTCACAGCAAAGGTCAGCAGGAGACAGGGAGAGGGAAGAGACAGCACAGACAGCTTCCTAGAAAAAGTTATGTACATATAAGTAGGGAGGACTTTGTCTCAGTTTAGGCTCCAGAAACATAAACCCAGGACAAGATCAGGAGAACTAACCAACAAATTAGCACATTCACTCTGTCTTTAAAAAGAAGCCTTTGCACAAAAACCATAAGGGAGTTCACTATCTTAAAATATGCTTAAAGAAGGAAATCTGGGGCCTGTCTCCTGGTAGCAGGAAAAAAAAATCACATGGATCTGGTTTCTCATCTAACACCTAAAACTGGGAAACTCTCATACCTAGTAGATCTAGTGAAATACAGAAGGTCTCCAATTTAAACTTTACCTTAAATGATTCACAGCTGGACTGAGTTGTGAAAGACTCACTGGCACTCTTTCTTCAAGGGTGGAGTACAGCTACCAGCTCTTACAAAATTCCATTTCAATCAACACTTTATCAACTTGCACACAGCATTTTCTTTTATGGATCATTTATTTTTGTACTCTGACATTATGTAGTTACTTATGTGCCTGAATACAGTTTTACATGTTCTTGTGGAGAGTAACACATGGTACTTTCAAGAGCTTGACTTTTGAGTGACTATGTTTATCAGCTGTTCTAGGCTTGTTTTGGTGAAATGTTGCAAAAGCACTAAAACTAACAAACACAGTTATTAAAACAAAGAACTGTTCAACCCAAAGTCTGCTTCAAAGTGTGTTAACAAAGCAGCATCCAGTGATTCAGTCACCTCACAGTAATGTCAGCGGCATCACTATTGCAGGTAAACTCCTGCTGATTAGGAAACTCCTGGTTACCCTGAGACATGGAGATCAGCGCTCATCATTCCTGGGTAATTAAGTGCTGACAGCCTTTGCAAAACTGTTCCTCTGAAAAACAAGATGCTAAATTGCCACGGACTCAGACCCTGGACCTTCTCAGACTTGCTGAAGATGTCCACACCCAGTGCTCCTCACAGAGCCCCAAGGGGCACACACAGCCTGGCAAACACCTGCCTGGCATCACCAGGCACCCAAACCCTGCCTTCCTTCAGAGCTGCCGCCTCCCCCTGAGTCAGCAGCTTATCACTGTCACATGCCAGCAGCTTCCACGCCTGCCCCAACAAAGTCCATGCTGGCCAGCACTTATTTATATTGTATAAATTAAATTTTTATATGCTATAGAGAAAGAGTAGAGATCCTGGGGGCGGGGGGAACACACAAAAACAAACAAAAAAAAGAAATGAGAAAAAATTACTTTGAGGCATGCTGAATATCAAACTGAAACTGTAACTATTTTTTCCCAGCTTTCAAGCTTGAAGCAGTGCAGAAAATAAAACATAAACCAAAACAAAGTGAGCTCTCACCTTGTGAACTGAGATGTGCAGTAAATATTAAAGTACATTTGGGGGCTGGTTCTTATGAAGCTATTTTTTTTTTTGTCTCTGCACTTCACTTCCTGGTTAAAGCCGTGAGAGCCACAGGCTTCAAAGCTTTGTCTGTGCAGGTTCAAGAGCATTTACTTCAAATTGTGGGAGAAGAGAAGACACCAGAGTACCCTCAGCACTGACCCAGCACCTTGCTCAGAAGTTTCAGTTATTTGCTCCATCTATCCACAAAGGTAAAGACTGCATATAAACTGTGAAGCCTCAGAGGAAAGGCACCACTGGAAGCACAATATAGTGCTTTAAGCACCCAAAGCATCTGGACACAACCACAACCAGCATTTCCCAGAGCCATTCAGCTAAAGAGAAAAGCACAAGCAGCTGGCTTTGGGCACCCAGGGCTGGAGAAGATATCCCAGGGTACTAAGTTCACTCCTCTGCTGCTGCTGAAATAAACTCTTCATAATTTTTTTTTACTGCCCTTCACCCTTCTAAGGCTATTTCACAACCATTGCCTTCAACCTATCTTATTCACGACTGCCTTATGCATGTTTCTTCATGTGACTGTACTTTTATTTTAAGAAGCTCTTTCCTTCAAGTGGTGTTTGCAGCCAGCCCCATTCTCTCTCCAGCTTCATTTTGTTAGGAACTTAGATAAGTTTTCAGTCTCTGCTCAGAAAATAGTCTGTTCCTTAATCATCCCTGGCCCTGCTCCAGTTTGAAATTATCTTTCTGAAATGGGGGTGACTGGCTCTGCATAAAATATTACAGCTAAGATGGGAGTAAGGCTTTGTAAACAACTTTAATACTGCTTTAATTTCTAAGGGAAGAAACTCCCCTGATTCATCCTGGGACACTGACACTGTTAATTCCAGCTTGCAGCAGAAACTCACAGGTTTAAGTTGGAAACAGCACAAAAAGAAAGGACCACCCTCAGCAACCACTTCTGTTTCTCCAGTGCTCAAGGGTAACCCCACTTCTCCTGGCTGATGGTCTCACCCTCCTTGTCACCACCATCCCTGCCTACCACGTTTCCTACAGACCTGTGCATTTTGCACCAGGCTCACAGAAGAGCCATTTCCGGTCCACTCAGCTTCACTAACAGCCTCTCCTCACCTTGAACATCCCCTTTAAAGGGGAATTACTACCACCTTCCCCCTAGGCCTCTCCTTTTGATACCAACTCCCTTTCCCAGATGGGTAAGAGCCTTCTGCAGAACATGCCTGTGTGCTGCACTTGACCCGTCATGCTCCTTCCAGCCTTACACTGGAAGCTGTTGCCAGAAACTATCAGGCTACCTGGATTTTTACTGTTATCTAACACAGCTCTTCTTAGTTCCACATTGTCATCATCCATTAAGAAGCATTTCTTCAAAACTCTGGATTGCAGAGAGCCTGTAGATCTGCACTTCTGCTCACCACTATCCCCCCAGACAGGTGTCCTTCCAGTGCTATCACCAAAAACCTCCCAGCTGGCTAAAAGCTTGGCTTTGTCCCACTCACTCCTTGACATTTCCCACACAGCTAAGCCAACTGTCCTGTCACATACATGACTAAGGTGTCTAAGACCAGGGTGGACGGGGCTTTGAGCAACCTGATCTAGTGGAAGGTGCCCTGCCCACATCAAGAAGGATAGAAGTAGATGGTCTCTAAGGTCCCTCCCAACCAAAGCCATTCTATGATTCTGTAAGACAGACCAACACCACTTATAGCACCGTGAATACTAGTTCCTGCTCACAGCCTGCTCACCAACAAGAAACCCATCAGCCAAGCTTGCCATAATATTAACACACAGCCTGCACAGACATCTTTAGTCATTTTACAATTACATATAATTAACATGTTTTAAAACTACAGATTGTCAAAAGCCCCTGTATTTAAAACAGTTTCCCCTTATTATAAAGTGCAACTCCACAGCTCCCTCAGTAACTAGAAAAAGTAATATTAATAATCATAATATCACATGCTTGAATACTCTAAGAATCACAGAATATGCTGATTTGGAAGGGACCCACGAGGATCATTAAGTCCAGGAACAGTCCCCCAAAAAATCACACCATATGCCTGAGAGTATCATCCAAATTTTTCCAGAACTCTGCCAGCCTTGGTGCTGCAACCACTGCCCTGGGGAGCCTGTTCCAGCACCCAACCACCCTCTGGGTGAAGAACCTTTTTCTCATGTCCAAATTAAACTTCCCCTGACACAATTTCAGGCTATTCCCTAAGGTACTGTCACTGGTCACCACAGAGAAGAGATCAGTGCCTGCCTCTCCTCTTCACCTCATGAGGAAATTGTAGACTCTGATCAGATCTTAAACCAGACTAGATCTGGCCAGTACTCAGATGAACTTGCAAGGAAAAGGCAAGGCAAGTCTGCAGAAAGGCATGTGAGGAGCTCTAAAGAGTCATTTTCTGAGCAATATGCAAACCCAGCAGGCATTGACTACCAATTTTCATCTTCTGTGGCACATTTCCAGAAGCAGTAGGTGTACTCCTGGCCAAAATCCAGCTCTAATTATACAGCGTCCACCTACTTCTACATTTCACTTGCAAGTTATTTTTCATGTTCTCTTTATAAAATGTATTGACTACAGTTAGTGGCACAGAGCAAATGATGCCTTCTATACAAGATCGTGTGTATTTGAAGTGTATTAAGAATTCAAATATATTTTACTATTTCTTTCCATATTATTTGGTCAAAGGACAGAATATTATTAAACAGAATTGACTAAATCATAGAGAAGCTTCATTGTAAAGAAACAAAGACAGATATCAAATCCAAATTTTTACCAAGCTTCTGTTTCTTAAATCAATGTAGATTCACAGCTAAACCTCCAAGGTCTGCCATCTGCCAGAGGTGCTCACTTACCTCCCATCTTTGTTCTAAAATGGTTTTATTTGGGCAGCAAAGATCTGATCAATACCAAGATGAGCAATGTCAGTGACATAACAGCCACTCTCAGCCTGAAGGCCCTGGTTATCTACTGTTGTTTCAGTGCCGGAATGGAAACACTTTGTTCTGGACATCCCCAAACCACATTTGTGAAGGCTTAAGCAATGCAGAAACCAGTTAATTTGGAAATGCTCTTATATTAACAAAAATCAATGCTTTTAGGTCTTAGCCTTCAACACAATCTGATTTTTCCCGTCCCTCAAGTGACTGCAGAAGCACTCTGCTTATTCCACTGCAGCCTGCACATCCACTCACTATCAGGTTTCTATTAATGTCAACAAAGGCAGAACTATATGAAGAAGTTATGAAGAAAAAAATCAGAATAAGAGAAAGATTTCCCAAAGCGATGAAAAATTATCATTAAAATACTACGGCACACTGGGAAGGAAGTGTTTTCCCAACTGTTCTATGTAAACCCTATTAAAAGCAGCTTGATCAGTGACTGGGCTGGAAAAAAAATAAGTCAGTCCAAGATGTGGCAGGGACAGACACCCTGTGCCAGCTGATGCCTCTCACCTCCTCTCTCAGTATCGCAATGCCTCGGACTCCTGAACACTCAAGTTAAGTATAAACAGTATTGGTGCTTCTTTTGTTTGAAGGTATTTGGTTTGTTTGAAGGGTTATTCTTACCTATTCATTTGCTATGGATACAGAATAAACATTTAAATTAATTGTAGAAATACTTACAGACCAAACAATTATCATTCTTCTAGATACAGAGTGATCTATATTCCAGTAGGTAAATGGAAGGAAAGTGATATAAAAAATCTCTTCACCCAAAGCAGCTGAAAACTTGAACAAGTAGTAGTAGAAGTAGTTCTTCACAATATACTTCTGTGTGCAGCCCTGGAAATGGAAGAAGTTTACAAAGTTTTAGTGAATTAGAAAACCATAGAAAACATTTAGGATATTTTAACTGCTACAGTTCCCAGTTCTTAAACCAAACAATTTGTTATAACAAGTGTCAAGAAATGAAGTTCAACTTTTATACTAAAATGAAGACATAGTGATAACTCAACTACATTTCCTGCAGAAGAGAAATCTATTCAGACTAATTAAGGTAGCAGTCACATTGACAAAAACTTTCAAGAGATCAAATCAGCCTTTCCTCCAGGGTAATCAAGGGTATGTCATAAAAGGGTACTGATGTGCCAAGTTTGAAGTTTTTACATCTGTAGACAAAGCCACCATTGTTTTCACCGGAAATGTGTTGATATGAAAAACAAACTGCAATTACTGAACCACTTCATTTAAAATTTCCCTCACTATAGCAGGCAAAGTTGACCAGGCTAGTCCCTGAAATTTTTTGCTGGCTATGGCTGACAGTGGCATCCCCAGCACTGCCCTCAACATTGTGCTCTCCCTGTGCCTTCCAGCCAGTGCTGCCTGCAGAGGGATGTTCAGGGCATCACCCCACGCTGAGATCCCACAGCCATAAAATACAGCCCTTAGGTGGGACTGGGCTCAGCAAGCACAGCTGCACCAGCAGATCCAGGGGAAAACCAGGCTGTGAGTCAGCAGAGAGAAGAGCTGCCCCCGTCACCACAAAATTTTCACACCAGGCTGTCTCTTTAAACATTGCCAACAGATACATTGCAAACAGTGACACTTTAGCAACTTATTTTTTCATCTTACTAAGCTAGATATTTCATTCAGTCTCTGGATTTGGCAGCTGGGTGGTTTCATTAGATGTACTCACCTAACACACTCATATTCTCTCTTCTAAGAGATTACATGCAGCCCTCCAAAGCTGGAAAGCCACAAAACAGCACTCACTGCTAAGGCCAGGGACTTTTTCTGCTTGTCTGAAGTGTCTAGAAAAGGTTTGTTGCTGCTGCCATTTGGAACTAGGACACCACGAAGAACCCTCACACCCTGTTAGCAGGAGCAACATGCAAGTCAATCACAATTTATAGGAATACCTATACATTTCAGGAAAAGAAAGAACATATATGCATATATATAGAAAGAGAACTTTTGATTCGGGGAAGGAACAAAGCCAATCTAGTCTCACTCCATCTCCCCCCAAAAGATTAAAACTATGAAGGTTTGGTATGTAAGTACGAGATGGAAGAACTTCCTAAAGATGAGAACTGAGAAGGGATGTTAAAGGTTTCAGCATAGACAACACTAAGTTAAGATATAGCTTTGCCATAAGCTAGCAAAACTCTTCTAAGATGTTCTGCTCAGAGTTGTCTGTGTAACTCATTTACTCGAGAGAAACTCTCATCCTACGTGCTAATGACAAAATGTAAAATTTTCTAAGGAGTTTAGACATGCAATTGTGACTCATTGTAAAAGCCATTAAAAGTTCCAGTCTCTTCATCTGCTTTTAATGCAGAGATGAGGCAAACTGCATGCACACAACAAAAGCAAGATGGAAAGCAATTGCATCTGTTAACCTACCATAGAAAAAAACACAACTTAAATTGATTTTTGTGTCGATAAATGGAAAAGATGAGTCAACACTTCTGAAATGCTGGGGTCAGAGGAGCTTTCCCCCATCTATCAGTAACAGAGGTTGCAGAGGAGTTACTGGCATCCCTCTAGGATAACACAGCAGTAAGCTGGGGCTGGCTGAATGACAGAGCAATCAGTCTGAGTGTCTCTAGTCTCATCTGCCGCTTAGAAAACAGCCCCAGTATAATTAGCACTCTAATGCTTCTGCCTGAGATTCTGAAACTGTATTTGGTGACACTCAACATGGCCCCACAACAAACTCTCTTCTGGCATCCTAAATCCTCAATTAAGCATCAATCTCTAAGGTATTGGGAATTATCTGCTTGTGTGCTTTGGCTCAAGATGATCAGACATATCCCTAAGGTAATGCTTTTATATGTGGAACCTCACAGGATGAGGGATAAAACTTTCTGATTTCAATAGCTGTTTTGTGGGGAATAGCTCTTCAGGTTTTAAAAGAAATCTGGAGTTAAAAATATTTCCAGGCAGAAGGCAGTGCCAAATCCTTCCGTATGATTTTTAAAACCTTTTTTGTTTTAGCTTTCTTTCTTCTTTTCCTTTTCTATCAGAAATCATCCCCCTACACACACTGATTTGGAATTTTTTTGTTTGCTTGACTTTTTTTACACTTTTTTTTTTTAAACTCTACACCCTCAGTTGTGCACCACCAACATGTGGCAGCGGACAAACAACCTGCCTATGGCACACAGTGGTAGCAGCCACATGTGAGGCATGCACAGTATCACAGAATCACTGCACTTTATGTTTGGTAGTGCATGGTAATAAAAAGGTGATGTTTGCACTCATTGGGATCCTAAAGCATTGTAAATGCAGCAAGCCTGGTCCGTGCACCCTCAGACAGCAGTTGGCTCATGTTTACTACCTATACCCACTGTTTCTGCAGAGACCAAAGACTGCTGGGCTTTGTGAAGTGTCTTCCCTTTTTATTCTTATTCTAATCCCTATGCAGGAAAAGCCATCACTATTATTCATGCAAGCATTTATCATATTCTAACATTCTCAGAAGTTTATTCAATCTTAAAATAACTCCGATCTTTAGTATTGGTTATTCTTAATGTACTGAAGTGACCTGAAGCCTTCCACAATCCCTGAAGCCCCTTCAGTGAGTCAGCCCCCCATCCATCTCCATTGCTATTTGGTGTGGATCAGAGGGGTTTTAATGGGCAGTAATTAAGGCTGTATATAAAGTCAGAATTTTTAGAGCATTTCAGAAGCAAGATGTTATAAGCCACAACATTCGCAGATGCAGAAGACAGGTAATTTCACACAAATGACTCTTTTCATCAGCTGTAAAATATCTATTTTTTGAAAAACCTTAACTGTTCAGAATATAAGAAACTCTCATGAATGTGTGAGTCTCCATAAATTAACTACTCACTGAAGTATTGGCACAGCAAATGTCTGTTGTAGGTCACCCCTCTTTTGCAGTCTCTGCACATAGGTGGGTCACCCACACCACGTGCTGCCCCATGGATGCTCAGGGCCCCTGAGTGCAACCCCTGTGCCACTGCACCCACCCAACCTCCCTGGAGCATGGGAGCATCCCCAAAGCATTCCTACAGAGCAGTAATGACAGGGACAGCAGAGCAGGGCAAACCAACACCATGGTGACTCTGGGAATACAATAACACAGCATAGAAGGAATCCATAATTTTAAAAGTATGTGCACATATAACATTTATCCTTCAAAGCTGGGGTAAGCATACAGCAGCTGAACCACTAACATAAAAGATTTAAAATGTATTTTTTGGCAGAGGTATAACCCCTACAAGACAAAAAAAAAAAAATAGCAGCTTTATAAAGATACTACTCCTTGCAATTCCTGCAGGATATCTCTTGTCAGAGAGCTAAACAGGCCCTGGTTTTTCCTTCCCTGTCTCTAGAGACAAGCTTTGCAGCATCAGACTTCTAAGGCTCAGAGTCTGACCCAGAGATGCTATTAACCAACACTCTGTTCTCAGCTCTCAATTACTTTGGATCTTCCAGAAGATGTACATGTTTAATTGAAGTTCTCAAAGTCCCTTGCTTCCCCTTCCAACGGAACAGCCTTACAGAAGATCAGGACTTTCCCTCTCAAAGCCCCTATTTAACACATTATCATATTTATCATTTAAGGGATTTTTTTTTTAATACAGTAAAAAAGGTACAAAATTTAGAAAAGCCACTAAAGCCCAGGCACAAGAGGAAAAGCCAAAAAATCTAATCTAGATATTTTTGTATACAGAGATAGTATAAATCAGGCAATTCAGCCCCACAGGGCAGTGCTCTGTGGGGTATAACCAATGGGAATAAAACCTTTCTCACTGCAGTATTCTGCAGCTTTACATCATATTCTATGTTCATTAACAGGTAATAAAAGAACCTATCAAGTCACAACAAAAATTAGGTATCAGTGATTATGTTTTGGAAAACAGCCAAAAGCAAAAACCAGAACTATCAAAGGTTTCAGCCCTTCCATCCATCTCAAACACATTCAAAGTTCCCTGCAGATCCAACAAGCTGTAACACTTCAGTACTTACGCATTCACCTTCCCTACAAACACCAACACTGGAACTCATTGCTCCAAGAGGAAAGAACAGGATGGCCAGGAAACAGGGGCTGGGCCCCAGTGAGAGATCCTGGTGCAGCCATGAACCTCTCGCAGGTCAGGGCTGGGGGCACAGAACCCATGGCAAGGTGAGGGAAGAGCCAGCAAAGGAGGGTCACAGACAGATGGAAGGAATTGCAGAGATGTCAGGAAGACAGCAGGGGGGAGCACAAGAGTATACAGAGCCCACAAAGTGCACAAGAGGGGACTCAAGGCATGAAAAACACTCCTAACCAAACTCCTACATATCTGCAGCTTCCCTCTCTGTCCAGAGATTTTAAAATAAGCAATTAATTTTTAACAGAACATGAGGTAGCCAGTTAGCAATAGTTGTCAAGGTAGAATTCTTGTTGGAGGGACACCTAGGGCTAACTAAAACCTCAGAAGTGTGGGGAATGGAGACAAACAGAAATCACACAACAATCCTCCTAAAATGCCATAAAGTTCAGTCCAGTTCTGCAAGTACTTGTTGACCAG
Source organism: Xenops minutus (assembly GCA_035221455.1). Lineage (NCBI taxonomy): Eukaryota > Metazoa > Chordata > Aves > Passeriformes > Furnariidae > Xenops > Xenops minutus. The sequence continues at coordinate 17,609,365 of JAWWEE010000010.1, forward strand.
TACACAGACACAACGTCCAGTTCCCAGCTGTTGTGCAAGCAATTACAAAGGCATGCACTCATGTCTAATGAGCAGGGACATGTGGTCTGGAACCATCAGCTGATGCAGAAACAAGACAATCACTGCATGAGAAGTAACAACTTCAAGCCAGAGAGTCATAGCACTTTCAGTCATCTCAGGCAAAGAACAAGTGGGGAACTTAAAAATCAGGAGGAATCCTGGTATCATTTCAGCAATTTCTTAATTTGTTCAAAGCACTAAAAAGGGCCATTATATAAAGCTCTCATCCAGGTACAGCAGCAAAGTCAATGGCACAGGGATGACTGAAAGCTGTCAGGCTTTTTTGCCAGACCAAAGCCTGAGATCAGTCAAGCATTAAACATGAAAGGAGCATCCGGGTCTCCCAACAAAATTGCCCCACCGGGCACAGTCTTTACCCAATCAACCTCTCACACTATTCACCACGTCTTACATCAGTACATCCTCATCCAAAGTTTCCCCTTCAGTCTGCAAAGGGTGGCCAGCTCAGACAAATATACACACCTGCACAATCAACACACAACCATCACACTGAAGCTGCAATCCAGCACACAGTTAAAACCTCAGTTCATGCATGAGGATTTAATTTTTTTAACTTCAGATTATAACTCCATTCCACACCAATCAGTACTTCTGAGATAGATTGAATTACAGGTTTTATGTCCATATCTTACTTTTGAAGTGACATTATTATCCTCCTTCCTTCTGCTGGGAGAACACACAGAGATAACAGAATCTGCCAAGTCATTTAAATAGTAAGTGGAATAACATAATACTAGAGTTGACAGAGCATTTGTTTAGGCAATTAATAGGAAGAATCAATGAAGGAAAACATTGATTATGTTGTCTTTCTAAAAGAAAACCTTCTTAAAGAAATAAAAACTCCCTAACTCTCTTTCAGATGCATAGGGAAACAGCTACAAGAGTGCGATTGCTTGTGAAGAACCTCGTGTGCAGTCACTGGAAGGACAGCTTCAAGTTTCTTCAAAGACAGCCTAAACCAAGTCTAGTCCAGTTTGTCCACGAAGGATGGACATCTTACATTCCTATCATTGATGGAAGTTCATCTAAAATTTGTCTAACCTGTTCTTACTGACACCAGCCATGGAGGCTCCACTGATTCTCCAGACAATCTCCAAGTGCTTTGCTCTCCTGCCACCTAGGCTGAAACTGTCTTACTGAAATTTAAACCTATGACTATTTTATTATCTACTGCAGATAAGGAACAAATTGTTTCCTTTCTCTGAAGGCTGACACAGGAGAAGGTTGCATAAGCATTCAGAAAGGATATAACTGTCCTCTCTTCTACTGCTTAATCACCTGGTAATTCTTACACAAGATACTTAGCATTTTCCAGACACAGCACTTAACATGCCTGTCTTGAATTTCAGAGCCTGTAAGATCAGACATGGTGCAGTAATGCTGAAGGAACAGTCTTGCACAATTTCATTCATTTTATGGGTGATTTTCAGAGGCATGCCACCACTGAACCAAGCCCAACCTGTGATCTCCTCTACCCACTTTTTTCCTCCGTGAAATCACTCCCAAGTTTATTGTTTTCCATTCTGCAGCTGAGTATTTATAACATTTGCTTCTTCAGTAAGTATCTACACCTATTGAATAGAAGTCAATTTTCAACTATACCTTCAGCTTGACAAAACTATTTGAATTTTGTTCTCATCCTCCAGCCTTACTGCAGCTTCTTCTAAATTCACCTCACAGGCAGCATACCTCTCATAACCAAGTTCCCAACTAGTTATTTCCATAAGGCTATGAAACCTATTCTGAAGAGGCTCTCATTCCTTTCCATCCAAATGTATCCATTGTGGCACTCAAACTCACAGGGCATACAACTGCATATATTTCTTTCTTAGCAGACACCTGGAGAGTTGACAACAGTGATTCAGAGAATCATAGAATAGTTAGGGTTGGAAGGCACTTCTAAAGGTTATCTAATCCAACCCTCAAACCTACTAGATCATATACTTTGGAGCTTTTGCCATTGCTAGTAAAAAGGCAAGACGGTCTGATCTTCTCCACACAGTGGTGTCATGGGATCAGAATTGTATTTTGCTCCTTTTCTTCCAGTATAATTTTGAGGAACCCCAAAAGGTCTGCCTTCCACCATGATCTTCAGCGTTTTGAGTACACGTCTCTACACACCACCCAGACACGGAGGGTAAGGCCTTTGTGTTTGTTTCCTTGGATGCTCTTTATGGTAAGTTGTCCCTCTCATGGCCGTTCCAGTTGCTCAAGAGACTCCCCAGATGTCCAGATCTTACTCCTTTGTTTTTGATCACTGATGTGTCAGCAGCAGCTTCCTGACAAGAAAACTGCACAACAACAGCTCAAGTATGGCTGTGTGCATCTCCTCCTTCAGGAGCTCACCTCCTTCATCCTCTCAGCCCTGCTTTGCCAGCCAGAGGTCAGGCAGGTTGGACATGGCTGTTTCCAACACCACAACAGAAGTAATGGGTGAGCTTCCTGGGCACTTCAGCATCCTCCCATGTTTCAGGAAGAACTGCCAGTTTGTGCAATATGGAAACAACAGGGCAAGAGAGAGGCAGGAGAGGGAAGGGCAGGAGCAAAAGGCTTCCTTCCTCCCTGTTCTACAGTGGATAAACAGGTTTATTTAATTGCATTTTAATTTACAAGAATTAGGGTGCAATTTTGTGAGGTGCAACATAGAGTCCACACCTGGAAAATTCTGAGGAAGTTATTTTAAGCATTAGGTACCATCAGTGCCTGTGGACAGAGGGCAGAAAACATGAGTTAAAAACCAGAGTAAGAAAATGACAGGTAGTTCAGAAAAATAGGGATTCCCAGTTTCAAATTCAATTCCTTTGAAACATAACTGTACTTCATCTCTCCAAAGGCAAAGTGTTACTAAAACTGTTTTTGGATAGAAGAGGGATGTGTCACAAAACAGCAGTTTTCAATCTGCACAGCATTGGATGGCCACCCTGCCTACATGCCAGCTCCCTGCAAACACCATCACCTCTTAGTTTTGACTTCCTGCCAAAACCACATGAGTCAGAGCGTTACTAGGACCTGCATGGCTACTAGATACCCAGTGTGTTCTCCAGAGGTACAGGAGAGGAGGAATGGGAAGCCCCTCCCTCACTTTTCCTCCAGCACACCAGGTTTGAGGAGCTCCCAGCTGAAGGGAGCTCCTCAACAGAAGCTTAACCTGACCTAAGCCAAAAGAAACATGCAGGAATGGCAAATGGCCTCTGAGAAACAGGACTTCACTGCTATGTTTCTTTCCAGAGAAAAAACCTAGTTCTCATTTTAAGATTTTACTTTAGAAATTAAATATACCCTGGAAGTTTGACACCATAGATTAGTCACATATTTCTACCCAGAAACCTCATGAATCCACTCAGTTACTTTGGCACAAAGATCAGCTCCACTGCAGAGGTCTACCCTGAGAGGCACAGAGCAGCAAGGCTTCTGGAAGAAAAATGGGCAGAGAAACACTTATCATTTTCAGAAAACTAAACAATTACTTTTTAATCCTTTATAGTCAGGCACCAGCACAGCATGAAGGGACCACTTCCCTGGCTGATAGTTCCAGGATTCAAGTCAAAGGGCAGTTTTCTAAGGCAGTGCCAAATAGGGCTTTGGGTTAAGTGTGATCACAAATATGCAAGTCCCAGCCAGATGCACTCAGACCACTGTAAGAGGGAAGGGAGATGTGTTCAAATTGCAGCTGTGGTGAGGCACAGTGGAGGCCACCTCAGCAGCCAGCCAGCCCGCCCATCCCTGGGGAGGAGAGCTGTAGATAAGATGCTCTCAATTCACCTGCTGCCTCATTATTAGTTGCAATTAGTGCAGGCCATGCCAATGTCAGCTCTGTTTCCAGTGGAGAAACACACAAGGAAACCAACACGTAACCTGATGTTACCAACAGGTCCTGCTTCAAGGCCTGGATCTTCTACCCCACTGAACAAGTGATACTGTGGACGAATTCCCCTCAGCACTCCAGCAGCCTCCACAAGCCAGCAGTGCTCAGCACAGCACTGTTGGCACTATCTGGGAGGTGCTTGCAAGGCTTAACACTTCAGTCTGTGCCAGTTCAATATTCACCCTGGCACCTCGTAGGTCCAGGTTACATGGGCATCACAGCTGCCCTTCCATAAGGGCCCTCTTCTCCTCCCTAGACTCTTCATGTAGTCTTTTGCTTATTCTGTCCTCTTCTTCATGCCATACATCCTGGTGGAAGTGCCTTATATTTTTCAGGAAACAGGTTCCTTGCTGCTAACTCCTCTGAGCCCTTTCCCCTGCAAACATTCAATCTTTGCTCTTGTGGCACAACTGAGGCATCTGACACTGCCTTTTCCTGTAAAATAAAGTATTCCAACACTCTCCCTATGCACAGGAAAATGGCAATGGGAAACACTGAAGGCAATACACCTAATTAAACTGGTTGGCATAAGCAAGCTTTTATCATTCCATCCAGTGGAGCGAGCTGCAAAGGGGATAACAACCTGGCCTGAGCTTATGATCACTCAGGTTCCTATGTGCCAGAACCCACAGGCTCAGAGAACCCTACTGGCAGTGGTTTTCAACTGCTAGTTGCCTTAAAAAGGGAAAAGTAAGCATGTTTTTCTTTTTATATCTAGTAATAAACATGCCCCAATATAGTAATAAAGTAAAATAATAATAAATCAGCAATGTAGCTTCATATTAAAGCATTCACATGCCTCTACACCCAGACCAATAGCAGTTTACCTTGGGAAAATAAGTTGCAGATGCTAAGTAAACTGAACTGATGTGAAGCCCTATAAAGCAGGAAATTGAGTAGGCATTTAAAATAAAACTCTCATGGTTTAGACAATGCTACCTGTACATTCTAGACCTCAGATTTACTTGCCATAACAGTCAATAGTCACCTTCCACTGTCCAGATGACCCATAACCATTCCCTGCAGAGCATGCATACATACAAGGTAAAGTGAAAGAACTGGCTGTCCAATGGAATTTTCCAGGGACAATAAATTTTTTCTGGCTTCTCATCTGTTAAACTTACTCCTGTTCTCCAGAGACTCAAAGGGGAAAAATGACAGCAGATGAACTTTTATTTTTCTCGTTGATATCTGAACTAATGGCCTAAGACATTCAGCAGAATTATAGAGCATTAAGTGGCTCACCTCCAAGCACTGGAATTCATCCTAGGATCCTGACAGCTCCTCATTACAAGGTCCAGTGGTCTCCAAAAAGATGACTGAGGCTGTGAGCCAGGAAGCACTGAGTTGTGAAGCACATCACCATCGGTGTAAGGACTTGGGCTGCCAGCACAGCCCCCCACATGCACCCTGTGCTGAAACCCTCCTAGCCAGCAGCAGCTCTCTCAGCAGCTGGCACCACACAGCAACCATACAAGATACCTACTGCAATCAGTGGAGCTTCACAAACTTCTGTTAGCATCAGGTGATCTTGAGGATGAGATGGTAACAAACAACACACGTCTGGCTTTGCTGCCTGTTCTCCGGAGAGGACACTGGACTTCCCACTGAGGAGTGGCAAACCCTCAAAAAGCGCTTACAGATTTCCACATGGTTGCTACACACTACTTGAATCTTGGATGCAACTGTACTGTCACCTTCTGAAGAACAGTCACTCACGGGGCTGGCTAAAATCATCCAATGAAACCATCTCATTCATACAGACTAACATCATCCCTTAGTGGCTGATTAAACCCTAAACCGAAAATCAGACACATGCAAGACAGACCAGCTCCCTCAGCAGCCACGCTGGGTAGGGGAGATCTGAACACGGAGTACCAGAGCACGGGAGAGATGCTGGGGAATGTGAGCCTTGTGCTCGGCCCATTGAAATAAGAAACTGGATCTCATGTTTCTCCAGCTGCAGCTTCAAACTGAGGAACTTCCAAAAGTTCAGCTGTACTCTCTAGCAGGACAAAGTGCTAGCACTTGAGGCTGAAATGCCTTGCTGCCAGTTCTCCTAATATTGCTGGCAAGCTCTTTTCACAAGGGTTTGTCTGACTTGCTGAACCTACCTCAGCTACCACCAACTTATTCCTGCATGGAAAAGGAAACTGTGAAACCAAGGATGCACAAATCTATTGCTAGGGAACACCACAGAAGCAAGACCTTGAGTTTAGCTCTAGGGCAAGCATGCTTCAAATTACAAGCCATCCCATCACAGCAAAAGCAATGTTGCCATCTGTATCTTGCCAGTAATCAACTACATTTTTGGGGACTGCAATACACCTGCGATGGAGTTTTTACCTATCTTTTCTGTTACCATCAGCTTTCTGTTATCCTGGTTATTATCCTCCTCACCTGAGGCATGAGCAAAAACCATACAATCACTAAACATCATCAGGAAGTTTGTAAACTTTGTGCCAGTTAGAAGCAGTTTGACAGTTAAGGTATAACTACAGAGTAAACATGAACTGTACTCTTTCAAAGGCAGAAAGAGATCTCAAGAGATGATAAAGCATCTGGGAAAGGAAGACTGGAGAAAGACAAACAAATCTTTTCAGAGAACTTTGACTAGATTACTTTTTTCCCCCCTTTGTTCTCTTTCATTCAAGCTATCAATTTCAGGAGCAAAAGTCCATGAGGAGATCACAGATAAGCAAAGTTCCACTTTTTAAATATACGTAGCATTTTTTTTTGGCCACTCACAGAACACCAAAGAAGTCCTCAGAAAGTAAGTCAGTGTTTTTAAGTGCACAACTTGAGGACTTCATACAGAGCATCAGGAAAAGATACCTTTCAAGGAGTTTCAGAAACAAACTAATTACAGAAAGGAGTACAGAAAAGAAAGTAGTATTAGCTAGAGACAGGATAATTACAATAAATTACTGTCTTGTCTTCTGTAGCAATAAAACCAGATAGTTTCTCCTCTAAAAGCCCATAGGTTCAACACCCAGCCCAAGCCAGGGCATAAATCCAGTTAGCATTTTGGACTAGCGTCATTCTGTATCATTCACAGATACCAGACTTCTCCTTTGAGGTATTAAAAAATGTTTCTAAATTATCTGGTAACCAAAGAGCATCAAGAACATGGGCTAGGTAAATAATTCAATATTTAAGAAACACATGCAGCTATGGTTGTCACATCTAAGCATTTCATTCCTTGTCTTAACATCTCGTGGCAGCTCCTGTGGGTCAGACAGGACTGACTTATAAAGATTCAGGAATACAGCCACTGTAATCATGTCTTGGTGTCTTTTTTCTTTTTTAAACACATACACAATCTCCAGGTTAAGCATAACAGAAGACACTGATGAATCGCAAGCAGTACTCCTGGGAACAAATGCATGCAAATAATTAAAAGCCTCCTTCTCCCAGATGAAGGACTGTCCTGTCTCTTTACCTTCCTGAGGGATCCTCTTTTCTCTACATGCAGTGTGACATCTATCCCCTCCCAAACTACCACCACCTGGTCCCTTTCCCCAGAGGCTCTCCAGCTGGGCCAACCTGGCACACGATCCAGCCCACAGCAGGTGCCTGAGAACTGGCACTGAAGAAAGGGGGAATGCCCTGGATGGCAACCCCAGCATCCAGTCAGCAATTCACATCTTTTTCGGTGCATGTAATATACCTGTTTTCACAGGTGTAACCTACTGGTTGTCCAAGAACTTATATAGGAGAACCTGAAAACATTTCAGACTACTGCATTGTGGCAAGAAGGACAAAGCAGCAGGAAAGTTACTACCTCACAGGAACCACCTGTCCTCACGATATGGACTTTGTAAACTCCTAAGTTTCAGGAAGGGATTGATGAGCCCATAGCCCCCCAGGGTCACCAGGAGGGAGATGTGAGAGCAGCACTTAAGCACCTTTCTGCAAACACTTGCAGCTAACAGCAAAAAAAAAATACCATAGAGAATTTATGGCCAAGGAATTTGCTATGCATATGAAACTCCTAACCTTACTTATTTACAGACACATCAGGCCAACCCCAGTTCATTTAGCAACAGAGCACTGGGCCTGGGTGTTAGCATAAGGGAGGTCCAAATCAATTTTTTGTATCTCCTGGCAGGTTGCACGAGATCCTTCTGTAAAAATGGATTTTCTCTCTCCAGTTTCAAGAAATGGAACAGAGAGCCTGTCTTTATAATTCTAGTATCTTACTGAAAGAAACACTACTCAAACCATTACTCCCATCTCCTTTTGGGGGGGTTTGAACCCAACTTCCACATGTTTCAGAAATGAGTGTCCTATTTCTATGGAAACAGACCACTCTGCTTCTACCTCCAAGATTCATGGAGTCTCACTCAGGACACGTTCACCCATCACATAAAGGTAGCTGTTCTTACTTTGTGAAACCCAAAACAATTGCTCAAGGTGAAATGAATGGCTGCATTCACGGAGCATTAACTTGGACAGTATTTTAGTATCAACACTGCTACAGTTACTACGTCACTGTTCAAAAGAAAGCAGTGACAACAAATCTTTTAGTGTATTATCTGCATAGTTGACCAAAAATAGATCTTACTATAGTTCAGAAACTAACAGACTGAAGAACTACATCTTCTAACTGAGAAGGAGTCAAGCAGCAGGTGATTAAGAGTTTTAGATGCTTAAAATGGGAATCCAGGCACTGGACATGGAATGGGGAAGGGTAAAATAGCGCAAAGGGGAAGGAGTGGTACAGTTGCAGCACTCATGCCTGGCCCGCGCTTATTTTGCAGGTAGAGTTTGGAAGCCCATTATCACACCTGCTTTCCAAAAGGCACCACAAACTGATCTGCTAATGAATTCAAGTCATTACAGTAAGAGAATAAGCAGCTCGTCCGACCTGTACACATGGGTTGCATCATGCTCTTCCCTGTTTCCTTCTGATACACTAGGGAATTACAGACCGTGCCGGGAAGCGCCGCGTCCTGCCCGGGCAGCGGGAAGCGCGGGGAGCTCAGCCTGGCTCCGTCGGCACCCGGCTGCGATGGACAGAGATGAGCCGAGGCCCGGGGACAGCGCAGCACCGCGGCAGGTGCGCCCCGGACAGAGAGACACCCCTGGGGAATAGAACTGCTCCTTCCCAGCCGCTGCCCGCGGGAAAACCCGCATCCCGAGGGGAGGCTGCGGGGCTCCCGCAGGTCCCTCTCATCTCGGGGGCGTCAGCGATGGGGGCGAGCGGAGAACCCACAGACGCCTCCCCGGCCGGGCCGGGATGCAGCCGGTCTGCGGCACCGCACAGCGCTGCCCGGGGCCCGCTGGCAGCCCGGCCCCTCCATCCCTCCTGCCGCTCTCCAGCCCGGGCAGGCGGCGGGATGCGGGATGTGGATGGGATGCGGGCGGGACCCTCCCGGGGTGCCCCTGCGCTCACACCGTGCTGAGTCACGGGCGATGCCCCCGCACTCACCTGCGGGCCGCGGCCGCTCCGCACCCCGCCGGGGGTGCCGCAGCCCGCGACTGCCCCATTGCAGGCGCCGCGGACCCGGGTCCCGTCCGCGGGGTCGCTGCTGCCGCCGCCGCCGCCCTCCTCGCCGGCGGAGAAGAGCCCGCAGGAGCGCTGGAAGCGCGCCACGGGCTGGGAGCTGCGCAGGGTGCCGAGCAGGCGGGCCATGCTGCCGCAGCCTCCGCGCAGCGCGGCCCCAGCGCGCCCCGCCGGCCGCGGGGCCACGGGCAGGTGAGCCCGCCCAGGTGAGCCCGCCCCGCCCCGCACAGGTGAGCCCGCCCCGCCCCGCCCCGCCCCGCACAGGTGCGGGGCCCCGCCCGGGAGCGCCCCTTGCTGGCCGGGCCGAGGGCTGCCCCCTCCCCGCCTCCCAACCCCGAGGGTCCCCACCCGGCGCGGGGCAGGAAACGCAGCGCGTCCCTCTTCTTAGCAGTTCAAGGGAGCATAATCTGCCTCGAGACCAGCACGGCTGCTTTCTTCACCTGAGGATAGAATGCACGGCATCACATCGAGATCTTTGGGAAATGTGGGTGCCACGCTACTTGAGCTCATTTCCTGTCAATTCACCTCTTCGGTGTAAAATGTGCCCTGGGCTGTCCCTGGCTTCCTTTTGTCCTGTATTAGAGTCAGGTTTTGTTTCTTCTCCCAAATATTTACACTTCTATGTTGTATATATCACATGTACACACACTTACACCTATAAGCATACTTCTCTAAATATTCTCTCCCTTAAATACAGCCATGGAGTTTGCCACAGAAACAGAGGAGTCATCACTTGGAAGATGCCTCTCAATCTCTGGGGCTGCAAACCTTGTCACAGGCGATCCTTGCTCATTCTTGCTCTTGAAACATTAAGGACCTTGGTTCAGTCAGTGGTTCTTTTCGGGTTTGGGTTTGTTTTGAGAACAGTCCATTTCTATTCCCATAAATATATTTTGTAGAAGGATTGCACAATCATAATTTGCTCAACATAGATTCATTTGCAGTTTGTTACTTTGGTTTTGCTCTCAAATACACCAAATTATCCAAGACTGCATCGAGGCTTTTCTTTCCAGAGCTCTTGGAAATCAGAGCCATGCTCTTTTGCTTTTGTAGTAAGTCAGTTTGCCCCTGTGCCACTGTTTGGGCTGCCCGTACGAGATGCTCACCCAGACCTGTGAGTGCCTGTGCTCTCGAGATGGCAGAGTCATCTCACCACCCAGCCTGGGCTGGGGCCAGGCCAGCCCACGGCCGTGGACCACGTGGCCTCTGTGAGGAATCCCAGAGACAGCTCTCCATCCACCCCATCCAGACTGCAGGGCAGACTCCATAGATCTCATCTAATTGTTTGTGTGATTCATTTTCTTTTATCTTCTCACAATGCAATCTTCTCTCATTAGAGGTTTGCCCAACTGCAGCTCCAGGTGACATCACATTTCCAGTGCTTTCCTCACTGCTGTGTGTGCCCACACTCCTCCCTGGCCGTGATGACAGGGCTGCAGCTCTCCTGTCTGCAGAACCAGTTCACACAGGCTGCGGGGGCAGGCTGCCCGCTCCCACTCGGTTATATGTTTGTACTGTTTACTTGAGGGAATTGTTCATTGTTTGCTTCTGGGTTTGTTTTTTAATGGATGTATAATTTAGTAGGTGCACTCAGAAGTATCTGGGAAACTTTTCTGTTCTTTTTCCTGTTTCTTAGATACACAAAACATCCACAGGAATGGAATTTCAATTAAAAATCATGTTCATATTGCTTTATTCTTCTACATAGACTGACTTCAGTAGAGCTGGATGAGCTCAATCCATACAGCCTTCATGGTTATTTTCATTGTATTACAAAAAGTCTCTTCAAAACTATTTCATTCTTATTTTGTCCACCTATACTACAACATATACAAAAGTTTTAACATGTTAATTTGAAGAGTAAAATTACAGTCCTGCTGGTGCCATGTGCAGCTGATGCCAGAGGGATAGGATCTCATCCAGAGACAGAGTGGAAAGCAGGAATTCGAGTGCATAGCCAGGGCCAGCACTCAGTAGGTATTCTAAAACATCTTTGTCAACCACAAGTCAATATTTATCTGATCTACCTACATACTTATGTTATAATACTTCCCAAGTATTAAAATAGAACTAACCATTCGCAGCCAGCTTCTCCTTAATTCCTCTTCAGGCACACACTCAGGTTTGTGGGAGTGTGCCTCAGTGAGGGTGTCAGCATCTGGCTGATAAGAATGTCAGGAGGACTGAGGTTTTTTAAATCAAACTTACTCTAAACTTAATAAAGGATTGTAGGAAGGACTGCAGCACATCAGAGGGAGGTGTTTGGGCCACAGAGAAGATGGAGAGTTTGAGGAGAGAACCGAGGGCAGAAGACTGACTGTTGCAGAGAAAAATGCCTAGTAATGTGAAAATGTAAAAATCTATAGGAACCTTGTTTTACCATTTCTACTGTTTACAGAACAGCTTGTTTATTCTTGCTCAAAGCAAGAGTATGAATCATTCCTTTTCTAGTCCCTGTATGGAACAATGTTCTAATCTCCTTTTCCTCAGACCTATCTCCCATTACTTCTGATGGGCAAGAAAAGTACTCGGGATCTTGCTTCTTGAAAGACCTGTTTTAGGGAAAAAAAAAAAAAGAACAAATTTAAAAAATTAAGAACTGTCCCACACTTCATGTGAGCCATAGGGATTTCCTGACATTCAGAAAGGCAGCTTTCTGGAAAAACAGTGGAATCAATATCACTGTAAAGGACAAGATGAGTAGCATTATAAGAATATTTTTAAAAAGCTATTTGTAAACTGTCCACTTGCAAAAAAAAAAAAAAAGTTATTAAAGCCCTATCTAGTGAAACTGCCTCATTGAGGGCCAAAGTATCTCACTAATTGCTGGTCAGAATTCAGCTACATTTTCACAAGGAAAGAAAATCACCCCTGGGCTGAGGATAAGCGTGAAAGATGAGAATATAAAGAATTACTTTTGAGAAAGCTGAAAATAAACACCTTGTGCTGAAGGCATTTCCTTAACAACAACGGGTGTCACTGTCATGACGGGGGATAATTTTGCCTCCAGCATCAACACAGCGAAGAGTGAAGTACAAATTCCACGACTGGGGGTGGATGATGATGCTAGGAGAACACAGCACAGTTTTCGGATGTCAGCCTGAGTTTGCAATCCTGACAGCCAGACAAGCCTTGTTTTGACTCGTAAGCTGAGGGAATGGGGCTGGAGGAGCAAAATACAGGCACAACTTTTACCATCACTGTACAGACAGCAACCACATTTCACTGAGGAAAATCACACTTAGAGTTACTTCAGCTGACAGTCCTCTGAGGCAGCTTTGGGTTACTAGTTACAAATACAAATGTCAGAACTAAAGTTTTCCAGACAAAAAGCCACTGAAATGACATGGACACAGACAAATTGAAGCCTCTGCTGAAACTGCTGTAAAGCAGGCAGAGAGACACTGCAAGATGAGATGTCTCTGGTACCAGGGGAGAGGCTTTACTAGTGTCTTTAATACCTGGAGGGGGGAATGCAGGTTTGGCAGGGCAGAGCTACAAACACCAACACTGGGACCACCAGACTTGGTGGGATTTGGGCTGTGCCAGAGGGAGGGGTGGGACTCACAGTTTCCCAAGAGCCCTCTTCTTCCCCATTTGAAGAGGCTTACAGCTACACACAGAAATCCTTTGGGCATGCAGTGAAGACAGAAATCCCATCAACTCATCAAGAACCACAGCACATTGTATTTGGACAGGTTTGAACAGATTTCCTTTTCAGCTTCATCCCATGTGTTTTCATTATCCTCAGTCATTTTCTCAAAGTACTTAGAGCCCAACTCTTACTTTCATCTTCATTTGCTAGTTTCTTGGCAATTTGCACTTTTTACTGTTCATAGTGCAAAAGAAATCATTAAAATTTGTATGCTTTAATAACACAAGTTACAAGTACTCTCTTTATAAGACTTTTGCTTTTTCATTATGTTTATTTGACAAGCTATTGAACACATTATTTTGGATCTGAGCCTTTCAGTGTCAGATGTCAGACCCAACCACCCACTAACCTCACAGGCAACAAAATGGAGCTTTCTCAGCTCAGCTCGAAGAACTGAAGATTTTAAAATATGATGAAAAGATAAAAAAGTTCTGTATAAAATGTCCTTAGAAACGAACACAAGAGACTATGGTTTTCACAGTACTTGAATCTTTTGCTTTTGATTTAATGCATATCAAAGTTCAAATAAAATCCAGTTTGAAGAAATGTTTTTTGAAAAAAAATTTGCAAGAAAGGTCAGTAAAGAAAGAATCACAAAGTTTCACCACGCTCTGCTCTGCGGGAATAGGAAGCTGTGTCTGCAACATAATTCCATAGACAGACACAATTCCCATTGCACCTCTCCCAGGTTTGATCTCCATTAGAAATGTAACTGCATAAAACCAGCTTCATTTGGCCCAACAGGAGTCCACACAGCTGTCATGGGTCTCAAGCCTGCATATTTTGTAGGGCTTTTCTGACTAGGACAAAATGTTTTCTATCCCAATACCTTCATTAGTTTAGCTGAGCAGTACAGCAAGATTGGATCCTGTTTCTGTAATACACAGGCTTCAATGCACTGAACACATAGTGATTGTCATTGCACAGATGGTCTTAAAATGTAAAGCTGCAGTACAAAGTGTGTGTTAAACATATCAGTCCTTTGGGGTCCAAACTGCTTGTCGAGTCCCATAACTTTAGGCCTGGAGGAAAATGGAATTGTAGACCCATTCTTGAATAATTATCTCATCACTATTATAATATCCTTATTATACAAAGTCATATATTCAGTTTTAGAGAATATAAGTACAAAAGCAAAGTGAATTTTAGAACTTGGAAAGACAAATGCATCTCCAAAAACTTCAGGGAAGAGAATGTGCTGAAGCTGCAGCACTGTCTTGGGTAGGGATAATTAACTTTTCTGTTTGCAGTGTAAGTAACCAGATAACTCTATGTAATTGCTTATGATTTGCATTGCTGGAAATGGTATTGCTAATTTCCAGCAATGATTAGCATGTCATTTAAATAATTATTCTGCACCATATCACTTGGACACTTTGATTGCATGCACATCTACTGTGAAATTCCTAGAGGTGTTATCAACATTTCTGGTTATTTGTAAGCTATTCCATGCCTTTGCTATTTCAGTGTTTTGAGAAACAACAGCAGAAGAGAAATTATTAAAGTTGTGTTTAAATATCAAACTTAAGCCCTAAGAATTTTTAAAAATTATCATAAGAGTTGATCTGTCTCATTATCTTATTTACAGTACCATGTATCAGCCCTCTGGAAAAAATACTGTCTCAACAGCAATCTAGGCTTAAAATGGTGAAAACTTTCCCTTCTCTGAGTTGAGTTTTGCCTCAATGTACTTGGAACTGTGGAAGGAGTTTCTAGCACTTTTTTACAGTGGTTCCCATGCTTCTATCTGGTGCATCTCTGCTTACAGGAGTCAGTGCCAGGACTGAAGAGATGACACAAAGATAAGAGAATTCAGCAGGTTGTATAAATCACCTCTGGGAGGGTCTTTGCTAATGGTGACCAGCTCCAGGTCCTTGTAACCAGCTCCCTTGGAAATAGTCTGATGGTACGCCTTTGCTGAAGAGACGAGGGCACTGCTGGAAGAGCACAGCTGAACAAACAGCCTTTCTCTTTGCTTGTTTTATTCCAAGACATCTCCTGGCATAGTCTCTTTTACTCATTCAGCATGTGTAAAAATGATTACAAGATTGCAGTTCTTGAGTAATTATTATAAACTACAGCATAATACTCTACTTTTTACAACTGCCTTGTCTTTCAAGAAAATTATTATTCTAGAAAAGTCAGTTTTGCTCTGAGCCCACGTGCACAGCAGGAAGCCTAAACACAGTGTGTTGTCTCTAAGCAGTCAGCTGCTAATGGGCAGCTCACAGCCACTACATGCAAAGCTGAGTGAAAACTATGGGAAAGGAGCTGCTGATTTTAATCCCATACCTTTTCTGGGGCAGAAGTAATTGATACTTGCCAGTGCTCGGGGACAGCAGTTTAACTTGCCCTGGCAGAGACCACTTCCAAGAGCCCTCTGTGCACTGCATGTTCTTCATGGTTCTTCACCCTGTTCAGAGGAAGAACGGATTTGAAAACCAGGTTCCTCTCCATCCTGCCCCTTGATATCTTCTTAGTGGCATCCTGCATGCATCAGACTTCTGCCACCCTGTTTGAAGATGCAGCATTATGTCTTCTAAATGCTTATCCCTGCATTATGGCAGCATGAGTCACTGCTGCCAAATATTTGTTTGGAATGCAACAGACTGAAGGTACTTTTCTTTCCTCTAAAGTCTGTCTATTTGCAGTATGGAGCTGGGCATTGCCAGGGCAGGTCAACCTGGCCATCAGGATTATTAAGTCCCTGCAAAGACTCAGCCAACAAAAAGCATCCTGGCAAGGAAAACAATGGATCTCGTGGGAGCTTCTGTCCTCTTAAATTATTTTTTTTTCAGGCAATTTATGTGTGAACAGTCCAGAGAAGAAAGGGTGGGAGTGGAAAATGAGCAATGAAATGGATGGAGATTTGTGCAGCCAGTTCATAGATTTATTTTATCTTTAGTTCATGTATTTATTTTGTTTTATGCATGAGCTTTGGGTAACTAATGCTTTTTAAACCACTAAAAAATATATGCCTAGTCAATTCATTCAACTATGAACAGCTTTCACATTCTCTACTTTTTTATTCTACTGCCACCCACATTACAGATGTCATCTTAAAACCATAAATAGCTCTTGGGTTTTTTGCTTTATTTCTACTATTTACATGACAAACCTTAATGTCATTGATCCTATTATAAGACAGAAAAAAATACCACATCCATATGTCAACATTTTAACATTGATTGACTGGCAGTAAACTATGTACATTTGTTAAGGCATAGTAGATAGAAACTATCATTAGGAGGTCTGACAGCATTTGCCTTGATTCATTTAAAAATAATACAAGTCACCCACTTCAAACAGTGGAAGCTGTGAAACTAACTGCACAGGGCAGTAAGAAAAAACCTTTTACTTTCTGGGAATTTGCCCAGACTCTAGCAATTAATACTCAGCTACTGATGAAGCAAGGGCACTACTGCTCTTACATGGATAAGTGAAGCTGAGATGATTATTTCTTTCAGGTTTGATCATTGTGTCTCCAGAGCTGTCCTGCCCTTGCTTTCTGCAGCAGTTTGCAACCCTTAAAAATGTGACCATCTTCAAATGAAGGGAAGGAAAAAAGGAAAAGGGATCCTTAAAGAAGACAGAAATATAGGGCAACCTTGCATTTAAAGCCTTCTTTGTGGAGACATCAGTGAATTCAGAGGCAGACAGGCTGAGGAGGTGGCTTGCTTGGGTGGCCCCCTCTTCTAAATGAAGTCATAACTGATCCTTCACCTCTAATAACTCATAGCAGAAGTGATTTTCTACTATGTCTCATTTTCAGAGCAAACATTTTTCTGTTGAAAAGCATTTAAATATCACCAAATGGCAGGCATTCTCAATATTTTTTGCAGGAGAGAAACATGGGCATACTTTGTTATCTCCCTTTCATGCAAACTCTATCAACCATCTGCATGGCTATTTTAACAAGCTTTATTTTTAACTCTTTCAATAAAGTATTTCTTCTGCATCGAGATGTTGAACATCAGGTGTCATCTGAGAGGTGACCAATCACACCTGACAGGAGCTGCTGCACCCTCAGACTGGGGGGGGTGGATGTTGAATGGATATTAGGGCAGTATTTACAGTGTGTCCCTTGAATGCATACTTTGCAAGTCAACAAGACTCGAGCTGTCTATTGATTGTTTTAGAGAAGACATCCATCATCCCTATTTATCCTGTTATCTCTATTTATTTGGGGAATATGCACTTTTAAAAAGCAATGACAGTACCTACAGAACTTTCAACTCTGACTGTTGACCACCCAATATGGATCAGTGACTGGAGAGGAAATCATATTTTAGCTCCCTTCCTTAGTGGTTATGAGGTCTCTAGCAGCGTAAGAGTTGAGAGAACTTGCATTCCTTGGCTGCTTTCTTGCATTAGCATCTACAAATCCAAACCACAATGCTAACTCAATGTCTACACTTCTAGTAAAACCATTTTAGAAACTTTGGATGAGCTTCTGAAATCTTATTGAAGCCTCAGACAGTCAAAGAGACAAGACTATAGAAATAAATAAAACAACAATATTGATCTAAATACTCTGGGTGAAAATGTTTCTCTGAGATTACAAAGTAAGTTTTTTGAGAGAAGAAGTGTTTACAGAGACCCGAAGCAGCCCTAAGAACATTTCTCCCAAATAGAGTGTTTTTCTCTCTACACAAAAAAAAACCCCAGTCAGTATAGATCACATCTTCTAAAATGAGATACGTGATGATTTCTAGCATGAGGAACGAATTGCCTCTTCTGCTGTTGATAAAATCACTCAAAGATCTCTTTTAAAGTAACTGCCAAACCAAGCTTGTTTTTTCCTGATTTTATAATCTGCATATGAAAGACTTGATCTAGAATGGGATCTCAACCTGGCTCCCAATTATATTCCTTCAGGTCTAAAAGTGGGAAACTTATGCACACAGGGCCCAATTCTGTACTCATAAGGAAGGTGCAACTAGAGCAACTGCAATGAACCCAGTGGAATTCTTCCAAATTTGCATTTCCTACTAGGAGTACAAATTTAGTCCACCTTTCCATGGGCAAAGAAATTGTAAACAAAAAATTAGCAATTTAATCAACTTTCAGTTATTCTTACTCATAAAACTCAGGAACCATATACTCTTCAAATAACATAATTTAGATTTTAATTTGGGATGAAGAAATCTCTTTCTTGACTCAGCTAGAACTGCATTTTCAAGTAATTGAAGTTTTAACTTCATATGTAACATCCTGAGTTTTTACCCCCGTTAGAAAGACATTTCAGTTGTTAGTTCCTTTTGTTACAAAATATTTAATACCTAATCAACCCATTAGAATCAAGCTCCTCATCTTCCTTTCCAATATTATGAAAGTGAGCAGGCCAGCAGTACAGACTATACAGCAGGAATAGGCCAAGTAACAAATGAGATTTCCCTTTCCTTCTAGAGTTATGGTCACCCCTGGCAGGGCGAGTTTGCAAGTTGGCAGCATCCCTTTTGGCAGTCTCAGTGCCTTGCGATGCTGGAGATCTGTTCACTGGGTCTGAGTCACTTGGCTTGTTCAGCAGAGACAATTACACTGCTACTGTATCCCCTCTAAGCCAGCTCTTCCAGAGGCTGTGGAGTCATGGTCTCTTGAGTTTCCTTCAAAAGGAAGACCTTCCCAATTCCCAGCCCTTTTTGCTCTTGCCTGAACCTTTTTCTTCTAGAGAGGAGGAACCAGAAGCCCACACAGTGCTCAGAATGTGGTTGATACAGTGACAAAACAATGTTTTGTCTTTTCATCTATAATTGTTCCTAATTCACCCTAGCACTCAGTTTGTTTTTATGACTGATACCTCTTCTAAAAACAGTGGCTCAGCTCCTCCAGGGTTGCAGAAACCCAGGTAGGTTTTAGGTTCATGTCAAGTGATGTTTAAATGTGATATTTCTTGTGAGAAGATGTTACTGTTTGCTTAAAAAAAACCAACAAAAACAACAGCAACAACAAAAACAAATCCAAAACAAACAAACAAACAAAACCAGAAACCCCCATGTGCTCACTTCAGCTCAAAACAAAAAATGTATGATTTTAATATCTGGAAATACATAATAGTATGAATGTAAAAAATCCCAAGATCTTCATCTGTTTCTCATTCTGAACTGATTCAAGCATATATACATAATATTGTGGTCTGAGCAATAGTAGTTGTTTCCAAGCTGTCTTTAAAAAAATATGTCCCTGTTGTTATCAAGGACAAGAACTTGGCCACTTTGAAGCTGATGACAAAAATTCTTAACCAGCTTCACTGGATCAGGATTTCACTTCAGAGATAACCATCCCCATTTTAACTCAAGGTTACTAATGATACCCCATAATTAAATCAGTAACAGAAATGTATACTATGTATTTTAAACTGAGTTCCCAAAGGACTGAGTAATCTTTTAAAGTGATTCCATATACTATCTCAGTACAATGCAAGGACAATTTGGGTAGCAGAAAGTAACTGCCCAAGATTAAACAGCCATGATAGCATTCACTAATTACTCTAATCACCATTAATAGTAATTATTAATTTTGGCTGCATTTTCCCCATGAGCTGCTTTACTGTGGCCAGTATAGCCATCACACTTAGCTAATTTTAAGCCCCAAGGTGCCATGAGACACAGCAGTCCCACATCCTGAAATGTCCTGCTCTGCAGAGATCTGTCTCCTTGCCGAGGCTGCTGTGCCAGCCTGCTGCACCAAGGAAGCCTAAACAGGCTCTGCCAGCCCCACACTGCCACCTAAATCGGCACCCAGTGCTGGATTAGATTTTCACCATTACTCTGACGTGCAGAAAACACAGTGCTGGCCAAAACAAAGGACTTCACTGGGGTTCTCCCTCTTCTCTCTTTAGCTCGGTTCTTTTTGGAAAAAAACAACAGTAAAATCCAAGAATCCAGTTCCTGCCAGAAGATACGAGAGCACAGCTTACTCTTCAGGTTGTCACCATGGCCTTTCAAGCCTGGCTCTGGACTATATCCTCCCATGACATAACTAAAACATGCACATGGCATGATGCTGGACTAAGACAAAAGAGCTGAACTCATTAATGGCTGTGTTCCATAGCAAGCTGAGTGTAGGTAAATCACTGTGGTCCCAGCCTCAGTTCCTCTCCCGACCTCACAGCCACCAGCATTTCCCTCCCCTGACTCCAGACCTCAAGCACCCAGGGAGCAACCTGCTTCACTGAGCTGTTCCAGAAGAAAAACTAGTGCAAAAGTAAAAAGTGCTCAGTTTGATTGTTTCCAGAATAATGTTCTCCAGGGATCGCACAGCACAGAATAACCGTGCTTGTGTGGGCCTGAGTTATACAGAATTGCGTTCACAGAGGTAATTATGAACAAGGAAGTTTCTGTGATTACACACCAATTATTCTCATTCTTAGTTTTATTAAAAAAAAAAAAGTAAATTTCATCCTAATTTTACATTTAGCTTTTTTTAATTATTTTTATTTTTCAGTTATGCTCAACTTCCCCATATGTGTAGTTTTCATGTCAGAATTACAGGAAGCTTTCTCAATTCTGACTTTCATATACTTATTAGATGGAGTTTCAGTTGACCTCAAGGCAGATACACATCAGATAAGTAAACTCAGAACACAAAAGACAGTTTGAACCAGAAATGGAGCTGATGTATCTAGACCTTATTAAATCATTTGATACAGTGCCTCAAAAAAATGTACTTGAAAAATTAATTCATATTTCCTTGGATCTAAGGACTTTCACATGTTTTAAAAACTTAATTGGAAGTTATAGGGTTGTGAAAGTGGCAATAATATTAATGGGAAGGGTGGTGCCTGGGAAAATTTGACATATATCTTTTAACAATGAGCTAATTAAATGGGAACATAATGCTAACTAGTAAACAGTAGAAAGCAAAAAAAAAAAAAAAACCAAAAAAACAACAAAACCAAACAAAACCAAAACAAAATAAACAAACCACCAGAAACATACATTTTAGTATATAAGAATGCCTGAGTAAATACGATGAGATTTCAATTTAAAAATTGAAGTTACCAGAGTTAGATGAAAACAGTCCAAATTAATCAGGCAGATTAGCTTGAAGTTGCAAACCAGTGTGGCAATTTTTAATTCCACATGCTGAGTAGCTGTGTACTATGGACAGTGACAGCAAAACTCATACTCTTTTTTTTAGAGCCACAACCAAGATTTTTAAAAGAGGGTAAGGTATCCAAGCTGAAAGAGCTCTCAGTCCAGAGCTGACATGCCCAAGATGCAGCTTAGCAAGACAGCAGGGCAATGCAGTGTGCCTGAAACACGGGCCTTATGTGCCTAGTGCTATCCTCATGGAGTGTTTCAGAACTACAAAGAGAAATAATCAGTTATGGCCTGTGCAACACCTGAACATAAAGGAGTTACTCCAGACTTCCCTGACGAGACAGTGCAGATTTTGATTTAGTGAAATCTATCAGATTGTTTAACATATGACATCACCAGCTATGAGCATTTCACCATTTGGATTGTTTTTCATTAAACTGGGCAAAAGCTCTCAATCTTATAGTGATGTCAGGATGTAAATAACACCACCATCATCTCCTTCCGCCTCCTGTTTCCATAATAAAATACCTCTATTTTCACTGCGCAAAATGAAAGCGTGCACAAAAGGTTCTTCTCGAAAAGCAGTAAAATATCAGTTAGCCTGTGAACTGCGGTGTCCACCCTGCCTTCCCACGTTAACCCTTCACCAGCGGTGTTCGTGCCTGAGGAGTGTCTTGTCATCGTAACCGCTGGTCCCAGCGCACAGTGACGGTGGGGAATCGCCATCAACTGTTAAAATTAACAAAACTATTGGAAGAATAGGGTTTTTTTCCAGGACTAAAAAGCTACCCTGGACACAGGGATGTTCCCCGGAGCCGCACAGCTCCGCACGGCTCGCCGGGAGGTCAGGGGGAGAGGCCCCGCCGCACAGCATCCCCGCACAGCAGCATCCCCCGCACAGCATCCCCGCACAGCAGCATCCCCGTACAGCATCCCCGCATAGCAGCATCCCCCGCACAGCAGCATCCCCGCACAGCAGCATCCCCGCACAGCAGCATCCCCCCACAGCATCCTCGCACAGCAGCATCTCCGCACAGCAGCATCCCCCCACAGCATCCTCGCACAGCAGCATCCCCGCACAGCATCCCCGCACAGCATCTCCGCACAGCAGCACCCCGCACAGCAGCATCCCCGCACAGCAGCATCTCCGCCGCACAGCATCCCCGCACAGCAGCATCCCCGCACAGCATCCCCCGCACAGCAGCATCCCCGCCCAGCAGCATCTCCGCCGCCCAGCCTCCCCGCACAGCAGCACCCCCGCACAGCCGCATCCCCGCACAGCCTCCCCCGCACCG
>JAWWEE010000010.1:17647787-17769928 GCA_035221455.1 Xenops minutus
CCGCCCTCCCGCATCCCTCCCCGCACCCAGCCGCGCCGCCCGGCGGGGCTCCGGCCCGGCCCCTGCCCTCCCGGTGCGGGGCAGCGCGGGTCACTGACAAAGGGGCAGTGGCGAAGCTGCCTCCTCCCCGCCCCTCGTCGGCATCCCCCACCCTCTGCGGGACCGCTCCTGATTCGGCGGGGCCCGCTGACAGCGCGGGTCTCCCCTAGATCAGCCCTCACCTGGATATAACCCTGCCCGCCGCTGCCGCCGCGATGACAACTCTGGCCGGAGCTGTCCCCAGGATGATGCGCCCCGGGGCCGGGCAGAACTACCCCCGCAGCGGGTTCCCGCTGGAAGGTAAGGCCGCATCCGGGCTGCTCCCGGTCGGGAAACGGAGAATCGCTCCGTGTCGGGGCGCTGGGACAAAGAGGGCCCCCCAGAACCGGCACATGGAGGACTCCAGGACAGCTGTCCGGCTTTCCCCCGGGCTGTCAGGGCAGGGGTTTGTCCCAGGGCGGGCACGGCTCAGAGCCGCTGGCTCCATCCCTGTACCGTGCGGGAGTGCGGCAGCGCAGCAGGCCCAGACTCCGCTCTTCAGCGGAGTGAAGGGCGGGGATTTGGGCAGCCCAAAGTTTGGGAAAAAGTGGGGCAAAAAGTGAGGAAAAAGTTAAAAAATAATTAAACTCTAATAAAAGCGGTGTGAACAGAATCGAAAGGGACTTTAGAACCGTGGGCATGTCCGGGCCGGGCTGGGCCGCTGCGAGTGGCCGCTCTCCCCCAAGGCAGCGACGGTGCGAGAGCTCCGCAGTGCAGGGCACCCTCCGGGCCCTGCCCGAGGGAGGACGGGCGGCTGCCACGGCCTTCCCGCAGCGCTCCCCCTTCTCCGCTGGGGTCGGGCTGGCCCCGAAAGCCGGCTCCGGCGTCAGTGCAACAGGTGAAGCCTGTGCCCGCCGCCCTCCCCGGCCCGCCGGGCGCTGGCGGGGGCTCCACCGGAGCTGCGGGTCCCCGGCGCGCTGCGGGGCGGCGGGGCGGGAGGGAGAGAGTTGCTTTATAGAAAAGCAACGACAAAAAGAAAAAAAAAAACACAACAGTAACAACAACAAAAGACGCAGCAGGATCCGAAGGAGACGTTAACGCCATTTACTCCCCTGCCTTCCCTCCCTCCTTTTCTAGTCTCTACCCCTCTAGGCCAGGGCAGAGTCAATCAGCTCGGAGGAGTGTTTATCAATGGCAGGCCTTTACCCAACCATATCCGGCACAAGATAGTGGAGATGGCCCACCATGGCATAAGGCCCTGTGTCATCTCCCGCCAGCTGCGAGTGTCCCACGGCTGCGTCTCCAAAATTCTCTGCAGGTACCAGGAGACGGGCTCCATCCGGCCGGGGGCCATCGGCGGCAGCAAGCCCAAGGTGAGCCCCTCCTGCCCGCCCGGAGCCGGGCAGTTCCTCGCCGCGGTGGCGGGGAGCGAGGCCCGACTGGGACACAGCTCAGGCTTTCCGGCAGTGGGTTTTGCAGGCGAGACGGCGGCACCCAGGAGGGCCGAGGGGCACCCTGCGAGGCCGGGGGTGGGCGCAGGCATGCACGAGGCACAGCACTCTCGCCGCGTCCTTGCCTGTTGCTCTTAAATTTCCCGAGGCTTTAGAAAATGCTGAGGGAGCTCGTGGAAATTATATAGTCCGATTAAGAAAACGCTATTTAAAAATATCTTCCCAAACGAAACTATGGCGAAAAGGGTGGGGTTTTTTGAGCGCTTTGCTGCCCAGAGCCCCGCGATCCCTACAGTCGTCCCCGCAGGAGCGCTGGAGGGCTGGGAGCAGCGGGACGGACCGGGACGCGATCGGTCCGGTGTCAGGGCTGGCACGGCGCGGCGGGATCGGGCCCTCGCCGCTTTCGGTGCAAAGCGCAACAAAACGACCTGTATTTCTGTCTCCCTACCGCTCCGTCTCCTGCTCTGTTTACTTTTTCTCCCTGCTCTAAAGTTGCGTGTATTTATAGCTACACTGCCGAAAAGTTTGCGCTCACAATTATGTAGACAAATTCTTGTCCCAAGATTAGCCTTCTCCTCCTCTAGCTTCTCATTCTCACTAAAGCAAAGTAAAGGCTTCTATTTCTGTCGGAAGTTGTTGTTAGTTTTTTTTTTTCCTTTGTGTCTTCTAAAGTAGCGATGTCCGAACTTTTCCTTTCGGTGTTGACAGTAGACGTAATTTTTTATAAGCGTGTTAACAGAGAGTAAGGCTGTTCCCGGACCGAAGTCCGTTCTTTTGTTTGATTTTGCCTTTATTTTAAAACCACGAGTTCACCGGAGAAACCTCCCGGTACTCGAACCTCTCCGAGTTTTTGTTATGATGTTTTTTGTTCGGTGCTACAAACTTTGTCGTTCCGAAACTTTACTGACCTGGAGCTTCGCTGCCCGGAGTCTTCAACTAATCGTGACGCAGAATTTCCCCGAGAATTTCTTCTCGAACGCTCGGCAGCCGGTACTGCCCAATTCATGATTTTCCTTGCCGAGGGCTCGGTCCCAGGTTCCCGATAGCCCCGGAAGATTTCCCGGGACATTTCGTTTAACGCGGAGGGTACTTGTCTTATGCGGGTTCGTTGTTACCTTCTATGTCCATTCTGATTTTACCCTGCTCGTCTTCGGGTGTTTCCTAACGGGGTTTGTAAGCGGGGTCGGTGTCGGCTTTCGCTGGCGGTAGCGCGGGAGGCTCCGGCCGCCCCGGGGGTCCCGGCGGAGGCACACCGGGCTCCCCCGGCCGCCCCCGGCCCTGCAGACTGTGCCCGCTCGCCTTGTCTTTACTGAAGCAGGTGACGACGCCGGACGTTGAGAAGAAAATCGAGGAATACAAGCGGGAAAACGCGGGCATGTTCAGCTGGGAGATCCGGGACAAGCTGCTGAAGGACGGGGTGTGTGATCGCAACACGGTGCCGTCAGGTACGGGGCGGTGGGCTCGGGTGCGTCCCAGAGGGTCCGGGGCAGTCCGGGGAGGGCAGCGCGGTACCAGGGTGAGCCCCGTCCCCCCGCGATCGGAGCCCGGGGCCGGCCCGGTGCCCAAGGAGCGGCCGGCGAGTCCCGGGAGGATTCCCGTGCTCGGCGGGGTGTTTTCAATTAAATTGCAACTTCATCCTCCTCCCCTCCTCCTCACGACGCTTCCCTGCCGTCCCCGCCGGGCTGCTGCCGCAGGAGGACTTGGGGCTTGCCGGAGACCAGGAGATGGGGAGCAGCTCCTTGTGCCGATGGATTATTTGTGGGAAGGAGCGGGAGGGGCACATGGAGCCGGAGCGGTATTTGTGCGGGTGCCCGCGAGCTCTTCTTGTCACCTACCACCCGGGCTCTGAAAAAAAAAAAAAATAGCTGGGACTCACTTTGCCAGCCCTGGAGTCCGGTGCGGGACGATGACCTGTGAACCCCCCCGGGGAGGGGAGTGGGCGGCTGCCTCCCCAAAGCCCTGGCTGGCAGCGGCTGCGGGGTGTGGGCCAGCGGCACTGACGGGGGGGGGCTCGACTCCCCGGCCCGGCTCGACCGCCGCGGGGAGGCTGCTGGGGACGAGCCGGTGACAGCTCTGCACTCCCCCCCAAAGTGAGCTCCATCAGTCGCATCCTGCGGAGCAAGTTTGGGAAAGGCGAGGAAGAGGAGGCTGAGCTTGAAAGAAAGGAGGTGGAGGAAGGTGACAAGAAGGCGAAGCACAGCATTGATGGCATCCTCAGCGAAAGAGGTAAAGTCCTATTTCCCTCTGCCCTCCGTAGTGCCTTGGGATGGGCCAGTGTCAGTCCCAGGTGCTGGTGGGTATCACTCCCCTTCTCCTGGGACCAGTGTAGTGGGAGGTACAGGGTGAGGAGCTAGCCCTGATAGATGGCATGGCTGTCACATCCCATTGCATCCCTTTTCCCCACTGAAACGACCCTGCAGTGTGTGGGAATCGTGTGGAGGTGGGAACGAAGATGGGAGTCACTACTTTCAATAACCTGGTTTTCAATAACCAGGGAGCAGGGAGGGTTGAAGCCACCGTGGAACACCCGCCTCTGTCATGGCCACGAAAGGGCTCCTTTCCCAAGTCAAGCAAAAGGCCACAGCTGCATAGAAGGGGCGGTTGTAGCTAAAAGCTGTGGAGCCTCTAGTCTCTACAGTCATGAACAGGGCAGGGAGCCACATGTTTTGTTTCTTTTGCTGCTAAAACTGCTGGGAAGAGCATGTGTTGGTGCTTGGCCAGGGGCTGTGAGGAGGTTGCAACCTGAACAAGGCGGAGGTGAAGGGCTGCTCCGGGGGGACAGCTGCTGCCCCCGCTGCAGCCATGCCTGCCTCCCGGCTGGGCCAGGGTGCAGGGGCAGGCCAGGGCCCGGCCGGCGGCCTGTGCGTGGAAGTCGCTGCCCAGCACATGCACAAGGACTGGAGAAGGCGAGACAAAAGTACCAAATGAGCTGGTCAAACATTTGTACAACTTTTCCAGCTTTTACAAAGAAGGCCTTCTATACACAATCTACACTTGGAGATGAACTTGGAAAACAAAGAGGGGGGAGTCCATTGAAACTCACACTTTGGCTTTGCACAGACAAAGCTTCAGCTAGCAGCAGCTTGATGTGAACAAAAGAAGGCAACCTTTTTATAATTCAAGGAGAAAAGAAGAGAAAACAGCCCCACAAAAGGCTGAGAAAAGACATTATGGGCTTGCAATGAGGGATGAATTATTCAATGAGCCCCTAATAGCTGATGCTCCACGTAGTTTTATGGACTCTCCATCGCAGAAAAAAATAGCTCTTTTTAGACAGAAAATGCTTCTAGCATTTCTAGGCATCTAGAGATGCTGGTGCGATTCAAGGACAACTGAAACCCGTTCTTTAACTGCGGGAAATGTCCTTGTTTTTTAGGACCAAACCTCAAAACACTTCTAAAACTTAGTTTTCAATTCTGTTATTGAAACTTTTAGGAAAGCCTCATTCTCGTGTGTGTGTGTTTGTGTGGATGTGTGTGATATAAATATGTAGAGGATGCAAACGAAATAAGAGATTTTAAGGCCAGAAAGCACAGTCTAATTGCCTGGTCTGGCTGCCCCCATAGGATGGATCCAGAATTTCCTCCAGTGTCTCCTTCAACAGAGGATTGCTACAAGAGGGATGTGCACCAAGAGAAAAATAGCTAAATTCAGTGTCCTAGTTGTTAGATAACTTGTTTTCCTGCCTTCCTGAATTTCTTGTCCAGAGATTAGCAACAGAAGATAGTAAGCTTTGATGATATCATTGCTTTATGGTACAAAGAGTAATTAATAGAGACAGCAAGAGTAAAAATGTTGTTATCAATATAACCTATCCCCTCTTTCTATTTGAAACAGTTATCTTATTCTTTGCGCTTTAAAGTTGGGCTCCTGATATATTATAAATCAGTGTCTGGGTGTATGGCTGCCTCCTGCCAGCCCAGGGGAGTCCCAAAACTCTTGCAGGTAAACCGCTAGGGCTGGTGATGCCTCGCTGTGAACAGAAACTCACTCGTGCCTTCCAGCAGAGTTGTGTGAGAAGGCTGCATTCTGTCCCTCAAAATACCTCCTCCTTCACTCTCTGTGGATGTGAATGTCTTTGCCTGTTTTGAGTTCAATCAGTAGCAAATTTCCCCTTGATTAAATAAGGTAGTGTAGCCCTATCCTGCTCTGAGCATGCAGGTTTTTGCTGCATGAATGTGATCGGACAGTTCTGTGGAAACGGCAGCTTTGATAATCCTGTCTGTTCTGTGACAGTGCCTCAGAAGGTCTGGCAGTTGGAGGGAGAGTGTGCTCTTCCCCACAGCAGTGCCTGCTTCCCGTCCCTAACTTGCAAGCTGTTGCTTAATCACATTACTGGAGTGGCCAGGGTGCTGCAGTGCGAATGCACTGCTGCTCCAGGAAAGATTTGTTGCCATAATCTTGCCTTTGATGTAGTGTGATACTATAGGGACAACACACCAGAGAGATTGTTACAAGAAAAAAATAACCGTTAAAAAAGTCTACCAATACTTTCTATACCCAATGAACAAAAAAAGTTTCTGCTTCAATTCCCACTGCCAGCCGAGGAGCTTCAATTTCACTCCATCTATAAAAATCATCGTGCTCTCTTACTGAAATAACTGGCAGTGCTCCTAAGGATTTTGATGCTGCAGGATCATGTTTGCCAGTGCCCACCAGCCTGGCTATGGTGTGGCAGAGGTTGCCCACTGGCAGTGCTTCTCAGATGCTTTTTCCAGCACTTGGGTTGCTTGTGGTATGTCCAAAGGTTATGCATGTGCTGTGCGGCAAAATCCTCGTGTGGTAGCTCAGCACTGAGTGCTTGATGTTATGGAGAGAAAAAAGTGCAAGTCTTTTGCAGTATGAGGAATTCTTATAGCTCTGGTGTCAGGGGCTTAAGGTATCCCAGAGCGTGGGTGCAATGGATGGCTGTGGGATGGGTCAGAAAGCAAGTCCTGAGGCTGAGCACAGAGCAAAGTATTGCTCTTCTGCTCAGGAGCACACATAAGTGCTGGACATTTGCTGGTGCTGTCTGAAATCCCCTACTAACCATGAGCCTTTGGGTGGCTCAAGGACTGGTATTTTTTCTAAGGCAAGGATAACAATTTTCATTTTGATGGTAGCTAATTCAAGATTCAGGGAATATTTACAGCGGAGTGGGATTAGAGAGAATAGAAACATGATATTTTTGAAAAATATGTGATAGAAACAGTATCTCATGTGACTTGAGATTTCTCCTCCCATATATATAAATGTAGGTAAACTTTGGTATGCCTTGTGTGATTCTGTTTCAGCCTCTCTTCACAGACACTTAAACATGATTCTCTCACTGGTGTTTACAGATGCCACATGTGCAGCCCTGTACATGCTCTATTTCAGCATTTCTGTCAGCATCACCCTCAAACCTGATTTTGAGTATATATTTAAAGAAAACCTTTATTGTCACAGTGTGTATCAGGAAGCTGATAGTTCTATAATAGCATATCTGTATTGCTACATGCGTGATAATTTTTTCTTAAAGGCATGAGCCATAAATAAAGAACATGAGAGAAAAAGTTCTGTGCCTTTATATGGCACATCAGGGATTATTTTTAGCGTAACTGCTACAGAAAAGGGAGTCACTTGTACCTTTGGTGGGAGTTGTGTGGCTTGGTTTGCTGACTAATCTGATAACTCCCCCCTTCATAAAATAGCTGTTGTTTTCTGGCAGAAACCAGTGGCTTTCAGCACTGCAGTGATGGGGCGTAGAGCTGGTCCTCCGGCCCGCTGTGAGCGGGCGGTGCGGGCTGGGGCTGGGGCCGGGACCCCCCCGCCCGACCTCAAAGGGGGCCTCTGTTCCCAGCCAGCGGAATTGGCCCCCGGGCCCTGTCCTGGCGGATCCTCCCCCAGTCATGCGCACCCGTCCAAAAAGGGCCCTACTCATCCCAAGCCTCTACCCTTGGCTGTACTGAGAGCAATTCAGGCTACAGCAGACTAAATTGCCTCCTTTATTTTCTTCTTACTTTCATCTTGGACCAAACCCTTCCCCCCTCTCCCTCCCCTTCCTCTTTTCTTTTTTGCTGTGTGCCTGAGGCTCACATTAATACAATTTCGGCACCACCCCTATTTTAGTGTGTGTATGTGGGGAGTTTGAAGGGGGGAGAAAAAAAAAAAGGACCTTAACACAAAAGCCCTGCTCAGCAGCTCAAAAGTTCAAGCTGCTGCTGCCTCTCTAGCTGTGTGATACTTTTCCTGTTTGTGAGTTTTGGGAAACATTTTTGCTTTGTACTGTAATGGAATTAGAGGACAGATGCTGACTGTAAATGGGACACGCGACTACCAGCCCCTAGCTTAAATATTTAGATGCAATGCTACAATTACTGACTTGATGCACAGGCTTTGAAGTGGTGGCACATGATCTAAAGGGTAGCTCAGGCTAGATGGGCTGGCAGATGTTTTGATTAGGGTTGGTCAGTATCATGCAGCCAGTTATTTTTAGATTGTTAAACTAATAAAGGCAGTTTATTAAGAGAGAGGATTAACATGAAGGCACCAGATATCAGTTTGGGTAATCCCATTCATTTCTGCATCGTAGACTGTTGGGTTAGTGGCTGAAGCATAGGACAAGGCAGATGCTGAGTTAGATTTTGGTTGTGATTTTCTAGTGCAAGGCTTATCCTGATTTTGCTATAGGTTCCCCAGGGTGCAGTGGTGAGAGGACTTACGTGCTGTGTGAAATACTATTGTGGGCTGAGAAGCACAGTGTGTTCCCCTGTTCAGTGTTCCCGGTAAAGATTCACTTATTGAATGAAATGTGATGACTGTGGCTGCAGGCAATTATCTTCTTTAGTCTGGAATTTCATACACTACTTAATATATTTGGTCACTAGCAGGTCTAAGAAATCAACTCGTGTAACTTCAACAATGTCGTTTCTGAGGCTCTCAGAGGTGACAAGAAAATAGTGCTTAATTAATAAAAACTCCCGGGTGAGTCTAGATTTTTGCTAGAGGTAGATAGTGCCGACAATATTTTCTTTTCTTTCCTCTAATCTTAATATTGAGAGCCCAAGCCTGGGTAAAAAAGCCAGGTGTTGCACAACTGCAAATCGATGTAGGTGATGCCCCTCAAACCCCGCATAGGTTTGTTTCTTCTGCCTGTCTCATCATCACTGTGGGGCTCTGGGCCAGGCTTCCACTTCCAAATCATTATCCTAACCTAATAATTACCCGTAATCTGAGCAATCAATAATGACCTCACCATCAAGCGTGATGTCCCAGCACGCTGAGCATTTTTGAAAAGGTGCTAAATGTTTGTGTTCAGAGTGGCTTGAAAGTGAAGTTTGCTGTTCCAGAGCTGCCGAGAGCAGCTCGTACCCTCCTGTCTTGAAGGGAGCTGGGAGTGGGGGGGATTTTGAGGAGGGTGTTAATTGTCAAACTAACTGCAGGCTAATCGCCCGACATAAGGGCTAGTAATACTTCCAGCTGTGGGAAGAAAGGGTGTTAATCTAGCAGCGACTTTCTAAAGTAATATATAGATACATCACATCCCTTTCTCGAAATCATGATTTTATTAATGGCTTTGCATGTTTTGCCATCTTAGGGACACTTTTTCAACTGAAGAGTCAGCGCCTCTTCAAACAGAATTGCTGTGGGCAGTCTTTTCAGATTTTCTAATTGCATCTATCTAGAACAAAGCCAAATGTTATTTTAGCAAATGTCAGGATTGCTTCACACACGGCAGTTGATTAACTTGGATTTGTACCCAAGTTAACATCTTATTTGGTTGCTTTGAAAATCTTCATCTATGAGACTTAGAATGTCATTCTGAAAAGGCTGAGGCAAGAAATGTGGTTGGTGGATTTTGGTGTGGCTGGGACTTGCTCTGAAAATGAGATTTATATCTTTAGCTTTCTAGATCTTCCTATGATTGAGGAATCCTTGATCTCAGTAGGATTTTACCAGAGTAGAGATCAGGCTTTTCTTGAATCCAGCCCTGTAAGGTGCTTGAGCAGCTGCAGCTCTGAGAGAAATCTCCAGGTTCAGTATGTAAAATGGGTTTACTGGATTGAGTATCAGACCTCCAGTTCTGTAAATGCTATCACAGGCGAGTAACAGCGAGGAGTCCCACTCAAAGGGCCTATTCATGTGTGTAAAGTTACTCACGTGGGTTGGGGCAGGCAGGAATGGGGCCCAAATTTGTTCTATTCTATTAGTAGAAAGTACCCACTGCATAAGAGTGTGACTGTAATCCCGAGTAAAACTCCTACTGAGGGCAGCGATCTTTGTGTCTGTGTTTACAGAGGTAGTGATGGAATCAGCAGACAGACAGAGGTTTTAATGAGATAAAAAGCTAATTAGCAATTAATGCTGAAAGTAAAAGCCAATACTGATAAAATCCTTGAAACAAATAATTTTCCATGTCTTATTCTGAATAGCGATTCTCTGTTGTATCAGTCAAAGACAACACTTTAACAGTTATCTGAGGATGGTTTAGTTTGGTATTGGGATTACTTATTGATAAGGGTTGGAATAAGGACTAGAGGAGGGAGGCCAATAAAGCTGATAGTGATAAATTATCACGAGTCCCCAGAGCTGTGTAATAAAACTGCATTGGGAAATGAAGCAGAACTACAAAGTGCTCTCTGGTTAATTTAAGAAGAAATTGAGTGAAACGCAAAGTCATAAATCAGAGCAAGCCAGTCAATGTGAATTTCTCCATGTAAATGTCACTTTAAATACTATGTAGCAAACACATGTGGCCAGAGAAAGAACAAAATATAGAAATAAAAATGCAGGATATTTCCAAGTGTTCTTCAAATGCTGAGCTCTCTGGCTAATAAAAATTATGTACAGTAATGTAATTCACCACAAGACCTTGTTTAGCATAGTGTCAGTGTGGCATTTTACTTTACTTGCCCTGGAGTACTCCTGCCCCATGCTGTTAAACTAATTCAGTTTAAATCACTGCCTAGAAAAAAAAATGAAGTGTAATGAAATTAAAACTCACTGAGGACACATTAGAGTTAAAGTGTGTCATGTGCTGAGATTATTTAGTTAGTGGAGTTTGATGTAATTGTTGACAGGTCATTTATTCATTCTAGTAAATAAAGATTCACGAACTATTAAGAATGTGCATATATAACTAGTAAGACAGTAAAAGGCAATTAAGCAGTCAGTTTAATGTCTTATCTTGCTGGTTGCCCTACAGTTGTTTTACAACTAGGAATTAAAATTTGAAAAGAAAGTTTTCAGTGTCCCTGGCCAAATATTGATTAAGTAGTTGTTTGCTGATGTCATTGTGGCACATAAAAAGGCCAGTGGTTCTGCCCCTTGTTGTTCATCTTCCATTGTTGCCGATTCTTAACCTCGGAGATCAAAGGAGGATCATTTCAGTTTATCTGTCTTGGAAAATCCTTCTTTGCTCCTAAACCCGTATGGATTAATGGCCAAATTGTCTTTAATGAGATGTGAAATTTGAATGGAATCCTTGTTTTGCATGGTCTGTTGGATGTATGCACTGTATGCTCTTACAGTTTGGGGGGGGTTTCTTTAGCATTATTGAATTTGATTTTGTTGTAATCACGTTATTTTTAGTATACAGTGCATTGAAATGTTACTATTGCAGCAGGTAAAATACAACATATTTAACTGAATTTTAATAGAACTCATTTTGTTGCATGTAATCTTTTTGATAAGAGTAGCCAAAAGGGAAAAAAAGAACAGATAAGTTGTCTTTGTATACCAAATCACACAGGAGATAAATAGTCCAGGGCCACCAATAAAAGAAAGGGAGCTTGAGAAGGCAGCCCATTCTCTTGACTGGGCTCTCAGTATAAAGGGAACACAAACAAGCTTGCAACATTTCTTTGTGCATTTTCTTCAGATTGGATTTTATGGATCCTATTTCCCTCAGTGAAGATAGTTGTATTGTCCCTTCCCAAAAACGGAGAAGTTGGATCGACCAGACTGTGCAGAAAATCAACCAAGAGTCCCTTAGAATAATCAGTTCCTTGCTGCAAGGCAGCAAGCTGCACTTATTTCAGATAGTAAAATATACCCCACCACGTCCTCTGTGGAAGAGACTGTAATCTGGATGTGTTATTTTGGCTTGTAATTATGATATGAAGTTTCACCTGAATTGTATGGTATGTGAGTGTTAGATCCAGGTCCCACTGCATCCAACTTCACAAACAGTAGTAAGATGCCTGGTAAAACCAGAAAGCCTCTCCTGGTTTTGCAGTGTATTTTAGGTGGGTGAGCCTCCTCTGCTGTTGCGACAAACAGAAGAGTAAAGGGTTAAGACATATTTTTTTTTTTAATCTTCTTTTTCTCATTTCCTTTCTCAGTTTCTTTTCTGTTTTGCTATCTCTGATTATAATACCAGTCTGTGCATACTTTACAAGTACTCAGCTACTTTAGGAGGAATTTTTGTCCAAAAGTAAGAAGTAACACCCTTTGAAAGCATTTTAGATACAAATTTCCTTGAAGTCCATGAACTCAACTTTTTTGTTTGCATGGAGAGCTGTGGTGAGCACAGTGTTATCCATGCAATCTCTTTTTTTTTAATTTTTTTTTTTTTATTTTTTTTTAGCAGATATTTGCCTGGGTGTGGACTTTCTGCCAAACTTGATCAATGTTTATATCATGCACAAGCCCATATAAGAACCCATCTTAAGGATTTTTTATATTTATGATATGCCTCATGTTGAATGTCTGATCCAAAAATGACTATGTAGTAATTTCTTTATCAGATACTGTGCCACACAGATCACTGTGGTTTGAATAGTATAAGGAATAAACTGTGGCTGTCTGTTTCTGCAAGCAGACAGCTTATTCAGCCCGTCAAATCTTATTCACCTTATTTAAATGAGTAGGACCATTCATGCCAATATAATCGGAATCTCTTCCACGTACCAGCCCAGAAAAGCAATAACAACCACAATTCTTTTGGCAAAATTACTCTTCACTTTGTCAAAAATGTAACCAATGTATAACTCATATACCCCCTGCTAGGCAGTAGCACCAGCCATATTCAGTGTAACCAAACTGGACTTAAAACTCCTTTCCATCTTTGTCTTTAACCGCCTCAGATTAGATGGAGATGAATATAGACAGGTTATATAGAAACGACGCTTTCAGAGTAGCAGGGAATGTTTCTGCAGAAAATCCGTTTTTACTGATGATGGTGTGGCAGGACTTCCTTTTCATTTTGACCTAAGGGCTGGTTGTTTGATCTGGTGTGAAGTGCTGAAGGGTCAGATGGATGGTGAGGTGGGGGGATCAGTGTCCCAGTAAATACTCTGACACCTACCCAGCCCCTCCTGTTAGCCGAGTAGCGTGAAAAAGCCTGCACAGAACTAGCTGGAAGTCAGGTTTCAGCTGGTTTCATGAAGAGCAAAATAAGTTGTTTTCAGAAAGAGTGTTTTGGCAGAAAAAAAAATAAGGAACTGGAAAAGATTTAGCTAAAGAAATTTGAAAATGGAAAGTGAAATGCACTGTTTTGTCATTTTCACAATGAAAATCTGAAAAATGCAGATTTTGAAGAAAAAAAAAAATCTCTGTGATTCCATTTACCAAGGTATAAATGAAGATTAACTCCACTACAACTGGTGAACTGATAGTGGTGTGTGAGCAAACACTGAATTAGATCATCAGTGTTTACACATAAGAAGGGATTTTCCCAAACAACTACTAGCTAAGGAGTGATGTTTTAAGTGAGCAGCCATCAAATCTTTATGGTGCAGTATTTTGTATGAAGTCTACAAAATTTTTCTGTAGATTTTTAATACATGTGGTGCAGAGAAAGGCATTGTATGTGCTTACTTCTCCTGCTGCCTACAGTGGATATTCTGTGCGTCGTATATGACTTTGCTGTGTTCTTTGCCGTCATCTGTGGAACTGGAAAATAATAGAAGAAAACATTTGGGAACCTATTTAGAAGATTGTACAACAGATGTCACAGTTAGGAAAAAGCCCTGTGGGTTCATCCCTGGTTTAGCACAGTTGATTTGACCTGCTCTCTTTTAAATCAACAGGCTCAAGAATATTTGGCCGCTCTACATAAAACCACACGAGCTCCTGTTGCTTTAGTACCTACAACTTGTTTTCCAACAAATACAGTGTTTCCTTTTGAAAAACCCTTAAAACTAACTGCTTGTCTACCTTGTCTGAACAGCACTGGGACTGGTGAGAGCTGCATGTTGAGTGCACCAGGGCAGGCAACCCAGGCCAGCCTGCACAGAGCTGGTGCCCCGAAGGGACTCAAGCAGCCAGAAGCATTGCCGGCTCTCGGGATGCTCACAAGCCCTGGGGAAAATGCAAAATGGCTGCATAGAGCAGACATTTTGTTTATCTTTTTATTATTTCCTTCTCCATCTATGTTTAAAAAGTTTCTTGATATTAAATTTTATTGTTATTTACATTTGAACAGTCCTGTGCTCTCAGTAGGGCTATGCAGGTTAATTATAACTGAA
Source organism: Xenops minutus (assembly GCA_035221455.1). NCBI lineage: Eukaryota > Metazoa > Chordata > Aves > Passeriformes > Furnariidae > Xenops > Xenops minutus. Next base: position 17,661,688 of record JAWWEE010000010.1, read on the forward strand.
TTTGGTCCTGTATGAAAGTTTAATTACATTCCAGATTTGAGGGAACACTTTTGCTTTCGCAGACTTAACAAGACCTTATAGTGCTAAACATCTATTTTTGTTGGTAAAGAAGAGATCTGACACATCAAGTAAGTGTCGTTAAAAACACTACAAGCAGAGCAAATGAAAAAGAGCCGGTTTAGAAAATGGCACTTAAATTTTTCTAACACGTGATTTAACAAAAAAGGCAAACCAAACCCCCTGGCTCTCCACTGTGAGGGGCTCTGTAACCCATCTGCTCCATCAGTCCTGGCGGGGCGGGTGGCAGTGCTGCCTCTCTCTCTGATTTCTGGCTCCTCCTTGGCTGAAGGGTATCAGAAGAGGAGGCATGCTCTGTCCCCCTGTACAGCATTCCTCCCCTCAACCTTTGATCCTAAACAACATAGCAAAGGAAATTTTTAGAAAGACACCAGGGGCCTTAATTCGAATGGTTGTCAAATCCTACACTATAACCGCTGTAGAGAGGATTTGTCTCCAAGCTGTTAGAAGTCACTTGGCTAACGAAGAACTTAAAACAAACCAGAATTCAAAGCTACTGTACTTCTCTGGCATTGGCAGTGAAAAAGATGGAGTGATGATTGACAACATAAATATTTCTCTTAATCTGACATCAGGAACAGACTTGTTAGCCCTGGAAGAGTAAATCAGATACAAAAAGTTAGAGTCAGTATTAAAAGCATCCTAACTATATCTAGTATCTGAATCTTATAATGGTAGTTGTAAATAAAAAATAAAACACCCCAGAAAAGCGCTGTGAGGGGAAAAAAATATCCTTCAGGTGATCAAGGAGTGGAGGAGAGACTCATCTGTTCCTAATCTTGAGTGTTACTATGCAGAAAAGTCACTCCATTAAAGAAACAGGCCACCTGGTGCTTATTTTTTGACTACTGGCTAGCACAGATAGGGCACGAGAATGGTGGGTTTCGCAGGATGGTAAAGGGAAAACTCCTTTAGATGCATTTCTGTATTACTCCAGTTTTAGCCTCAGGGGTTTTGTAGGGTGGTGTGCCCTTGGGGTACCTTGGGCCCCTTTTCTAAGGCTGGATCCTTTGGTTAAAAGACTTGTGCTTTCCCTGAGTGTGAGCTTGAAGCAGGGAGGGTAGCCCTTGTGATTCAGGGCTGGGTGCAGGGGTGGCTCCCGGTCCAGGTGGGAGCTGGCGCTACCCTGTTTCCAAACCAGGCTGCTCCTTGCTTTGCCTTTTTCTTCTGGGAGGTTTGCAAGTGCTTTCCATTATATTTAATGTGAAGATAAAAGCTTCCACAGGATGGTTGTGTTCTCTAGGTGGAGGCATTTGTGCTTTGTAGGTGCTGTTTTGCTCTTGGTGGCGTTCAGCTCCTTGAGTGGATCCCTCAGGTGCCAGTGATTTGGGCTAAAGGGCTTCTTCCCACTGATACTGCTGTTGCTGGTTTGTTGCTGCAGAAAAGGGGTTGCCCAAGGCATCTTTCCTTAGGTTTTAACAATCTTCTGAGGGGGCTGTGGTGACTGTGGTTCTGTGTCTTTGAATTGGGGTAAGAGGTCTTTTTTAATACTCCTTTTGAGTAAGAAAAGTGATCTTAGTGACTAGTGTCTTTATAAGAAAGTGATACCCCTAAATACAAAGACAAAAAAAAGTGGTTATGGCAAAATTGGTGTTGGAAGAGCTGGCTTTGGTTTGAAGAAGATCTGGTTGGAGTTGGTACAATTTGCTCTGCGTTTCTTGCAGTGGCTTTCTGCATTGCCTGTGCCTGAAGACAGCTGAGATAGGATGGCTCCCTCCTCCTCCCAGTTACTGGTCTCTGCCCTTGCTTGGCCAAGCTCCCCCTGAGCAGGAAGAAGCTGCTGTTCCCTGATTTTTATGCTTTCATGAATTTCCTCCCCCTTCTCCTGAACTTCTTGCTGTGCATCCTGGTAGTGGAGAAGGCATTGGGACTGCAGGAGACGTTTCTCTGTCAGATGCTCCTGTTTGGTTAAGTTTTCTCTTTGTATCTGTGTGCGTTTGGCTTTGTTTTTTGTTTTATTTTTTGGGGGGAGTGGGGTTTGCTTTTTTGTTTAGGTTTGTTTGGTTTTGGGAGGTTTTGTGTGTGTTTTTTTTTCCTTCCTTTGTTATTGTTGCTAAAAAGGGGACCAATGATATTTTCCTTCATCAGTGCTATTTTCAAATGTCTGGGGTCCAGGAATCAATAGTGCTATACAGGTTCAGCTGCCATAGTTTGTCTGCTGAAACTGTAAATCCAGACAGAATGATGTTTTAGAATGAACGTTTTGTGGCTAGAAAAGATTGCAGCTTGTCCTTGGAAGAGGAGTTGGGCTTCTAGCCTTTAGGGTGGGTTGTAGACCTGGGGACTACGAGGAGTTTGTCTGTTGAGGGGCCCGTGGTGTGGAGCACTGAACTGAGCAGAGGAAGCTGTAAACCCTGGCACAGAGCACCAGATGCGTGTGTTTTGATGAAATGGTAAAGTCTCTGCACCTTTATTTTTAATACTTTTTTTACTATTGTTTCCAGCTAAAGCAGGTCAGTAACTAATGTGGTCTGGGATTAAGATAATGAATGGAGAGGTGTTACCTCAATTTACATTGAGGCTCCGAGCCACAATGTGCTTACTGGAATACAGCAGTTATTGATACATATCTTTTGTTGGTTTTGCTGAGTCTCCCATGAATACCCTGCAATTTTCTCAAATATGTGGTGTGGAAAATCTATTTGATAATACAAATAATTACTGGTTCTAAGAGAGTATTCGATGCTTGAAATTTATGTGGTTGTGACTGGGCATGCAGGTCTTGCACTGGTTTATCTTTTACAACTGGGTGTTGCTGTCGTATTCACTAAAACAATGTATTTTATAGATAGCTGATGAAAACATCTTATTTCTTTTTAAATTAGGTTTATTTTTTACTAGTATACTTATTAGAAACACAAACTGAGCAAAAAAAAAGATAAAAATAATGCTTAAAACATTTTTAAAAAAAAATTGCCAGTATTTATAACTATTATTTAAATGTGTAGCTTTCAATCTTTATACAAGAGAATGCATTTCTCAGTTGTGTGTTTTTGTGTTACACAGGCTGATTAGAGATGAACTGTTTTGGTTTGGTTTAAAATTTTTATTAAAGGAAATCTGAAATTCCTTTTATAAACAAATAATCCATCAACTTGAACATCAAGTTATGAGCTAAAATACTGAGGAACCAGTTGCAGTTGATACACTATCTTGAACTTATCTACAGGTCTTAAAGAAAAAAGTTTTTAGATGTGAAACTACAATGCAACTTGCAGCAAGGCAAGATTTGATTTCCAGAGTTGTTGAAATGAGTAATCTTTACTGACTTCTAGAGTTTCAAGGAAAATGGTATTGTTGCAGTTTGTTCTTTAAATAGTAAATGTATAGTTTTTGGTTTGTGTGGTTTTTTTGTTCGTTTGTTTTTGTTGTTGTTGTTGTTTTAACACCACTAATTCCTCTAATCAATAGTGTCAAGGATGTGAGATTCCTCATAGATGTCAAAAAAAGCCTATTGAATGTAATAGCAAGACTTGCATTGTCTTTAAGGAAATTTGGTCAGACCCTAAACACAGAAGGGGTTTTTTTCTGCCTTTTTTTTCTTTTTTTTTTTCCTTTTTCTTTCCTTGAGGGAGAAAAAGTTTTGAGTTTTTCTGAGGAAACAGGAATTCTGGCATTCCTGGGCATGAGAGGAGAATACTGATTTGAATCGGACAGAGAGCAAGCAGGTGCTGAGCATGTTCATTGCTTAACCCCCTGCCCTGCTCCTGCATCCCAGCCTGACCCAGCGCACAGACCCTGCAAATAGCAGCAAGTTGCCAGATGTTGGAGATGTTTTCAGTAGAGTGATTATTCACCAGGTCTCGTCTAAAAGCAGGGAGTTCCTACAATGGTTGTATTTCATGATTAAAGCCAGGCTGGAAAAGCCATTGGTGACAGTGTTGGGGAAAAATACTGTATTTCTGAGGACAAGAGCTGGCTGTTCTGTTGCTGACTGCTGTGCATCTGTGGTCTCCCTTTGCAAAAAGTAATACAAAAATCCAACAAGGAGAGCAGGTTGCCTGAGGGGGGAAAGAAATCTAATTTTTTTTATTTAATGAACAAAAAAGATTCTATGGCTTAGAAACACTACACCCTAAAGAGAGGTGTGTTTAAAAGTTAAGACTTGAAAGCTTTTGTTTGGAGAATAATACACTTGGTGTAAAGAGCAGCACAATGGAAGTCTTTTCTTCTAGTTATGTATGGACGAGCATCAGCCAGCCAAGGAAGAACTTCAAAGGCCAAAGTGAAAACTTGCTAGGCTCTTTCTTTCCTGACAGGTTCTTCTTGAGGTAAGATGGGGAGAGCTGTTTATGCTGGGAACTGGCACTCTTCTCCTGCAGCAGAGGAGGTAATAAATCCTGAGCGGGCTGAGGTACCCAGCTTCAGCTATCTGTCTTCAGTTGATTTGCCTTTGTGGATGTTACTAAACTGTCCCACCTCAGGAGTCTTATTGTTTATTCATACAGAAGTCTCAAATTCCCCTTCTGCCTTGTTGGGAAGGCACCGTGCCAGAGGGAAGGGGAATATGATCTATTTCTCTGCCTCCAAAAAAAATGCTTATTTTTCATATGCTGTAATTTGCCTTCAAGGTGGAAAAATAGCCTCAATGTGTTTTAATATAAGTAGTCCAAGGATATAAGTGCTGTGCATTAAAAAAAGCAACCAAACTTCCCATCTGCAAGTATGTATGCAGAGTGTCAGGGTTTGCAAAGGAGATGCTCCTGTGATAAGAAAGAGAAACTCCAAATAGCATCCATCTTCAACATCATAATTTCCTTTTTTGAATTTTAAAACCTTTTTTTCCCCCCACCAGGAATGTATTTACAAGATGTTAAATGCTGCATTCTAGAGTAATTTTTCTAGTTTTAAAATGGATTTAAGCAACAGTTTTAGTGTTACCTGCAAGCCTGTGTTCTGGAGGCATGTGCAGAAGTGACTGCTACTTTAGTGGACTGTGTGTGTCACATCAGTCTTTGTAAAAGGTGGACACGCAACAGAGAAACTAGAGGGTGTCTGATGGAAAAAGCAGCTGTTCTGATTTCCCAGGATCACAAAGCAGAGCAGTCAGTACCACAGCCATAAACTACGCTGATGCTCCTGCTGGTGCACACAGCTATTCACTTTCTGGGCAGTGGGGTGGGGAAAGCCAGGCACCTTTTGGAGCAAAAGAAATATTGCAGCATCTTGGCTCTAATGCATGAGAAATGCTTGTACAAGCAAGCGAGAAACCTCTCCTTCAACCCACACCCGTGAGTGGTGTGTGAGCATCCGAGAGTGCCACTTGTGCTGCCATGACCCATGGTCACCTTTCCCATGAAACATGAGGCAGTTTTCCTGAAGTTCAGGGATGGCTCTCAGGTTCTCAAGGGGCATTTGGTGCGAGCCTATATTAGGACTTACGTTCTGCACAGAGGAGGGTTTTGTGTGCTTTCTCTCTGTTCCTATCCTGATCATCTAGCTGTGCCAGACTTAAATTTTAAGTCCCTTTCCATGACAGCCCTCATTCAGTTAGCTTTGCGTTAGGCAGGGAAGAAGAACTAGTAATTATGAACAAGCTGGCAACGCTGTGTTCCAGTAACTGTTTCATAGTGTGTTTCAGTTGATGGCTTCAAGAGTGGAAAATAAGGCTTTGGGATGATGTGGAAGATTTCTGTTTGCATGCTCTGTCTTTTGGCTTGAGCCTGTTGTACATGCTCAGGCATCCTTGGCTTCAGTCAGGCTGTTTTAAAGAAAAGGGGTTTCTGTGAGGGTTAGGTTGAAAATAAATTATTTGCCCACAAAAGTAGTAGTGGTGATGTTTGTTAGGAGTGCATTGTATTACTTACCTAGGCAGAGTGTCTGGGCTGCTTTCAAAACATCAGTGGAAGGTAACAAAAAAGCCAGCTTATGGTTGACTGGCTTAAATTTCCTGTGCGAGGGTTTGCATGCCTATTGAGGAAATCTTCTAAGGAAAATCTCTGTAAATGGAAAAAAAGAGGGGTGGCCACTGACTCAGGTGAGAGCAGCTTCACTGCTGAGTTTCAGTTAGCAAAGCAAAGAGGTGTTTCACAGAACAAAGGTATGTGCAGCTGTAAAAAAGGTAATTTAAAATTATGATACTTTATAATAAATTTCAAATGTGCAATGCTGCAACCATTTCTCTTTAATTTTTTTTTTATTTCAGCATAATGCAATGTAATCTAACTCTGAAAATTGAGTCTATAAAAAATCACTCACAATTTTATCATTCATTTTGGGAATGGGGTGAAAGAATAATTAGAATTTAAAACTAAAAATGGGACAAAAGGCTTGCATTTAGCAGAGCATTGTTAGCAGGATTTTAGGTTTTCAAAAGTAAACGAAAGAAGAGCATTTTGGATTCTTGTTCTATTGTGAGCTGACAGTCTTAGACCATGAGTGGGAGTTGAATAACAGTCCTTGTTTTGCATGAACTGTACAGAACTTAAAACATGTTTGCGAAATGAGAAAATTTGTTTCCTACTTGCATGGAATATTTTAAGACACTTGCAATTTGAATATTAAATATAACATTTTTGACCACGATAATGTCTCTATATTCTCATCTCCAAACTACTTATTTTTATAAAGTAGTAAATATTCTTTGACTTCCCTAGTGGAAAAGTACTAGATAAATTCAGGGTATTATTTTTACCTTATTCCTTCTCCACATTTAAACCACTCTCAATTTGCTAGAGATTGAGGCAGGGGGCAAGCTGGCAACCAGGAACGATTCTTATTTTGCTTCCACTTTTTGTCAGATGTTTATCACCCATGGAGTGCCACAGGCACTTGTTAAAAGAGCCTTTGCATGTATCAAAGTAGAATAGTAACAGAAAATTTCAGACAAATTTTCAGGTTTCACAAATATTCAGGAGCTATTTGGGCATTTATCTGTCTCTGTCCTTGATAGAGCTGGGTAAAGAGCTGAGTAGCAGGTTCAGTACACTTACATTCAGCCACCATCATCTCCTTTTTCTTGTGTGTTTCTGTGATTGCTGTGTATCCCTGATTCAGATTTCAGTAAGAGACCAATTTTAATCTCCTTTTGTGTGTTTTGATAGGTTACAAAGAGGAAACCAACATAATCTGAGATATTGACTTAATCTAATTACTCTTGTGGAACAATAAATAGTGGACTGAGGCATTACAAATTTGTACTTTCATGTCTATTTTCCAATAAACTGTCAGGAAATTGTGCCATAGTATAGAGTATGTTTTTAGATCAGATTCTGGAGCTGGCATCACATTTGATGCCTGCTGGCATCAAGTCAGAGCAATTCCTTTGTCGAAGTCCCTTGATTTCCAGCAGTGTAACAGAGATCTCAATCTGGCTTTATGGATAATTCTGTAGCTTGAACAACAGAGAACCTTTTCCTGAGCAAGGGCTTGTAGGGTGTACTGCCAGGTATTGAATTATCTGTGTTGTGAGGCCAAGTTATTTTTCTAATTTTTGTTTGAGGATATTAGTTGCTGTTTATAGAGAACCTTATTCTGTTTAATAATATAAAAGAAGTGATGGAATGAATACCACCATGGTTTTAGGAAAATTTGAAAGATTTCTGGTAATTTCTAATGCAGCTTCTGTAATGAGGTGGTATAGCACACTTGAGTCTGATCTGTCTATTGATGTTAGTTTCCTGAATGCATTGTTAAGAAAGATTGCAAATCTTAAGGAATGGTGCTGTGTGACTTCTTGCTGTGTGTCACATTTCACACAAAGTGTACAGATAGATATGCACTGCAGATATATGTGAACTGTGAAGCTGGGGCAGAGCTGGGTCTGATCAGGCACATTGCTTGTGCAGCCAGAAGAAAATCATGCACTTGATACAAAAGATGAGTTTGTGTAACTATTTAAGCAAAGTTGTACCTGCATTCTTTAGTAAAAGAATGCAAATGAAGGATTTTATGCATATCAAGAAATATTTTGCTGCTCAGTGGGCTTGCTGTCAGCAAAGTCTCTAAATTAAAATAAAACTAAAACAACGAAACAAAGATCAAGCAACCCTGGAGTTTTAAACAAAACCAAATCCTATGAATATAGTCTGTGTTCTGGACAATTTGGTAAACTAGGCTATAACCTCGGGACACTCCTCTGGCACCCCTCCATGTGAGCACTGCTAATATCCTTTGAATTACTTTGTGCTATTGTCTTTCTAAACACTCTTTGGAGGTTGTGCTGGTTTGGAGGTCTCAGAACTGTTTTCTGCCAGGAAGATACAAGTCTGTTGAACATGAAACTCTATCAAATCATTATAATTATGGCAGCATAGTTCTGAAGAAGTTAAAAAGAAGAATCTAGGCTACGTAAAATCACCCACTTCAATATTTTGCAGAACTAAGTATCTTTGTTAATTTTTAAATTTTGTTTCTAATTTTTAATTTTTCTACCCTTAGAAGATGAAGGTTAAAGACATGATTATTTTGCTGTTGTTATTGATTTTGAGACAAAGTAAATATGTTCAAGAGGAATTTTTCCCTTGCAGCTTTCTACCTTTGAGACAAATTCAGATTTCTGTTAACCAGAATGAAAACAAATGCCGGGATACTTGACTTCTCTGCGGACCAGAGTTTCTCACTCCAAAAATGCCCTTTAGAGGACTGACTGAGAAGAGATGTCAGAAACAATACTTTCACTTGATTTTTCTTGACACCCCTTCCCCCCCAAGGCACTGGTTTCCACAGGTCAGTTAGTCTGTGGGATGTGCAGAAGCTGGCAGGCTCCTCTAGGATGAAGCACAGAGGCAATTTTGGTGGCGGCTGTTTCCCGCAGTGATAGCAGGCACCAAAGCCTGCAGGAAGGACTTGGGGTATTAACTCTGAATTCCGGGGCTGGGACAGTCCCTCTGAGGAAAAGAGACTGTCACAGCGAACAGCAGAGGATTCATTTTTACTACAGCAACATATTTTCCCCATCCATGAACTGTTAGTATTGAATAAATATGGTCTGTCACTTAGCTTAAAAAGAAGCAGTTTATGCAATAACTTTAATGACTTTTTCAGTTTGTTTTGCAGAATTTTGTTAATTTAAAATCATAGGAGCTGTTCAGGGAAATAGGAGACAGCTTAGAACAAAGCAGTTAATTATAGCTTAGCAGAGGTTTGAAATAGAGACATGAATATTAATTCTTTTGAAGCTGCTTGACGTATAAACTGAGTTTGATTTGGGCTGCTTCTTTCTCTCCTTTTAGCATTCCTTCATTTTTTCATTCTTTTGTCCACTTGACACACAGTCTCTCTTAAGTGGTTTTGCAGAAACTGTTGGCATGGTCCCTGAGCAGTTTTTCCCATGGAGTAAATTGCTCCCCCAATATATAGCCTGACTTTTAATTAAAAGATTTGTCTATACTCTTTCAAACAGATGAAGAAATAGCTATTGGTGTAAATGTATGGGTGGAAAGATGGTCTTTGGTGCTGACAGTGCTGAGCACCTCTGGCTTTTGGATGTTGGAAGCAAACAGGTTTATGGAAAGAAGGATGTGTAGTTTTTTGTATTAGGAGGATTTCTGGGGCTGCCAGAAGTTTTCCATGTGGTTATATTCAGTGCCATTGAAATTTAAACACGGCTTGAGAAAACAGTTTTGTTTATTAACTCAAGTTATGCGTTCTGTCAGTCTTCTGCAGCAGGGGAAAAAAAAAGGAAAGAAAGGTGTAACTTTAAGCACACACTGATTTGTTCTTATTACATAACAAAAGTCTATTTCTTTATCATGTTATCATTCAGTTAATAAAAATTAGCTACAATAACAGCATCAACTTAGAAACCCCTCAAAGTCCAGGGGATTTTCTTTCACAATGAACATGAATACTGTTCAGAAATACAAACAGTCAAAGGATAACTTTAGGTCTGAAAGAGAAACCTGGCAAGGGTAATTGAATAAGCCTGGATCTCCTGAATATGTCATGGTGAGTGCAGTCAACATGTCATAATTAGGTTTATTGAGGGCCATTCCAACAATCTGCTTCTATTCTTCCTGCCTTATTGTCCACAGCTAGGCAAATAGCCAGGGGACAAAAGGAATCAAGTGCTGACAAAACATGAAAGAGGAAAAAGATTTAGCTGCTTTTATCAAAGAAACTGAGAAGGACTTTGTGTAAATAAAGTAAGTAACTGGCCATCCTGCATTTAGGCAATGCCGTTTTCATTAGAATTAATTCTTGACATATTGGAAGGGTTCCAAGGGAAGGATTTCTACTTCTGACAAGTTTAATTTGTAAATTAAAAACAGTTGGTTAAACATGAGCTGCCATCAACAAAACTTAACTAAAGCCATACATGGTCAAGTCCCAAGCAGGTGAAAAAGAGAATTACTTTGAAAACAAAGTATTCCCCAAAATTATGCAAATTCTTATTACTTCATAACAAATGTTTTCTATTGAGACCTTTAGCAGGATAGCAGTTTGGAAATTTTCTTTGAATCCTGTTTATTTTGCTCTTTAAATCCTGTTAGCTTGCACAGCACTCACTGCTTGCTCTGTATATTGGATCAGAAAAAATGACCTCGAGGTTTAGGGATCTACTGGGGGCTAAGGAGATGTGGGTGTGGGGAAAATAGGGTTTATGTAAAATGCCTGTGCTTTGGGTAATAAGTGGAGAAGAGCAGTTTCAGTTGAGTTCCTCCTGCCTCTCCTTTAACTCTTGAAATGATGGTGATGTTTTGTTTGAGCTCAGGGACAAATTAAACATTTTTTGTGATTCACAATTGGTAGTTTAATTAAAACCAGCCCGATGGTGTGTCCTGGACTGGGAGCTGCTCATGGAGCTTTTGTTGAAGTCAATGGGAGATTCTTGCTGGCTTATTGGGTCTAGAACTGGGTCCTCTGGGCTGAGTGCCTTGGATAGATGACATCATGGCATGTTCTTTGGGGTCACACCAATGGTCTTTTAAGATTAAAGAATTAACATATGGCCACATTTTCATTATCTTGTACAGCTTCTAATTTTCCTTGAAGATGGTTGTATTGTGTGTGTGAATATTAGATGCCTTTGTTCTGTAACTGTCTGAAAGTGTTTGTTTTTTGCTAAGTTTTTCTCTGAACATTTCCAGAGCAAAACCCTTCAAACTCTTCTGTTAATTTGGCCTTTAGGTAAAGCAGATGTACCAATGAAACTTGTAGAGGGGGGAAAAGAAGAATTTTTTAAAAGCACATAAATCCTTTTCTTGAGAACTTAAGAATGTGTTAAAATTAAATAGGAAGGCTGAAATTTATAAAATAAAAATTTAGTATAGAAAACCTCATCAGATGAGTCCAAAGTCTTTTGGTGCTTTCTGGGAATCTGTTCTGTTAGAGCTAAAGGCCTTGGGAGAGTGACTGTCCTGCAGAGGAGCTGGAATGATGACAGCACAGTTCAGTTTATCTGGATGAGTTCAGTTTATCTGGGTGCTTTCCCATAAATTTCAGTTTTGCTGGAAATTCAGTCTTTGAGTTATGTGATCTTCCACCCAGAAACTACCTGGGCTCTTAAAGAAGTCCTAAAGGTTTTGATAAGATGTCCAGCAGCTGGTAGGGTTTGGGCAGGGGATGGATGAGGATTTTCTCACCTGCATCAGCCTCTGTATAAACCCCCAAGAATGGTGCCCTCATGGACATGATGTCCTGGAGAATAAGTTGGCTAAACAATAACAGTATTTGTGTTGGCAACTCTGCATTAAGTTAAGTATGGTATAGCAAATGTGTTGTTACAGGTTTAACATCTGGGTTTCAATTAGTCATTGACATGGGCAGTAGATCACCCTTGGTGGCAAAGACCAGATTGTCTCACTTTTGGGGACTCTGTATTTCTGTATGTTGTACATAGATGGCAGGACAGTGCTGTTCATCCAAGGTTTAGTTGTCTACTTTCATGTAATTCCCTGAAGATAAGATTAGATGGTGATTATTAAGCTCTACAGTGTTTTAATTTGTTTTATTATATGAATTTCATTTTTCTGTCTGTTTTTGTTTTTTGTTTAGTAACAATAATAAGCCAGCTGTCAGTACTGAGTTACTTTGTATAGGATTTACTACTGAAGTTGCAGATAATAAAAAAGCTGGGCAGTCAGACTTTGAAGCACGGTGGTTAAGCTATTTAAATGACATCCAAAACCAGAAATAATATTGAAAAATTACAAAAAGCAGAGAATAGTTGAATCCAGTTAGTACAAAATGGTCTTGTGGTGTTTGTCACAAAACTTTCAGGAAAATATTGTCCAGGAACACACATGCCCCAGGCAGTACTGGATGGACAGCTAATTGTGGAGTAGTAGTGGTGGTTGTATTCATGCCCCTGTTCTGTGTGAAGTGGCTTCTATCTATGAAAAGCTCTGTTCTGCTTTGTATCAGTAAAGGACTTTTGTAGTACAAACCATTAAGAAATCTATTTGCTTATGGTTTAGATTTTATGGTGGTTCTTGATAATTCAATAATGATAATCACAAAAATAAAGGGTCCCTTTGGTTCACAAAATGTAGTGATTTAGCTATTTTTATGGTAGTGAATATGTATGATGGCTTGACTAATATTTTTCTGGTTTGTTGTGATTAGGCTATTCTAGAACTGTTATTATCATAACACTAAATATGTTTTATGTACTGGTAGAAGCTAGAGTGACAGATCAGACAAAATGGGGAGTCAATTTAATAGGGAAATCCATTTTTTCCCATTTCAGTGTTTGGAGTGTTTTAATGTATAAGGTTAAAGCAATTTTACCCAAATTTGAAAGATGGGAAGCATCTAAGCTTTTTGTTTTGTTTTTGTAGGTTAATTCTTAACAAATTACAAGTGTAAAGTCTAGGTATCCTTGTTGGAGATCCAAACTGTAATTCTTCATCTAACTTTGCATATGTAATTTGTACACTATAGACAGGGACTGTAATTGTGACACTTTGCTGTATTTCTAGACTGTATGCTATTGAATAAGATCAAATGAAGATCTATACAAACTGCAAACACCATTGTACTACAAGTTGAGAGGACTTGTTCATGTGTTCAGTGTTTGTTTAAATAATGCAATAATTGTGACAATTGGTGTGTGAGTAGGTTTGACTTGTTAGCTTTGTCCTGATGGGAGTCAAAATGCAGGTCTCAGGTTATATAATGTAGTGTCTATTGTCGGTGAGATTGCTCTGGTGGTGAAGTCGGGGTTGTGCCATCTTTGGAACTCACTGTTGTTTGTATCTGAACCTCATCTTTGGCTTGTGAAGCAAACAAACCTGGTGGCATCTGGCTGGACTTGCTTATCTGGTTTTCTGTGAGGCTGTGGCATGGATGAGACTGCGTGGGTGTGTGGTTTGGTGCTGTGAGCCTGGAGCAAGCCATGGGGAATGTCTTTGCCATCTCCAACCTTGAGCTCGTGCCATGTGTCTGGCTGCTGCTCAATCCTCTGTCCCCACAGTTTTGATCTTAAGTGCATGTGGGAAACATTCATGTCATACGAGTGGAGGTGGCATATAAATGACTATTTGTAAGTGTGGTGTGCTGTGGTTTCACTTCTGATGCTCTACCGAGGCTGATGTTGTGGAGGTGTCAGCTGTGCTGTGACTTCTAGAAGAGGAATTCAAATCAGGCAGAATGTTTTATGTTGTCAGCTAATAGTGTAATCTAGCCTAACGTACACAGCTGTCTGTAAATATTTGAAGAAGAGTGAAATTAATAATCTGAAATAGGAAAAATATAGGGAAAATAATTAGCTAATTTATTTTTTAAAAAATTTGTTGGAAAATACAAGACTTCTGAAAGAGAAGAGCATCAGGCATTAGAGGAATGATACAACATTGGTGGTGTTTGACATTTGGTGAAATAAATCTCAGAGTTGATCCACAGTTTCAAAGGTCTTGACTAGTGTTAAAGCAGGATTGTAAATCAGACTATCTCAAAAAAAACACCCAAATTTCAGTAATACCATTAAATTAAGGCAGTACAGTTGAGCAGTTTCCTGGAAAGCTGCTGGACATATGCCTTTAAGTTCTGAAAAACAGGCAATTTAACCGTGCTAGTGTTGGCACTGAAACTTCCGAGTCTCTCCTGTCCCTCTTCTGTGAGCTAACACCTTTTCATTCTTGTGTTGCTTGTTTTTCATCCCTGTGCTTCTTCCCTTCACAAATGTGTGATACTTTTCCAGTGCTTGTCAGTACTGAGTTTCCAGCTTGATGTTTAAGGTCAAAGTTCTTCACGTTCTGGTGAGTAATAAAGATTCCGATCCGGGATTGGGGTGATGAGTACTCTTGCTGGGCAAGGCAGGGGAAGGGTAGCAGTGGAGTGAAAAAAGAAATCCCAGGAAGTGTTGGTAAGAGAAAGCCTTGTGACAGGTTCCACATGGAGTTAGGCTCGAGTGGATGCAATATTAATGAGAGAAGCTTTTTGAAGAAGTGAGGCTGAAAATGTGGTCTGTGTTTTTCTGGGCTGTTTGTACCCCTACAACCTTCTTAGTTATGGGAGATACCAGCACAATTCTTGCTATGAATGCACTTATAAGGCACTCCTACACTGTTATGAGTATAGCTAATCCACTTTCATGGGCGGGATAACTGTTCTGCAAGAAAACAACATTGTATTTATGTAAGTTACTGCTGTGCAAAGAGAAGCCTGGGTCTGTAAATAATAAGTCAGAATTTATAAAGAGGACACCTGTGAACTTCTTGTTTCTGTACACTTGTATTGTGAATGTAATTGCACTGCAATATATGTTAAACCTTCTCATTTCACTTTTATATTCTTGCCATTTTAAATAGAAAATAGAAGACTCCATAGGCAGGATTAAGAAGCTGAGTAAGTTTTCTTAGTGCAGCTTCACAGGTTTTAAATAAGCAAAACTATCCAGTCAACCAAATAAAATCCCCAAGTATGGAAACCTAAAATATTAGAAACCTTTATGCAATTAAAAAAGTTGAGCACTAAGACATTTTAACACATTATTGAATGCATTAGAAAAATGTAAATCAATAATAGTTTAAGTATAGAGCTTTTTATTCCACGGCCACTAAAATGCAAACTACTGAACATCCTCTGCCTCAGAAAAAAAAATAAGTAACTTGGTGACTCCTTTTCTTTATTCCTTATGGCAGAATCAGAGACTGATTTATTTATTTATACTTCTGGAAAGAAATGTATTAAAACAATTTGCATCTTTGGTCTAAACCCCACAGGGTTTTTTTTATGGAAGGTAAGGGGAGCAAGGGCGCTGGAGCAGAGACTAAGCTGGACCCCTCAGCATTTTGCAAAGGGTTAAGGGCCTTATGAACACAATAGGGTGTTGGTGCTTTTTTAACACATTCAGCCATACTAACTTATTTTCTGTTGTCGGGATGTTTGCGTTGTTTTTTATTTGTTTACTCTTGTTTGTTTGAACTAATCACCACTTAAGTAAAAGCCTCTCTGCCTGCCCTGCCTCCTCTTCACCCAGCATTTAGCCATGGTGACCAGTCAGGCATAAAAACGTGCTTATCTGCAAATGAATGGCAGCTCTTTGCTTCATTAAAGCCTCTTTCTCTTTTGGCACTCGCATTGTGACCCTTTGATATTAATTCAAAGGGCAATTAAAGAATGCGGCCCATCTTTGAAGTAAAGCATTCAGGGCAAGGAATGGGATGAACCTGGGACTCTGATGGACTGTGCACATTCAACAGGCCTTTTCAAGGCAGTTTGAAGTGACTCAAAGAAAATGGGCAGGAGAAGGTCAAAGAGAAAAAAGGGGCTAAAGAAACAGTCTGTATTTGTTCGAAGTATTAGCCAAGCAAACTGCAAATAGCAACAAAATGAAACAGTTAATAGAGCAGCCAGACAGAGGCATGTCAATCACTTAACTTGAACAGCATTGGGCTAACCAAGGCTTCAGTCCACTGTGTTATCTAATTATCTTGGGAAAGCCAGTAGCTGGAAGTAATAGTATTGTATTTCTTTCTGCTTACTGCTCAGAAAAAGTGATAAATACTCACTGCTTCATAATTATTCAACATATATACATAAAGAGTGGTGGGTTGGTGGATTGTAGGCAAGCTGCTAGTAAAAAACCAACAAAAAACCCTTCTCGATTAACCTGAGATGCAGAATGTGAGCATTAGCATGTTTAAAATCGTGTAAGGGTTTGCATATGGAGTGAGCTAAGGCACGCATGGTTTCCTCTGGAACAAACCTTAAAGACAAACACATTTACAAACCTAGGAGAGTCGTTTTTGCTCTTTCCTCCAAATATAGTTTTAAACCACATATAATGTTAAGGGTCAGACTTTAAACCACAATAAACAATGAGATTAAGAGTCAAGGCTGCAACTCTCTTAACATATGCTGTTGTACCTAAGCGATGTAGCACACATGGTATGAGATTCCTGCCTTATTTTGCCCTAACAGGGTAAATTAAGGACAAAGTTTCACATTTGCCTAACAGTTTTCTTTGTATTGTTGGTTAAATTATACCCATGGGGCTTAATTTTCCACTGGCCTGAATTTGCACGTTCAAAACAAATAGATGATTTTATTTGCCCAAATGGATATGCCCATAAACAGGCATATTTTAAGGTCCTGACATAAGAAAAGATTCCTGAGCTTATCTTCCTAGTTGCATTAAACTGTCAAATTATTGAAACAAGGAAATAATGAATTTCCAATGTGAGAAAAGTACTCTGGCCTTGATCCAGCTGATGCAGGGAATTATGTAATAGGACAAAATGTGCACAGAAGTGTGTAGCAAGAACCATCTTGAAATACAGCAAGTTTTACAATATTACTGAATTACTTTCGTCTTGATGCTGGGGTTTTTTTGTTTGGTTTTTTTTTGTTTGTTTGTTTTGTCTGGTTTTAACATGAATGGATTTTAATTCGAAAGAGTGGCTGTTGCTTTGTACATGCAAAATCTGCTGGAAAGGTTTGTGTTGGTTTGAAGGTGCTGCTGAAATCACCTTTATGTAAATGTAAGTTCAGTCTCCAGCACAATCCTGTTTGGTGGGATCCCACTGGCATGGATAAGCCCTAAGCTGTGTAACAAGACTGGGTGGTACTCTTGGGTTTATTGGTATTACATGGTAAGGAATTTGTAGCAAAAAATGCTCTGCACACATGAAATGGACAATATACAATATGACTTAACGCATGTTAAAAAAATACCCCGTCAACAGCTGGTATTGGTTTACTGTGGAGGAGAAAGAAGAAATAATTTTTTGTTGCTGTTGTTGAAAAAACAAAAGCATTGGCACAGTCAAAAAAAATCACTTTTGTTGAGATTTTGCATGCTAAATTTTAACCAGAGGGACTTTTTCTTTTTTTTTTATTTTTATTTCCTGGCTACGTTGCACCCTCCTTTGAACTTCAGTCTAACAAGTAATCTAAAAGACTATTCAGTGTGGTTGTGTTTGTATGAAGGGTTCTGCCATCATAGAAGAAAAAAAATCATCTTTTCTTTTATAGTGACCACTGTATTTTCTCTTGTAGAAGCAGAAAATTAGAGGAATTCTTGTATATGCTAGGCATAGAATAGTTTCAAAGCTAAATAGAAAATATGGCACTATGTGAACACTTCACTGTCTAAGAATTCCAGCTGGAATAACTGTACAGAGCCAGTGACCTTTGTTTTGTATGGGTCCCTCCTGATGTCCATAGGGTTTTATCTATAGTCTGTTGGAGTCAAAGTCATAAACTAAATTTGTTTGGTTTTAAAAGGTTTTCTCCTTACAGGAGGGATAATGCTTTATGGGGATCCCTCTGAGTATATCAATATTGACAAAGTATCGTTACATTGGCTAAAAATTGAGAGAATTTCTAGAAGGAGCACAGAGCCTTAGCTGCTGCAAGATGTCTTGCCCCTATCTCCAGCTGGACTTGGACCAGCCATGGCAGTGGCAGTCCTGGTTGGTGAAGTTCACTAGCTCGTCTGTTTTTATTGTCTCTTTCCTTTGATTTTAAGCTGTTTCAAGTATTATCTAAACTTCTTGCTTCTGCTGCAAACGAAAAATGCTCTGTTCTGGCTCCCTGGGTAGATGTATTTGTCTGAAGCAAGGAAGGTTAATGCATGTCCCAGAGGGGTGGTTCACTCTGTTGCTGGATAGCACACCAGTTTAATAGGCTCTGCCAATTTAAAATTTGGAGCATAGGACTGCAAAAGGAAGCAACAGTCTTCACGTTGCAAATGGAGCAAAGGAAGGATAGCTGGATGGAGTCAGCTGAACTGGGAAAAGAAAACAGAAAGACTCAAGTCCCATGATGTGCATTATCTATTATTTGAATGTACTGTAAACAATGTGGGGTTTGAATACCCTGTTCTGTGATAAGTTGGAGACTTTGGATATCAGTCACATGAGTTTGTGAGCTTTGCTGCCTTCTTAAATTTTTGGTTTGAAACCAAGTGAACCATGGCTGCAGCATGCATTGGTGGAACAGATGCTACAGCCAGAGCCTCACTTGGAGCAGATCTTGTTTCTGTCCTGCACTTGTCTCTACTCATG
Source organism: Xenops minutus (assembly GCA_035221455.1). Classification (NCBI taxonomy): domain Eukaryota; kingdom Metazoa; phylum Chordata; class Aves; order Passeriformes; family Furnariidae; genus Xenops; species Xenops minutus. Next base: position 17,680,161 of record JAWWEE010000010.1, read on the forward strand.
GTTTATTCCTACAGAAATATGTCCAACTGCCTGATCCAGAGGAGCCATCAGGCCCCAGGTTCTGAAAAAACCCACATTGTTTGGGGCATATGCTGTTCTGGAAGCAGGAAAAGAGCATTTTAGGTCTTTTCAGACATACAGAGATATTTAGTAAAAATCCCAACCTTTGATTTTCTTTGCCTTGTGGGGTTTCCTGGATATTGTGTGTGACTGAGTCCTGCAAGTCCATGAGGTGAGTGTGCTTTGAGACTGGATGCTGCCTCAGGCCACTCTTGATTGTCAGCTAAAGGACCTGAGATGTGGGATTAATGCTTGGGATACACCCCTCAGGGGGCAGTGGGATGCTTGGAAGCACAAAATTTCTCATCTGTCTATTCTACCACATTGGACTCTAGTTTACCGGTGGCAGCAAGAAGTGAAAGCTGAGCATGTTTTCCATGAAACTGGCTTCTGTCCGTCCTTGTTGGTGCAAGTGCCTGATGTGTCTCTGGCCTTGGATTTCTTCAGTGAGTGCTGGTTATTGCTATGTGGGTTCAATTTTTTAAATTAAAAACCTCATTTTAAATTGCATTTTCTTGGAGCTTTTGGGAAATACTTTTGCCTAGCAAGAAAACAGAGCCAGGTCTAAGAATATTATATCATAATTGCTGAGTGTGCACTGCATTTTATGAACAAAAATAAAGGCTAGTCACTGTGCTTTGCTAAAACCCCTTATTTGCTGTGTCCCAGTGCTTCTGCTTGAGACTGTAGGCCTTTTATTTGATGGTGTTCCTTACCAGATGCTGATTGCTGTAGTGCTATGTGTGCGATGTACACTTGATACATCATCTAAGCACTGGAAAGCATTCATTCTCCTTGTGCAATCTCTCAGTCCTGATGTAAAACAGGCAGAAGTGCAGCAATTCCTGCCATAATGTAACATGATTCCAGGAATTAGAAATTTCCATCTTAGAATGTACCAGGAAGCAGCAGAGTGCCTTGGCTGGCGGGGATGAGCTGGCTGTGGGCTCCTCATCCTCTGCTGTAGTACAGAGTGTGTGTGTGTGTATAACTGCTAGAGCAGAGGATACAGAGTGTAAGAATATATGTAAATATATCTATGTTTTTCCTGTAGACATCAAAACTTCTTTCAAGCAGTAGGTCTATAAATGTTGAGTGTTGGCTAGAAAGTGGCATGGAGCCCCTCAGCCTAAAGGCTGGATCCTGCTGACATGGGAATCAGTGGAAGTTTTCCATTTGGCTTTTATGGCTGCAGGACTACATCTGAAACATGCTGTAAAGTGATATGAAAAAAGTTGTGAAGCTGCAGAAATGCGCAGATAAATCTGAAAAACAGTGCACAGAAGGAGGTTTTTGAAATTATATTGTAGTTTACGGGGAGTTTTTTTTGTAACATCAAAGTGCTTGAGTGTTACTCAAGCTTGAGAGTTTTCCCAAGCTTGAAAACAAAAGATTAAAGGAGTACTTTTTGTTTTGTTAGGTTGGGGTGCTGTGTTTTTTGGGTTTGTTGTTGTTGTGTAATCTGGAACTTCACTAAATGAAGTAAACATTCATTAAATTCAAATAACAAGTTAAAAAGAGGGGAGAATGGCTAATAAAACATGAGCAAAATTAATTATTACTAGAAAATAAGTTTTTTCCACTTGCAAACAATTGACAGGGTTTAAGAATCAAGTCTGGGGTCAAAGGGCCTTGATGGCCAAGTCAAAGGGCACCCAGAGATGTATATTAATGCGTGTCAGCTTCTAGATCCTAGAGTCAAGCAGTAGTTCATAAAAGAAACAAGGCATCTTAAGAAGAAATGTTATTAGCAAACATCAGGTCAAAGTTTATCTTTGGGTCAATGTGTATGGGAGGGTCATCTATTCATGCTCCTAACACAGGCGTTATCCTTAAAGCTGCCTCAGTGCAAGGTGTTAAGGGAAAACAGAAATATGGAGTTTTAACTGGGGAAACTTTGGTAACTTATCAAAACACTTTGCAAGATTAAGACTTAAAGTTGTGGTGCCCTTAATGAAGCAAAGGAAATTGGGAATTAAATTCAAATTACCTTTTTTTTGACATTTTATTTTATTTCTTTTTAAATCCAAAGCTAAACCATACTTTTGTATGGACACACAGGATTCTCAGCAGTGTCTTTTCACTCTTTCCTGAGTCAGAGCTGGTGCTATAGGGGACAGATATGTCTTTCTTTTGAAAGAACCAGTATACCCAATGTCAAACCCTTTGATGTGGAGGTATTGTAAATCTTTCCACGTGATTCTTCCTGGAAGCCATGGATTTCCTAAGAAGTGTGTTGACCAGTTCATCCCATTTACAACGCCACTTCTGCAGCCCTGCTCTCTCCTCTTCCCACCGTCTTGGGTGTGGGAACCCCGGCGCCCAGGGCAGCCGCGGCCCGGGGCGCTCTGCCACTCAGACCTGGAGGAATGCTCCCGCTGTGCTGGGGCACACAAAGGCTGCCTACTTGCTTTGACAAGCCCATGCTGCAGAAAATCCTTGCAATCTTTTGTGCTTCGTGGTGTTGACTTATTTTAGTTCCATGTTAAGATGCTCCCCATTGGAATAAGCCAAAAAAGAAAGTGGAATACGGTTCTTTTAAATACTGTTATTCTGATGCCTTTAGGAGGCACTTTGCCTGACTTTCTAAAGAGGTGGGTTTGAATGTTGCAACTTTGGCTATGCTTTGGAGGGGAAGAGAAGAGCATGGCTGTAGGAATAATAAATATGCCTATTCACTAAATCCTGTTATGTTTGCATTGAAAGGTGATTAAAATACAATGTGCAATGATAAGTAGATAGTTCTGAAAACCAATCTGACAAGAGGTGGCAGAAAAGGGATTATCTGTTAGATTTTTACTTGTGAGGAGTGAATATTATAGACCTGAATTGTGTATTTAGCATATAACACTGAACATTAGAAAGACCTAAGTTCCAGAGACATAATGGAAAACCTTGGCACACTCATGAAACCGGTCATGTGTTTGCTGCTCTTCAGCGCAGTTACTGCACAATAGTCCGAGTCAATTTAGTCTTTTAGTAAATCTTTCTGGATTTTGTTTTGGTAAAATGTACGAGAAAAGTAATAAGAAAAAAATCTGGGACTGTAACAGTCAAGCTTTAATGTTTTTTAGACAAAATGCCTTTCCTGTTGGTCCCTGGCAGTGGGACAAAAGTGACATTTCTTGGGAGCACATAATATTTGCTAGGAGAAGTTTTCTGACTCCAAATGGAATTCCTAGTTGGGAATATAGGGAGAAAGTGCCTGTCCTGTCTGCTGTGAGCAGGGCACACCCCTGACTTGGGTCAGAAATGCATTTCCCTGGCATAGAGGTAAAAGCTGTAACCAGACCTCTCCAAGTTCCTCCACTTCTGTGTAACTACCATCTATTGGGCATTAGGACACTTACTTGGAGTATGGGAGAGCCAAACTCAAGTGCTTAGGACTTATTTAGGAGTGTGTCTTGGGTTTTGGTTTGGTTGGGTTTTGATCTTTCTTTAAGCACTCATTGGACCTTTCGAAGAGTGGAAATAGAGAAGGAGCTACTGGTCTCAGATCGGCCAGTTAGTCTCCGCTCTAAATCATCCTGAATGAGTGCCATGACCGCATGCCTCTCCCTCTACAAGACAGATGGTTCCTTCTCTCTTTCCATTTTTCACAAAAGACTTTAACTAGATTTTGTTTTTCCGCTAGCACAGAATCAGGAAGGCGGGGGAGACCATTTGGAAGGAGAAACGTGAAATGAGGAGAAGGGCACATATTTCCTTCCTCACCAAGTTGCAACCATGGTCTGAAAGCATGAAATGACATCAATTGGAAACATACCCAAACGGCAGAGCAGCTGAACCTTTGCTGGTATAATCTGTCATGGCTCCAATGAAGTTAATTTGAAAGTCTGTCTGCTCCTAAATAGGTGCAAAGGCCTTCCAATGGATTGTGTGTTACCATAGGAAATCATATTAAAGGGAATGACATTTTAGGAGTCTGTAAGTCATCACTTTTAATGGTTGCTGCATTTGAGTTTGATATAAGCGCTCAGAAAATTTGCGGGCTTGACTTTAACTTTGTGAGAATATCTGTACTGCTAAACTGAGAGCTCAAACTCAGTAAAATACTTTGTGCTAGAGCCTGGTCCTGACAGAGCTCTGATAAAAAGTGGGAGCTAAGTGCTCTCCCTGCATTGTGGGAACAGGCTCCTGAAACCTTTGCTGTATGTGGGGTGCAGTATTCAGAAAGCCAAGAGTTTCTTCAGTGTGTTGGTGGACTCAAAGGCTAAGGAGGAGTGTGGGAATCTTGGTTCCTTCAGTGGCTCAGCAGGATCAAATTTACTTCTAATTCTTTCTCCCTAATTCTGGTTGCCAAAATTAACCAAGTAAGAACTTGAATTTATCACACAGAATTAAGAGTTTATCTTGTTCCTAATGAAGCTGATGGCAATATTAGTTCACTACAAGATGGTGCCCACTAACATAAGAAACAATTACTTTAAAAGAGGAAAACAACTGAATGCCAATTAAGACAAGCATCATAATGACCATGTTCCATTTTTCCACTGTACAGAGAATGATTTGTGGCCAAGGGATTACTTTTGAAATTGTTTTGAATTCTGCCCTTTAATTTATTGAACGAATCCTTCTTAGGAACTTGATTGCTAATTCACTTTAATTTAGAAAAGCCCCACTGTCTTTGGATGTAGGCAGAGCCCTCAGGGGTCTATAAAACTGTCAATATGGCTGTTAATTTAGTTCTTCTTTTTTCCTTATGGCTTAAAGCTTAATTGTGAGAGCTGGGAAGATGCCATGGTTTTGGTTTTCAGGACTCAAACAGTGTCTTATGGGTTTCAGATCCCATCAGAAGTCATAGGAACCTTCCTGCTTCTGCTGACATGCCAAGCTGGAAAAGCTGCAAAAATCTAGGGAGGACTGGGGGTTTTCTGAAAGTGAGTCCCACCTGGTTTTCATGCTGGAATCAGAGATGGACAAGAACCAAGTCACTTAGTCTAAATGTCCCTCAGCTTTGGGCGGGTCTGGATCCTGATCAGGATCTAACTTTTTGTGCCTCAGGCTTGTCTCTAATTGAATCCATACAAAACCAGACATTTCACATGACTTTGATGCAAAACCATAAATAGGCCCATTTTTTATTCAAAACGAAGTCCAGGTTTGCTTAGAAAGATCACAAACCTTCTACTGAACCTTGATGGTCCCAGATTGTAATGAAAATTGAAGTCTTCATTGCAATAATGTTCCTGGAGGGAATGATGCTTCACTTTTTTTCTTTCTAGTTAAATGTGTAACTGTGCTGAGACCCACAATGGTGTTCCATTTGCAGCAAGTTGGGTGGAAGATGGTTTAGACCCTTGCTTACACAGAACTTGATTGTAATTAAGTTTCTTGGGTTAGATCCTGATCAAAAAATCTCAATGGCACTTAATACTAGTTTTGTTTTATACAGAACAGTATAGAAGTAATTCCAAGTGATATGGGATTAAAAAACAAGACGAAACACAGAAGCTTGGATGAGATTGTTTGGATTGAAACACTTTTTGCAAACTCTTTTCCTAAGCAGTCAAATGGGGGGTGGGGGAGGGGGAATATCTAGATGTTTGAGTTTTACAAAACAGTTCTCCTGTTTGAAGAAGACATTCAAAACAGTGTAAGGATTTTGAGAATTCAAATTCTGATACCTGAGCGAAACAGCATGAATGTTATTTAATTTTAATGACTAATGCAGTCTTTTCTTTGAAGATCCTAATCCAAGCATTCACTGTGAAGTTATTCACATCACATCTTGGTTAATCTATTTATATATGATGATATATGTTAGAATTAAATGAATGTACACCAGGGCACAGCCTGGGTCAAAGTTTGTAAGATGTTGTTTGATAACAGCCCTTAGACCGTGATTTGGAAAGTCTAAGTGGAGTGTCTGAATAGGTAATTGTCACTGAAAACATCAGAAATGTTTTCAGGCCATCCGTCACTCAGCCACTTGTTGTTATTTGTATAGCTATGGTAAACAGGATCCCTGCTCGTGGACTGCCACTGTGCTGGGAGCTGTACCAACACAGATCCTGAAGTGTCTCTCTGAAAAGGACCTAGTGATGTAAGCATATGATGGTGCACAGACGTGTTTAGACTTTAAAGGAGAGATGCAGACTCCTGAGCTCTGACCAGCACTGGTCCCAGCCCACTGGCACCCCACCTGCAATAGATGTTGGCAAACTGTCATAGCAGTGAAGCCTCTATAGAAGTCCTGCCTAGTTTGATGTCTGTTGTGACAATGAATGTTCTAGACTTCTGCTGTGAGCCTGAGGGCACAACATTTATGTGCTACCAGGGACAGAGAACACTGATTACTTGGCCAACAGTAGCTGAAGGCAAAAACTCCACTACCCTCATAAGGTAACTCTCTTGCATTTGTTTCTGTGTCTTGTGATCCCCTTTGGAAGTATTAAACATAGAACCCTGCTTCTCCTTTCCCTGCTTCTCTAACAATAAAAAGGAAGCCACTTGGAAAAGCTGCACAGAGCTCGTTTCTCCGTTGATCTCCATTTCCCTTTGCGGACACAGGAGGCTGGCTGGCAGCATGCGGCTTTTATTCTTTTCTGTCTCTCTGCTATTGTGCAGAGTTCACTCTGGCAGGCTCCCCCATACGCATCTGGGGCATCTGTCAAGTCCCATCGTCGGGCCCTGTCCGGCTGGGTTGCAGGCCAAGTTTTGACTTCCTAATCTGTATTTAACTCTTTGATGTGGCTCTCAGCAGGATTTGACCTAAAGCAGACAGAGAATTGTATCTCACAATCCATAGGGTATGAATTGAAGAAAAAAATTAGCATTATAAAAATTTGCTGTCAAATAAAAAGAAAGAACATGATTTTTGCAGAAATTCAGTGGGTCTTGAATGCTTGTCTTTTCTAAGCTTCCTAGAAAAGCCCACCAAAATACATACTGCTTGTCTGCAAAGGCAGAGAAGGAGGGCTGTATGTTAGTGGTTGCAGTTCTTCCAGTGCTCATCATGCAGGTATTTCTCATTCAGACTGGATTTAGAAGATGAGATTACTGAGCCTGCATACAGCCATACTCAAGCTCTCATTTTAGGACCTGTTATGTTTCCATATGGTGGCAGGCAAATGTTGAGCACCCCGTAGAGTCTGCCTTTAAGAAGCTCTCTTGCTTTTAAATGTGGTATATTAAGAGGATTCCAGTGTTTTCAGGAGAAATTAGAAAAAACAGGTGCTTAAGGAAGTTCTCTCATTGCATGTTTTATCATGGAGCTATTAGGACTCTCACTGGTTAGTTTACTGGGCACCCAGCATCACATGTATGAGTCTGTGCAGACTGTGGTGCTCTTAGCTGTGTTCAAGTGGAACAAACACGGACTCAGCTGAGTGGTGTCATAGCACTGGAAGGCAAGATGAAGTAGGAGCCAGGAATTTTTTAGCTGACATAAAGCATCTTCCAGATTCCGCTCTCTTTCCTTGAAATGCTGAGAACCTCTGGGAAAATGGAGAACCTTTAAATAGATGCTATCAATTAACCCTAAAGCATAACAATTTAAGATAGCTGATTTTACGGAGATGAAAGATTATAGCTAAGAAACTAGGCATTTTAACTTTTCTGAATTCATCTGTTTGCATTTTGGCAATTTTTTTTTCTGGTTTTAAACACTGCAAATCTGTTTGGGACCGGTTTCACTGCTATCTTTGAGAACTTGTCCTATTTCTGGAGGGTAAAATCATCAGTTTTCATGAAACCACTGCTTTTCAGTGTGTGGGAGATCATCTAAAAATGAGCTTCTCTTCATGCTCCAAAAAAAAAAAAAAAAAAAAGCAGAGGATGTTTCATTGGGTTCCCTGTTTGTATAAAAGGAACTAAATTAAAGGCTATCCACCTTATATCTTCTGAACATGGACATTCTTAGTACCTGAGGGTGATTGAGGGCTGCATCTGAACCTAGAGTCTGGATACAAAGGCCACTGAAACAATGTGATTTGGGTATTGCTGGGAATGTAGAACTAGATTCTTGGGAGTCTCTTCCTTTGGGAATGGCAAGGAGCAAATGAGTGTCTGAAGGTGTGGGTTGGTACCATGTGTATTACTTAAATACTCTGTTTAGACTATCATGTCAATTTAAGTCATTGAAACCCCATGTGTTTATGTTGCAGAGACACTGTGGGAGGGGGTGGAAAGAGAAACAGGGGTGAAAATGTTTTGTAATGTTAGTGTCCAAGCAGAGCCTGCAGGACTTACCAACAGGCATCCTGCTGCTTCTGTTATAGGTTTATGGCAGATAGCTGAGAAGCCAGAGTGTTTATCTCACAAAATTTGGTGCAGAGTTACTTTTTCAGGTTTTGGGGCTGCTAATAATTCAGAGAGACAGTTATAAATTGGTTAATATCTGTAGAAGTTTCAAAGCAGATGATATTAACTATGTGTATGTTTAGTCAAATAATTTTTGACATCTCTGCCCTTAAGCCTTCACCAGCAAGCATCGTTCTTGTAGGTTTTCTAGAACATTTATCAGCATCTGTCAACAAGTAGTAAATGAGAGCAAATGTATGGGAATTACATATGTCTGTGGTGTAGAGAATGGATCAAGAGTGACTCCCAGCTGGCACATTTTCCCTGCTGTAAAGGTGCTGCAGGGTTGGCTGTAGCCCAGCACAGCATGTCACTCCCTTTCACTGACTGCTCTGAGGTCAGCTGGTACTGGGTTTTATTCTGGTTTTCTTATTGAACTGAAGAATTGTGAGTTTTATTGGGAATTTAAGCTCCTGGTGTTTCTTTTGAACAGTGAGCAAGGTGCATACTTTGCTTCATTATTAGCAAACCAGGGCTCATCCCCTTATAGCACCATGTTTGTAATGTGTATTCTCATGTTTGCTTAGTATCTGTATTATGACGCTATAGTGAATGAAACAGCATTGTGTGCCTCGAGGAGTCACAGGCACAGAGTCCTGCACCCCTCCATGCTGGCACCCAAGGCAGGAACTGGAATGAAAAACCCCAGGGAAGTAACAAACAGAGGTGCTGAGCACCCTGCTGCTTTCCCGTTGTAGGGGTCCTTTCATCCCAAATACTGGAACAGCCATAAAAGCAGGAGCTGTCTTTGACCAGTGGGACTGGAGGGCTCAGTACCCAGTAGGACCATGTTCCATGACAGAAGATGATGGATTTTGAGGTCAGCACCCCAAATCTTATGTAGTTGTGACGGAAGTGACCTAGAGTTACTAACAGCTTTGGATGGAAAAGGAACATTTGTCAGGAGTAGGTAGTGCCTTGAAAAATAAATCATAGGAGAAATATTTGGTGAAAAATGTAACTTATTGTTTGAAGTCTGGAAAATAGAGGGGAAAAAAATTCAATCCTTTTGGTTTTCTCTCACAAAACCCTTCGAATTCTTCTGCAAAGGTAAGTGATTTCTAGACAAAATGGAGTATTCAATGACAAAATCCAATTTTCCATAAAGACTTTGAGGACTGTAATGATGTCATTGAGATGAAGCCATCTACAACAACTTTATCTGCCAGTGTTTGTTTTGAATCAAGGATGGTATTAATTTAGGTGCTAGAACTAGTTAAGAAAAATAGGAAATGTACTAAAATTTCTCAATTTTTTTTCTTTTACCTGAGCCATCTGTACAGTTTCTTTTTTCTTCAAAAATGTTTTAGCAATACTGCAAATGGAAATGCAGAAGAAATGCAGAGTTATTCTTGAAAAATGCTTGTAATTGTTTGCCATCTGGGTATGTCCAGTAGTTTGATCTGCGTGTATAACTTTAGGAGTTCTGTTTGTGTGGTGTTGCTGCAAAGGATTTAACCAAATACAATTTATAGTTGTTTTTTTTCTGTGTAAAATCCACACTGTCTACACAATTGAGAGATTCCTGACAGCTCAATTATTTGCAGTGCTCTAACTTGCTAATACAGTCTCCTTATTTATCCAGAGACTCCTTCATTTGCTTTATTTAATTTCTCAGATGACAAATTCCATCTCCCAGGATACTCAATGTTTTCAGTCTTAATTGGTTACCAATCGGCTCTTCCATTAGCTGATACTGGCTTGAAGACATGATGCAAATCCTTTCTTAATATGTTCTGGGATTTCTGCAAGAGAGATCTAGCTTTCCTCTTAATTTGCTTTGTCTTATATTAAAATATCACCTAAAGTATCAACTTCCTAAAGCTTATTGGGAGCAAACCTCATTTAGATTTGAGTATTTTTTCTTCACCTTTTTCTATATTTAGGAGGAAAAAATAATTTTTAACCCTCTGGAAGTTTTTCTTTAAAATGTCCCAGTGAGAAGGCAAGATGTTGTAATGCTCAAATACAGTGTTTGTAGCGTTACCACAGGGGCTTCCTTGTTGGAAAACCCCCAGATGTGGGCACTCGTGAGCTCCCAGCGAAAACCAGCGGGACGTGCTTGTGACTGCTCTTCACGCTTTTGAAAAGCTGCGCTCAGGGGACCGGGCCGGGTGACTCCCGGTCTGGTGGCACTGGGATTGCTCGGGTCTGCGCTTTGCCGTGCCGGGGTATCTCAGTGCCGGCTCCCTCTCGCTGAACAACCTCGCTGCATCAGCTGGGGAAGACGGGAGGGAGCGAGCCAGGGTCAGAGCTTACCTGGAGTCAGCTCTGTTCTGATACCAGGAGGAACAGCAGAAGTCTTTTGGGGCCAGTGGACGGAAAGTCTGTGAAGCCAGCACGGCAGTCTTGGCTGTGTGGGGAAAACTGTAGCAATTTAGTTTTTATTTAGTCATTAAACCTGAGCTAACATTAATGTGGGTACCAACCTCTGAAACCGCAGGGAAAACTCCCACAGGCTGCATGAGTTTTACCAAATCACTTTCTTTTTTTTTTTTTTTTTCCTTTTTCCCCTTTTTTTTTTTTTTTTTTTTTTTTTTTTTTTTTTTCCCCCGACAGTGTAGCTGCTCAGGTAAATCTGCTTGAGGGTCTGGCTTGCCCCAGTCTGTGCAGGTTAGGGAGACCCATCTCCTCCCAGCTTTCCACCCTCCCTGAGCAGCGTCCCTGGGCTACACACGCACATGGGTGTGTACTTACCTGTAAGTTAGGAGCGCTAACTGCAGTTCCTTTGCATTGAGTTTTCAATGTAAAATAATAATCATTATAATTCCCAGTGCATATTTACAGCAGTGAAACTTGGGATCAGGCCCACATGCCAAGCTGTTAGTACTTTAATGTTACTTGTATCAACAAAACAAATCTCTTTTTGGAAAAGGAGGTGGGGGAATAAGAAGAGATTTTTGTAGTTGTATTTGCAGTTTCCTTTTCCCTTCCTTTCACTCTAGAAATTCTTTATCCTTTCATGCACAGTTGAGAATTAGCCATTTATTCTTAGTACTGGCAATGCAGTCTTTGATATTTAAAATGGAATGTGTTCCTTTTTGATGCTCTGTGGTTTTGAATGAAGTACATGCTAGCAGATTAATGGTGCAGAACAGACACTGGGCATTTTTTTCTTTCCATATTATTTCATCATAAAAAAAAATTGAATATATTTTTTAAAAGAAGACTCTGAATTGTCTATTGTTTGTGCGGTGAAATTGTTTTCACAGTGTTGTCATTCTCTTCTAAGCTAAAATCGTTGAATAGCTATGAGCTGTCACATTTTTTGTCAGTTATAACTGCATCAAGCTGTGCTGACAAAATGTCCCTGCATAACTGTTAATATGCATTGTCATTTTAAGCATGGAACAGTTTAGCTAATGATTTATCTCTTATAATGCAGCACTTGGGGCAGCTGTATGATTTGTCTCTTTAGCAAGTCAAGTAATTTCTTTAACAAAATGTTAAGCACAGATGGGCCATAGGCTGTCAGTTAACCATTATTGTGCATGCATCTGCTTGCCTTCAATGCACTGTTTTATGTATTCAGCCACTTACTTAGGCACAGTTCTCTGAAAAGCGGAACCTACTCTGATTGGCAAATAAAATGTTCATTTGTCTCTTCTTCCTATTGTTTTGTTTTGGTAACACATGTCAGCAGCTCAATTACCCAGTTCATTAACAGCTCCCAATGGACATGATGGCCAACCCATGATAAGGAGGGCGATTGTGGCACATATGGTCAATAATAGCCTGTCTCTTGGTAATTGTAAATAAAAGTCACTGTTGGCCATTTCCTTTTACTGCAGCTACTGTTTTCCTTTTCACTTCGCTGTACAAAGCACATTTCTCTATGTGAATCAGCCCAAACAAAATAAAACTACCATCCATTTCTCTCAAGATCACTTTTATCACTGCTGTGGTGGTTGTTTCTTCTCTGGGCTGACTTTCAGCTTAGAGCTCACAGGATATGGGGTTGCTCTTTTCCAGTTCTAGCAACGGATTAATTACTTTTATTAATCAGTTTACTTAAATAGCATCATATCCACATTTCTCATTCTCTCACTGCAGATTTTTGTAAAGTGCCTGTGGAGTTTAAAAAAAAGCCATTTACAATGTTTTTTGTAAGTATGCCCTTTACAAATAGCAGTGGTTTTCAAAGGAGTAATTGAAGTGTGACTTAATCCTTGTTAGATGAGTGATATTCCTGTCTGGAACAGAGGCTTTCTTTTTGGTTTCATTTCTTCTTCTTTGATATATCATAGGCAAAATGCCAGTAGAACAGGTTAAAAGCAATTCTACTGCTTGTGTGCATTTCACATTGCACTAGGTACTCTGCTGCTTTTTAGCAAGATTGGAAAATATATAGGAAATTCTCAATCTTAGATTTTCACTTTTAATAGGAAAAGAGGACCATGTTTCAGGATTAGCATGTTTTATTGTAACCCCACTGAAAAATCTTTTGTGGCTTCTTGTTTTGTTCTTTGTTCCTTGAAATTTGCTTTTCCTTTCCCTGTCCAAGAAGAGTTCAACTGATAAGAAGTTTTGGGCTGCGACCTAAGAGGGTGAAACTTGAGGTGCCTGAATCTCCCCTCTTGTTCTCTTCCCCTCGTGATGGTGATGAACAGAAAGCCGACAGTGAATTTGATGAAATTGCAGCTCTGAGTCCCGGTAACCTTGACAAAAGGGCTTTGATGGGAGCACCACAACCTAAAATTTAGGGGTGCTCTTCTGATCCTTGAAGCAGGCTTTATCTTGGATAAACACGGCGTTCAGTTGTGGTGTCTTAAGAGCTTCACAGGTGGCTGAGAGGTGACTCCAGAACCCATGAACTCGTCCCCTGCTGCCTGCCATATTCATAACTAATCTGTAGTCTCCTCCCCGGGCTGCAGGCACTTGGGGAGTTGTTGAGTGTCAGAGTTTATTTGTCCTGGTTTGATTAGCACAGACCTGGCAGGGTGTATTTTCTTTTTAATGGCTCCTTGCTGTGACAGTGAGGTTTTGGGAGGAGGAGGAGGAGGAGAGGGGGGAGCCTGGCATCATGTTACCCCAGGCAAACACAGCAAAACGAAGGACTGATGTGCTGGGAGGGAGGTGGTTGGCTCCAGAGTCTTCGTTATATTTTGTATGGATATATGAGCCTGCCCCTGAACGGGACTGCTCAGAGGGGAGAAGAGAGCAGCGCTGTTAGAACGAAATAAGGATGCAGTTTTATCCTTCCTGGGGATTTTATTTTGAGAAAAGAAAGGATGCTGGGTGTGTTTTTAGCTCGACTGCTGAATGCCAGCTGCTGAAAGCCTATCCCAACACAAACAAGGATCCAGGGAGGAATGCACTGCTGGCCACCTACCCTTCGGGGGGTGCCAGTGCCAGAAGTGTGTTTTGGGAGCACCTGGGGTGTCCCTGACACCCCCATACTGGGGCAGTTTTCCTACTCTCCTTCCCTTTCCCCCCCGCCCCGTTAATTCCCCCGCAAGGCGGGCTGTATTTGAGCCCCCTTTTACCTCTGTCGGGGACAGGCGGTGTTTTGGAGGGACGCCTCCAGGTGCGGAGGTTTGGGGAGAGGGGAGCGTGGATTAACCCCTGCTGAGCATCCCCTTCCCCCGCGCTGCCCGGCGCGGCTCCCCCGCCCGCCGCCCCCGCCCCCGCCGCAGCCGCCTTTGTGCCTCCCGCATCCTGCCAGGCAGGTGTCAGAGCCCTGAATGCGGGCAAAGGCCCCGCTGATGGATACCACAGATGGAGCGTGGAAATCGGCCCAATGGGCCTCAGCCACAGGCCATTTCTTAGGACCCAACAAAAGCCTCCAAATAAGTCAACAAAAATCCCGAAGATCACAAAGGGAAAGTGTCATTTGTCATTTGCTGCGGGTTTGTGTGGGGGTGGCTGCCCCGCTGCACTCCCCTTGCCTGCACCCGAGCAAACACGGGGAGGTCACTCGCCTGCTTCGGTCTGAACGCTGCCGGCATCAGACAGGAGCCAGCAGCCGTCCCAGTGACCCCAAAACTGGGGCTGCCACGGCGAGCTCCCCAGCCAGCAGGATCAACATCCCAGAGAGCCCCAAAAAGCTGTGGCTGTCACAGTGAGCCCCCCCGCCAGCAGGATGAACACCCTGGAGAGCCCCAAAGCTGGGGCTGTGAAGTCCAAAAGTTGACAGAATGAACACCCCGGTGAATGCCAAATCTGGGGCTGCTCAAGCCACAGCCTTAAGTGAGCTGTGGCACAAGGGGTGAAGGCTGGGAAATTAATCTTGCTTAAATAAAGAAATGAGAAGGTGGATGTGGGGAAGGTAGCTGGCAAAGCAAAAATTACCAGAACCCTCACTGGCCTTTGATTTATTTTCTTAATTTTTTTTTTAGTTGGTATTATTTTAGTGAGATCCATGGCTAGACAGTATTCATCCCGGGCAGACCCCAGGCTGTTACATTGACAGCAAGAGGCTGTGTAATATTTTAATACAAACCATGAGAGTGGCTGAGGGATTGACAGAGAAGCTGTGCCTCCATGGGTTTCAGGGTGATAACCTCTCCATGATAATCTCTCCCCTGCCTCTGTCAGGTGCGCTGTGCTGCAGGCTAATGTATGGGCTTTAAATGGTTGTCATGTTATTGTTATTTAATTATTCAAATGAAATGTCTTGCTGAGAGGAAGAACAGCTCACAGAATGACCTCTCCTGTGTTGTTTTGTTATTCGTTTTTAGCCCCCACGTGTCTATTTACAGTGTTTGGAAAGGGGATGGTTGCAGAACTCCAGGTGACCCAATGCCTATCACACTGGGTCCGGGGCTTTTGCATTTTGTGGTGATAATCGGCATGCAGCATCTCCTTAGGCCACCAAATAGGTCATGAGGGGTTAAGAGACAAATAATTTCTCTTTCATTCTGTAATTCCTTCTTTAAATAAACTTCATGGCTCAATCTCCTAGTAGTGCTGTTGGCTGCCTCTCCCACTCTGAGCTGTGGGGGATTTCGGTGATCTCATGAAGTCTAGTTGGGGAATCTCCCAGAGCACTGGAGAGTCTCCTTCTTTCTCCTATTTGTAACTTGAGGGACGGGAGAATTAAGATCATTAGGACATCTGTAAAGGTTAGTGACGTGCATATGGGTCTGTAGAGGTGATGGAGATATAAATAATCCAGCTAAAGTCTGACCATCTTTACCTGTGCTGAATAGTGTCTTTGTATGTCACAAAAGTCAGTGGACCTTTAGTGAGATACTGCTTAGTGAAAGGGCAATGCATTATGATTATTGAGCAAGTATAACATAAATATTGCACTTTAAAGGCTCAGGTATGTCCAATTTTATTATTTTCTCTCTAAATACTTGTACTTGATTAGACATATTGTTCTGGACTCTTAGGTACTACAGAATTTTTTTAGCTAGTTTACCTTTGTGCCTTTCGTATACTGCTTAATCAAATTTAAAACTAAAATGAAAATGCAATTAAGTCAGGGTTTCAGTTTTGCATTCTTATTGCAGAAGGGGATGAGGGTGCAGAGGAACCTCCCAAATTTTTGCTAAGTCTTTATAAAACATATTTAGAAAGATATGTCACTGGATGCTTCCCATTCAGTTGGTATGGGGATTCACTACAGAAATTTAGCAACAAATATCCCCTTTAAATTGCACAGTTTAAGGTGGCTTTTTATAAGCATATACATAGATGTTTGAAGAAGTTCTATACGCACATGTGGAATATGAGAATATTGAATTTCAAGTTCCTGACATCTTGGCATTTGACTTTTTTTTTTAACTCAATGTATACATAATCAAAGACAACTTTTGTCAGACACGTCTCTCCAAAAGGAACATTTCTGAGCTCTGTTTCAGACCTCAGCACAACAGGTATGAGCGGAGTGCACTGTTAACCAGCAAGGCCCAAGTGCTATGGCTGGTGTGCTCTTCTCCTCTAGTGTAGCTGGGCAGAAATAGCTGTTCTGATTAAGGTGGGTAATTTGTACCTCAGGATAACATTTGTACCTCAAGAGAAAAATATCTATACTTTAGATATCCTGTTTCTTTTTGTTCTTGGGTGGCATCATGAAGCCATCCTGGAGGGTTGTAACTTGTCAGCCGCTGAGAAAGACAGGTGTCACTTGGGACCCCAATTGAGATGATTTGGGGTTGGTCACAAATTCAGGTAATGGGTTACATTCACTTTGGTACGCTCTGGCTTGCTTGTTTAATAAGGAACAAACCTGAACTGTTTGGGATAAGATGTTTGTGTTGATTCTCTTTTGTTCCAGAGAACAATATATTCCTAAGAATGAGAACCATTTAGTCCAGTCTTACTTGGGCCAAACCTTTCTTTAATGCAAGTAAGAGACTGTGGGAATTGAGTGTTTGTTCAGTATATTGATGCAGAGATCCACAGGAATTGCTCCTTATGTCCTGTGTATGTTGGGTCTGAGGCATTGATGCTGTCTGGAAATGAGGGCATCTTTCACATAAGAGCCACTGGTCTAGTAGTAATGGTTTTTTTGTTTGTTTGGGGTTTTTTTGATTGTGTGGTTTGTTTTTTTTTTTTGGTCTGCAGAAATTAAACTTTTCAGCTGAGTTGTCTGAAAAAGCACTTTGTCTTTCTCATATTGTAAAACTGAGTAAACAGATTAGGTGTATTTATTAGTTCAAACAGATTGAGTGAAATTGGAAATGTAAGATAGCTCGAAGGGAACACGGGGGGGTGGGTTTAGCTGGATCTTGAGAAACAGTTTACTTCCAATTAAATCACATTAAAAAGATTATATTAAATCAATGTCTATATCAACAACTTCTTTGGCATTATTGAAGTAGCAGCAGCAATGCTTGTATTTACATTAGGCAAGCAGTTTTAGCATCACTGTGGAGTGTCTGCCCTCTTTAGGTTGTTTCCTTTGAAGACTCAGGAAAGAAGGAATGTTGGTCTCCTGGACAGCAAGTGAAGACACTCTTTCAAAGTCTGCTCTCTTAGTCTGTTACCATTTGCTGGGGAAAGTGGATGGGGTTGTGTGCTGGTAGAGGCTTTGCTGCCTTTGCAGTTATAGCTATGGGTTCAGCTATAGCTGGGATTCACTTGATTGCCAGAGGAAACAGGTAATGCTGCCAGAAGTTGGCTCACTGTGTGTGTTATCTCACTATTTCCATATCTGTGAAATCCAGAAAGAGTTTCTGTATTGAATTCTCTATAAACTGCTGATTGCAAGAGTTTGTTGCCTTTCCTGGGTCATGGATGTGCTGTACCTGGGCCACTTCTTGCTGACTTTCCTCAAGTTCCGATTCAGGGCGTGTGAGGGGCCTTTGGTCCAACACAGCCTGACTATAAGAGGGTATAATTGATTGATCCAATATTTTGCTGTTCTTTCTCCTCTACTAAAGCTAATTTTTGTCTTCTTTATCTTTTTCTTTTTTTGAGGACCAGCACCCCAGTCTGATGAAGGCTCTGACATTGATTCTGAACCAGATTTACCTTTGAAAAGAAAGCAGCGCCGCAGCAGGACCACCTTCACAGCAGAACAACTAGAAGAGCTGGAAAGAGCTTTTGAGAGGACACACTACCCTGATATTTATACTAGGGAAGAACTTGCACAAAGAGCCAAACTCACAGAGGCTCGTGTCCAGGTATGTATTTAAAAGCTGCTTAACAAAAGGAATTTAATTTTCTCTTAGCATGTGAGTCCTATATTCTTGCATGATCCTACTCTAGAGTAGGAGGAAACTGAAGCAACATTGTTTACAGCCTTAGGGTTTTTACATCTGTATGTGGACAATGGTTTTACAGCTGTTTAAGACAAGTGCTTTGAAAAAACTTTTGTGTCTTCCCCAGTAATTGTTCCATACCTAACATCAATATAATACTGAGTCTTTGGAGAAGAAGGTTTGGTATCCCTGTTTATTTGTTTTATGCATTTGACAGCACTCTGCATGTAATCAGGCCAGCTGTTGTGCCAGCTTATGGTTACTTAAGTGATTTCATCTGTTGTTGTTTGGGTCGTTGAGGCATTAACATTTTTTAAAGGACAATGTGTCTACAAAGCCATGCAAGTGAGCAAGGTTACTGGTGTAGTATTTAGGGTTAACTGTTAGATTGGATTTTGAAGTTGGCTTGGTTTAAACTTTGTAATATCTCTTTTATTCTCACTGTTAGTTTAATTCAAAAGAAAATAAACCCTCAAATAACTACTAAATCTTCACAATTTCGTATAGATTTGGATTGTCTAAAACAAGCTAATGTACTGGAGCCGTAACATGGTGTTGATTTAAATTGAAAGAATAACAAAGCCTTAATCTGGATTTTTAGCTGTCTAAAAATGGGAAAATAGCAGCCAAATAATTTTGGAATAAATTGCTCCTTCAAGTTAAATTTTAGGTTAGGACTTGCTCTGTGTCATGGCAAAGAAACACGTCCTGAGAAATGTTAATACTACATGCAGAATCTTCTGCTGCTTTTTCACTATTTGACATCTAAGAGTGAGTGGGAAAAGTATACTGCCTCCAAAGTAGTCTGAGTTGCAAGTGTAACTAAGCAAAGTGTTGTTGGGTGACAAACAAAGGAGGAGAAATGAGTGGTGACTTGTGATCTAACCAATGATGCAGGTGAATTTGGTTTCTTTGGTGAAACTCTACTATGTTTTAACTGTTGAAACTCAGTTTGAGGCATTCAGGCTCTGCAAATTCAAAAAAAGGGCAAAAAATATCCCTCTGACATTTTAAGACAAGCACATCTATTGCAGCATGTCTGTATTACTGAGCATCTGTCTTGAAAGGTTCAGACTTTTTGAGTTTTACCTCGTAAATATTTTTGCAGAAGACTTCACACCACGTTTCTTGTAAGTGTTTGTTATGACTGTGGGAGAAAATCACATATGTGGATGAATTTGTCTGGAAGGCAAACTCAGTGGTGCATAACTCTTTACTTAACATGTTTACTAAGTGAAATATTTGCAAAACAGCTTGGTATGTAGACTTGGGCCAGGTAAGACCAAATCAAGCCCTGGGAATCATTTGTACACAAACATAGTAAAGATAAGTTCCCTCACAAGTTCTGTTAGCAAGACAAATGGGATCTAGGATATGATGTTTTGGTCTATGTTAGCCTCAGTGGAAAAATATAAAATGAAAAAGACCTTGTTCATGTTTTTCTAAATCAATGACCCACAGCTAAAAGAAAAGCAGAACTCTCATTAACATAACAGCTGTCTTAATGTGGCTTTAACCCTGTGACTTTTTACATTCCTTATGGCTTCCTTGGTTCCCTTGAGATGCATCCTGTCTCACACCACTCATATGATCTACAGCCTCACGAATTCCCCAATATCTCTGACATGGATATTTTACCTAACCCAGCATGGAAGAAAGTTCCTAGTCAATCAATGATTAAAATACCAGAACAAAACCTTTCTGGATTAAAGATGAGCTGGGGCTGAAGTAACCAGCCTGTGGGCAGTTTCCTAGTGCACTCCATCTGTCTGGTACCCTTGAAGGCTGGCAGAGTGATTTAGCAGTGGATTAAGGGATACAGGATTTGCCTTATCAGCATTCAGCACCTCTCTATAGCCTCTTAAAATAGCCACGTATGATGGACATGAAATAAAAGACGACCTGTGAAAAGAAAATAACCCTAAGAGACTTGAGACTGAGAGGGCTGGAGAGCCATACTGAAGTAGCATTCAAGCTTTCTTAGTCACACTTCTTTTTTGGTAACAGTATGACAGAGATCAGAGATACCAAATTTTATATGGGTATATACACAAAGGTCTCTTTGACTGCTTCCCAATTAAACATCATCTAAAAGAGCTGGCTCTTTGCAGTCTGAAGCCCACTGAGTTCAGAAAATTCTTTTTTGTTTTTTTCCTCTTTTTTTTTTTTTTTCCTTTAGAGCTGTAAGGTCCAATTTTGTAGACTTCTTTTATATTGTCTAGGATGTTATTTAGTTGATTCCAACTGAACCAACCTTGCTATTCTCTCAGTCCCTCAGTGTAGTGCTCACATGTCATGTTTTGTTTTCCCTACCCTACTGCCCCCATGCTTCCCCTTTGCTTCTGTTCCCTGAGGCAGTCTATTACTCTCGTGAAAGGAAGAGTCTTAAACCACTGAACCATCTATTTTCTCACTTTCCCACTGTTGAAGGGTAACCAAATGCATGCTTCTAAACTGGTTGCTTGGAGGTGGGGAAAAAAAGTTGCCTCTGGTCTGAGATCAAGCTTAGAACATGTCAGCCCCTAAGGGGAATTTTTTGAAAGCTACAAGCAACTGAAAACAGACTTTACACTGTGAATGTTATTTGTGTACTTTATCATGGGGACAGGAAAGGCTTTTGGCAAAAGAAGTGTTGCAACAAACTCCACATTGCAAGAGTCACGAGATGTGTAACTATAATTATTAAAAATATTTAGCACTGGGTGTAATAAAGAGTTAAAATGCTCCATGCAATTCCTCCTGCAGTGCCTCTCCACTCAAAAACTCCTGAGTCCTTCTCCCCAGTGTCTGAACCTCTGTGTGGTGTGGAGCCAGGGCAACCTTTTGTGCTTCCTCTTCTAAAGGCACCTGGCTCTTCCCTGCATGTTAGACAGAAGGAAGAGGAGAGTTCTTTGGTCTTGTGCATTTATCAGATACAATTCAGAAAGATAAGTAGAGTTCCAAAGGAGGACCCTTCATTTAAAAGATATAAATAGTAATAATCAGAATGCGATGTTAAAGATTCACATATTGTGAGTAAAAATTGCAACCTTACTCTGCTTTTCTGGTCCAGTTTAAAACTTTGTTAAAACCATCATTAAGTTGCAGTGCAGGCCCTTAAGGTCTGTGGCCTATTTTTAATGCCAATCTGAAGGCAAGTTCTAAAAGTGAATTTCCCCCCAGTGTAGATAAAGATCAAAGGCTCTTTTTGAGCTTCAGAGCAGTGTGGTTATGGTTTCTGTAACAAATAGTGCAGAAGGAGTGAAATGGGTAGCATCTTTTCTGGCCACCTTTTAATTCCCACACCAGGCTTGTTTTTAGACATGGATGAACTAACTGGACAAGCTTTGGCAGCAGCTGGAAGCCTGTTTCAGATTGATGGTGGGGGGTGTTTACTTCAATCTTTTGGCTAAGGATTTTAAAATAAGGTTCGGGTTTGTCCCATGGCTGGCCAGGAGCCTGCCTTGGCCAAGGGGGGCTGGCCAGCCAGACCAGTCTTTTGGGCTGTGTGTTGAAGACAGGCCTCCCAAATTACCAGAAATGTGATGCATGAGACTTGTGTGTTGGCCCACGTTAAGGAGAGCCCCCAGCTGTAAGGATCCTTCCAGGCAGGAGGCCCTGCTGTGAGAAGCAGCTGGCACACGGCTTTCCTGTTCTCTTTTTTTGTCTTTCTTTTTTTTTTTTTTAATTGTCCATGAATAATGGTGAAAAAGCAGGACAAGTCAAGAGGAATTCTGAAACATGACTATGTCCTATCCTGAAAGTGTTCTTCTCAGCGAAATCCCAGTTTTAAATTGATTTGCTTGAGAACTTCCAAAAAGGAAAATGTTGTTTATCAACAGAGCATGTCTGAAAATTCAGGCAGTTCTCTCCAGGCTACTAGGATGAGATTGAATGTTCCCATGTCAAACTTGTAATCAGCTTGTCAGCTATTATAAAAACCTTATTATACCCTCAACAAATAAGTCCCAAGAGCTCAGAAGTCTTGAGTAGCTAGAAGAAAAATTATTGGAAAAAAAAAATATTTCAAGTGTTGTGCCTGCATATTGTTTTCTTTGTTTCACTGTGCTACAGGGAGGGAGTGAGTTTGGGGAGGATGACAGTGAGGGGAAAGATGAGAGGAGTTATGACTCCTAAGTTAGCAGTAGGGTTTGAAAGCTCTGAAGTCCAGTTTCTCAGCTTTAATAGTCTCTTCTCAGTAGCAAACAGTGATGAGCACTCACTGAGAAATCATGGGCGGTGGCAATCAGTGCCAAAAAAAATCTTGCCCTCAGCTCCTCTGAAATGGTTTGAGCCTGTACAATGAACTGCCCAATGCTATGGGAAGATGGGGCAAGGGAATGTAGGATGGATTCAGAAACATTTAAGACCTTTCATCAGATCTTTGCAGTTATTCCTGATGTGGTTTATGGAGAATTTCTTGTGCCTTTTCTTGAGAATGATACTCTTGCATCATATACAGACTAAAGAAAGAAAAAAGCTTTGTGCATCCTTGCTGTAGATAACCCTGTAATTGCAGATGTCCCCCTCCCCCCAAAAGGGGAAATTTTTATGTGTAAATTAGCCAACTGCATTCATATGCAGGCCCAGGAGGACCTTTTTAAATATAAAAGAAAAAAAATGGATGTGATTTTGATTGTCTTTTTGTGGTCCCTGCTGCCTAAGGGCTCCAATTAGTGTCACTTTAATTTAAAAATACACAGTTCAAGTTGTTTATTACTCAATAATTTTCAGAACTGTTCAGCTGCAGTCTTTTAGAATTATTTTTGTAGGAACGAGACAAAGTCTTTTCAAAGAAATCTATAAGATCTGAATATGTTGGATTGCACTGGGAGGTGGTTGGAGGTCCCTGTTCCCTTTGGCACAGTCTATTGGATTTTTGTTCTGCGTGTGGGTTTTTGTTTTCTATTTTTTTATTTTTTATTTTGTGTGTGGTGTGTTGTGGTTTGAATTTTTTGTTTTGGGTTTTTATTTGGTATGTTTTTCTTTTTTGTTTGTTTTGGTTTTGGTTTATTGGGATTTTTTTTTTGTGTGTGGGTTTGGTTTTGGTGTTTTGTTTCCCCTCAGTATCTTTTAAAAGAACTCTTGTTTCCATCGCATTGGTAACTCCTTGTGTCCCAAGCATCGTGATTCTCATCACAATAAAGAACAGCTCTCAGCAGGCAGAGAACCTTCAGCCTTGTGCCATTCTCACCAGTGTGATGGCAGGTTGCTCTCAGCAGGCTTTGGCCACTGCTTTGGGATGTTGTGAGGAAACACAGTGTACCTCTGTGCACAGTGGACCTTATCCCTGTGAGACTGGGGGTGTGAAGATGTTGTAGTGAAGATGATTTACCAGCTCTGTTTCTACTCTTCTTCCTGTGGCTCGCCCCTGGCAGTGCTCTCTCTGGAGCTCATCTGATACTGTGGTGAGCCATGAGGGACATTCACCCTCCTGCAAAAAAGAGAAAAGGGGAGATGAAAAACTTTTTTGTTTTTTATTTTCTTTTCTCCTTTCCTGTGTTCTCTGAGTGAACTTCCAGCCTGCTCAGGTTGGCACATGGGCTGGTGTCAGCTCTTGGCCCTGGGAGAGGGTGACAGGTCCTGCGTGCACCGCTCTGAGGCTGATGAAGTAAGCGAGGTCTGACATCACTGGGAGCTGCAGGGCCAGACACTGAGGGTGTCTTTAGAGGTCACACTGCCATGCTTGGCAGTTAGCAGTTTCCTTCTTCAGCCTCCTGTCTTTGCAAGGCACCCCTGCTGCTTCTGGCACATCCCACATTCTTTCCCTGGTGGAACACCTGCCAAGGGCTCACACTTCCAGGATGGTCAGACTTTATTTTGAACATGTGAATTTTATGGGAAGGGAGAGATGGGGAATAGTGGGGTGAGGGAGGCAGTGACCATGGATAATATCGTGAGGCAAAAAGGGAAAAAACCCAATATTCCTCCTTCCCATCTAAAATTAGAAGTGCCGTTAACAATATATCAGTCTTTTGTCTTTGTGCATTTCTGGCACTCATGCTTGCAATGGTCAGGACTGTGTATAACAAAATATTCATGGGTTTTCTGTAACATTCACATCTTGAATGTTTTGCCCTGTTGAATCAGCGATCTTTTTGCCTTAAAAGCACATAGAGCACTTTGTGTTTATGATCAGACTGTCGAAATGTCAAGGCTAATTACACTAGTGTGTTCCCAAGTGAATAAATGTGTCTTTTAAAGAATATCCTGTTGAGATCAACAAAATAAGATGTTGGCATGATCATTTGCAAAGTACTAAAAAGAAAAATGATAATAAGAGGCAAGATCTAAATTTTAGGAAATAGAGATAGAAGAAATCTTCGTTTTCCTTATCCATTCTATATTGGTGCAAAATACTTCTTTTTGCGTTCTATTGCAGAGTGGTTTTTTTTTTGGTCAGTCTAGTTCAAGAGGCTTGAAAAACTGGAGCCTCTAGTACCTAAAGGGCTATTTTTTTCTCTTTTTGTTCTAAGTGTCACCCTCTTCAGTTCTTTTTTGAGATGTAAATTTTGGCCTGACACTGGGGTTCAATTTTGTTTCCAGATTATCAGGGTTATTTACATTCCATCTTTGAAAGTGACACAGGAATTGAGAACCCTAAGCTTCACTAAAATGAATGTGACTCAACTTCTGTGCAGACATACGATTTTGGATGCTAAGTCACATTTCCTCTGTCCATGTGTGTATTTGCACATCGTCGAGAGTGATGTTCGTGTACCCTAGTGTTACACTAGCACAGGTAGACCATATTTCTTCAGACCCCGTACTGTTTGTATAAGAACACTGTATTTTGAGTCTCAAAACTGCTCATCCACTGGTTTTGCTTCCAGTGGGGAATTCAGTGTGGTACTGGTGATTTGATCATGCAGTCCTAGAATGGGTCTGTCTGCGACTGAGATCCACACTGTTGCTGGAGAAGGCAACACACAAGATACAGTCATTTGTCAGGTGAAGTAGTTGTAGATAGTTTAGAGCTGTTTCTCTGTTGTGCCCACCGCAGGGTGGTGCTTTATCACAGAATGACACTTGTGATCTTCTCTGGAGGCTTCCCTGTCGTCTGAGCATCCATTTGATGGTTGCATCCCTCTCAAAAGGGAGGCTGTGGGAAAGCAGAAGTATCCTGTGGGGACCTGATAAATTCGAAAAGGCCACTCATAAGATGAGGAATTTGCCGTGTTGGTGGAAGTTGAAATCTGCTGCACATAAGGGGACGTTGTGTCTGAATCACATTGGAAATGTACAAGCAAAAGAAAATATTTCCCCAGGTGTTTACAATATGTTCCTAAGCAAATACATTGGCTTGTGGTGACTAGATTTTTTTTTTTTTTAAGTCTTGGCTTGATATTAGCAAATTTTTGAAGATTTCTTTAATTAGTAGTAGTAGTGCACAAGGATTTTTCATGATACATGTGGACTCTTGAGAATAAATCAAGGCAGCCAACTGTAGTCTAAGTGAAATACTGTAATAAAAAAAAAAATCACTAAACATAGCATAAAACTGCTTCTGAACAAAGCTTAGAATCTGACTAATTTTAATAAAAATTACAAAAAAGTAAGTAAAATATTTGGACGGGTTATTTATGTTTGGGTAATTTACTTTTGAGTAACTTTTTCTTGATTTGGTGTTTTTTTGTTTTTATTTTTAAGTGCCTCTACTATTCTGTAGTGATGAGCATGTGTGGTATTAGTGGCAATAAGACTTGTTCTGCACTGGAGTGACAGTGGCTGGAGCTGACAAGCCTGGAGCTGTGATAGTGTCAGTGGCTTTTGACATGAGTGCCAGTCAAGTAGCACATCCCAATTCACATGGTCTTCTTGTTTCTGGACAGCCCAGGCAGGTTTCTGCACCCCTGCAGGGTCCTACTTATTGTAGTGGAGCTCCAGGTAGCAACAAAGCTCTGCACAAGGATGTTCATTGTGTGGTTGCTGCAGACTTTTTGATACCATTGACCGTGTGCATTTCAGGGAAGTCCAATACATAGCTACAGTTCTGGAAAAAATGCAGTTTGATAAAGTGAGCCAAAATCTGCCTGTAAATAAAAGCACAAAACTTGGCATTAGTGCAAGTTGCTCTTTACTGAATTAACATTTGGGATCTGACTCATTTTAATAAAGATCTGGAGCTTGAAGAAGAACACTTATCTGTAGAGGAAACAAAATCTTGTTACTTCATTTTCCTCAGTGAAATCCATTCATGCAGTGTAGCTCAGCCAGTGTTCTCAAAGTGTTTGGAGATCATCAGATAACCCTCTTGACCTGAAGAAGGGAGAGTGTCAATGAAAAAGCTGCAGTTAATGACCTGGGCTGGTTAATTACAACCTGCATTTGCTGTTCCCTCCTTACTCTTTGACCTCCATTATCCTTCCTAAGTGTTCTGCGGCTCTTTAGCAAAGCCTCTTTCTTGCTCTACAGTGTGACTTGTCTTCTTTTCCTTTCCTATATGGTTGTTTTCAAAAGATATTGCTGCAGGAGCATGACTGGAGAGCTTTGGGGGACAAAGGCAGGTGGAAGCAGTCTGTGAGGAGTAAATAAAAAATTTAGACTTAAGCATCAGTGAAGGAAGTAGAAGATAAGGAGAGAACTGAAAAAGAATATAGATGTCTACACAATGAGAAATAAAGTTTTTCCCGAATCTAGACCCATCCTCAACTATTGCTCATTGCAGGTTTCACATCTCCACCCTGGTGCCTTGTCCCTGCCAGCTGCTTTCAGAACTGGCTCATGTGGAGGCAGAGGGGGGTTAGTATGTGCAGAAAAAAAAGAGAGGGATTTGTGAGGTAGAACAGAGGCTCAATCTATCCCTCTGTCCTAAATCTTAAACCAGAGTGTGAGTGTATAATTGAGGACTAGACGTTGTGGCCAAAGGAGGAGGCAGCTGTATGAACTGAGCATCTTATTCTGTAAAGACGATGAAGCCAGAACAAACTATGTAGTGACAGATGGCCTACGTCAGGAACCAGATGGCCCAGTGAGTCCCACCACTCCTGTTATGAAACAGCAAGCAGAGGAGAAGCCCACAGTGTAGTTCAAAATGTTGTTGTGCCCTTATGTGAGAGCCACTCATGGTTTGTAAATGATGCCAGACCTACAATTCCAGTCTGTGATGGCTGGTTCATAAGCCAGCATGGGCTGCTTACAGGAAGGGTGACATATCCAAGCCCCAGCTTACTTTTACAAATACGTCTGTATGTGGCTCATCAGCTCACCTGCCTCGGTGACTTTCAGGCCAAGCTGCCTCACAGGCTGTGCAGTTACCTTGTAAGGTGCCAACACTCAGTTAAGGTCTTATCTAATTGATAGTATCCGTGGATGATCACTGAAGCTGCTTCAGGGTATAGGGTTAGGATCCACTGTCTACTTGTTTACAAATATATGCAGTCTCTGTTTTCTTTTCCACAGTGGTCTGACTCATGGATCTGAGATGTAATAGAGATGTTGCTCTAAATCTGCAGCAGGGTAATGTTCCTGCAGGCTGGGCCAGGCATCCCTGCAGTGACAATTGCCCTTCCAATTTGTGACATGTATAATCACTGTAATATCAATATTAACCTATGAATTTTGTAACACTTATTATAACTGTGTTTGTGAAGTCTCATTTGTGAAGTCTTGCCTCTTCCTTTCTTGGAGGGAATAAGAGCCATCCAGGACTTGGAAAACTTAAAATATGAACTGAGAATGGCATGAAGAAAAGTAGATTTATAGTTAAAATGTCCCACTAATCCAAACTCCATCTGGTTAGTAGGCTGTCCCGGGAACAGATTTCAAAGTGGTTCTGAAATGCTAATCTAGTGCTGAAGTTCTGATCTACTGCTGTGAGTTTAGTAAGAGATGTTTTGTGCATATGTGAATACATGAAAACTTGCTGGGAGGGATTTGTGTGTTTTGTACATGGGGACTGTATTTTTCTAATTAAAAGCTTAAAGTTCTGTTGGCCATTAGGACAATATAGTATCCCAAAATATAAGAACATGGACCTTCCAACAGTGCATTAAGAGATGCAGCTGACTTGTCAGCAAATTAAATATAGAGACAATACAATGCAGACTAAATAGCTTTGGCTGGCATTTAGTTCAAATGGAGAGACGTTTCCCCTTTTTCATTAAATCTGGCACAGTGATGATAGTGATTGATAGCTATTAAAAGCACTAAAGCTTGAAAGAGTGGTCAGCTTTTTGTCTCAGGAGATGTATTTGAGAACAAACTAAGGATCACAATTCCTGTGTCCTGTCTGTTGAACCATGGAAGTGTGTGCCAAGGGCACCTTTCTTGTCTAGAAACACTGAGTCTAGTGTATCTCTCATTTCAGACACTGAAAGAATTTGAAATACAATGATACACCTGTATTAAATGTACAAAAATCAAATGTTCACATTTTAAACATTTGTAGGTCTGGTTCAGTAACCGTCGTGCCAGATGGAGGAAACAGGCAGGAGCCAATCAGCTGATGGCTTTCAACCATCTGATTCCTGGAGGATTTCCACCCAGTGCCATGCCAACTTTGCCGACGTACCAGCTCTCTGAGCCCTCTTATCAACCCACCTCCATACCGCAAGGTACAGTAGCCAACAGGTACTTTGTTAAATTAGTGTTATTGGGGGGTTTCCCTTGCTGATCCAGTGTAGAAGTATTTTCTAATGTGTTGGCTAATTTAGGGTCCAGCTTAGGGAGGACCTTGCAAGCCTGCTTATTTTAAGCGTGTAAGAACTCATGTTTGTTTTGCTGCAAGAAAGGGCTGGTTCTTTGTGAATGGTATGAGCTAGAGAAATACCTCCTGCATGGTAGACATGCAGCTGTGGCAAAGAGATGTACATTCATCCCTGCCCTTCTCCTGCATTGGTATCCTTCACTAAGAGTACCTGGTGTGGTTCAGGAGACAGGTGCACTCTGTCTTCTTTGAGCCAGTGGTGGTGCAATGGAAACTTCTGGATATTTATCTGATGGTGGAGAACCAAGCTGTTCAGACCGTCTTGTTTCACATCAGACAATACCAAGCCTCAGCAGGGTAAAAATTTCTCTTTCACGTTATCAGAAATTTTGTGAACTTCTATGGTCTTGGGGGGCTGGGGGAGGGAACAGAGCCTCAAACCTAGGCTATGTTAGATCTTAGTATTAAAGAAAAACATTAATGGAGAGATTTTATAAAGTAGGTTACTATGTTTCATCCTTGATATTGGATCCTAATTATTGGTGGATGTTCTAATTAAGTGAATATTTCTAAGCCCACGGCTTCTCCCATCCATTGCTAGGCTTGCTACAAACCACAGCAGAATTTCTGTGCTGTGACCAGGAGAGGCAAGCCTGTTATCCAACTTCTAAGCAAATAAATATTTTCCTTTACTTTTATGTATAAAGATATAATGTTGATGACCAATATTTGCCCACTAAGGATGTACCTCAGGGTCTGAAAACCACGTGTCTGTTGTTAGGATGTTTAGAGTCTGTTTTAAGATTTTTTGTGTAGTCTTACAGGCTGGTTAAGGATCTAGCAAAATTAAAGACTTACCTTTCTACTTAGCCAGTATTTAAATGCAGGTTCTGATGCAATTCTGTTAAGTTGATCTTCACATAATGAACTTATTATGCCAGAAATAAAGGAGGGAAACAGATCAACATATTTCTTTTGCTTCTAGCCGTGTCTGATCCAAGCAGTACCGTCCATAGACCTCAGCCTCTCCCTCCAAGCACTGTACACCAAAGCAGCCTCCCTTCAAACCCAGAGAGCAGCACTGCCTACTGCCTACCCAGCACCAGGCATGGATTTTCCAGCTATACAGACAGCTTTGTGCCTCCGTCCGGGCCCTCAAATCCCATGAACCCTGCCATTGGCAATGGCCTCTCACCTCAGGTCAGTCCTATGTTTTCAGACAGAGGATTTGCTGTATACCAGAACCAAAGAGTCTATTCCCTCAGGCCACAGTATAATGAATTGCCAAATTTAAACCATAATGTATTCTTTATATAAGCCACATGATTTCAGTTTGCTAGTTTCCTTCTTTTTTTTTTCTTTTTTTTTTCTTTTTCTTTTTTTTAATTTTTTTCTTCCTACTGGCTGAATCAAGAGTCATAGCTTATATTTAATTTCCACTGGTTTATAATGGAATCATGCAGACTTTGTGTTTGCACTCAGTCATCAGGCATTTATAAGGTACCACTCTTCTTAAGATCCATGGCTAGGTGCAGAAAGTAGATCTTGGAGCTTTTCAGTGAATATAATACCTCTTTAAGATAACCTCATCAAGGTTTTACCAAATGGTCCAGGAAAATTACAGCCAAGTTGTATGAGGAGAGTTCCAAGGACTGAGCAGTGTGCGTTGAGATGAGCTATAATCGAGTTATAAATACATAAATTAGGAGTATTACTGCTCTTTGGCAATATATAAATGCATGAATACTATAATTGTTTTTCTAATTTGCGTGAGCTCTTTTAAGGAAATCATGTTAATAAATTGCCTTGATAATTGAGTGTCAAAAGGTTGGTTAAATTTTCCTACATGTGGTATCTGTCTGAAGCTGACATTATTAGTTAAAGCTTGAATAGATGGTAGTTCATTTTATTAGCTAGTGCTTTGCCCAGGTGCTTGGAAAGAGATGTCCACTAAATTCTGAAGAGTCACAAAGAGGATGCAATCTATAATTACAATCAGGAGACTCTTCAGGGCTGAAAGTGAGTTTTAACAGCTTTATCTCTTTTCTACCCTTTTTTCCTCTCAGTGGTTAGAAAAACAGAGAGAAGCTCAGAATGACACAAATGAAAAGTGAAAAGACAATTATACTCAATTACACACTAATCACTGACTATCACCACTGCCTAAGCAGGGAGAGGGCATCCTAATAGGCAGAAAATGAGATTTTAATGGCACAAAGGGTGGCCAAAATAACGACTCATATATCTTTGCCTCCTTCGTCTTCTTCAACTTGTGGTTTGCATCTCGGGAGTACAGTTCCTGGTTCCTGTGCAACGGTGATAACTCTGTGCAGCTGAAAAGTTCAAAGGCACTGGAGTTGAAAAGAATGAATAACAAAGGCAATGAAATAAACATTTTTGCCCAAAGGCAAAAGTTCATAAACCCTTTTTTGTAACGGTAAATGTAATTAAGATTCACAGATTCCTATAGCATAGAGTGGGGTACAAAACTTTGTGGCTTGAAACCTCAGGAAAAAAACACCAACAGAAAAACAAACGGATGTACTTCCAACAAGACTTGAATAGATTTTGTTTGAAAGAATTCTGATTTGTTAATGCAATCTCCAACAAAATACATGACATTAGATTAGTTGCTTGCTTCATTTATTTATTTATTTTTAATGGCTAATTTCATAGTTTGCAAGGCTTCCATATTTTTGACATAATTACCTATCTGGGATTCACTGGTAATCCATCAGAAGTGTTTGTTAGTGTCAGTTTAAATGTATATTGGTTCTGGCTATGGAAAACGTGATATTTTCTTTTTTCCTTTCACAAAGCTTTTATTGTCTGTGACACAGCAGAGGAGCTCAACAGTACAGAAATCTTGTGATGGCTGGGCAAAGTGGGACAAGAAAGTGAGGCCAGGTTTCCTCTCCCCAAAGTCTTGCTGATTTGTGGTTTGATATAATCAAAAGGTGATCCTGGAGAAGATTAAATTACTTTAATCCATTACTGTGCTTCCTTACACCCAACTCTGTTTTTACACTGTGAAACTTCTGTTGTTTTGGGTTTTGTTGTTTTTTTGTTTGTTTGTTTTGTTTTGTTTTCTTGTTTTGTTTTGTTGTTTTGTTTGGTTTTTTTTTTCCTGCTTAGACTTTTGAAACCTTTTTTTGACCCGGTGTTTAGAACTTCTGGCCATGTCCACCAACTCTACCAACAAATTTAGGAAGACACTCATCCCTCTAAAGCTGGCATCATGCATTCATCGCTCAATACATAGAGGAGATAACTTGTATCTGTTTAGGTTTTGAGCAACTTCACTGCAAATGAATGAAAACCTTCACTGGCTGATAAGGATCTTATCAAACAAACAAACAAACAAAAATCCTAGACCTTAATTCATGAGGTGTTACCAACGGCTCCTCTAAGACAGTTTTGGTGCCTAAACAATGAGTTAGAGATACATATAAAATGTAGATATGTATAAAGTGACATACCCGGATCTTGTGTTCATATAGGGGAGCAATACAGCCTCAAATATGTGAATTACATGCAACAAATTGTGGGACTGTAGCAAAATGGGAAAGTCTCAATGACCAAAGGATCCTCAGCCACTGGTCATGGCAGTGTAAGTGTGTGAAACACCCTTTAGCTGGGGGTGCATCACAGGGCATTCCCTCTCCACCCTTCCTGGGGCTCTTCCTGCAGGCTCCTGGGTGCTGCCGAGAGGACGAGGTAGCAGTGGATGGAAAGACGAAAGCCAGCTCTGTGTTGAGGTTTTCATACAGAAGAGAAACAGGAGTTCTCCTGCAGAGTGGGCATGTTGCAGTGCCCTGCCTATGTGTGTGGAATTTCGATGAGAAAGAAAGAGGGTCTTTTTACTAGCCGGTGGATTTTTGACCACAATAAATCTGGGTGTGTGAGCAATTAACATAACGTTTCCACCCGTCCATGTGTCTCTTGCTGGCAAATGCTCTGGACAAACTGAGTGTAAAGCTGAATTTACAAGACTTTAGTAGGGATGGGAGGGGGAGCTTTGTCTGAAGCCCAGATAATCTTTTGTGATTTAAAGAAACCCATCCTTAGAACGTGCAGAACAAAATCCAGTACTAAGATTCACAGGATACTGAAGCCTCTTTCTCCCCTTTGACATCGATTTATTACAAATGAGGGTCTGACACACAGACCCCTGGGGAAGCTTTATTTTCTGTGTAGGATGATTCCATTCTAACTTTGTTCTTGAATATGATGGAGAAATATGTTGTTTAAGGCGAGCACTGAGTGAAGGCAGAGGACAAGCAGAGACAGCTAGGGTGGTGTGATTTTATTTTTATTGTGTTAGCCTGGAATTTGGAGATGAGAGGGGATGGTATGTCTTGCTCAGTTTTAGGAAGCAGAATGCTCCATGACATACCTATTTTGCAAGCTGGATACTAAGATATTCTTGCTCTGGTTTAAAAATATAAGAGAACAGAAGTAGTTCCATCTTGACAATATTTGGCATTTTTTTAACATCAAGACAAGATCTGCAGGTGTCCTCCAGATGACAGATTATTCTCCTTGTTCATCTGGTTTATTCATTACTACCTGGATGTGGTGAGAGAATCTCTGTCTTGCAGACTTGCAAAGGGTTGACTTTTGCAGGAAAAAGGCAGGGATTAATGTCTTGGGGAGCTGGTAGCCTGGAGTGTCCTTGTTTGTATTTCATGAAAAAGCAGCTCAACTGCAAGCATGCCATCTCAGCCAGAGCTCTTTAAAAATAACGTCAGAACAGAGATTATTAGTGTGTAATATATGTAAATTGCGTATTTTTATGTTTTCTATGCCTATTATACAGCTTCTTGCCTCTCATGCATACGTTTATGGGGAATATTGTATTTCCTTTTCAAATTAGGTTTCAGTTGCTCAGTGCATTTTCTTTTAGCAAGCATTTGTTAACTCAGAATTATGAGTGGGTAGCATATCTTTGCATTAATGTGTGTGTACAGTACTTAGGCGTGCTTCTGAATTGGCTTGTCCCTTTCTGACCCCAGCATTAGTGGCCGTGGCAGGTTCTTCCTCACTGCTGCAGAAACACTTGTCTCACAACTGCAGGTGCATGGCCACAGGAAAAAGATTGTTTTTAAGACAGGATATCAATATTTTGAACTGCTTCATTTAAGATAAGAGAACAGTCTTTTCCGGTGTACATGGGCATCCCCTGACCTCATCATGTGCTTTTTATTAGTGTGGAAGCAGCAGGGTTTGCCCTACACCAGGAGATCAGGCAGTTTGCTGGTTTGCAGAGTGCTGTTGCAGTTTTGGGCTGCCGTGGATTCAGGTGGAGTGATAGCACTCTGCTCGGGTTCCTGCCCACAAGGCCGTCTGCTTCCTGCATTTAACCTGTAGGATATTTAACCTGTAGGACACCCAGGCTTAAAGAATACTGCAGCGTAAAGGTTTTACTGGAAAAATAAATGTGTGTAACCTCTCTCCTGCTAGACATATTTTTTTTTCCTCCTCACCACCTAGAAAACTTCTCATATCTACTTTTTCCTATTCCTTGCCTCCTCTCCCCCATAATTGAATCAAATCAGTAGCTTTAAAGGCTGCAGTTTTAAAATGGGAAGTGAATTGAATGTTGAAGGGGTTGTGTAGAAGATCATAACAGTCTTTAATAAAGTTTGCAGTTCTCCTGCCATTACCTGGAACTCAGGAATAATCTTGATAAGAAAATTCCAAACTTTTCTGTGAACAGTAGTAAAGATGCAAGCTGTTTCGAGGTTTCTTTCTTCTACTGTCAAAACATTTCCCTGCCTGAGTTTAAGAATTACCTTGTAAGTCCTTTCAGTGAGATAGATCTTAGGCAATGGGCTTGTCTTAAGTCTTTGAGAGCACTTGGTTTTCATTAACCTGAAGTATGGAACTGATGGCAGCTGTCGAATCAGTTAGATATGTTCATATTGTGTTGTTAACTCTGTTCTTAAGGGAGACACAGGAACCAGGAGCTTAAAAATTTCATTCCCTCATTAAGACGGACAAAAGGGGAGGAAAAGCACCAACTGTTAATTCATTATAGTTTTTTCTATACCTTCTGTTGGATTACTGCTGAACTGGTTCCCCACAGAAACATTTCACTAGGATTCAAGTCCCACAGCAATGGGAAGCTCATGATCTTTGTCACAATGCACTTGGCTTTGAGAACTCTTCACTTAATGACCCAAGAATGTGAGACAGGTCAGGGATTTCTTTTTGAGGAAGAAAGTTAATTCATGTGATATAATTTTCATTAATGTGAGGATTTTTTTTTAATTAAAAACCAAAAGCTCAGCCAATGGGGTTAATTATTTTTTTTTCTATGGGTACAAATAGATGAGAATGAATAGTTTTGTAATTATTACTATGAAAAAATAAAAAACATCTATTATTTGTTTTGTAAATATTCTATTATTTAAAATATTGAGAATATACATTTATAGAGAATATAACATTATTAAATATATTAATATAGCAACACCAATAAACAGGAGAAGCACATTTTTGAATGCCAATGTTAACTTCTCTTTTTGATTTGTTTTGCTTCCAGACATAAATTCATATAACTCAGTTGTGGAGGGAAGGTGTATGAGAGCTGAGTGACAGCTGGGCTGGTGTTCATAATAGAATCCTTCTTTAGTGTTTTGGGCTGAATGGAACATTGGGAGAAGAGTTCATAGGCAGAGAGCTCCCCGGTCTCAAATTTAGGCTTGTTATGAATTAAGTAATATTGCCATAGTTGAGCACTTAAATTCATGAGCTTACAACTGCTGAGACTGCCTGAAAAAGTTGAGATGTTTTATGTTATATATATATACTTACATTCACATAGATTATTCATATAAATTGTATGTTAATATTTGAGCTTTCTTTTATCTCTTCAGTCATCTTTGGATGCTTTTCATACAACCAGGAGCTCAAGAATTAGCTGATCTTCAAATTATTTTAGTAATGTTACCTAGTTCTATGACTCTGTGATCTAGCACCTGAAAAAAGACATGAGTTTCATGACAGACTTTGTGATAACATTGTAAATATTGTCAATCTCCTATAGATAAAAATATAATTCATGGAGGATCAAGTTATCCTTTTAATTATCCTAAATGTACAATAGTGTGACTTCTCTAATTTCAGTGTGGGTTCCACTGATGTCTGGTGGTGTAAAGTCAGTATGAGGTCTCATTTGATATGAGTATGTAGAGGGCAGATCATCAATGTTCAAAGTCAGTGCATTGGCTCCTATTTTCATCAACCAAGTATGTGGTTACCAGAACTTGCCATTTGGCACAAAAATGTTTTCTGTCAGGTTTACTTATATTTGTCAGGAATATTCATGTACATAAAATGAGTCAGCAATGTGGTTCCTACAGGTATAGATCCATATAGCTAAATAATTTTAATTAATCCTCTAAAATGTCTCTTTATAATGTTTTATAACAATCCCTTTTTATGTTCTTTCTTGTGCAATATTTTGTTTTTTGAGAATTTTCTCTACAGTGAGAAGAGTTAACAGCAGGTAATGCCATTCATCTCTGGCGGAGTTTGAAATTTTCAGTGTTAGTGATGAATGAGGGTATCTGACCCACATCTGTTTTACATTAGAATGGAACATTGCCCTGACATCGTTTGGAGCATTTGTCAAGATTCCCTGGACAGAGCTTCTGTAAATTACATGCTGCAAATGTGTCAGGGTCAGATAAGAGGATATCATTAACTGTGCTAAAGTTTACTCATGATTCTGTCAGTTCAACTTAATATGTTAACTGCCAACCATTTTCCTTGAGCTGTTTCATTAAATCTTTCATTCACAGGAGGGGAAAAAAGTATCACTGTACCCAAAAATATTGCACATGTTCTTTTCTCATAAATCATATTAATTGCAGACATGGTCACAAAGCATATTAAATGCAGGCATCCGTAAATGAATTAAAACATATGAGAATTTTATTGTGCCTATGGTAGGTCTTACATCCTAAAATACCATCCACATTAACAGGCATAAAGTTTCTTTTAAATAGAATAAACTTTTTCTCAGTTTAATGGCCTTTATTTTGGTGATTATGGAAGTATTTTCTAATAGCTGATAATGGACCAGACATTCTGTACATAATCTTTAAGACTTTTGTCACTTGATTTCTCCTTCTGGATTGTTTCCTCAGCTGGTTATTCTGTGCTGACTCCACCAGAAAGGGACTTGTCCTAATGAATATTTTGGATTGCTTCAAGTGTGGTCTCAAAACTTTTCTGTAGAGTTTGGCTGTTGCAGTCCACTGTGTTTTGTTTACTTATTCCTAATTTCACCTTTGTTTTCCAATAGAATAAAATGATTTTATCAATTGCATATTCTGTATTGTATTCTATAATTGCAAAAGCTGTGCCTCAACATTTATGTGTGTGGTTTTTTTAAAACAGATATCCTGATTTTTGCATTTGTAGGAGTCCTATTCTAAAATAAATTGGGTAGTTACTGCATCATTTAATTCTGGCTCTTAGATCAGCCCTTGGGTTCTGTATCACTGAGGCTGACAATTACTATTTTAGCATTCCCAAAGTCATTAAGACAGTCAGTCATATTTTCCAGTAATTTGAATGGTATAGAGATTGGATAAACATATATTCTCTGTTGCTTATGATAAAACAATCAAGTCTGTTTACTTGCTTAGAGCTATACTGCTTCATGTCCACAGAACATCCGAGCTGTAAAATCCAGATCTTTGTGAGTCTCTCGTGTACTGCTGAGCTGAGGGTGCTGAGCATCTCACAGACATGGCCTATAAATGGATTTCTAATTGATTAGGTGAAAGGCAGCCATGCCCTTCCTGTAACTCCTTGTATGGGTGATAAGGTCATGGCACATACCTACGAAAGACTTGTGCCCTGAGGCTGCTTCCCTTAGAGCTTTCCAAACAGACATGACCAAAAATCTAATTATTTAGATACTAATCAACTGCAGGATAATTCTGAAGGCCTCTGAAGAAGATATTTCTGAGAAGATGGTTACTGTTTGAGCTTCAGTTTTCTCCACCTCAGAGACAGAGAGCTCCTGTCTGTTCTGCTCCAGTGTATTTACTAGGTGCATATTCACTTAATAAAATGATTCCTAAAGACTTGTATTATTATCTAATCAGTTAATAGATTTTAAAGTAAATCTCAGAAAATGCTAATTTTAGTTTGTCAAAGGAGAAAAATCTCTACCCAAATATAGATGCTACCGAAATCTGAGTGGCATTTGAGACCAGATCTGGATCCAGGTCTAAATTTCAAGACTAATCCCAAATTTTAAAATAGCTTCCAATCCCAAAGGTTTTGAGCTCACTGTTTTTGCTGGCAAAGTCAAAATAATTTTGTCTTGGTCTCTATTGAAAACATTAAAGTGAAAAAAAAATTAGTTAAAATATGAAGTTGGTAAAATAGCTGTTTGCCCTAAAAGTCCTGGAAGAGACACAGTGTGTGACATGAGATGGCTGAGGGAAGAGTGTCACCGGGATTCCAGTGGGGCTGTGAGAGTGACATGAGCCCAGCCCCTTCTCCCTGCTCTTGAACTTGGAACAGGATGTGGAAGAGTCCTGTAATTACCGCTATGACACCGGTGCTATGCAGGGATGGAAAGGGTTGTGCACTTACCTCAGATTTCTGATAAACCCCTGTGTGTTTTAAACTGTAGTCAAAACCATGATACTCCTGCCAACACAAATATTTTCCAAAGTAGTAATTTTCAGTGTAAATGTTTAAGTTAAGACATGGTTTTCTGTAGATCTTTCTCTTCTTTTAACTCTATTAGTGTTAATTTCAAAGGACAAGGATTAAGCTAACCTAAATGAACATGGGTTTTAATACTGTGTCCTGCTGATGCAATGTCAGGTCATTAAGCATGCTAGATTTTCGGACTATATCAATTTCCAAAGTTATAAGGCAAATACTTGTAATTTCTGAAAAGGAAATTTGGCTAAAATCTTTAGTAATTTTAATAATTTTTTGGAAACCAATTTTTAGAAGAAAAAGTTGAGAGCACAGTTATTTCAGCTTTTAGAGAATCCTGGGACAAAATGCTGTGCAAGTTGCTGGGCAGGTAACATGATCTTTTAATCTATGGTGATTCCAGAGTTGGGTTTTTATTATTAACCTCAAGTTTTTTTAATAGGTTTTGTGCATTGAAAAGATTTTTTTGAATGAAGTAGAAAATACTTTGCATCCTGAATCCAAATTCTTTTTATGTTTTTTTTTAACTTAAAATAGATTTCGGTATCTGAATGAACTCTGCATATATTTTGAAACTCCTTTTTCACAAGCTGAAGCATTCAACAAACAGCATTAGTTAAACTCATGTTTTTCTGCTTAGTGAAACAGAAGTGAACATTCAGGCTTTTTATTTTGGTGAGATGTCTTGGGTGCAAAATATTTTGTGTTCTTGATGCAGATATGTGGGCGTCTCTCTTTGAAGTACTCTGCTTGTACCTTTTGCTCTTTTCCTAATCAGACATTCAAAACCTGGACAGGTCTTCCTTTCTACTTAAATCACTATCCCTGGGTCTTGTTTCACTTATTTATTACAAAATGAATAAAACTCAGAGCTGAGAACACAAGCTCCCTGCAATAATAATCCCTGTTTGTTTGGGATGGAAAAGGAGTACAGTTTAAGGAGAAGTATCAGAGCTTTAGGAACCAGATATGTTCTTATGAGATTTAATTTATTCTTTACAAAATAGACTTCGATTTTCATAATTTCTCTTTATTTTATGGTAAGAAGAGCAATAAAGCAAAATGATTATGCAATAGCAGGTCAGATACTTGTGATGCCTTTTTGGAGCAAGAAAAGTCTGTAAATTATCATAATATGCAGTTTTGTCAGAAGCTGTATATCATTCATCCACTATAAGCTGCAGACTGTCAGGCTTTGAAGTGCAATTTATTCCAGCAGAAGTAAGCAAATCTCTCAGTCATACGTATTTTGGAAGTGTGCTATAGAGATGTGCCAGGAAAGGAAATGCTCACCAGTCTATGGTGTGAGGGATTTTGGTACAACTGGAACTTACCACTGTAGTTTCCTTCACTCCTATTTGAGAGGGCAGATGCTTGCTTTCTTTCTTTCTTTTTTTTTTTTTTTCCTTTTGCCTTCTACTGGAAATTATGGCCTGAAGAGCTGGGTTTTTATGGGACAAGCATGTATTTTCCAGTAACCTCTTTTCAAACTAATCTTGACTGTGATTTCATAACTGTCACTGCAGAAATGGCTTATTAAGGGAGTCACAGCTGACTTGAAGGCAGTCTGGAATGCTTGACCCTTTCTCTTGTGTCCTCTAACTCAGAGGATGAAATTGATAACTGGTGTTATGACCAGCACTTTACTCTTTCACCTTAATTTCTTCACAGGGCATGCAGCAGCAGGAGGTACAGCTGCTCTGCCCCTTTCCCGGCATCCAAAACACCATGAATATGCGGGGTTCTTTGTTCCTTCTGTCAGCAGTGTTGTTCTGATCTGCTCCAAATTAATTTCATTGTAATGATTGCAGATCTTGGATAAGAAAATTGTGTGAGCTTTTTCATGTCTTTTTTTCGTGTCTGTAGATCATGCAGGACAGCACAGCTAACAATCACTACTTTCTTTTTGTTCTCTTACAATATAGTCCTCAAGGAATAAACCTCTGCAGAGATCCTGGCTGGGACTGGGATCAGGCACTCTAAAACTATATAAGTTTTAAGTAATAATTTTCCTTATTTGCCCTTGGTATCACTTTTTATTGTTTGTTACCCATCAGATTTTATTTTGGTGGATGATGCAACCAAATTCTACTTCCTTTTTGGGATTAGCTACTCAAAGCACAATTCAAGTATTAATTCTACATGGTTTAGGAAATCAAGTTACAGATTTGGGAACTTACGTGGCTCTGTAAGTAACACAGTTCTTCCCATATTTTAACTCTTTTCTATTATTCCACCTTCTAGGTAATGGGACTCTTGACTAACCATGGTGGTGTGCCTCACCAGCCCCAAACTGATTATGCCCTATCCCCTTTGACTGGGGGACTGGAGCCCACCACCACTGTCTCAGCCAGCTGCAGCCAGAGGCTGGATCACATGAAGAGCTTAGACAGCCTGCCTACATCGCAGTCCTACTGCCCGCCGACCTACAGCACCACGGGCTACAGCATGGACCCCGTCACGGGCTACCAGTACGGCCAGTATGGACAAAGTGAGTGTGGGGGCAGGGCAACAGCGCACCCCGTCACCAGCGGGGTGCACCTTCTGTCTGCAACGAGGAAAACTGGGGGCAGAGATCCTAATGGCTGCCTGCTACTCCTCTCCAAAGCCCTGCAGAGTGCACTCCTTGAGATAGCTGATTGTTCGAACAAAATTTCTGCTGCATAATTATTTTCTTAAGTGATGTCAACAACATCTTGATGTTATTAATTGTTGAGACATGAAACCTGATTGCCATTAGGTAAAACATAAGGGTTGTCCAAAATGAAATAACCGCTGGCATTCCACTATTAGAAACACATGTTCTTAATGAGGTCAGCTCAAGAATCATTACAGTATATAATCCCAGATACATAGAGTTTTGTCAAACTTGTCCCAGGAATAAAAATATTAGTCTCTTTCCTTTGATATATCAGTATTAAATATGACAATGTCAACCTGTAGTTGGCATGGCCCCATGCTGTGAGGTTGTCACTGCATGACTTAAAAAGCTTCTTTTGCTTTTTTTGCAGGTGCCTTTCATTATCTGAAGCCAGATATTGCATAAATGAACTGTCCACTTCAAGTTAAAGCTGGTCTTGTTTTCCGGTCTCACTCCAAGGCTTGGATAAGAGGGATCTTCTCAACACACTGCAGCCTAAACTGGGGCAGTCCCACTGAGAGAAGCAGGCTTGTTATGTTCTCTCCAGTCATAGCTTTTAGTAGACTTTTGAAGGCTGGACAAAGCTATACAGAAGACAAAGGCCAAAAGCAATAATGAATAAATGTGACATACTTCATTATGAGTGGGTATACAAAACAGAGCAGTATGTAACATCGCTGCCTGGCAAACATTCCATTTTTTTTGTTGTTGCTGTTAAAATTAATGGACATTGATTGGGACAAATGGAACATTTTGAAACTAAACTTAGAGCAGTTGAGCTCTGCGTACTCCCACTCATCTGACATCCAGTGCTGACTTTAGTCTAACTTTAAAACTGCTCAGTTTCTGAAGCAAGGTCAGGAGAACCTCTTTCATTTTACACACTGGAAATTGTCTTCAAGAGGAAACGTCACAGTCCATAGGAAGCTAAGAAAAGTGCGAAAGACTTCCAGAGGAACTTATTGGTTACTTTGCCATGCTTTTGTAATCACACTGTCAATAAATATCACTCATGAGTTTTGCTTTACCAAGAGGCGAGATCTTATGTAACATGGAAAACAAATTTTACCTTTTTCTATGTGGAGTTTTCCCAGTCTGTTGTACCTTTTTGGTCAAACATGGGAGAAAAAACCCCACCAATAATGCGACTGATTTTTCACAACTGCCTAGCAATGTGCAATACTGTGTACCTCACACAAACTTTGGGATCATCCAAAGTCATAGAGATAGAATCAGAACTATATTTTTGCAGGTACTTTTATTTTTGCAGTGCATAATTCCTGATGATAAAATACAGAAATGTTGCAGTCTGCTGGATTACTAAAATCCAGCTTGCTAATCATGATTTAAAGGTCATCTTCAGGAAACAATACGAAGAAATAATTACGTTTACATTTTTTTTTAGTGATATACAGGATATAGACAGAGATGGACCTGTATTTGACACATTTGTTTAAATTATACAGCAATATCCAATATAGAAAATATAATTATAGGAACCAAGGTTTACAAGGTTTGCATTGTGACATTTTAGAATGTCAATAAATTTGTGTTTTGTGATGTTGAGAGGAAGAGGACGATTGAAGGTGGGGTTATTTATTTCTCTCTATTCTTGGAACAAAGAGGGAGGCAGAACACAAATACATTCCTTTTAACATTAAGGACTATGAAGTAGTGAGTTAGACTAGGTTCAGTACAGAGGTTAGTTCACACGTTGGTCTTAAGGGTGATGGAAAAATGAGATATTATCTTTGTGTTGCAGCCTCTACAACAACACACGTTGTAAAAAAAAAAAAAGAAAAAAACACACAAAAAAGAAAAAACAAAAAAAGAAAACAAAAACAAATGTCTTTCATGTAAAAAGTTCAGTAAATATTTACTATTTATAATAAACATTATGAAGACTTGCAAAGCACTGATGATTTTGTCCTAAAATGTAGTATTGTGCTAAATACATTGATACATTTTAATCTGAATATCATGAAGAAATAAACCATGTTATCTTCAAAGCAAACTGTATTCATTATGTAAGTGTATTCTGCACACATCCCAGGCTGCAGGAGCATCAGGCAGTCTCTGTGCCCAGGTACTGCTAATGTCCACTTGGAACTCTGTGTGTGTGTGTGAATGAACTATGCATTTTTCGAGTGCTCTTGGTACCATAGTACATATTCCCAACAAGAGGGAAGCCTTTTCTATCCATTTAAAAGACAATAAAACAATTGAACCCAGCACAAATAGAGCAACTTGGCTTCACAGAATGAAGGAGCTTTGTAATCAGTTACGGGTGGTGCCTGTCCTGAATTATATTTTTTTTCCTTAGAAGCTCCAAGATTTTTTAAATAGGCTTATACACAGGACTGAAACACGGGGAAGACCCTTCAAAATGAGTGGAGTAAGTCTTAGGGGCACACCAATGTGCAAGGAAATTTTACTTCACCCTAGGCTTGGTAGGCATTTAACTCCCTCAACATTTTGTAGAGTATGTAACCACCTTGAATTTCTTTCATCTTTTATTTCTGTGTGCTTTTTATTTTAAGTCTAGCCCTTTTCCATTGGAAAAGGAAGGAATATATTTTTTGAAAACACGTCAAAAATATGCTGAAAAATGGGGAAAGGGGATTTCTTTATTTTACTTCCAGTTTATGTTTTTCTGATATCCTTTTTAATTTCTGAGACAGTTACAATTTAAAACCCACTTATTAATACCTATTTCATGTTCTAAACTGCTAATTTTTCTGACTTTTTTTTTTTTTTGGTAATGTTTCTTCTCTTGCCTGGGGACTTGGCCCTTGGCATTTGTCTCCTGTCCTAGGCTTGATGCAAAGGCCAAGTAAACCTCTGTGTCACCACTTGCAATTCCTTTGCTTTAAAATACAGGATAGAAGCCTGATTGCTTACACAGTTTTGAGCTGGGTGATGTCTGTAAGTGTGAGTGCTCCTCCCCAGGAGAGGTGTACCCAGGATAATTCCAAAATGCCACCTTTACTGCTAGTCTTTTTCAGTTCCAGCTGCTGGAATTCTACTGAGATGTTTTACTGCCCTCA
Source organism: Xenops minutus (assembly GCA_035221455.1). Classification (NCBI taxonomy): domain Eukaryota; kingdom Metazoa; phylum Chordata; class Aves; order Passeriformes; family Furnariidae; genus Xenops; species Xenops minutus. Next base: position 17,724,189 of record JAWWEE010000010.1, read on the forward strand.
AGTTAGACAATGGGAATTTTGGCTCCTCCATCCTCTATTCAAGTGTCTCCCAAGCACTTTGTCGTGTAAGATCCTAATGCAGAGCAGGAGAGCCTGGAAACAAGATAGGTAAGCAGAAAATGCAGGTGTGGAAAGGTAGGAACTTGATGATCCCTTCCAACCCAAACCATTCCAATTCTATAAAAATCATCCAGTCCTCTCACAGCAAGCCATGCAAGCAGGGAACTGGGATGAGCTCTTACCAGGGGAGGTGAGCCTGGGGCAGAGGGACTAAGTGGTTTCCAGATTTATGATGTCCCCTAAGAATCTTTGACAGAGCTATAAGGATTATTTGGGGTACTGCTGATCCCCTCTTGTTATCACTGTCAAGGCTGAAGAGGTTCTTGGGAAGCACATGTGTTTCTGGAATACAAATCCTGAACACTTGGAAAGTCAAAGGGTAATGAGCCTGCCATGGAGATTGCATTTGACAGAAATGCCATGCAATAGCTCAGAGGAATGTGCTCACAGCAATGGAGACCTAAACTTACTCACTGCTATTTGAGTGCAGGAAGGGCAGATCTCAGGGTGCCTCCTGTGTTTTAACTTTTTTTCTTGTGTGTGTGTGTGTGTTTGTATTCTATAAGATGGAAATAACAAAAAATTAATTTAAGGCAATATTAATGAGACCATGAAAACTGGAACAGCTTGAATTCATAAACGTCTTTGTATTGTTCACTTCAACGTTTTGCCACTCACTTAATTGCAAGAAAACTTGCATCCCGATTAGAAGATCCCATTTTTCATTTCTTTTGGCTTTTCCAATGACATGTTGATATTGCCTAGAGTAACTACAGAGTCATAGGGTTATTTAAAGAGTCACATGAGTAGATTTGAATCTGTAGGTAATGTACAATCTGACTTGTCAGATTTTCACTACCTGTTCTCTCCCAGCACTTCTGTGCAGCTTCTCACAGGCTGAGTTGCTCTCTTCAGTCATAGGGAGCAAAGTGCTGTAGCTAGATGGTTAGTCACGTTCAGAAACTTACAAAGTATTTATCACACAAGCAGCGTTCAAAATCAGAATGTGTACATGGTGCTGTCTCTTAGTTCTGTTAGGTCATCGTGGTTCCCACAAGCAACACTTTGCAGTGTTTACACATCTTTGCTTGATGCAATTACTTGCCTGAATAACCCAGAGTGTCTGTGGACATCTTGGGCATTGCAGCATTTTGACATACACTGTTTATTATTCAGCTACTCAGGCAATGTCATGAAAAATCATAATAAAACTAGGAAGACACATCACATTTGACCTTTGCTGAATAATTTAATAAAGCCAGCTCGATACACAAATATGAAAGAGCAGTTACTGGTAAGAACGGAACTATTACTTCCTTGTCTGAGGATTGGAAACAGTTCAGAAGCTTTATTAACTATTTAGTGTCTTCATCTTCAGCAGTTTTCCCCTTAGGCCATAACCAAATGTTAAGCTACTTGTTCTTCCTGCACTCTCCTCCTTTTGGTGCTCACACAGGTATCTTTGCTTATGCTGCACACAACTATGGTCTCAGTTCTTCTCATGTCTCTGTACAATTATCCATGTTTTTTTTCAAACAGACTCAGTTTCATTTACACAAACGTTTTTCTTCCCATATATATGCACTTATTCATAATGATCTCAAGTGTACATATCTGGAAAAATCAGGATTTTTAAGGGTGGTTGTTACAGGTACTTTGCACACAACACACAATATTTTATAATTCAGCAATTCAGAGATGGAAAAAATTTCTTTGGAGCCATCTTTGTGTGAGTGTCCCAACAGTCATTATCAGAATAATTAACAAAGGGTACAAATCCCAAGGTTTTTGAAATGTTTTGGCCATGTTTAACCTGGGGAAGGGTCTGTTGGGGCTGGAGGCAGATTGGACACCTGCACAACACCAGGCAGAGTGCCTCACTGGGGTCTTGCCCCTCTGTGGAGTTCATCATACAGTGTTTGACCGAACCCTGTTTCTCCTGAGGGTAAAGCCCAAATACAGTTTTCCACGAGTGCTGCAGTCCCAGGGAACAAACCCGGTGGGTGGGAAGGAGAAATGGTGCTGTGTCCCACCACTACACCTAAAGGGGCATTTTCTTCAGCAAGGGGTGTCTGAGGGGAGCAGCCAGGGCAGAAGTGTTCCCACCATAGCAGAGGTGGGTGCCTTTCAGCAGAACTCAGTCTGTCCTTTGGAGATTGTTGGGAATAGCATGTGCCATTTCTGGACTTGGCTCCTGGTGCATGGAGCACTGTGTGGCATTAATTAAATCCCACTCCCTTTGCAGGCACTGGTGAGATGTGGTAGAGCTATACTAGTGCTGCAGTGGGCTCAGGTGATCCACGTGGGAGCAGGAACATGGTGTGGCTGGGAGCAGTATTGATAGTGAGTGACCAGAGCTCTCTTCTGAGCCTTCACCTTAGCCTGGCTTTGCTTTCAGAGCATTGTGTTGCATCCAGCCTTGATTCAGACTGTGTGTGCATTGCTGAGGCTGGGATGGAGTCTCAGGTGGGAGCTCTCTGTCAGTCCCACAGGTGACCCCTGGTGTCTCCCAGGACAGGTGGCTGTCCCCAGTGGCCGTGGGAGGGTGCAGGGCTGGCCTGCCTTGCCTCGGCGAGAACCAACCACAGCTAAACCAACCGTGAGCCTCAATAAAAGCAGGCAGTTTGGGTAAAATGACCCTGTAGAATTTGGTAAATTATTTCTGAGATTTAGACATGTATCAAGCTCATGGCAGAAGTCACTGTCTGCCTCCTTTTGTAACCCTTATTCAGGAAGGAGTTTCTCTGTCACCCAAAAGGGTGTTCTGCTGTTGTGTCCCAAAAAATCTAAAGGAAAGCATAATCTGTACTAGTGTGGATGGTATCACAAGCTCTCTTGCCAAAAAGGGACTTGGAGTAGGGAAGATTTTTTTATCTCTAAAGCTTAAAAAACCCTCCTAAAATGAACACACAGAATAGACAAGGAGCTCAATCTTAAGTCCATGTACACCCAGTGAATTTCCTTCAATTTTTAGTGAAAATTTTAGGCGTGTGAGGACCCAGAGATAGCAAAGATGAGTAAATGAGGCAATTTTGATCCGTGAAACTACAGGTCTGTTCCTTCTATTCTGATTCTGCTCAAGTTCGTCAGGAAAGATTAACTTTGGCAGCTTGTTCAGTGACTAAATCTTGATATTTTTGTGGCTTAATTCATAACATAACTGTAAGCTATTGCCCTGTGTTTATATTTCCCATCCATTTCTCACATTTCCAAAGCATACTGATATGTGATCCTGGCAATTTAGCTACCATAATTGGCATTTTTCTAGGGCCAAAAGGAAACAAATTCCTTATCCTCCATACTTCTTTAATTTCTGAAAAACAACAAGTAACATAGTTAATCCTCTTTTTTGATCTTTTTCCCCCCCTTTGAGTTTTTCTTATGGTCTTTTCCTTTTAATCTTTTACTTTCTTTTTAATCTTCACTCATTGTCCCCCCGCATTTGAAGAATTTCATGTACTTACATCTCTAAAAAGAATTGGATCACTTTATGGAAATAGCTCTTTAGGATCTTGTTCAAAGCACCATTATGTACTTTTAGCTTTTTTGGGGAGGGTGAAAAAAAGGAAAGAAAAAGCAACTTTAAAGCAGTGTTTATGTAGCCTAACAGAACACTGATCGGGTCAAGCAGATGCAGAAACAGTGAACAGAAACACCCTAAATTACAATAAAACCAGAGTACATTAGATGAACAGGGAGATGAGTAAGCACCTGCCTTTAATTGGGCTGAGTCATATCATCTAACTCCTGATACAGGTGTTTTGGGGTAAGAGCATTTCAGGAGGGGCAACGCAGGACAGCACAGGTGAGTTCAATGATCCATCAGTGAGCAGCTCCTCTAAAGCAGCAGGGAAGAGCCTGTGCTGTGGCTGGAAGGTATAATGCTTCTTGAGGCTGAGCGGGGGAAAGCTGTGGTCCCACCACTTATCCAGAAACGGTGTCTAGAGGCAGAAGAGTTTATCTGTAATGGTATGTGTGTTCCTTGGTTTATGGTTTTCTTGTAGATGTGCATGTAAAGCCTTTAAGTGTTTTTTTGCAGCAGGCAATGTTAAAGCTACAGGTTTCCCTTTGTGTGTCGTCCTTTCCCAGGTGGTGTGGGGCTCACTCTGTGAAAACTGGTGAAATGTAGCATCTCTTATGCCAGGGGTGGTGTTCTCTGGCCTTGATTAGCCTCTGCTTTGGGGAGAGATGGGTATGTTATGGTGTGCTTGGAAAGTGAGGTGTAGCAATGAGTGCAGTGGGCCAGGATCCTGGGCTTGTGAGCTACCTGAGGGATGAAACCCTCATGCTGGCAAGCATGACCCAGTGTTAACACAGTAATTTAGCTTCCAGAGTTAGGCTGGTGTGCTTTCCTTTCTCACCATTCAGACAGATCCACAAATCTCTCTATGTCTTTGGTTGAGAAGTATAAAAAGCTGCGTAGACAGTTGAGGCTATCAGTTCAACATTTATTTCTAAGAAATAATGAGGGTGCACCTTGAGGATCAGAGTGCTACAGCTGAGGTTTAAGAGGCATGGTGAAGTGTAGGCACAGCACTCCTTGCTCTTGGTATACACAAACCTATCACTGTGAATTCACAGGAATGTTTTTTGTCACTTGTTTCTCTACTTGTTTGTGGTGTCCTAATCCCTGACCTCCCTTTTTTCTAATTTAATTGCTAATACTAAAGAGGCCTGGAAACTTGACTAACAGAGGTCATGTGTTTCTCAAGCAGGCAAGAAATTTACAGGGATTAGCATGTATCCAAACTAATTTATGCAGAATCACATGCTTCTTTTACTGAAGCAAATTCTTTAAAAAACAAACAAACAGTAAGGGTTTACAGAGTTCTGGAAAAGTTGCAAAACTGAAATGAAAATACTTTTCCAGTTACATGAATATAAATTGGGCATAGTTTCCTTTAAGATTTTATACTAGTTTAATGCGTGTGTTTTATTTGTAGTTAAACTGCTGATAAACCTTTTCTTCTCTTTCCTCAAAATATTAGGTCCCCTCAATCTGTTCTCCTTTACCCCCAAGAATAGGTGAATAAGATTTCTCCTATAATTTGGCCCCAACCAAGAACAGGATTTGGCATTGCTCTTTATGGGATTTTTTTTCTTTTTTAGGGCTGATTTTAAAACAAATAGTTAAAATGTGGAGCTGAACATTTCTTCTAGAAGTTGCATATTCTAAATGCACTTATAGCATAGTCTGCTCCTCATATAAAATTACAGACTTCACTTTCATCTTTCTTTTTACAAGAAACCCTTAATGACAAATGCAGGCTGTTTAGTGATACTGATATACTGCAATCTTAGCATGTGAATTAGTCATCATACAATCAGTTCAGGGGGTCAGGCCTAAAGAAACAGTGCAGAGTTGGCAAACTGCTAGTCTGGTGATGTGCTCTCCACTTCAAAGTCATGGTACTTACTCCCCAGAATTCAGATCACAGAAAGAAACAGCTGGTTTTGTCGTTTGTTTTTGTAACGCCTTATTTTTTTTCTTTGCTTTCCTTTTTTTTTTTTTTTTTTTTGTAGCAAGATAAGGTTTCACTACTTTGTAAAACAACAATTTACTTTAGAGTGACCTAGCCTGTAAAACACAATAGGAAGCAGGAATCCACAGAGCCCTGCTCTGTGGTTATCATGCGAGTAGACATGACCTGCGACAAACTGCACTGGAGAAGACTTAACCTTCTTGCTCCTTGCCTGAAAATACTCAGAGTAGTCCACTTGTCAGTGGCAGTCAAGGGTTTCATTTTCCAGAACGACTTTATAAGCAGTTCTTTTGTGTTTGGATATTACTCTCTTGCATGTTTCCATTGTGGTATGTATTTGTGACAGCATACAGCTACAGACTATCATTGCTAAGGCTCAATGCAGGCACACTGAAACATTCAACTTTCCACCTAAGCTCCCACATTGTCAAATTTGAGTTGAAATTTAAATTTGCATGTTTACCTTGTAGATAGCAACTGACTAAAATGTCATTTTTTTTCTTCTGCTCCTACACATCTATCACATCTATTTAAAAACACCCATTGGTGTTTTTAAAGTCTTTTCACCTTGTAACTCGAGCAGGGTTTTTTGCCCAAATATTGAGGGGTGGGTAGGGGAATAAGACACTTAATCATATATTTTGAACAGCCTGGCAGATGTATGTCTCAGGGATCTGTTATTGTTCCATTATTGTTATTATTAATAGACTTCACAGGCAAGGCTGGCTTATCAGCCAAATGCCTCATTATCAAGTGGCTGAGACCCAATAAGTGCTTAACAGCATTCCTTACCAAAAGAGGAAATGACTACAGGCCAGATCCAGCTCCTGTTGGAGCTGCTGGATAGAGTCCCACTTCAGTGAAGCATCACTTGGGGTCTCTAGATGCTCACTCCCCTCTGTTTTCTGACATGCTTTTAAATTCCCCAAAATGAACCAAACAGCTTTAGCTTCTCTCATCTCGCAATGTGTTCTGCAACTTCTGGAAAGGAACCTGGACACAAGGAAAAATGCTACGGAACAAAAAGAGCCACAATACAAACCATATGACAATGCCTATTTCTTCATCCTCTTTGTCATGTTGTTTTACTCTTTCCTGGCGTTAACTGTCTTCTTTGGTTATGTACGCTCGAAGAAAGCGATTTCAAAGCAAGATCCTTACCAGGAGTTCATGGAGGATAGGAATCGAAATAAGAAGTGGAACATGACCCGGCCAGTGGTGGTGAAATTTGACTTTGAAGAAGAAAGTGTTCTTTGAACTCCTTAAACCAAAATACTCTGCAAAATGCACCGGACTGTCTCTGCTGCCAACATCTCAAGTGGAGATCTACACATTTATCTTGTTCGACTGTTCCCCTCACAATAAGTCAAAGTGTTGCTTAAAATAGGTAATGGAAAAAGAAGTTTTGTTCTTTGTTTGTTTTGTAAACCATTTGTTGCTGGAATATATATTTTGTAAATTTTGGAGAAATCTTGTGAACTTTAAAACAACAGTGAAAAGCGGACTTTTTTGCTTTCACTTCCGGTGTGGTGCAACAAGAATGGGGATCCATCCTGCCCTGAGACTGTCAGTTTAAGACAGAGGACTATTTTGTGTATGCACATACCCACTCCAGGGGAATGCTGTTGCTTCTGAGTTATTCAGACATGGGAACTGGAGTGTAGTGTCCCTGTGAAGTGCCTCCCTCGAATAGCAGAATGCATTTTGCCTAGACTAGCGAATACTATTTGACATATAAATATAGCAAAGCTCCTCTTGCATTCCCTCCCCTCAAAAATTAATTTCATATGCTATGGCACAAGACTGAAAAAAACCATCTGCAAAATGTAATTAAAATGCATCTAGTGGAAAAACAGGTTGTGTATTCAGTGAATTTAGAGTCCTTGCCTTTTCCATGTTTTCTATGTATTTTTTCTTCACCAGCTTCTAATTGAAGTGTATGTTTCAGTCCTAGAGAATGGCAACTGCAGCTGATCACAAGCCTAACAGTGGAAGGGCTTCTCTTGGTCTGCAATAAATTTGTTAAAATGTTGCACAAGCTTTGTTTTGAGTTCTACTGAATACATTAGACTGCTGCATGATTTATTAATTTCTCTCCTGCTTAATAAGTATTGAAGAAAATAATAGAGTTCTGACATACAACATATTGCTATGCTTAATATAAAAGAACAGTACTCAAGTGCTTTGTGATATCATACATGTGATATGACACACTGCTTTGTGATAGAACATGTTATAGTCTTCTGAGACTTTAATTCACTTCCTGCCTATCCAAGGTCTCCCGATTAATGGCCTTTACTTGTTATAGAACTCCCTGGAGACATTAAATGTAGCTGTATTACAGAGGCAGTTGCTGCTCAGAGGTCTGTCTGAGCACAGTAATCATTTTCAGGTGGTAGGTATGCATACAAAGCCAAAGTAGGACAAACCAATTTCTGTGTATGTATTAACTTTTCTTTTTCTCCTAGTAGAATTATAAGGTTGAGAATTTGATTCTTCTCAAGTGTGTAGTATTCATGATCATGTAGTATTCATTGACTGGTTTAGGGGTGTGTAGATTTTTAATTCTGTCAATATTCAGAAAAAGTTTTTATATGTGTTCAGCCTGGGCTGAACGATCAGATGTTGTTCCCATTTCCTTATGGGATGTGTTAAGTGTTTCTGGTTTGTGTGCAAGCAGGGAGATTGATGCTATGCATAACTCATTTCTCATAAAACTTAAATTTGCTTCCTCCTTAGCATCATGAGTGCTTGTAGAAGTAGGTGTTGACTTAGCTCACAGTGCTCTGTTTCTGATAGCTGTGCCAAAGGAAGATAATAAGAATAAGGTGATATTTTCTCAGTTGTACTTGCTCAGTCTTTGAGGATTTGTTGGTCAGGCAGGGGCCATCTGAGGCAGAGGCCACTCATTTTGTCTAAATGTGGTGGTGGGATATGGGCAGAGCACTGATGAGGAGGTGAATGCACATAAGCATTTTAGTAGGCTAGAAAATGTTCACAGATGTACTTTTGCTTGATTCATCCAACTCCAATTTAAATGGTTTTGACTATAGTAATAAGACCAGAGTTGCAGTTTTTGCACAAATCAGTATTTTGTCTATGTTATACGTGTCCTGGCTGCTTCATCTACAGAGTTTGGGGTGAAAAAATCAAAGTTCATGTTATCTGTGTTCACATCATGCTCCTGACTTTGGAGTGTATGAAATGAAAATCGCTCTCAGTTGGGTGCCTTGTAAGGGCTTGGAGTAAGTGGAGAGACTTACCCTTTCAAACCCAGAGTTCTGTTTGTTTGTGCTCCGAATGGCTGTGTAAATGTGTATTTGCTCTCCTGATAGAAAATCTTTTACTGTTTTATCTTGTAGTCAGTGCTTTTGAATCTTTGCAGTATATGCTTTGTCATCTTGAAAATTAAAGATCAGGTTTTTTTGAAACGTCATTGAAACCCATGTCCTTTATTTCTGTAAGCTCTTCCTGCTCTTGTCTTACCAGGCAATTATCAGATCAGCCTAAATCCCTTAAACATTCTTTAGCAATGTGGTGCCATTGTCTAGCGTTTAGGCTTTTTGGAAACATTCACAACTTGATTAACATCAAGACCGCAAGTTCTTCAAACAATCTTCATAGTGCGTGCCTGGCTTTGTGTGTGTATATACCAACAACATTAGACTTTTTCCTATTCTATCTCTGCTGTAGTAAGTTCTTTTTGCCAATGTTAGCCACAGGACATGTTGGTGGCATTATTAGCCTTTTTTCCTCTGTGTGCCTGTTTCTCCCTGCCCAGGAGATCTTGCTGGTAACAAATGAGTGGGGACACTTGTATGCTACAGCAGCACAGGTATGTCCAAGAGAGTTTCTGTACCTTCAATGCAGCTATGTCCCTCTGTCCCTCCTGCCATCTAAACCAGGGAACTAGTCAGAGGTATAGAACTTTTAGAGGTGTGGCACAAAACCTATGTGCAGCCTTGGGAGTTGAGTGCCTGCTTTGGAGGACAAGTGAGACCCCTCTCTGAAACACTAGTGTAGAGAGAATGAAAATTAAAAGGTATGTTTCCTTGGCAGAAGGAAACGTGACAAGGCACTGCAGGTCTTGGTCCTTCTGTTGCATGATGTGTTGTCTGCCAGCACTGGAAAAAGAAGGGAGTGAGGGTGGAGAGGATGGCGATAAATGACATACATACCATGATTGAAACTATGGAGGCACTTAACCCATTGCTTATAGTATGAGAACTGTCTGCTCCATTTCATGCCTTCTGTGTGTGAAACTAGTATCTGTACAGTGCTTCCAGAGCTCTCAGAAGTCTCTGATTTGTAACTTTGTCAGTCTCCTTTACAACTACTTCTGATTTTTTGCATGTGGAGTGTGAAACGGGAATAGGAGAGCCAAAATAACTCCATTCATGGTGAGCCCTGACCTGTGAAGTATGATTTACACTTCTGAGATGCCTGGACTACTCCAGACTAAGCACTGGAGAAGAAAGGGGAATGAGGGCAGTACAAAGCACCATGAAGAGGACCTAGCCCAGGCAATGGCTGTGATGCTGTGGGAAATGGAGCTAGACAGGGTGTGTCAGCAAGACTCAGTTCTACATGCTAATAAATGCCTTGAATTTTAAAACTTTTAATGTCACAAGAAGAGAGGGATTCATTCATCTTTGTCTTGTATTTTTCTTTTTCTCGCTCTGCTTGCTGGTGTTCTGAATTAATAACGCTCATCTGGTGATCTTACTAAGAAGCTTCTTGTTCCTTCATTCCTGCTAGTAACAAACATGCTAAAACCAATTAGATCATGTATCCTGCTTTAGTTCCTGTACATCTTGGTATTTATTGTGGCCCTCTGTAATGTGTTGCAGCTGATGTGTGGGGGTTGTTTTTGAGGAGGTGTCCACTTTGAATTTAGTTTCAGCATTTTGAGATACTCTGTGAAAGGCTCCACTGAAATGCAAGCATGTTGCAGTTTTCACTTAGCTTTTGTGAATTAATGCTGCAGTTTTCTCAAACTGGCCTTCAAGAAGGTCTACTTCTGATTAAACCCCTGCTGAGAAATATTAGGTTCTTCTCTAGTTTTATATGTATACCCATGTGTGCACATGCATTTCAATGTATTAGTTTGTCTTTCTGTGAGTGCCAGAAGTAAGAGAAATGAGCAGAATCAGCTGCAATGGTGGTGTTTTGTACTACCCTCATAGTAGTGTAAATTTGGAGTAGTTTGATGTGGTTGTGTAAGTTCTGGTGTTTGATGGTATGTGAGTTATATCTAGAACTGAATCTTACGTTGTGGGTCCATTTTGATTACTTACAGCTCTGATCTCTCAAATGAAGCTTTCTGCTTCCATGGGGAGCCTACAATACATGTTGTATGTGACCGAGTTTTCCTCAAGCCTGCAGGCAGTTGTAGATACTGAGCATTATTTTGCTGTAGTTATTCATGCATGGAAAACTTCATGGCAGTGAGTTCTGTTGCATTCCAGAAAAATGAAGTATGCCCGAATTAAAGCAATCCTGACTATCGATGTCCCTACCTTCTTTTCTCTAGTTAGCATGTCAGATGTTGCTTGTTGCTTCATCTGTGGGATACTTGTAGGCGTAGACAGACAGCCTGAATTCTAGAAAGAAAATATTTTTCTCATCAGAGGAACATCTAAAATGACTTTATGAAATTGTTCAAGTATCCTCTGGCCTAGATTCAGAGAAGCACGCTAGTCTACACTGAAGTCTTCCATCAGTCAAGTGTACGAGTGCAGTGGGACTTGGAAAGCACATGCTTAAAATTAAACACATGCTGCCATGTTTTCTTGAGCAGGCCTGCTTCCCTAGTTTGGAACCTCATTAAGAGCAGCAATATGTAGGACAAACTTAAGCCTCTGAAATAGGCTTTTCTTTTTTTTTTTTTTTTTTTTTTGGTGTGTGGGATGTGTAATGTAAGTAAGCTTATTGAATTAACGGAGCTCATGGTACTGGCTGTAAGTGAATTCTGGGGGCTTGTTTTGAATCAAATGAATGTGAATCCTCCAAAGACTTTTTTCCTCCATAACAGAATGACACACTTGGAGGCCTTCCAACTTTTTTGGCTGTTCTGAAAAAAATTAGAAGGCCTGATTGACAACTTCTTGCAGTATGACTGCACGCTACCTTCAACTTGTTTTTTAAATTCCCAGCAACAGAGCCTTCTTTTCAGCCTGGGAATGCTATGTGACCCAGCACATGAAGCTGCATTAAATATAGATGACCTTTGGCAGTGACCCTCCCCTGCCATATATTTGCTTTCATCCCTCAAGAAGAAGGACAACTGAAGGGGTCATAAAATTAACACAAGGATAAAAGACTCTGACAATTGAGGTTACACAGCTAGGTATCCTTGTGTGTATAAGATGGTACTCATGTACATTCAGTAAGCCAAAAGAAAATTGTACTTTTTTTCTAGCTCATTTGGGAGACTGGTATGTTTGTTGGAGTTGCTATCCTTGCTTTCTGCCCTAGCAAAGCACTCCTTGCCTCATAGTAACAGTTGTATACTGATTGACACAATTCCTACCTCCTGCATCTGAAGAGGACTAAAGTTGGATGCAGTTTTGTTGGCACAAGTGTCAAAAGCTTATAGGGATCACCTTGTCCCTTGCCTTGAGTCACTGAGTTATCTCGATGTGGCAACAGATTCAAATCTGTGTGTAATACATGTTGTGATTACCTGGGGCCTTTATGAGGAGAATGGGTACAGAGGGTTCCAAAGAGAGATACATGTGTGATTTGGAAAGGGCATGATGATAGGGGTAATGTGCTACTGAAACAGAACCTGGTCTCCTAACCTGCTGAGCATGGTCCCTGTTCCAGCAAAAACTCAAGCGTTGTGGTTCACAGCAACCTTGATGAAAAAATGAGTTCCACACTGTCATTTTTTTAGGGGAAGGGGAAAAAATAAATCCATTTGACATAATGTTAAGACCCTAAGGTTTTTTTCCTCTTTAAATAAAATATCTTTAAGTAAACATGTATTAATTTTATTTCCAGCAGAGCATTTTTATTGCAGAAACCTATGAAACTTTTTGATGCACATTAGAATTATTAGATAAACAAACACATGACTTGTTCATGCAGTATCATGTGGTTTCACTTATGTAGTCAGAAGTTTTGGCAAAGCATTTTCTGTCTCTTCTTTTCCTCTGTCTCCTGGTATTTGCTGATTCATCTAAACTGATGTGTATTGAGGGAATGAGTTAATTGCAGTGGAGTGGTACTGTCAGAGCCTCACATGGGTTCTCTCATGTTTATTTATCAGTGCTGAACCTGATGGGCTGGAGGAGAGGAAGGGTAATCTGTCCTCAGCAGTGAGTGCTGTTAGCCTGGCAGGGTTCCTGGCTTTCACAGGAGCTCTCTAGAAAATGACAATTCGCATTTTGTGGTCATTTGAAGGAAACTCCCCTGCTGAATTGTGATGTTTGGTTCCGGTCTTGGAATTGTGAGCAAAATGGAATCTGTTTTGCCCCTAATTGCCCTCTCAACTCACTTCAGTATGGTTTTTGTTTTGTTTGTTTTCTTTTTTTAAGAAAGGAGGGGGGAAAAAAGAGTGTTTTTCTAACTTTCATCTGTATGCTTTGATCCTGCATCCTTCTGTGTGTGCAGAGCTTTGGTTTTGTTGCTACAAAATCAGGATGTGGAGGATATAAGCCAACTTTTTTTCTATAGCTTTATGTTGGTGTCAGCTTGGATGCACAGCTCTGAGGAGGCTGCAAATCATTTAAATTTGGCACACGTTATTCGTAGCAACCAGCTTTAGGCACTGAGCTGAGTGGGCTGGTGAGGGGCAAAGCTTTCTGGAGGCTTGGGCAGGCTGCAGCTCCCACCTGCTGGAGATGACCTTTTTTCCCAGTAGCCCTATAAGATAAGCTCACTAAATGTCCTGGTTTACATCTCTAGGTGGGGCCTAAACTTAAATATATCCCCTTTGGTATACAGGTAAAGCTTTTTCCATAAACCTTTGTATCAACATTGTGATTATTTTCATGATTTGCATTTAAAATGATGCTTTAAATATTATCCATATCCTGCATCACGTGATATGCTTTGTTATACACAGGTATTCTATATCTATACAGAGAGATGTAAATCAATGACTGTAATAGAAAAAGCAAACAAACAACTCTATCAAAAGAACCTCAGGGAATATAAGTTGTCCAGCTGCTCATTCTTGAAACTGACTGCAGTCAACTGCACAAAATGAAATGGTCTTTGTTTTACAAGAACATACTGATTGAAGGGCTGATGTATTATTTGGAGTGTGTTTGGTGTTTTAAGCTTACGAGCAAAAATTATAGTCAGAATGTTGTGCCAGCTCTGAATTACATTATTGTGCCATGCAGGAAACAAATTTCCTTTTGCTGAAGATAATTAGCTGGAGAGAGTGAATGGGAGGCATCACCCAGGTACTACCCTTGATTTGTGTCTGATGTCACAATTGTGTTGGAAGAAAGCATAAACATCCCAACACTTCTAATCATATTCTCAGCCACTTTCAAGAGCTATTTGAAAAACCAGATTTCTCTTTCACTTCTGTGTTTATGTCCTGGCATGACTCATGATTGAAATCGTGTAAGTATACACATGATATGACCGGATGGACCTTTGCCCCTTGGTGTATGACTACTGGATTTCACAGTTCTGTGCTTCTGCTGGTTAGTTCCCTTTCCTCAGATTTGACTTGCTTTAGGTCCTCTCCTGTGTTTGGAATAGAGAGATCTTGGATAACATCGGTTATTTGTGTCAGAGCTGATTGTGTTGCTGTTAGGGCTTCCTTGTGCATGTCTCAGGATTCTTTGGGAGGCCACAGCTCTGTCTGATGGGCCTTTCCTACCTCCTTCTCTCTCCATCGGTAGTGTGCAAGCTGGAATGAAAACTTTACCAATTGTGCCCGCTCTCTCCAGACTCACATTTTACAGGTTGTAAGGGTTTTTCCATATTTTTTCCACCTTTATCCACTGTAACAGAGCTGGTGGTGGCACATCTTGGGAGGTGAAGCTCCTGAGACTGCTCTTGCTGTGTGACTTGCTTGGGAACCTTGTGCTTTGTGGATATTTTGTTGGCATAAATATGCATGTCCTCTGCATGCCGTGACAGTATCTATTTAAGTTATACAGCATATAGTAACCGTGAACACCATGTATGTGTTTAAACCCCTGTCCTACATATTCCTTGTGCATTGAGCAGCTCAGAGGCAGGACAGCACCACTGGAGCTGTCCTGTGCTCTCATTGCTATCTCTTCACCTGTCCAAGTTCGATGGTCATCCTGATTAATCTGTTCATCACTGGGACTTGGTCATCCTGATTTTCTTTTTCTTTTACTGTCACCTGATTACTTGCCAGACTTTACCTCAATCACTGTGTGAAAATCAAAAGGCAACAGTGCCTATTTCATTTGCCTGTGGGGTTTTTTTGTGCTGGATATTTTGGGGGTTTTTTTGGTTGTTTTATTTTGTATTTTTTTCTGAAATACTTGGTACTCTTCAAAGGCGCAAGAATTAGGATTATATATGCCAAACAGCATGGGGTTTTACAATCCAGGGCATTTGTCATTTCAGCTAATGGAATGTGACTCAGGGAGGAATTTGATCTGCGAGTTTGTTTTGTGCCTACCAGTTCTGTTGCTGACCATTAGTTTTGCATCAGCACAGACCAAAACTGCCATCCTTTATAAATACTAGAGTAATTAGTGAAAACTAACTTTTTTAGAGGTATATGTCCATTATTATTTTAGTTGGGATCTCTCTCTTGCACAGACCAACGTCTATTGCAAATTGGTCTCCTTCTCCTGAAGCCAACATTGCATCATCAATTTACACTAGCTAAGGATTTCTCCAGTGATCCTTATATGCACTTGCAAGACATTTCCTTCACTTCCATGAAATTTGATTATTTTGTATATGGTTGAGTACCCTCAACTGTATGTGGCTTTTATTGGAATAAAAAGGAAAATATATTGTTTTTGTGATTTATTTTTCCATAAATTTCTGCAAAAGCAAATAAGGTATTTTATTTTCAATTTGTTGCTCCTTCCCTCAGAAGACAGGACATCTGTCAACAAACTGCAAGCAGAATTTCTATAATTTACAGAAAGATGGATCATAAAGTGCTTAAAGCTTGTGGGACTTGGGTACCACCCAGTGCAGAACAGATTAATTTCACGGTCTTTTCCTGCATTTGCACAAATTGAAAATATGGGGATCTGTACTTTGATTGAACTTCTTGAGTTAAGTTTCTTCAATTAGTTTGGACACTCAGCATTTTCCAAAAGTCTCCAAATTCCTCCAAGTTCAATGCCAGTTGGATGCACAAGCCTCTTTCACTACCTCTATCCCATTTCTGATACAAAAGGATTTGTTTCTGTAACAGTACATTGCCAGTTCTCTCCACTTGGACATTATCCTTTCTCTTGGCACATTTCAGACCTCATGTTCCTACATTACATGTTATTACTGGATGAATTGTTAATCCCAGGGATTTTAAATTTGTGTTCACTCCTACCTCAAATAGTTTTAGTGATTCATGTTGGAATTGGCATTTAAAGAGACAAGCTGTGGCTTCAGGAGTCTCTCATGGTTTTTTTGGGGAAAATATGGTTTATTTAACAAATCTCAGTGATTCAGTGATGTAACAGAATTCAAACATTTAAATTTAGCCAAACCTGGCCAGATCTTTTGGGACTTTTTCTTTCCTTCCTTCTAGTGAGAGCTGATGAGTGTTTTCCCCCTCTACCCTTGTAGGAATCTGGCTTGAAAGCAATACCTTTCAAGCCTGTTGAAAAATGGAAAAACCCCAAACAGAAAACTTTGGTCTGGAAAGAATGACTATAACAATAATCTAGTGACTCAGACCTTCTTGAGTCACATCTCCCTCTAGGATTTAGCTGTCCCTGGATGGGGTTGGGCTGCAAATTGATGATTTTCCTGTATCAAGTTTTGCAATTTATAAAGTGTCTCCTTGCATTTTTTTTTACATGCAAGAAACTGTTCTGAGTTAAAGCATCTCTGCATTGCTGGGACTACACAGGAATTAAGCTGGTTGTCATCTTGATGACTGAACTACAGCTTTGGGGCTTTCCAAGGACTTTTGCCACTAAGTCAGTGTGGTTTTGTTGTTGTTCTGGGTTGGTATTTTTGTTGTTGTATTTTATTTTTTTTAAATTATTTTTTTCACTTCAGTCATTTAAGACAGGACTTCATCTACTCTGCATTTAGCAGTCCAGTTAAAACTATTCAGGTTAGGCACACTCTGTGTTTAATGAAATGAAATGGAAGGCTTCCTGAGAGCATTTACACTCACTTGTTTAAATACTTATTTTAAGTTTGGTGTCTCTGTCCTCTAATCAAGTAGGCTGACATCTATTTACTTTTTATCAACATGGTAAAAGTGAATTCCCCATATGAAAAAGTAAGCAATAGTATGTAATACTTAGAACAGGTTATTTTTGTCCAAGATTGCTTCATAGTCATAGCTTCTTCATATACTAAACTGAATAGATGTAACAATTACTTGGGGGATTAGTCAGTTTTTCTTTACTGAGATGTGGAACACTGGTTTGCAGGTACTTATTTCCTCAGGGCTGACAATGCATCTTTAATACGGGAGAATAGTTTGCTAAATATCTAGTTGCCTAGTTTCATGCCTCTTGTTCTTGTTGCCTGCCAATTTAAAATAATTACAATTACACTGCTTTCCTTGCACTAATAGAGAGTGCAAAGACAAAGGCACACTAGCACCTGGTTGGATTTTTGTAGACTCCAGAAGCAGACTTACCTGCCTTTTCTACATTTATTCCATAAAGGAGGGCTGATCCACAGCAGTAGAACAGCTTTTTCCAGACACCGTGCCTAACTCACATATGCAACTTTTCCATTCTAGAACTAATTAGTTTTGGTTGAGTAACTCATCAACATTAAGTAACAATAAGAATCATGTTTCCAGGAACACTTTCCTTGTTACGGAAAATTGGAATCAACTGTAGAAGTGTGGTTACTGAATCTAGCTACTTTTTATGGAGGGTTTTTTTTTAAAGACTAAAGAAAGAGCATCCTGTCACAATGCAAAGTGTTTTAAGTACAGCTGGTTAGGTGATGATTATAGCTGTAAAATTTTAGGCTTCTTTGAATGTAGAGTTTCATTGCACTCTGATTTTAATAAAAAATTTGCATATTCTGAAAACCTTCTCAATATGAGGGATAGTTCAGCTAATAGAGGAAGATTTAAGAAAGCTCTTCTCCAGATTCTTTTAAGAACAGGTTAGATAAGTGTTGGCTCTAGGAGGACCTCTGAAAATCCTCCCAGTTTCACACTTGCTGTGAGCCATGTAATCTGTTCAGTCCATTTGTGTTACACAGCCCTGCAGCCGGTTCCATTTACAAGTTTTGTTTACACTGACTGGGTTTCAACCTTCAATTTAGGGGTAGATTCTGTCACGGAAGAGCCATATACAGTGCCCCTCTCTCTGAAAACCAGCCCAGACCTAGTTTTTCATCATTTGAGCATCTGTCTAGTTTCTACCACCTGCTGTTCCCTCTGTACCATTGAGAAATTTCAGCCCTTCTCCTTTCTTACCTGTTTTCTTTGCACTTTCAGTGCCTGAGCATGCACACTTTCTGCTGGTTTTCACCTCCCTGACAGCTGCTTGCCCTTGTCTCCTTTTCTTAGTTACTACTGACCTGCTTCCCAGGGGAATGCAAAATCTACGTCTTAAGGTCTGGGTTTTAAGGTGTTTGATCCTTCTTGGGCAAGTGATTCCTGCATATTCTGCCTTTTTGGTTTCACTTGGGAATCTTCTGCTGCATTTCTGCTTTGATTTCACACTCTGTCCATTTACAGTCAGGCAAGACTCCAGTAAAATAAATTGATTCCCCTGACACACTGTGGGACATGTTTCTTTTGAATGGTGTCATGTTCTTTGTGACTCGTTTTTTCATTACTCAGAAAAGAAGGGAGAAAGGTGAAGACCTTGGGCTTTTATTTTTCTCAGTTGTCTCCTTACTTTTCATTTTAACTTTTGCTCCTTGTCTTTCATCATTATACCACCCAAATGTGCTTAGGTCAAAACTAAATGCTTTGCCCCTTTAGCGTTTTATGTTAAGGTTTTGCTGTGGAATCCACAGCTCATCACATTGTCCTCATGACAAGGGAAAGCAGATATTGAGGAAGAAAAGAGCCTAATCACTTTTTTTTCCTTCTTACTTTGACTGTCTAATGTTGTTAGTTTACTTACCAGTAGAATGTATACAAGATGAGAAGCTTATTGACCCATTGAGGCCTGCCCTTATTAACCCGGAAAAAATCTAATCAACCAATCCATCACCACTGTGAACTAACAAGTTCAATCGGTGGCTGCGGCTTCTGGTTTCTTCCACAAACACGGATCCAAGTCTCCTTTGAACTGACCATCATTATTTGCTTTTGTTGCTCAGCATGTTCATTGGTTGCTCATCTCAGCTGTGTGATGGGTGGATAAATTTTGTCTGATCTGTGTGCTGCAGCCTCTTGTTTAGATTTTCTTTGTGCCTTCTCCTTTATAGCACCCCCTTAACTAAAAAACTTGGTGACATAAACTTCCCAACTTCCTTTAGTGTATGTGCACCAAAGTGTTCAGTGTCAGAGAAAGGGTGTTCATTTCTTGAGATGATTTTGGTATATGCAGATATAAAACTTCACCACAGAGTTGACCTGAGTTGACCACACTTGCTAATCCACTTTCAGCCTGGCAAGTGAGAGCAGCTACAGCATTAGGCAGCACACAACACGAGTACAATGACTTTATAGCAGCTATAAGTATTGTTTCAGGCTATCAGTGGTAATACAGTCAAATCAGGCTTTAACATTCATGTTTGTGTTTTAGACAGTTACCCGTGTTGTGCTCAGCCCATCAGTCAGAGTTCCAGGGAAGCTACAGCTGAAAAAATCTCACTAATTTTTTCTGAATTCCTCTTTATTCCACAGTGCCTGACACCTTCCTTAATTTACAGAGCCTAAAGGAACTGTGTTTACTGGGGGAGTTTTTCACTGACACAATAAACTAGAGAGCATCAGATCCCAAGGAATGGTAGACAGTAGACAGAAGAGTTGTGTAGCTTTAACTTTCTTACAGATCTGCAAAACTTTCACGTGACAGTTGTTTCAGGAGAACAGTAATGTCATTTGCCTTAGGCTGAGGATCGGTAAGTCCTGTTCTTCTGACTGGCTGTACAGATGCACTGTGAATTACAGTCTGTGTTTCAGTTGGAGTTGAGTGAATTTTATTTGGAACAGAGAAAAAACCCCACATAAATAAAGAATAAAAGAAACAAGGCAAGAAAGAAACTCTGAATGTAGACCAGCATTTTTACTGGGCATCATAGGCTTCCAGTATTGCCTAAGAACAGTCACATCTTATCTGTTCTCACATCTGGGCCAAACCTTTAGTTCATGTGGAAAGGGCATGGCTGCATGGTGCCAAAGCAGCTGGGCTAAGAGGATCCAAGTAAGGATCCAACTACCCAATTTTACTTTTGCTGGTTACTGTGCATTGCATTTCATGTATTCCAAGCAATATGTTTCCTATTTGCATAACTGTTTATGTTTTAAACAATCCTATCTCAGAGCAACAATGCATACTTGCTTTTTAAATATTTGTTTTGATATGTTTCCCAATTCTGGTCCTGGCACATCAAACTCAATAGAATACACTCTGGTCTTTGGAAGATGAAATCAGCCAGTGATGTAATCTTTGTAACTGATGTCTCTCTCTGCTTCATGGCTTGACTGAGTTTGCTGCTTTTATTTTATCTCTCACAAATTCAACAACAAGGGATAGACAGTAAAAATTTGGGATTTTAGGCCCTCCCTGTCCTTTACATTTGTAAGAAAATCATGTAACTGACTTAGCTAGGACAAGAGTCAGTAAGAAACAGAGAAAAGAGGAAAAAACACTGAACTGAGTGTCAGTCAGCAGAGATCTATGTATCCTTAATGTGGAAAGGAATCCTTACTTTAAAGAGCTGTTTTGAGAACATTCTATTTTAATTTCATAGCAAATATTAGCCATGCACTGTTAGCAGGAATACCATTTATCCTGGCATAAGGGTGCTCCAGGTGCTGAAAACATTGGCTTGTATCCAGGAGATAGTAAGATGAGCAAGCTGTTCTCACTGTTGAATGACTGTTTTGAATTTGGTGTGTCACACACACCCCTTACCATATGGTGGCATTCAAGTTTTGGTGCTGGCTGGTCAGGCCCTGTGGGTGGTTATGCTGTATTGTTGCTGTTGACTTTACAGCTGATACTTGTGAACTTTTTGGTGAGCAATGGCAGAAAAGCTGAGGGAGTATAGGAAGTCCTGTCCAAAGCAAAACCTTGAAGAAACTCAAAAGATGGACTGTTGTTGATGCTAATTTATACCTATTAAACCAAAGTATATTTGGTCTCCTGAGTTCTGAACCGTTCTCCTTAAGCATCAAAGCCAAATGCTGGCAAACTTGGAATGACCAACCCTCTTTGTGGTAAACAAAAGATACAGGAAATTGCAGATTGACAATGATGAAAAAATGTGCCAATGCATCCATAAAATGAAATATTTCTCTTCTGAAGGAGCAAAAGGAGAACTCACGATTATTTTTCTAATTAAAACTTTTAAACTGCTTATTTTAGATAAATTCATTAAGGAAGCTTTCACTTATTTTCAGTTCCCTCCCACTGCTGACATGCTGCAACATAGTGCTCTCAATATCAGTAAGGGACCATTCCAAGACCGTAAGATCTTGCTGGCTATTGAACCATTTATTTATGTAAGATTAGCTCTGCCATTGGAAACATGGACTTGCTTTTTTGCTGGTTTCAGAAAACAGGCCCAGATCAGGAGAGTGAAGGCAATAAAACATTTTTATAATATAAATACATTATTCCCTTTGAAATATCACCTCATTCAATTTTGTCATTTGATATTTTTATGCCTATACACACATATGAAAAGCAGAACAATCTTTTTTTTTTTTCCTGCAAAGAGCAAATATCATCTTCTTAGCAACACGAAAATTCTGTGATGTTTTAAGTGATGTTTTGGCCTAGGATTTTATGGGAAATGATGGAAAATAGCTAAAAATATTTAAGAAAAACAGCAAACAAATAACACTCAGCAATACAGCTCTTCTAATTAGCTGGAAGCCAAAAGAGCAGATGTTAAAAAGAATTATTTTCTTTTTCTTTGTTGTTTTCCATAAAAACCCCCCAGCTTCTAATGTATTCTCTTCAAAATCTTAAACAAAAGTAATATTGAGGCCAAAAGTCAAACAAACCTCTTTGTTTAAATGTCCTAAGTTAGTGGAAAATGTGAGACACTGCAAAGGGAAACCTGAATTGTAATAGACTTTATTAAGAATGGAAGAGCAGCAATTGAGTGCAATAAGAGTGGAGGGACTGTATAGTAGTGCTTGAACAGGCACTATTTGAGTAGATGTTGTCACATGCTTGCATTATGGGGGTTTTTTGCTAGAAGCTCATCTATGAAAAATGCAAGCCAGTTTTGTTGCTCTGACCCCAGTAATGGTTAAGGTAAACACTTTCAAAGTCATAGGTGAATGGCCACATGTGGCTTCTGTTGACTTAAGTGGAACCTCTGCATGAGCTTCTGTGTTTAGTATTTGATTTGTCTTGTTTGTGGGAATGTGGAATCTTGCCTGTCCTGCCTCATCTTGGTCTGGAGACCACAAAAAATTTACATTTTTTTTAAGAAGTGGCCTGAGAAAAAGCCACAGGAACGTTGTATTCTGAAGTTACAACAATACTCAAAGACAAGTACAGAGATGATATGACAGCTGGAAATGAAAGCAGGAAAAGGAATGTGGTCTGGAGACCAAATATGTTGTATAAATTTAGCCCACAATGGAAAATTTAAGTTCAAGCAATCACACCAATCTCATCATCCGTAAAGCTTGGTTAAAACTTTTGTTACAATTCCAATGGAGTTTGTATCAAAAGGTTGAATTTAGTCCTGGTAGTGTTTTTTTTCATAATGAAACAGGAAAAGTATCTAGAAAATAAAATTCAAATTTATAGTTATATTTGACATTGACAAAAACACCCACTGTGGCTTCACTGATCCTTGTGGAAGTCTGTGGATTCTGAGTTCTCATTAAATGGGACCCACAACAGCCCACATTCTTTCCCCTGCTACTCCCCTTTTGTTGTTGCCGGCTTTGAAAACAAATGCCTGTGCTGCTATGGGGTCAAAAATCTTTTGAGTAGACCATATACCACAGGTGTAACTCAAGAGTGACTTTAGTATGCTTCCCAAACCTTCTCCATCTGCTCCTGGCACCTGATTTATTACAGCACACAGGTCAAACTTTGCTCTGGTGCCTGACTGGTCATAAACTCCTTTTTGTACAAGGAAGAGAGGAAAGTATTAACACTCTATAAATCATAAAATGAAAGAAGACTATGAGTAACAATATCACAGATTTTAGTCTGGCTTTGAAAAATCCATGTTGGGCAGTAGAATTTACAAGCATTTTGGCTTGAGAAATTTGAGGCCACCTTGGATCCTGAGGTTAACTTCATTTGAATGTGGGATGCACACTCACTCCCCTGGCTGTTTTCAGAAAGGAACAGAGGAAAGAGTGGAGTAATTGGAAATCACATTTCCTCTTCTGCAGAGACCAACTGCTGTTGCAGAGTGTTTAGATAACAGGGCTGCCTTTTCCACAAATGGCTTTCAAGCTTCTAGTGACCCAAGCTGTCAACACTTCTCTGGGAGTTTAGGATGGAATTTTCTCAAGAACCCTGTATAGGCCCAGCTCTGTTCCCCTGAAGACTGGTGGTGATAATTCTAGTGATTTTTATTGGAAGTGCTTCTTCTGAGTTAGAAAATCTTAGTGGCTTTGTCCTTTAGTGGGCAAAATAGAGGTGTAAAATGCTGGCATTTAAACTCATGTTTCCTTTTGCTTTGGTGCTCTGGAGAACTGTTTATTTTCAACCTTTTTTCCTCACTGGAAGAGTAACTGGGACTTTTTTTCTCAAGCTGTCATGACACAAGCTGAATAAATAGAGCTGCAGAGAGCTTCATCTTGAGCCTGTATTTTCACAGTGCAGAAGAAAACTGCAGACTTAAGACCAGACCAAAGTGGAGGGAAGTCAATGAGAGCATTTTTGTTGTTTTCGCTTAAATTTGGCTTGGGATGGTTCTTGTAAATAGTGAAAAGCTTCTTGTACAAAAATTCCATCAAAACAAGGTTTAGCTTTTCTTAGTATCAAACTTGCCTTTAGTGTAGTAAAATCAGAAAGTTATAGGGATTTTGAATCATGGAAAGGGGTCAAATGCAGCAGTTAATTAATTTTTCACTGCATCCTCATTCCTACTAAAGCCTGGAAGAGCTGTACTACTGTTTAAAGTGAAATTTGGAGACCTACAAGTAGATAACTGAATCAAGATGATGATATTTACCAATACTGTGAGATATGAGTGGATGCTATTAATTTTCTTGTTGGGCTCGATGGTTACATTGTGCTCAAATAGCTGAACTGACTGGCTGTACTCTTTTAAAAACAAAAAAACAGCCTAAACACAAGTTCTGGTATGTGGCTGAAAAAGTATTTCAAACTGTTTTATACTTTTCTCTCTGAAGGCATTCAGTAGGACTTTCAGAACTGATTCTTTGTATGATGACAAATTATAGAGATGGGAAGTATTGCTCTTCAAGGCTGAAAAATGAGCTTGCAAATATCATACTGTGGTTCTGTGTGCACTGTGGCTCTGGTCTGGGAGAGAGAAGAGCAACTGCTCTTTCTGGCATCCTGTTAGCCTTACCACAGCTTAGAAGAGTGTGTGCCAAACCCTGGCTATACTTGTGCGGCTCCATTGAGAATTTTTCTTGTGTCAATTTTGATGACAAACCAGGAAACAGTGAATTTTTTCTCAGTGGCTTGTAGAAGTGTTGGGTCTGCAGTATTAACAGAAAAGGGGAAAAAGAATTCATATACTCCTGTATTTGTAACAAGCAATTCAGAGCCTTCCTGCTTTTACAGACCAAATCCTTTTCCAAACCAGCAGTAGGATTTCTAAGTACTTCATTTGTCTGTAAAGGTCTGTCAGTAGAGAATTTTTTTCTTTAAAGGAACTGTTTGTACAGAATGGTACAACTGTGTCTTCAGAAGAGAAGATTTGAAAGTCAGGGGTTCACCTCCATCAGCGAGTTGCAGTGGTATGACATGGTGTGATAAAACACATGGTTTTAACTGTTGCAATGAAGCTGCAAAGGCTGTTCACTTCTAAACCTTGGTGTCTTTTGGATTTACTTTGTGTCTTAGACATGGAAGCAAACTTGATGTAGTTATAGTCACTAAGCAAAATACCACAGCCACTAAACCCCACTCTTGTAACTCTCCATTATGTTCTTTTTCTTAGTTATGAGGTGAGGTAGAACAGGTTCATTTTGTTTCATACCTGGAATTTAGGCATTGGGTTCCCTGGCAAGAGACAACTTGTGAAGCCACCAGAATTGGGATAGTTTTAGATTAGGGTGTGTGCTCTCATCTAACAGAATTAAGACCTTTTTAAACTGCTACAGCATAGTTGCAACTGTTTATACAGATTTAAACATAGATTTAATTTCAATCAATGTGCCAGATCCCCCTGGAAAAGTGTTTTGGAAATTCTGTTAAAATTTTCAAAGGAAGTATCCTCATGGTCAATATGCTATTTACTGGAAATTATAAGCAGTTGGACCTCAAAAAAAGTTAGGTGGGTACTGCAGGATCATGTGGAAGGACAGGTGAAATACATGAACTAATCAGGTCTTTCAATTCAGACAATGGTAAAATCTGTTTCACAGAAAATACCCATTTGAACAATGTGGTTTATTTTTTGCCAAACTTAGGTGTTTGGTAGATTTTTTGAGTGTTTAGGAATATGTATCATTAAAAAAAAAAAAACACACACAGAATATTTTGATTAATTTACTCTCCAGTCTCTTTTGTTATACCTAAAATTTTTATGCCCATGGGGAGTTAGCTAATCTGAGGATGGAATAAGAAACTTCCAGAGGCATGGAGATGCTGCATATTTTATATTTGATTAGTTCTGTAAAAGGTATGCTAAGGCATCTTTATAGACCATGCATTGGATGAGATTGTGATGTATGATCAGGAGTTTAGATAAACTAGTGTGGACTTAACAGTGTTAAGAGTGTGAAAAGTGGAAAAAAGACTGCAGGGGAAAAGAGAAAGCTGTGTCCTGACTAATCAGTTCATCAGCTGCTGCACTTTTGTGGTGTGCCATACAACAACACTTTTCCCAGGCATAGAGATTCTCACATGACATGAGATATGCCCAGGGTAATAAATCCTAGCAGTCACATTATACCACAACAGGAGATAAATGTAGGTTTTATTCATCTTGCTGTAGTCTGCAATTTACAGTTGTTCTGTGTCTTTTACTGCACAGCTTCACACTTCAGCCTTTCCCAGCTCCATCTCCCAGTTGACTGATTGGTACAGATTTAAAGTAGTAAGGAATACCTCCTTAGCTAAATGGTGATATCTATTCAGGCTGCCAGAGAACTTGCACATGTGCATCCATGGAATAAATGGGCTAGCATATGGATTCCCTTTACTATAAAGAAATATTCAGTATCTCCTTGTCCTATTCCCTCTCATCTCATTTGGGCGCACAAGCTCAGTGATTTTTTGTTTTCCTTGACTCAATGAAAGCGGTTCAGTGGCTGGGTCAGGCCATGAACAGTATCAGTGGAAGCTGTAGCCTTTCACTCATGCCAAGGGGAACTCGAAACAAGTCTACAGATACTGTATAACTGTGTAATCACAGAAGTTTCCCAGAAAAAACTTCTGTGCAGTTTCCCAATAACCCCTGTTGGAGCTGACAAGGACATGAGGTCTCAGTTGTTCTACTTTTTTTTTTTTAGAAGAATTATGGGATACATCGAATCTCAGGTTGAAGTGCAGTAACTCCTCTTTGCTGTGAAGAAGTACCACATGAGGTGCTTTATGGGAGCTGTGAGCAGTCCCATTAGCTTTTCCAATGGCTGTCCTGACTCCTTGTGGCCACTAAAGACACTTGTCTTGTGTAAACTAGTTTTTCAGAGGACAGTGTTTTTTTTCTATTCAGTGGGGTTTTTCTATTCAGCAATGTTGTATGGGTTAGTGTTTGTTTTTAGTTAAAACAGGCCACTGCTTATTTTTCAGTGTTGTAGAAGTCTCCATTTACCTACCTAGAGAGCTCTGTGAGTTAGGAGGTGACTCACAGATCTTTATTTATGCAGAACTTTTGTTTATCATAAAAACATTCAGGGCAAACTAGAAAATGCTGTAAGTGTTCTTTGGTGTTCACATTACGTGTCCTGTACAGACATTACACCTCATGCAGCAGGTACAGCAGAATGAAGATGAAAAGAATCTGAGATATTTTTGTGTGGAAACCTCTGTAATACAAACATATAGTGGAAAACATGCAAGTTTTCCATTCTTGACTCTTCCTTTTGTGTTAGCTTTAATTTGTTGGTTGCTGGATTATTTAGCAGGACTGAAATTTGACAGGAGGGAAATACTCCTTTCTCTATGTAATGCTGATGATTCCTTTTCCTTCCTTTACTGGATTAGTTTGTAGTGGTAGGTGAGTTGTTTGCTTTTCTTTTGGTTTCTTGCCTGTATAAGAATTGACTACAAATATCCTGACAGATACAGTTACCCAAAAGCAGCATGAGCAACAGGCTGAAAATGTTAATGTAGCTACAGAAAGAGGATCTTCAAGTACTTCCAACACCTCAAAGTTGCCTTATACTACTTTGTATGTGCTATAGAGATATTTTGTGAGGAACTGGGAGCAAAAGAAAACAAAGGAGATCTTGGCAGGTCCATTAAATTAAATCTTAGACTTAGCAATGCAGGGAGGTCAGTCCCGTTTTGTTTCTCTTCCCTCCAGCCTGTGTCTCTGGTTGCCATCTTTCCACTCTCCCTCCCCTGGCACAGGCCCTCAGGCACCTGTGTGGTGAGCAAGACTAGGGAAGCAGTCTGGTGAAAAATGTGGCAGAGTTCTGTTTCCAGCTTCCTCAGCTTGTGGGACCCGTGTTTGTGCCTCGTAGTGAGTAGGCAGATAGCGTGACACAGAAATTTTAAGAAATCTGCCTGGCTCATTACAGGGTGTGTGAAGATGGCAAAGAACAAAGGAAATATGTTAAAGCCTGCTCTGAAGAGTGGGAAGCAGAGTTGCAAATGGGATCAGCAATTGGCAGAGGCATCTGAAGGAGGGTTTAAAAAACAAGGAAGTTTGGGAAAGGAAAAAGGAGGGGCACATACTTAGGGAAGAAGAAGGGATTGTTCTTGCTGGAGCAGGCTTTGATGAAAGGAGGGGAGGCTGATCTCCTTGTTGTGGAAGGGGAAGGTGTGTGCCCTAAATGCCTGACAGAAATCCTAGTAAGTTCTTCACAGTGAGATTGTCAATGAAGGCTTGCATAACAGGCTACTCTGCAGGACCTACCAGGGAGGAGCACTACTTGTGTGAACAACTGTGACCATGCTGTGGGTTTAACTTGTGTGTGTGTGCTCAGGGTTTGAAGTCTTGCACAGCAGTGGGTACATGAGGAATTTGCATAGACAAACAATGGAAGTGATTGCAAAACATGAATATGTCCAAGATTGTGATGAAAATGGAACGTGTGAGCTCAAAAAGCAGCCCATGTTTCTTCACTTATCTACAAAGTAGTTACCTGATATTTAGTTGGTTTGCAGTGGTTGTGGCCCAGGTAACTATGGAATAAAAACCACCTTGATTCAAGCTACCTGCAGGGCTAAATGTTTGGGGCTGCCAAAGGGAGACTGGAGTGGTCTCAGACCTTGCTTCCTCATTCAGATCCTTGGCTTTACTTTAAAACTGTTTTCATTGTGTGGAAAGACTTCTTTCTCTACCCTCCTTCACAGCTGCTGCTGTGAGTTGAAATGTGTCCCTGTATCAAAGGATGAATATATCCCCCCCTATAAATTAGACATGAAAAAACTCAAGGGGCAAGACGTTGTTTTAAAAAGACTAGAGCTATTAAATACTTCAGACTACTGTGCAGCCTGTGTGGTTTTGTGGCTGATGGTGCAGGAAGATCAGGATTCACTCTCAGCTGAGGTTCTGAGGAGCTGGCAGGGTTGGGGGTTATGCTGTACCTACATGGCAGCCACCCTAGTTCTTCAGGCAGCAACTGACAAGAACCCCCCTGGCCAGTTTTCTTTTACCACTCCTTTCCTTACACTGCTGCTCCTCCTGCCCTTCTTGCTGTTTCTGTTTATGCAATTAAATCTCTTTTAAGACTGTGCTGTAAGAAAATTTCTTCAAAACCAGGGAAAGTTTGTATCAGATGTTTCATGTGAACGCAGGAATTAACATGCATTGTTTCACATCACAAACTGAGACAAATAAGACAATCCTTGCCCTTTGCTGGCAGGCCACTGTTCCTTCTCCATAGCAGAGCGAGGGATGGAGAAGCTCTCTGACACCATGAGTCTGTGTTTTCTGCATGTCTCTCACTGTGCTGAGGCTGTGCCAGGCCCTTCATGCTACTTGTAGGCTGGGGCTGTGCAGGTTGTGTGGATTCCCTGCAGGGGACCCCCAGCTGCTGGGTACCCAGGTTTGGTACCTCTTTGAGACAGCACTTGAAGCAGAGGGAAGGCTGCTGCCTCCAGCAGCAATGTGGCTTCTGCTTTTCCCAGGCTGGAGGACTTTGCAAAAGCTATTTCCAGGTTTTGAAAATTTGCCAGACTCTAAATGCAGCTAGAAGATTGGGGGAGTGGGGTGGTCTTATTCTGAGTGTCTCCTTTCCCTGCACGAAAGGAAAGAGATGGGGTCATTTCTCTTGGTCTGACACTAAAGCTTCCGAATGCCTTCACTGCTGCCAAGTTCTGAGCAGTGACAGACAGAGGGAAAGACAGTGGTGGGGAGGCTGACAAAGGTCCATTTCTCTTGGATACAAAAGTAAAATATGGAATCTTAGTGGAAAAAAAATACATATTTGGAAAACAAAACCTTGTTCTTTGGAACAAGTTGGGAACAAGTTGCATGCAGGACTTGGTTCCTGTTTACTTGTTGCCTTGTGCGATATTGTAAGAAACTGATTTGTTTATTTGACCATACGAACTTTCTGTTGGGGATTTTTGTCTTCTTTGTTGACACCTAAAGAAGTATTTTATTGTGAAGACTTATCATTCAGGGAGAAACAATTGAAAATGTATAAGAGACTGAATTGGTGTTTTACAGATGTGTCGAATCCTGTAGACAGAGCAGATGAAAGTGCAGAGTAGAGGGGGGCATAAACAGACACATCCATTAAGCCTAACATAAGCAGTGAATCATTAAGGTCATGGAACTAGTTATAAATAGAAGTGGCAGCAGAAAGTTATTTCTGTGAAGGACTTCAAAGTAAAGACAAGAAGCTTGAATGTGATGTTGAGCAAGTCAGTCAAGGAAGAGTGACAGAAATGGAGGATGGTGTCCTGCAGCCAAGAGATTGGAGCTGTATTTTTAACTACAGGAAGAAAAACTGTGATGCTGGACTATAAATTAAGCGTTAACTTTTTGAAACTAGATTATTAAAATCTGCTAAGGTTCTTTTTTCTTGGTTGAACAAGCAATTAAATTAATTTGTCAGGTTTAAATTTATAACTAATTTAACTTTCTCATTTACTTAGAGTTTTGCAAATTGCTGAAAGTTTTAAACATTTTGAAATGCTTGTTAATTATTTTTGCTGGTCTTCTATGACTCCAGCCTCACCCTCCACCCCCAATTAATTAGTTTAGGGAAGATTTCTCTCTCTCATGACAAGTTATGAAAAAAATTGTGTTAATCATAATGAACTTCTATCTGGTAAAATTATCACCCTTGTTTTCTGAGGAGGTAAGCAATTTTAAGAAATATGTCTTGAAATGAAGTCTGGAAAGCAATAAAGAAACATAACTATAGAATAAATGTCATAATTATTAAATGTGGTGATGTAGCACTAAGGTCCCAGTTTAAGTTCCTCTAATACATGTTGTAAAAATGCATTAAGAATAACTTGATAATCTCAGTGATAATAAAATGTGAGAAGACACCATCAAACAGCACCATCTACTGTTCCCACTTGGACTGTAAAGACCATGGTAAGATGGGGATGTTTATTCCAAAAGGGATATTCTCACAAAGTGATTTTCTTATATACTGCTAAAAGTTTATGAAAACTCTCTTAGCCGTCCTACTGACTTGTGTAGAAATGTGGGCATGGTTAAGCTTTTGATTTTTGGTAAAACCCTGCTCCAATAAAGCCTGAAAAGTTTTGATTATACCTGCCTGTATGTAACACTCATAAATTTGGTCATGGGGAAGATCAATCTTTTCATCCAGATAAACACATTTGAGTTAATATAGATTTATTTGCATATTTTTAAAGCCAGTCTAAATTAATGCTTGGCTTAGTGTATAAAGTATTATCACATGCAATAAAAAATATACTTCAATGCACACAATAATTAATATATACAATAAAGCTTGGTTACAGTCATCATGTGGCAGTTTACATAGTACAAAACAAATGGTCTGCACTGATGGTTATTGCTTATAATTTTGATAATATACAGCATCAGTAACTTCTGTAAATGCATTCAAGTAAAGAAGAAATGGTTAATAAGAGGTCAGAGGGAGAACAGACTCCTTCAGTCCCCAGTAATGGCAATTTGTGCATCCCTAGAGGGCGCATAAATAAAAATGGCATATTAAGTACCACATAATAGAAAATTGGCCACAAGAGCAGAGAATTAAAAGAAAATAATTGCATGATCTCCAATGTTACTCATGCTTGCAGTGAGTAGAGGCTAGAGATGTGAAATGAAACAGCAATGTAGAAATAAAGTTCCCAGCACTGTCAACTTAGGGGAAAAAAAAAAATACTCGTGTCCTGACCATGTTTCTTGGCTGAGGGATGACAGCTAACTTCAGTGGGAGCAGCGTGTAGGAGTGAGTGCAGGATTAGGGCCAGTGTATGCCTGTGTGTCCTGCGTGAGTGTTGCACTTGGCTCAGGAATGCGCTGGAGCCGAGAGCCAAGTCTGGATTTGAGATGGGACTTTTTGCAAACACAGGGGTGTTTGGCAGAGGAGTGTTAAGGCAGGTCTGGAGGCAATGTGTAAACAGGCACTTAAGCGGTTCAGCCATGTGTGCACAATTCCTGGATCAGAAGCTGGGCTGCCACGGCTATTACAGCGCTCTCACTGGGGAGATGGGAGCTGCTGAAGGGCAAGGTGTTGCCACTGGCAATGCATCCTGCTTGTGTCAGAAGAATCGTGTGGAAGCTGCTTGCGGCAAAGGCAAAGCTTGTTTGTATCTGTCTGTGAAAGACTATGTACACACACCCCAGTCTGGCTTACTAGAGAGGAAGATACTTGCTGGGAAGTGAAAACTGGGTCAAAACTCTTTCAGATTGCTTAGATGATGGGATCTGATTTTGGTTCAGTTTCTTTTCAAATGTCACATTTATTTCAGATACTTATTTTGTGGATGAGATTATAGATTACTTTGTGTTTGAAGACTGCACAAGTATATTTAATAGCTTTAAGATGTATTTGCCACTACAGTGCCATGAATTTCAGAGCAAACACATAACTTCAGGAAAATCCTACAGTATATAATACTACTTCAATTAAACTAGACTGTCTTTTAATAAGGCCATATGCTATGTTCAAACAGCTCAGTTATCATCCTTATTGCCTTATGATGTTCTGGGCTCTCCTATGGCTGAATGATGGATGTAACATTTTCACAAGCATTGAACTGATAGAGGATGAAGGAAAGTGGTAATTTGTGCCTTTTCCACGTACAGCTTATTGCTGTGGTTATTATCGCAATTTTTTGCTAAATGAACACCTCTGATTAGGGAGATTCATTTATGATGATTACTATTACCTGCTTTCAGTACTGTTACTGTGAAATTCAAAGCAGGGTAGCTTAAGGAAAACCTTGGTGGCTTTATCATAATTGTGATAAAGAACTAATGTATGATAGTAGAAACAAGTAAGAAATTTCTGATTTAGTAGTGAGGAAGTACTTACAAATATATTTGCATATATGGACTAGATTCATGGAAATGTTTTAATTATTTTTTAATCAAATATGTGGGAGAAAATTGAAATGCTTTAAAATTTTAAGCTCCTATTAACCTAGCTGGACAGGATGTGAAGTTTTGATTTTTTTTTTGTCTCAAATGTATTAAGTTGCTTGACCCTAAAAATTATTTTGCTGAGACTGAGGGATCAGAGGGCTTATTTCAGTGTAAAGCTGGAACACAGCAGTGTAGATTATCTTTTATTTTTTTGAAAATTTAGTATTTGCACAGTTCTAATTATGAGCTCTGACACAAGATCAGATTCTATGTTTCTTTTCAAGAGGGATGAGTAGCTTGATTAAGAGGACTTTGTCTCTATGAACAATCTGGCCCTGAAACTTGAGGTTCACACATAATTTCCAGTAATGTGCTGCAAGGATAATTATGGAATCTCTTAAGTGTGTGTGAGGAGGAGGGGGGAGAGCAGTAAACAAGTACTTAGCATGTACTTTTAAGAGCAGGTGGCTTAATCTTCCACTAAATAAGAGCAATAATTTTAGCATATTCTGGTGATTACAGATAATAGTTATTCAGGTAATATTAGCTTTTTCAGGTGTGGCATCTTGTTCTAGGTGTTGTAACCTGTCGTTTACTCCTTCAGTGTGTTCAGGTTTACTTAGTAATTGCTTTGCTGAAAAACAGATTATATATTATTTAGCTGTCAGTTGTGTTGGAGAAGTGCCAAAGAACTCTTAAACAACCAAATGTTACCCAATAAACACCAGTGAGAACAACTCATGTGTGAAGAAAGGACGCAACTTCTTTTCTTGTTAGATGGCTAATATTGGAAGGAAGTTCCAAATTGAGTCTTTCTGCTTTTGCCTCATTGTCCAAGTCATCTGATGGGCTTGAAAAATGTTTCTCTTAAACAGTAGACAGACGTATCTTAGCTGTCTCAAACAGACCCTCAAACTATTTTGACACAAAGAAAAGCTCCAAACAGCCCTCAGTTCAGCAAAGTCTTGCTAGATGAAGAGCTCCTGCAGTAGAATTTCAGCTTAAGTTACATTTTCATTAACTTGGTTGGAAACAACTAATAGTCAATGTTTGAACGAGAGTCAGACAGGAGTCCTTGTTGAAGCTTCCCTTTGAGCAAATCAGAAGAACTGTTTAATCCCATTTTAACAGCTGCATTGCCTTATATTTTGTATTTAAGACAAACTTTACTGGAGTTAATGGCCAAAGCCAAGGCTGCATGTGTGCTCACACCTAAAGGAGAAAGTTCTAAACCCAAGCCTTGGGTTGCATCTATTTATTATAAACTACTGAACTTTAAATTCGGCTTAGCAGAAAAGCTGGCATATTGTTAAGTGTCAACATGCTTCCCTGACTAGCAAATCACACAGGATTTAGAGTGTCTGTCCTGTATATCAACTCTTTGGGGTAGGGAAATTCTATCAATACTGTGATTCATCTGGGCAACAGAGACAAGACTCTTCAAAACCACAGAGGAAGCAAGTGGCAAAGTGTCCAGTCTTAAAGCCTAACACTGAGACTTCTGAAAACATTCAGGGGCTTTGGAGGTCTTGGTTACACACTTACATCCAAGGCTATTATGTCTTTTTTTGTTTGTTTTGTTGTTTTATTTTGGTTTTTTGTTATTTGGTTGGGGGTTTTTTTGAGAAGGATGTGGCTATTTTGGGAGAAGCAACTGAACACCTAAACTGTCAGGCTCTCTCATTTCCTGCTGCCTTGAAGTATTCTTCTCTGGAAACCAGCCTGGCAGCGAGGAAGCTGTGGCAGGATTTCTGCTTGGCCGAGCAGGTCCTTGCAGCCTGTTTGCAGTTCACGTTGCAACAGCTTGAGGTCAGTGAGCTGAAAGCAGGAGTGGAAACTATTTGAAGGGTATGCTTCCCACCCTTCCCTCCTGCTCTGCTCTGCCTGAAGCAAGTTGTTTGATTCGGTATATATTATTTTCCCTGTTGGAAAATGACTGCCACTCAAAACAGGATTAGGGAGCTTGGCAAAGGGAGGGTGAATTTAATTATAGGACAAACCAACATTCCCTCCCCCAGGAGTCTTGGCTTCAGTTGTCACTTCTGAAGCTTACCCTCTATAAATGGTATCTGGTTGGCCTGTGTTCCTTTTCATCAGATAAGGTGACATCTTTTTTACTGCTGTGTTGTTGGCCTGATGTACAGATTTCAGATGTTGATGGATTGACATAGGCTGTTTGCAGAACAGTGACTGGTGCTTTCAACTGTACTGAGATTATGACATTAGGTTGAGATCCCATCTGAGTTTGATCACTATGAGGCACTAAACTATGAGGAAAGCCTCTCCAGGTTTTCTCAGCTAATGGGGCAAGACAAGATCTCCATTCAGGTATAAGGAGGACTGAATGACTTTCTGCACACATGTATTTTTCTTGTCTACTGAAAGGACCTACAGTGACAAAGGTCCTAAAGACTACTGAAATTAATCAGGTTGTTTTGCAAAAAAAAAAAAAGACATTTGGGCCTAGATCCTCTAATAGTTGTTACATGACCTTAGCATTGTGGACAGCAAAGT
The DNA here is from genome assembly GCA_035221455.1 of Xenops minutus. Taxonomy (NCBI): domain Eukaryota; kingdom Metazoa; phylum Chordata; class Aves; order Passeriformes; family Furnariidae; genus Xenops; species Xenops minutus. The sequence goes on from JAWWEE010000010.1 coordinate 17,759,372, forward strand.
AAACAAAGGGTTTGTAATATAATGCATCACTCTGTCATGATTTTGATGATCTTGTATCAAGTTATAAAGGAAAAGGCAACACAGGATATGGGGCACGCTTGTTACTGGTAGATTCTACAGTGGCAGATGCTGCAGCGTTAATGGTGTCTTTATTCCTCTAGCTGATCTTTCCAGCATCGTCACACCAGGTGTGTTCAGAGTTGGCTCTGCCTGGGTGACAGACACTGCTGGCCGACTGAAGCAGCCACAGCACAAATGGTGTGTGAGGTACTCACAATGCCTAATGCCTGTCTTAGCTCACTGTTGCTGGGGATTTGAGGGTCGTTTATCACATAGACCTTAGTGCCCTTTTCCAAAGAACAGGAAGGCTCAGCACAGTATCTTGAGCTCTAGGAAACCTGTGGAAAGTATTTAAGGACTCTCATCAGACTTTGCATTAAGGCTGAAAATTAAAAGGGTTAAAAAACCCCAAAATGCAAGTGCAGTCTTCCTTGCCTTCAGAGATCCTAGGCTGAAAGCTCCACTTTGCCATTTTCTCTTTTTAAATAGGAGGGAGCTGAAGAGTAGTTTTCATGCTGGCTCTGCATAGAAGCTGTTTTCATTAAGCAGAAAGGGTCTTGCTAGACTTCACAGCTAGACAGATCTTATCATTACCACCAACCTTTAGTAAAGCTTTCCTTGATGTGTATCTACTACGGAAAATACTCAAATTTAACAGATGTCTACATGTATTATAAAGTAGTAAACCAAAAACAAATTAGAGAATAGGGAACATGGGCAATGAATGATATAAAGGGGTGGAAAAAGGAAAAGAAAAATTCAGCACAGTAATTTAAATATTGCTTGATGGATCTTGCACGGCATTACAATTCAGTATACTGTCTGTGAAAAATCAGGATCTTATGTGCTGGTGATTATCTGCCCTGTAATATTTTTTATGCAAAACCCACCCATTTAAGAAAGATCAGCCCCTATGGTGACTGTAGAACTGAACTGACAGCAGATCTGGAGAACGTGACCTGCACCTTATAGTACTGGGTAAGAACAGATACTGGAGGGGGGCTTTAGCTCTGGAGAAGAGCTTTCAGACTAAAACACTCATGGCACGGTTCTTCTGTGTTCTTCTGTGCTTCTTTGGCTTGGGCTAGAGATTGTTTGAATTAATGCAAGACTCCTCATGAATCCAACAGAATTTAGCAAAGTTGTTGTTAAAAGCTGGCTAAGAAGTCACATTTCTGTCTAGTGTCTTCATCCTGAATGAAAACAAAGTAAGTTTTTGCCAAAAGAAATGGTCATACATGCTTTGTTTCATCCTTATCAGAATATTTGATAAGGTTGCTATGGTTATTTTCTTATAACATAAATTTTAAAAAGTGACATGGTTCAATCTCATAAGTATAAAAATACATTTCTTGTGGGGTATTTTAACTTAATCAAATCTGCATTTTTCATTGGAGAAACTGTTGTGTATGATCTCTTTTGATCACAGAAGCTGAGACATTTTAAAATGCCATTGTAATTTTAAAAAATGGGACTTGGAATTAGTGATGTTTTGGTTCAGAGTTTCTTTTATGCAGCACCAAATGTGCTGAACAGCAAAAGAAATAAAATGACAAAAGTAACTTTGTGAATGCTTTTGTTTACATTAAAAAACCCAAACCAAACAACTCCATAACACTTTTAAACAAGTAACTATTTTTCTGTTATCTTCATTTGCTACAAGAGGATTTATAGTCCTTATAGAGTAATTTCTTATCAACTTTATTGGTTGCTTTGTTTTACAATTGTGGAATTTAAGTTTTTATTTGAATTTGAAACCTGACTAATCTGAAAGTGTTTAACATCCCTCTTTCAATGAGTGGATACTCAAGACAAAACTTATTTTATTAAACCTAATGTTCTCTTTTTTCTTGTACCCCATTTTTATCTTCTGTTTCCATATTTTAAGCCAAATAGAGACAGTTTTTCATATTTGCACTGTAGTAAATGTTTTCTCACATATACTAATTACTGTAGAACTAAAATTATGCAAATTAGAAGGAAGGAAATGTGTACTGTTTCTTTGTGTGTTGAAACAGTAAAAATGTGGATTAGTTGAGTTTCATAAGTTTTGTTACCAGGAAGATATGGGGAATTCTGAATTAAAAAATGCTGCTCACTGGAACATGCTATGTCTTTTCTTACTTTTAGGTGTTCCAGGCAAGAAAAGTATGAGTGTTAAATATTACCAGTATTACTGGCTCAGTAATATTGAAGGCATCAAAGGTTATGTGAGTAGGGTTATAAGGTGCCTAGAATGTTTTGGTTCTAGTCTTGGCTTCGCATAGGCCTCATCCATCAGTGTTTGTGTTTTCTCTCTTCATTTATGGAACTCCAATACTTCTTTTTCCTCAGATTTTTTTGGCATCTTGCTATATGCTTTGCATAACCCATAACAGGGCTCCCCAATGGCTGGCTGTGGGTAGGAGCCTTGCTGGGGCTGATTCTGGTTCTACCCTTTCCTTCCATCTGATGATGGTCCCCTGCAGTGAGATTGGTTTAGCAGGAATTGTCTTCTAGAGAAAGAAAGGAGCTGGATGACAAAATATAGAGACTAGCTATATTTATTTCCAAAAGACCAACTTCTAAATACATTACTCATTTGAGCTGAGCTGCTGTTGGCAAACAAGGCAATCAGGCACAGACTGTAATGAATTCTGTGCAGTTTATTACATAACTGTACAAACAGGCAAAATTTGGCCTTTCTGTATGACTTAGCTGCTTATGATGCACTGATGTTCATGTGGGTTTTTATGGGTGAATACATGGGTAAAAAGTCTTGCTTCACTAGAGGTGATTATAAGTTAACCTGAAATGCATCAGAGGAAGCTTGTGAGGAAGGTCTAGCCAACAGTTTCCTTCTATCAAACAAACAATTAAGGACTTGTATGTGGGGCCTCCTGAGGCTCCTGTGCTAGGCAACATAGAGGCACTCAGCAAAAATACACTGCCCTGCACTGAACATTTCAGTTCAGGACAAGAGAACAAATAGAAATAATGATGTGATGTGGGGGCAGAGGTCCAAGGACTTACTATTGTTGTCAAACCCCAAAGAGAGTAATAGCCCTTATAAGTCTATATCTGATAACCTCTCTTTGAACTGAAGTAATAGACTATAGTTTTGCTATTGAAAATCTTTGCTTCTGTTTTTGTTGCTGCCTGAATGTAGGTTGATGGTCATGATGATGAACTGTCTACAAGGATTGTGATTTAGAAGTATTCTTATCAACTCTGGGGCTTTCTTTAAGTGATAAAGTATAAAGCATTATAGAAAGTATGGCTTTGAATACATATGTATAGCTGTAGTGTACATTTATACATCTTAGTTCAGTGGGATCTCATATCAGATACATAAAAAATATCACTTCCTGGGGATAGAACACCTCTTTGTTATGAAAAGGGAATTGTCTGTCTTTCTGTTCTGTGCCTTTTATAGTTGTCTTGGACTGAATGATATTTACTAAAGTTACTCTAAATGCAGTGAAGCTGCCAGCAGATTTTTAGCAGCAGAACTGGTGGTGTTTCACCCTGGGGACTCAGGGCTTCGGCAGATGAGCTGAAAACCATGCTGCCTTGCTCAAGACTCAGGTTTTATGTGTCACAGACTTGCTGTAATGAGCAGCACTAATCAGTGTCCTTTTCTGCCATCCCGGCAGAAGAACAATAGAACAGTGCACCCCAGTCTTACAAAAGGCCTTGCCAGAGATGTGCCCAAGCAGAGGTGGGGGCTGTGGAAGAAATCTTACTGGTCTGCCAGTCCTGATGAATAGAGAAATAGGCAATAGGTAAGAAAGGAATTTTAGATTCTAGTGTTGCTAGTTCAGTGAATGACCTAAGCTAGGTGGGCTTAATGCACACAGTATTGGAAAGAGCTAGACATTTTGGTCTAATTCCCAACATTGCTGTAAATTCACTATATTACTTAACCCTTTTAGACTGAGGCTACAGGCTGTAAACAGACATGTACGTTTTTTTATCAGTTTCAAGTTTCCCTTGGAGCCATGTCTTTTTTCTTTTTTTCAGGTGCTGCACTAATAGAAACAACCCAGATGAGAAGATAAAGTCTGCAATAAATATGTGTGTGACTCTGAAGGCTGGGTGCAAGGTATCGAGAGCTGGTATCCATAAGGAGTGCCATGACCATGCTATCTAGCAGATTTATGGTTCAATCCAGTCTCATCAGACAGAGGAGGTTTTTTCTCCTCTGTGGAGTGTACTGAATTCTTAGAATAGGGGTCAATTTTCCTTCAGAAAGCAGAGGGAAAAGCACTTTGCAATTCTTAATATGCTGGGAAAATGCTGCTCTCTAGTGTTCAGTAACGGGAAAATTTTGGGAAATGCTGGAGTCACGTATTCTGAGTATTGCAGCAGGCAGTCAGCACTGAGATTTGATTTAGGCTTGTTTGCCTTACACAGGGAGAAACAACTTGATAGAGGGCATATCAGATGAATATTTGCTGAGAATCTAAGACATTTTGCTATTTCTGCTTGGGTTTTTTTGTCATCTGTTTGATGGTAATAGATCTCTGAATGATTAGCAAAAGTCAAATCCTTCTGCCAGCCTCAACCAGTTGCTGGAATGTGACTGACAGGAATGTGGGCTAGGTCAAGATTTTATTTTAAACGGGAGTAAGCAAAGAGAAAAGCAAAAATGTCACATAATTTCTACAAAGATTGACAGGGATTAAAAGTCCTGTGGGTGAGCAATCACTTTTATCAGGACAGAGAGACAAAGCTTCAGAGGAAACAGAAGTTTAGCAATTCTAGCAGAGGAAAGTCTGCCGCTTTCAAAGACTGAAGTTTTCATTTACATCTCTGTGCTGCCCTCTGCAGGACTTGATTTGGTTTGGTCCAAACGTTTTGCTGTTTGCTGTGATGTTGATGGCTATAACTTGTTGTGAATAAACAAGGTAAGAATAAAAATGAGAACGGTTTATTAAATGATAGCCATAATAGCATGCAGGGTTTGGGCCACTGTTTCTCTACCTTGCTGTCAGGCCAGAGGGCGTTAAGAGGCTCAAACAAAAACTAAGCTGAGTTTAGTGGAGTGGTACATTGCACACAAAGGTATGTTTGCCTTGGCCTCATTCTAATACACCAGCCTACTTCTGCTGTGAGTTCTCAGTACTACTGAATTAGCATGTATTAATGAATCCAATGGTGCTTTATATCATACTCAGTGATGCTCCATAACACCCACTAGAGAAACTGAGGTAATAACTGGCAAGCACAGATACACAGAATTGAAGAAAGTGATTTGGCAGTGGCAAGCCATCCTTGTCTGATATTGCCCAAGCTGTCATCTTTGACAGTAATCGATCTCTTGGTGATCTGTTCATCATCCTCACCACTGTAGAGCTCTTCCTAGTGTCTAACTTAAGTCATCTTTGCTATACATTAATCCTATTACTTCCTGTAGATCTAAAGATCAGTTTATTCTCTCCCTTTTACAAGCAGTCTCTGCAGAAACATATCAAAGAACATCTGTGGCCTTATCCCATGTGTAGGTGGCTTTATCAAGCCAGGTTTATGTACCTCACTACCAGTGCTACTTATGCAATTAGGGTAGTGTTTAAAACTTCTCTTAGAGAGAAAATTCTGTTTGGTTTTACTGTAAAAGACACATCCTTTGTAACTGGCAGATTTCTCTTTTGACCTTTTTTATTTTTTTCTTTTTTTAGATTTTTAATACCCTGTATCAAAATGGTAAAAGTGGCTCAAATTATAATTGAAACTCCTTACCTAGTGCTAATTGTAACACTTTAAAAGCTGTCCTTATTGAAAGGATGCTAGCTGAAGGAGTAATGCTCTTCTACCTGGGGTGTTATGTGTGTGAGGTCAGGTAGGTAGAAGTTAGAGATTACTTGAATTACAGATATTAGAGGTCTTAGGTGAAACTATAAACAAGTGTGGGGTTCTGTCTGGTAGAGGGGAAAAAAGAGAGCGGGTTAACTTTTAGGACAAGCTGAGGAAATCTGCAAATTGATCTATAAACAGATATGTTTGCTTTCAGTTTGTTTGTTGTCTGGAACGGATTAAAACCAGCAAATCTCTCTTTTTAAGAAAATAGAGCTGGTCAAACTGCAGCTTGGTTCAAGTGAAGCAAATGATTCATGAGGAGCTAGAGTATTCCTGGCTCCCAGCCACGCTGAGAATTGAGGAATCACCTTCTGATTTCAGTTGTTGCCCTGCAGGTTTTAACGGCATCAAGATATATATAATTCAAAAATGTCAGTATCTTTGAGAGAAGGATTCATAGGGAAGAGTTGTTTCCCACTGCTTTCCTCCCAGCTTAGTGGAGATAGGTATTCCTGGGAGTCGGCCAGGTGCAAAATCCCAGTCTGCACAACTATGTAGGGAGGGAATTCCTGCTGTTGCTTGACAGCTGGAAAAGCAGAAGGCAGCAGAGGTTGCTAAGGCTGGCCCCTCTTCTAGAGGGAATCTGAGCAGTCTGGACTTGTTGGGTGAGTAATGCAGAACCAGAGCTCTGGGAGAGCACATCTGAGCAGCTGCAGGGAGGATAGAGTGCCTTTACAGAACAGCACAAATGTTGTGCTGAAATGAGTTGACTAATAATTTCTTCCTGTCCTGGTTTCCCACACACATAGTCAGCTTTTTCTTTGAGTTTGCATGGCCTGGCTGATGTTGCCACTGTCCATCAGCAAGGGTGACTCTCACTCTTTCTGCTCTTGGAGAAAGTAAGTTTCCCATTTGCTTCCCTTCTGGAGGTGGAGGGTGAATCTGATTGTCCTCAAGCAGCCTAGTCCAGATCAGAGAGAGGAAAAGGAGGACCCTCTGCCCCAGCTAGTGCTGCATCACTGCTGGCTTTGGAGGTAGTGTGGGGAGCAAGTGGGTTTTTATAAACAATTTCAATAATTCTTTAAATCAGGGAAGCTAATGAGCACAGATATGTCATACTAAAAGGAGTGAAGGCCTGGTTTATTGGAAGTAGAATATGTGATAATTTTCTTTTCCATTTCAAGGATGAGAGAGTATGTGGAATTAGTGGATGGTGCCATTAGAATTAGCAGTTCTGTGTCTCAGCAAGTGGTGAAGAAGTGCCAGGAGGAAAATGTTTACTTCTGCTGCAATTAGAAAAGCAATCTTCAGAAAATCTGAAGATATCTGACTTCAAATTAGTTCCAGATTCTTTTGCTGCCTTTTGAAACCACTATCTGTCTGTGGAATAGAGTCCAAGGACTGCATTTGATTCACCATGTGTCAGGAGTGTGGAGAAGCAAAAGCAATGCAGAAAGCATAGAAGGTGTGTGTAAGGAAGGTCTTGGCTTCCAGTCAACGTAAAGTAACATGGGGAAAACTGTGGGTAAAAGGGGGGGACAATAAGAGCATTCCACAGAGTGGAGCAACACCACACCAGCATGGAATGAAGGTACTGCTTTGTGGTGGATGGGTTCTCTCAACTCTGCTCTCTGCAGTGTACAAAAGGCTCTGGTGACACACCTAATTGTGGTTAACTGTAAAAGGAATCTAAAAAAATCCTCAGTAAGAGAACCTTTTATCTAAATAAATCAATAGTCACAATGGTGATGTGTATGTTACCCTTATTTGACACAATATATATGTATGTTGGGAGAGCAAGGTTGCTCTCAGCTGAGGGTCATCTAAACATACAAATCACCTCTTTTCCCTCTCTTTAAGCAAAATATCTTCATAAGGTAACCCATAGGGTAAAATCTTGGTTTATGCTGAGATCTAATCAAATCCCTCTGCAGGTGTGGTCTTTGACCAGACTGAAATCATACCTTAGTATCATCAGTGTAATTTGTGTTCTGAACCCAAAACCCCATTGAAGTCCAATTTAGACCTTAATTTGAAGGCACATAGAGCATTTGAGCACTGCAGAAGTCTTGCATTCAGCCTGTGAATAAAACATATATAATATTTTCCTCTGATGCTATTAAAGACTATTTTTTCATTGCTAAAAAAGAAACAAATGGTCATAATTAGAATCTAGTGTTTAACTACTGAACAAATATGTGTAAAATACTTTTCTCTTGCTGATATTCCAAACCTAATGCTTGTGATTATACAGGCTATCAGAATCCTGAGCTCTGTGTTGATGTTTTTATTATTATATTTTACATTTTCAGCTTTAATCAAGCATAAAGGTCAATTGATTTAGTTTTGGTTGACAGTGGAGATGCAGTTTAATTTGCTGTTCAGTATGATATTAAAAAGTGATAGCATTTCAAGGACAGTAACAAAATTCCAGGTGAAAGGACAGAGTCTTTGTCTTTTGTGTTGTTTAAGCTTGTTCAATTTGATCATCTTACATAGTTAAATGCCAGCACTTACATAGTTAAATACACAGCAGACATTGCAATAGTTAATAATGCTGTGTTAATGAGATGAGAAACAAAATGTAGATGCTGTTTGGTTTTTCTAAGTAGTTGGAGCAAAAAAAACAGAACTAAATTCTCCAGTGACTCAAATACTTCTTGTAATTTGAAACACATTTATCTGGAGAATGTGTTATTGGCACATTTATAGTAGATCCATGCTTATTATTTTAGACAGGCAAGTTTTTGGCTCAATGTCTATTAGAAACTCAAGGCCTATCAATGTTTATGATTTTTGGTAGTTTTCTTCTGTACTGGTGACTTTTTTCAATATTTTTTTTTTTTAAACCTGTATCATTATGGAGAGGTTGTCTTCCTTCCTACTTTTCCAATTAAAATTCAGACTGCTTTAAATGGATTTAGAGTTAGTATGATTTTTGAGAAGCAAAAAATCATGCAGTTTTAAGTTAAAAAAGATGTGAGCACTGATGCAGCAAAGAGCTGTTCAAATATTTTTTTTGTTGGATCAGGGATTTTGGCTTAACACCAGGAATCCTAATACATTTCTGCACTTCTGCAGCCTGCAAAATGGGAAAGCAAATTCACAGGAGTGGGCTCTGTGAACTAGTAGTGTTATGAAACAGGTAATTTTATACTTCTTTCCTGGCTGGAATGATAGTTTCATACTTTTATTTCAGTAAGCAGATTAAGTAGAGAAAAGCAGAAACACTATAGAGGGGTGCAGTGCAAGAGCATGACCTTGTTAGGACAATTCTTAACACAACAAAAGCTCCTGCTGCACTGCTATTTTGTAAGCTAGCAGGTCCAGTTGAACACTTTATGCTGGAAAGCTCTCTTTGCAAAAATCAGTGTTTTCTCTATATGTTATTTAGAAGCATTTCTGACAAGAGTAAAAAGAACTATTTGCCTTGGGTTGTTTACATAGAGGTTGTGGTAGTTTGTTAGCCCTTTTATTTTAAGTTAATCTGATCCAGTTCAAAAGGTTTTCTTGACTGCATCCACAATTGATTTTGCCTTGTAGATATTGCCTTCTGAAGTTTTCTTCAGTGCAAGGAAGAAAATGGAGGGTTAGATGGTTAGGAGTGCACTCATTTCTCTGAAGTTTTTTGAGAGAAGTGTAACAGGGTACACTGGGTAAGAGGAAGTTTGCTTTGGGAAGTAAACTGGTTGAGAAGAACATGGTCTGTTTATTTATGGAACTTGAAGTTCAGGAGTCATGACTCAGTATAAGGTTAAGTCAGTTCATCAAAATGTCAATGAAATACATGGATTTAAGAAATGTCAATTGCTTGTTTTTCATGAAATATCAGCATGACACTGCTTCAAAAACATATTCACATTTTCTTGACATGCAGTATTATGGATTGGGTAGAGAAAATGGACCCTTTGGACTCCTATTTTGGAAAAGCGGCAAGATAGCAAAATATTTAACATGATCATAGAATTGGAAATTCCAACTTACGTGTGAATTTTGTAGTCCATATATATTTTACACATCTGTAAAGGACTGCAGAAAGTACACACTAAACCATGATTCCAGATCAATAACTGCATAGAAAAGTTTGCTGGATTTGCATGAGTTCACAAAGAAGAACCAGGTGTCACAGGTGGAGCCACTCCAACAGGAATTGTCCATGTGGTTGAATTTTCTTTATACTGTTCAAAGTACATTTGCATCAGTATCACTTTCATGAGTTTATCTCACTTGTACCAGTGACCACACCAGGTGAAATTATGTCTGAAGGACCAAGCCCATACAATATCTCTGTTGCAAACTAGCCCAGCAGCTGTGGCAATGCTAATTCCAGTTCTGATGTTCTTTTGGGTCTTTTTTTCCACAGTCATCACTGAGTCAGAAACAGCAAGTCAAAAGTATGATGCCTTTAGTGTAGGGCTAGAGCAGGTTCTTATCCAGGCAGGGCAGGTGAGAATTGTGGTCCAAGGATTGCTCAGTCTCATTAGTAAAGCGTGGTTTCATGTAAAATACACAAAACATTCTTTGAGCAGACAGTGACCCCTGTTCTAGTGTGGAGCTAGGGGTGGCTGTGGACACTTGAGTTCTCTTTTTGGGTTACTACTAGTTTCCTATGCCTGAAATTGAGTGTTAGGACAACACTGTCTGAGAAAGTTAGGAAGTATCAATGAAAGTTGTTACTATCTTTTTTTCTTTCTTTTTTCTCTTTTTGCCCCTCCTCTT
>JAWWEE010000010.1:17775861-17889816 GCA_035221455.1 Xenops minutus
GGGGATTGCGGGAGCGACCCCCGCCCCCGGGGATGGCTGGGGATTGCGGGAGCGACCCCCGCCCCCGGGGATGGCTGCCTGGGGATTGCGGGAGGATGCAGAACATCTCTCGCTGTAGGATGCGCTGGGAGGGAGTGAGCGGCGAGACACTCCGGGAAGGGCTGAACAACTGAAAACCCATTGTCTGTTCCTTGAAAATCCTATTCAAAACAAACAAACAAAAAACACACACAAAAAAAGAGGAGTAATGAAACTTTCTGTAGCTGACCCAGGTTTAGGTAGTGCTGCAGGATTTACTGGTGGAGCTGGAAAACGCCTTGTTTCTACACAAGGTGCTTTTCCCCCAGAATGGATTCCTCTGCGTTTATTGTGAATGTGGCTTTACTGGTGGATGGGGTTGGGGTGGTGGTTTTGGTGGGGTTATTTCTTAGGGGTTCTGCCAGTGCCTGGTTTTGCACTTCCTTTTTTTCTTTCTTTCTTTTTTTTTTTTTTTTTGAACACTAGGAAAGAATAAGAGATTTTTTCCTGGCTGTTTTTACTAAAATGATTCTGTTACGATTGAAGAAAGATGCAGCAGGAAGAAACTTTGGTGTAATACACATGGTGTGTCATACTTAGGGGGAATGAGAGGACTTTATTGCTTGTTAATATACCAAGTGTCTCACAGGTGACTGTTTTGAAAATAGGGTAAGGCTGTTTTACTATGTAAAACATGAAAGTTAGGGTTGTTTGACTAGGTGCCTGAGTTTATGTGGGACCTCCTGAAAGTATCGAGGAGGATGCGTCCTGAAAAATTAGTTTAAGGAGAATTCTCTTATCTATATGGAAAAAATAAGACTTAAGGAGGAAAGAGCTTTGGGTTCTGCATGAATTGAGCTGCACTTAGACTATAGGAGTGACTAGAGTGTAAAAGTGGCAAAAAAGCAATATAATCTTGCAGGTGTGGTGGTTTGGGCAGAGTCCCTGAGTGTGTCCCTTGCAGCTCAGAAATCTGAAGTGAACTTTTGAGTAATCCTGTGGACTCAGTATAGAAGGCACACGATGGAATTTAGCCACAAATCTTCAGGCTTTAACAAACATAGTTTTCAGGTTTATTAAAAGTTTCCTTGCTCTTTCAGTGTAAGAGGAGCTCTGACCAAACCATGGTCTGGCTAAAACTGGTAGGCAGAATCTGGGTCAATAATTATGGGCTTGAATTCAGCACCTAACTTGCAACACTTGATAGTTTAGAAGAATTGGGAACAGATTTGGGGAAAATATGAAGGCTTGATGTGTAGGGAATGGTGCAAAATGAAAAGAAAGGCTCACCTCATCACCAGTGAGCAGCCATGCCTTGCAAAGCTCTGGTGTGACACTGCTGGCCTAAGTGCAGTAGCTGTACCATGCTCTGAATCCCAGTCTTTACCCTGAGCCCTTTCAGGTTTAGGCATGGCCAAGTCTTAGTGATCAGTGATACTGTGATGAAAGTGTAGTTATTTTTTTTTTTTCTTAGTTCTTATTAGGTGCTGATTTTGGTCTTTTGGGGCTTTAGGAATGTGTACAGCATCTTTAGCAGTCAAGTGTCCTTGGCAGAAATAGTCAGGCTTTCCTGTGTGAGAAATCAACATTTCTGAAGTTACTTTGCAAACTTTGCAACCCAATCTCCTCAAAACTGTATTAAAGAACTCATTGAAGTTTTATCAGTAAAATGATAGTAATTTACTTTTTCACAGAATCATGCATTATTCTGAGTTGTAAGGAACCCACAAGGATCATTAAGTCCAGCTCTTAAGAGAATGGTCCATATACCTTGACAGTATATTTTTGTTTTGTTAGATAGTGTTATTATCAGAGCTGTCAAATGTTTAAAAAACCACCTTGGTCTCTAAGGTCCTGCCCACCTTTATTTGGCCCTGTCAATAAGACAAGACCAAGCCACGATGGACTTGGACCTCTCCTGGACAATTATATTCCTGATGCAGGGTCATCAAGCCAGTTGCACAGACAAGAGAAGAATAGCTGAATTTCTTTTCTGAACTTAATCCCTGGCTGCACTGTTATTTGCATTAAGGAAAACAGCAAAAGGTTATTGATTTTAACACCCTAGAAGTTGTGTCTGAGGGTGATTAAAGATGAAGTTTTATATGTTAGATATGCCTGTCATTTAGACTTGTTCAACTGTCTTTGGTTCAACTTTTTTCCTCCTGCTTTATCTCAGCTCATATGTAAACTTAGCAGTCAAAATCTGCCTGACCTGGCCAGTGTGCACAGGGTGCTTTGGTGGAGGATCCTCATCTCAGACTCATTCCTCTCCAGGAGACCAGCACCACCGCATCTGTTACCTGCAAAGCCTGATTTCCTGTGTGCACTCTTTGTCTTCAAAGAGGAGTTCTTTCACTATGTTAGTTAATGCTAATTTAGCTGACCTGCATTTTTGATTTTTGGAAACTGAACACAAGCCTTTAGGCTGTTAATAGACATTTTTACAAGCAGAAGGGCAGGCAGACATGATTTTTAGCTGAGAGGAATTGAGTTTTAGAGGAGAATATTAGAAGGACATGATTTCACAAATGTATTGTACATCAATACACTAATTCTTTGTATGTCTCTAGAGGCCTCAGCCCAAAGGTAGCTGAAATTCTATACCATAATTGCATTCTTTCAAAATTGCAGCTCTAAGAGACCGTAGTTGTTTCCAGAGAAATGCTAAAAATGGGATGTGCATTTTTCTGTACATACGTTGCATATGTTAGCATTCAGTCATAGATTACTTCATTAACCTTTGCTCTTCAGAAGCCTTGGAAAGGAAAAAAACTTGAAGGAAAAATAGAGTGGGGGGAGCAAGCTGACAGGATTTCATGAAAGGTCAAAATCTAGCAAGTTAGCTCTCCCTGCCCCCTGCTCAACTGAACGGCTTCTACTCCATGTCTCCACAAAGAAGCAAATAGCTCTTGCAGGTGCTGCAGAAGCAGAGATTGTTTCAGTGCTTATTCCTCATGTTTGCTTTCATTTATTTTGTAGTGCTCTTGCATGATTTGCTTATTCAGATTCTTTGCTTGTTCTTGAATAGAAGCTATAGTAACAACTAAAAAACAAACAACCCAAACAAAAAATTTAGATAAAATGCCTTTTTTTAGCTCTGCTCTTCTGTTTTAAAGAAACAGAACAAGGTGCTACCTGAGTGACTTGAGCCTTAGATGCCTCTAGCATTGATAGCTCATCAATACACCTGGTTTTGATTTAGCCGTAGCTGTTTTTTTCTTTTATTTATTTCTATTACATATTTTGGTGTCCACTTGGTGACAATAATATACAGAATGTAGCTAAACTCACTCTATATTCTGGATTCAATTTTAAAAGTGACTTCTCATGGCCAAGTTATAAGCCTTTGAAATATGGGATCATAATAGAAACGCTGACAGTATCTTAACAGTATCTGCACTAGTGGGTGTTTAATATAAACAAATTGTGTTATTGGGCTTTTTTTTTCGCCCCACTCTCCCCATTTTCTTTCAGAGGTGGTTTTATCATTCATTAGCTTCAAACCCATCATCCTTTTTGCTTAACTTGCAACAGTGTTTGTTTGTTTTGTTTTCCTCTTTGAATCTGAAGTGGAACAGGACAGACAGGGAAAATTTATGTTGTAGCTTATCCAGAAGACTTCCCTGCTGTCTGATGCTATTATGTACTTATGTTCAGTAAGTGTGTAAATAAACACTTTCAATCTAAGCCTTGAAGGAGACGATCTTTATAGAATGTGTCATGACAGTGTAATTAAAAGGATAGTCATTTTAAGATGCTATATATCTAGCATGTTGTATTGACAGAAATTAAGCCTTTTTCCATAAAACACTAACAAAATGCCCTGTAACATATTTAACTGATACCCAGGGAAATAACTTCTGCATTAATTTAAAACTCCTCTATAAACCCCATATTCTGGGCTGCAATTGCATGGAGAGATGAAGGTGGAAGGATCATGTCCTTTCCCATTTGGATGATAATGTTGGGGGTGCCTATAGGCCTCTCCAGGAAAATTGTTGGTACAAAGCAGTAAGAAGACAGAGGTGAGACAGAAACAGTGGTGTGCAGACAAGGGTGGTGTCCAGGCTTCTCCTTTTGCCTTCTGACTAAGTACCCAACAGGGCAGAAGCCACCCTTGCTAAGGCAGGATGTTGCACAGCTTTCTGTAAATACTGTTTTAATTGAAGTGTCTGGATTTTCATGTGTGTTAAGTACTATTTTCTCTCAGAAATCCTACCACACACTATTATTAACTGGCAGCAGTTGTGGATTCCATCTTCAGCTATTTCCTTTAGCTAAAAATGCAGGACTGTGCTGCCCTGAAGGGTTATTTAGCAAGAGTTTTAATGAAATAATAGAAGCGTTGCACTCTAGTGATTTCCCCCATGCAGGGAAATGTCACAGTCCATTGGTCTTTCCCAGGAACATTACAGGAGATTACACCTATTTTCATTACTCTGCTCAAGTACAATATTGTTAAGTAAATATTTGCACAAAACTGTGGCCATCCTAAGGTGTGAGCTGTCCTGCAAGGTAAATAATTAAAGCATGTGCTTTCTCTAGTAGCAGAAACCAGTGCTTGATACAGGTTTGATCATTTCACATGTCTCCTTGGTAATCCATAACTGTCTTCTGCAATTATTTTCATCATCCAGCCAAGCAAAGATAAAAGGTAGAACATGCTTCTTTCTCATACTCCCAGGGAAACTCCATTATCCTTCAAGGGTCACGTGGCTGTGAAAAAGCCAATCTGAGTGGGAAGAGGCAGCCCACAAGGACGAGCTCAGTATGAGCAGAAAATGAAGTTGTTACGAGACAGCAAACTGCAGCCCTCGGTTCTTATGAATATTTGAATGAGTAACTAAAAACAGCTCAGTGGACTCTAAGCAACTGTGACAGCTGAAACTGCCTGGGAAATGAGCAGTCTACAAGGACCATGATGAAAAGATCAGCAGTCACATTTCCACCTACACCAGCACAAGTATATTGTAAAACCATGAGCAGGTTCTTAGTCCCCAAATATTGTTTAGAAAGAAAAATCTCTTTCCTTACCTATGAATTTTCATAAGCAAGGTATGTACTGGATCTGTCAAGAAATTTTGAATTCATTAAAGTCCAATGATTTCTAACAACCTACTCAAGGCAAGAGAATAGCCACGTTTTTTTAGATATTGAAATATTGATGTTGCTGTTGCTTATACTTATAGAAAATTTTCCCTAGTGAATCTTTCATTAATATTTTTCATCTAGTTCCACGCGGCAGGAAAGATGATGAGAAGAGTTTCTCTGAAGCTAAAAGGTTCTGAATAATCTACACAAAAAAGGATGAAAGAACCATAATCAGCAAACTAATGAAAGACTTTTTTTATAGCAGTTGGAAAAGTGTACAGCAGTTCTAAAAAGAACAAAGCAGCCATACCTCTTTTCTATAAAAAAAAAAAAAAAGGCTTTTAACACTGAAGTGCAATTTTCAGGCACAAATTTTTTTTTGGTTCTCACATATATTATAAAGCTGTTTAAAGAGATATTTGGTATGATCCTCCTGATTATATAGACCACAGTTAATGTGTCCCCTGCAGTGTGCGTAACATGAGCATTCCTCACTCAGTTGTTTTCACTGGGACTGCTTACACATGAGGAGGCTGCAGAATCAGCTTGGTACACTGTTTAAGGTATTTTCCCTATAGTAAAACTGTGAGGGTGACATCGTCCTCACATTTTTTATTATTATTGCAAGTTTACACTATAAATCTGACTTATGAACCAGATGAATTGTTCAGATAAAATGTAACTGGCTTGCTGTAAATGAGTAACAAAGAAAGAAGTATTCTTTTAAAATAGTAAGATAAAGAGCCTTTTTAACAAGAGCTGCACTTACATTTGTCAAATGGCACTTTGTTCCGGCACTTGTGCCATTTGGTAGCAGGGACATTGGTTTCAGTGTAGCATCTGCAGTTCTGGAATGGAGTACTTTGAAAAATTGTGGAGTTCCCACCAAAGGAAATCTGTCCAATCTGTTCTTAAACATTCATCAAGAGTGATGGTGGAATAATTGATCCTGTAATAGTAAAGCACAGCAATTGACTGGCAGCCCTCTTGAACTCCTGCCCAGATCTCTTCTCTGTGAGCTCAGGTTTTAGAGGTCCACAATTGAGTCATGTTTGTTAAGGGAGTGATGTCAGAGCAAACTGGAAGGCTTAGATCTGATTCTACGTATTCTGCCCATACCATCCAGTAAACATTGAAGTTTCCCAGAAAATGTGGAATAAATCAAACTTCAGGCTACGTGAGTTAGCTACAGAATTGAATTACAAGTTCTTTGCACATTTCTGTTTCAAATTTTGCATCTGTTATGATTTTTTTTTTGGGGTTTTTGTTTTGGTTTTGGTTTTTGTTTTTTGTTTTTTTTTCCATTTGATCTTTTTATTTTGATTATATCTCAAAAGTTTTACCTGGTTATGATTAACTGGTAGGATTTATTTTCCATTTTGGTATAGTTACTTAGTTTTGTTCTATATTGCATACAGAAGGTCTTGAAACTTGTTCACTTTTTTCCCCCTGTGCCTTATGTTTTTAGTAATATTTTGTTCCTGCACATCTGATGAAATGTGGACAAGAGATAGTGATTTTACAAGGAAGAAGGTGGTGGGGTGGAAAAGGCAGGGAATAGAAGAGAATATCTGTTGAAATTCTAGGTACCATGATGCTATTTGGGCCCATAGCACAGCAAATGTGAGAAGGGCACTTTGATGATTCCCAAGGCACTCAGGCAAGTACAGAAAGATGTTGTGCTTTGCTGTTATGTGCTCCTCTGCTCACATCTCAGTTTTGGACTGGTCTCTTGAATGATTTCAAGGGTTTGTGATTTTTGTCTGTACCTTTATAAACCAAAGTTTAATTAAACACCACAGACAATAGGCTCAAGTAGGTTCAAAAAAGAACAATATTTCCCTGGAAAGACCTGTTTGGAAATCAGCAATATCCTGAAAAGACATGGGTTAAACTGTTTTTGTGAAAGATGGCAGTGGTTCCTGTCTGTACTTATCCTCAATTCCTGACTCCGTGGGAATGTTATAAGGAAATGCAATTTATCCTCAGGAGCAGAGGGGTTGGAAAGCTCTGGCTCAGTGCAGAGCCAGGATTTGCCAAAGGGGAACCTAACTGGTATCCTCAGTGAAGGATGGGGCAAAGACAGAAGTGTGATGATCATTTCCCAAGGAGGTTCCCTGCCCTCTGCTTCCCACCACAGCCAGGAAGTCTGAGTTAGCAGCTCGGGGCTGGCAGCCACTAGCCAGGACTACTGAGCTTTGAGTTATGCTTTTTTTATTCCTCTGAGTATAAATGTGCACTGTGGTGCAAGGAATAGGCCCAGCTAAAATCCACATCACCTGTTGTGGGTGGCCAGGAAAGCAGTGCCTTTGAGAGTTGTGTGAGTGAGAATGTGTGGTCTGACACGTTGTGGATGTGGGAGCTGGAGGAACTGGGTTGCTTTGTGGCTGTGCTGACCCATGTGCATAGCAGTAGCTGAGTCCCAATTTCATGGCCTAATTTACACCTGTTATCTTCTGTTTAAAGAGCTACAAACTGTCTTGCCTGCTCATACTACTCTCATAGTTGGATCTTTTTCACAGCAGAGCACAATGAAGAGTTAAGATTCAGGTAGTGGCATTTGCCAGACAAAGGGATTTGCTTATGTGGCTGCCACACAATGTTCTCAAGTCCTTGAGTTGGTCTTTGTACTCTCCCTACCTTTGATTTTAGTATGATAAATAAAGAGATGGTAATGTGCATTGAAGTTAGTATCTTTTAAGTCTCTGGAATCAGAGCAGATAAAAACTGATCAGATTGATCAGGTGATTCCCAGTTTATTTTTGTGTGTAAAGCAATAATTTTTTATCACATAATCAACAAGGTAATTTTCGTTTTAGGTTCCCTAGGTTGGATTTTTTTTAAAGTATTGTTTATTATTTCTTTTTCAACATACATTTATTAAATGCAAAGGCAAACACTGAAAGCAGAATGATTCCTAGCATTGCCATTCTGTCAAGTTTCATAAACAACACACCTGGTCATTAATCTTCCCTTTTCCAGAAACACTGTGAAGAGTAATGGCCAAATCTCATGGTTTGAATGGTCCTGAACAAAACAAAACAAAAAACCCACAAAAACCCCTAAACTCTTTGTAGCTGTCTTGATTTTTCAAAAATTCATCCCTTCCCCAGACCTCAAAAAATCAAGCTCTCTTAAAAAAAAAGTCATTTATTGTACTGATGACGCAGCTCTTTCAAGACCACCAGGTATCACTGTTGCACTTTTATGTAGAGCTTCTTCACCCTAATGCAGGTTATTCTGTTAATCAACTCTGGATTGTTTCTTTTACCAGTATTTATGTCGCTGTCTCCTCGGAGGACTGCAAACCCGAGGAGACTGTTTTCTTGAGTCACATCCACTGTTATCAGCTCTGGCCCAAGTTAAAAAACTCTTTAAAGAAGTAGGGAAGATGTAGATCTTCCTGCCTTTTATCTGCTCAGCTGCCTCTCAGCATCTCTTTCCCTTTAACAGTAGCCACCTAAGCATAGCGGGTGTGAGTGTGCTCGGCTTTGTGAGTGCTTTGATGGATGAAGGCTGGAAGGGAACACCATCAAAGGCTCCATCCATTTGCAGGTACTCCTGTGAGAGGAGCTGCAGAGTGGGAGTTTGTTGTGATGTGTAGTGAAGATGAGCTCTATAGGGGAGCTGTGGGGGTACCAAATACTTTTTTGTCTCCTTGTTCAGGCGCATAAAAGGAGCATTTCCTTTCCTTCAGCCTTGCTCAGACTGGGTCAAACACCACAGATGCCAAAGCTTTCCTGAATTTCTTGTAAGGCAGAAGTGCACTAAGTACACAGCTAAATGCTTGCCACAAATAAGAAAGTGTTTGAAACTGTTTGTTTTGTTGTTTTATTTTCTAGCATTTTGGACAGCAAAGGAAGTTCTTTAATCTTGGTGCTCCCTCACTCTCACCTCTCCATTATTGTTATTCAGTTTCCCACCAGGAGGTCGCAGGCAATGTTGATCAGAGGCTGTGGCTTCACAAGTTGCAGCAGCAACAACCAATTGGTCCTTAAAAATAGTTTTTCTTTTTGTTTCATGTTTTTCTGGGAAGAGAACTCTTAGCTTTGTTTTTTTTTCCTTCCCCAGCAAATGAATACACCAGAGTGAACTAGTGGTTATGCACAGAGGTATCTGAGCCTGCTCCTAACGAGAGCCTTGCTTCCCCGAGTGACTTTCATTTAACCATGAAAGGAAAGTGCCACTCCTGACATCTCAGTGTCTTTCCGTAGCATTCTGCTTGAGAAGGGTCTGTTGGGGCTCACATTAGCGACCTCTTCACCTACAAAGGAAAAATAAGGATTTGTATCCTGCTCTCCACTGGAAACATTTCAGCACTTATCACTGACTCTGGAAGTCATTTCCTCTGAGGTTTTCTTGGCTTTGTACACAAAAAGCAAGACCTGAGAATTGTTTCATTGCTACTCCCCCACCCTCCCGTGCCCCCACACACAGTAGGAGACAATAACCTATTTCCTTTTGCAATTCTCTTACTAGATTCTGTAATATTTCTCTTTTATTATTATTATTTTTATACACAACAATTGGAGGCTTTTATTTTCTCTCCATGGTTCTTCACATACAGTGGGGACTTCTGTTTTCATGACTCAATCAGATACTTGCCAATTTACAATACTTGATTATTTTTTCAGTGCACAGTAGACTGGGGGGGAGAGTTCCTAGCTTCTTGCTTTTAATTTCTGTTTGAAGTACTTCTTTAAGACAAAAATAAAATAGATTCTTTGCATGAATGGGGAAATGAAATTACTGACTTTTGTAGGAGTCACTAATGCAGAGTGATTCTAATTAAATTAAATGATGCTTTAAGATACTTATAAATCTAAACAATTTGCTTTTGACAGAATTTAAAAATTTTTCTTAGGATTTTCAAAATAAACAACTAAAAAAGTATTTTTGTAACACTTCATATCTATAAGGAATTTCTTTTAAATAATTATATTTATCTAAGGATGTTCTTTGCAGGCTTTTAAGCACCTGTTCCAAATCCCCTGGGGCTTAATTGCAACAGTCTTTGTAGACATTAAAAATAAACTGCACAATATAAAAAGCAAGCATTTTCTGTGTAAAACCCTGATATGATTAAAATTCTCAAGGAAATTTTTGATCCATACTGTCTTCTGAGGATTAGAAGGAATCTCATTTGTCCATTTGAAAAGGAAATTAGGTCAGTGTCTTGAATGGCAGCTTTCTGGAACACTGAAAATATCATAGTCTTTATTATTTGGAATGTTGAATGTATGGCATTTGGAACACTTTTTTTTTCTTCTCCATTGAAATTATTGCTTGACAGTGTTGCTGAAGACATTTGGGAGGCAAAATTATTCCAGGAGTTGTGTAGCAGTGGAAAATGAATAACCTGAGGCCAAACAAGAAAGAAACCGGAACAAGTTCAGGTCAGGGATTATTACTTGGGGAATTAACAGCCGAGGGCAGCAAGGCAGTGATAAGGTGAAAGCAGGCTAAATACTTAAGAGCTGCAGTCAGACCATACAAAAAGACTTGTAGAAACATGGCAGTTCTGGCACGTTAATCAGGTTTTTGCCAGGAGTGATGGAAGTGTTTGTATAGGAGTGGTACAGAAATTTATACTTTATACTATGTATGGAAAAAAAATAAAATTTGGATTACCACCAATTGGCTTAAAAACTGATCCAGTTAAACTTGTGTGGATCCCTACTGTCAGTGTGTTAAAATACCCTCACTTGTTCTGGCAAACAAATCCAAGCTTGTTTCTATCCTGTTTAGGTTACATCTATGTTTACACAAGTTAACTAGTTTGATTCTTAAGTTTCTTAAATTGCTCGGCTAAATGGATGCAATCCTGCTAGTAAAGCTCTGTTGTGTAAGGACTGCAGATCTGCCAACTTCAGTTCTAGAAAGTAACCCTGGTGTTTTAAACTTTTCCTTTATCTGATACTCAGATGTGCCCACATTCACATATTGGGCTTCTCAGGAATGGGACTTTTCAAGGTGTTCAATTTGTCTGTCCTTTGCCCTGAGTACACTGAGACCAACTTCCTACCTGGCTCTTGTTTCAGAGCAGTACAGACCCACCATCAGCCTGGCAGGGTGGCTGTGTGTGCCAGGCTGTGTGTGCAGCTTCTACAGCAACAGGATTCCATCAAGGTCCCCGTCTGTGCTGCTGCCTCCACTCCAGGCATCTGCTGTGCGGTGTGAGAGAGACTGGTTCCCACCTGGCACAGTGCATTACTCTCTCCTCTCAAAGCTGTGGAAAGCTAACATCAGGTGGCCTTCCTTGTCATGCTTTTGTGGAGGAGGCAAAGAGGGAAACAATCAGAATTTGTGTAGCAAACAGATGTGCTTTCTACTGGTGGGTGCCAGTAGCATCCAGCCATTCCTCTTGTCTTGGTTAGCAAACTAACTTGTGACTGAAGAGTGTTCCCATATTCTGTATGAACAGTTCAGTATTATTTATCCAGTGTTTGAATCTAATCTTCAATATCTTTCTTCCTTTTAAGTGTGGATTTCCTATGTGTGACTATGGAACTGCTATTTATCATATTTTTACTCCTTCAACTCTAATACTGTGTGAATACAAATTGCAGCTCTTGAAATTGTTCCCTTTTTATCGTTTGCTGTTCAGTGATTTATTTCTTAGGAAGATTGCAGATGAGATGTCCTGTCTTTGAATGTTAGTTTTCCCTGGGAAGAATGATGAAGGTGTGGAAATTACATCTGATTTAATTCTGAATAATCTCACAGTGACTTAGTCTTTCAGCAGCACTGCTGAGTACCTGCTGAAGCAGTGCTAAGCTTTGTAAGTGCAATGGGAAGCCACCAAGCAGCTTGTTACAAGATGTTTGTTTGCACTCTAAGCAGCTGTAAATAAACATCTTGCAACAAGACCATGTTTTTGTCTGTAATTCAGGAAGGAAGAGAAGGAGAGATTCAAGCTGTTTTCTTGAGGCTGTTTTTGTGGTACAATCTGCCTAAGGTCGTGCCCTGCTGCACGTGCCTAGGAACAGACCAGAGCGTGCTCCTTGTTTCTTGGAACTCCAATTCCTGTCAGAAACCCCAAGAACTCCTCGCTTTGTTCTGGAGAAGAGTAAGACACTTCACTTCTTTATTTCCTGAATCAAGATTCTCTTTTATAGGATCTGAATCGATATTAAGGGAGAGGATGACTCCAAGCTCCTCCTGTTGCCAAGTCTTTACCAAGCCTCATCTGTGTCTACTTTCAGGGCAGAGTTCTTGGCAACCAGCCCTTATCCACTTTTTTCTTCCTCTTGCTGCTAGTCTAAAAGCCAAACACAATGGAAACACATCACATTTGTCTTACCTTTTTATTGCTTTTAGCTCACATTGGATTTCTGCTTTGCCAGCATTGAAAAAAATTAAGAGCCGGTAATTCAGCCATGATTAGTACCAGGTATAACTTATACTGATGTTCATTCCCTTTGCTTTTCACTCACCTCCTATCCCCAGGGTAAGGAAAGTTACATTCACAGAGAAAGAAAAGTTAGGTCAAAACTACTCAATTTTCCACCAGGGCTAAACTTGGCTGCACAAGTCCTGAAGGACGGGTGTCTGCTTTCTAGAAAACAAATGATATATTGATTTCCTATTAAAAGAAAGCACTGTCAGGAACTTTCAAAACAAAAGCCTTCTTTTAGGAGAGCATTTAAATACGGGACTGCTTAAATTGTGCAGTCTTAAGTGCTCTGCTGGAACAGCTCTTCAGTGCCTGGCTTTGAATCCCTGTGCCAGCCTTGCCCTGGCCCTCACCTGGGCTTTGCCCTGTGCTCGGAGGTGCACGGGGGTCACCTGTCACGCCAATAACATGCATTTTGCATCCCTGAGCAGACTGCTAAGGCTTTGAATTTCTGAAGTGTGTCAGAGTCCATTGAGAGTTTTCTTTCCTTTCTCTTTTTATTTCCCTCCCTTCTTCTCTCCCAGTCACATACAGTGTGAACTTCAAGATTCTTTTCAAGTCTTCCTCTGTTTTGTGAGGACAGGGAAGAGGTTAAGCAAGATACTTTTTTTTATGCCAATTTTCTCTCTCCTTTTTCTCCTATTAACTGCTTATATGTATTGCAATGCTCATTTTCCCCAAATCCCAAACCAAAATATTTCCTGGATGAAGGCAAAAATGAGTAATGCCTTTTAGGATTTTTAATTACTTTCTCAGATGAGGGGCAGAAGCTGTGGTGTCCTTTCCCATTGAGAAGGATATTTATATCTTGCTGTATGGTTAGACTACTTGTACCTTTGTGCAGGTACAGTGGCTACTGCTAGTGTAATTAATGATAATATAATTGTTGTGTGTCCTGGAACTCAAAATAAGTGATTTCCCCTTCTTTTTTTTTTTTTTTAATATGCTATACTAGCACCATTTCCTCACGTAATTGGTTCAGCTCACAGTATTATTTCCCAAGTGACTTTGCCCCTTGTGTTTCTCCCAGATGATCTGTGCTGTGGTTGCCTTTCCCTCTTCTGGCCTTTTAAGATGAGGGGCTGTTTTTTGGCAGGAGCTGTTCCTTCTTGTCCTGGAATGGAAGAGTGACATGCTGATATAGTGACTCATGAAGGAAATATCTTTCAAGTACAGGAAATAAGGAGACAAAATATCAATCTTTTCCAATCATATTTGTCAAGAGCTCTATGAATGAGAGGGAGATGATAAACTTTCAGGTATTTCTAATTTGAAAAATACCTGTAGGACTTGCTCCAAGCAGATTGATTTTTTTTTTTTAACTTAAGATTCTCAGGAAGCTATAAAACACAGCAAAGCGATGGCAATAAGATCCCACAAGTTTCTTAAATAGATGAAAGGATGCTTCAAAGTCTATTTGTTTAGTCAGTCTCTCTTTTCATCTTTGTTAATTGCTGAGAAGGATGAAGTAACATTAGTATGCACAGCTTGTGAATTATAATCTTTAAAAGCAATCTTTTTTTAAACATAGGTGTTAACCTTAATTCTGCTTTCTCCCAAGTGCAGCACGTGTGTTTACTGACATACTTAAAAATTTATTGCCATAAAAAAGTAAATTAATAAGTTTGGAAATTGTTTTAACTGAGGGGTCCTATTTGGAGACATTGATGTCCCTTTTTTGTTTATGTCTATTGTAATAAGCTACATAATATTGTCAGTTGGGGATGGTATTAGAGTTCATGTAATAGTTCATTTGGAAACAATTTTAGTATTAAGTTGTCCAATTTTTGTTGTACTTTGTATTCTACTTTATGCAGTAACACTTGAAAAAGCTGTCTTTAGTAATATAATTCAACTTTTGAGTTTCACATGGATCTTGAAGAGATCTTGTTTCTGATCCTCCAGGTTTACTCACAATAATCCTAATCTCTAAATTGAGAGTGGGAGGAAAGCCTTCAACTTTGGGCATATTTTTTTTTTTGTTCTTGGGGATGTGCTGGTAGAAATTACAGGGAATGATTAATTTGTATAAAACCATTCATTCCTAAGATCTGAGTCATATAAAAGTAAGCAGACATTTCTTAAAGTAATTTCTATAGTTGTTCCAGAAGCAGTACATGCATTCTCACCTCCAAAAAAATAGCATTTTTATTTAAGTTATGTAGCATAACCATGGCAAAGAGTGTCTTGATGATCTGGCAGAATGTAGACTAGAGTTATCTGCCTTTGCCAGTGATCTGCTTCCTCTTATATGCTGTATGACAGGCAGACCAAGAATGTGGAAATAAATAAATAAATATATAAATATAAAACAGAATGTGAGGTATGGCTATCACCATATGTTACTTAATAGTTTGATATCTATTCTGTCCAAATTGTTACAATGTTATTTCTGGTGTTTAATGAAAAACAATTTGTAAGCTCAGGCATGGTTGTCTTCAGCAACTGGAATGTTGTATGGCAGGGGAAGAGTTTATCATTGCATTGTTTCTGAAGTCAGTTGATATCAGATATGGCAGTAAAAAAAATTGGTGTAAAATTTGCAGTTGGAAATGTGTCAGAGTTGGCTTCTTAGACGTTGTGTTTGACATGTGCATTTCCAATCTATAGAAGAATTTATCTTGCCTGGGTACAGCTCAGAATGAGCTTGTTAGTGGCTATTGTTTTGCAGTGTACTGTCCCCACAGCAGGCACTTTGGAAGTAGTCAGGGTGACATTATCAAAACAGAGATAATACTGAAAATAAAATATGAAGGGCAAGAACAAACCTAGTTGTTGTACACACACAGTTTTCTCTCCCCCACTTAACCAAAAGCTGCCTGGAGCTGTAACGTTCTGCACATGTCAAGGGCATATCAGTTTGGCTGTAGTACAAATAACATCTAAAACAGCAGAAAAGTGGTGGGGGCAGGATTGTGTTCTCTGCTAAGCTGGCTTTTGGCTTTGAGTGCCTTCCAAATTTTTTTTTAAGTGTCAATTAACTGTTGGTAGGTAGATTAGCAGGCATGTGCAATTCTTCAACAAGGCTGTAGTAGCTTTTTTCCTCTCTGTACCTGAAAAATCATATTATTGTGCCCAGGTCTTTTCTGGTGGCCTCCCAAGAGCTCTTTAAAATGCCTGTTTCCACCTTCCTTTGTAGTGTCTGCTTTCCCGGGTTTTCTGCTGCATACAGAAGCGCCAGTTTATAAAGATATAGAGCCCAGCGACTATAAAGGAACTCCCTCTGTCAGTTTGTCATGCTTTAAAGGATTGTGGGCACCCTGAAGGGAAGATTAGTGGAAGATTGTCCAAATTGTCAAGGCTCTGAATTCTTTTTTAGCAACCATTTTCTTGTGTCTCCTTAGAAAAGAAAAAAGAGAAGTCTGTTTTTGTGGAAAGGCGGTGAACGGGCAGGAGTGGTGACATTCCCGCTGTTTAAGAGGCTGAGCACAGGCCATGTGGAGCCCTTTTTCTTAATTCCAGACCTGAGTATCTAGCCCAGCCCAATGAGACCTAAAGCGTGAACTTTGAGTATTTTGTGCTTAATACTTGCCCAGAACCTGAAATCAAAGAACCCAAATATTCCATGTAATCTTCCCCAGTCTTGCCTGCTCTAGCTTTAAGAAAATATATTGCATGTCTTTGTCGTCCATTGGAGACACCTCATTTGGTACTCCTGCTGTGAATTGTTTTCTCTCTCTTGGTATTCCAGATCAATGTCTGGCCAGCTTCTCTTGCCCCACCCTGTTCTCTTGTTCCTCCCCTGCTGTAGTGATGCTCTGACATACCAAGGTGTACTGTTCCATCTGGTTAAGTGCAGTAACTGGTCAGCTATAAGAGGAAGAAGGCAGGATTCCTGGGTCCCTTTATTAAGAGGTGGTTCCACTGCTGGCTCCTTGGGCTGCCAGGGGAACTTGGAGAGTTGGTCACAGACCTGTGCCCACTGTAAGTGCCAAAGCTGTAGCTAGCAGCAAGCCCTGTCTCTGGAGGAAATGGCAATCAGGTTTACTCACTGGTTACTTGATTTGGTACCTTGTGGATTAAGTGGCTGCGGTTTATTATTGTTCCTCTGCACTGTGTGGCTCTTCTTGCCATCACTGGCACATATCTCTGGCTAACCTGTGGTGTGCAGTGATGGATGGGCGAGGAGGATGGCCACGGCTGCTGTGCCCAGTTATCTCTACATGTGTGCTGTATAGCTCATTTGTAGTAGGCCTGACCCTTCCAGGGAGCATTGGTCTCACTGTCACACACTACACATATGGTCAGCATGTGTACTACAAATGCAGTGCTTTTGGGACATGTCAGATCACTCTGTTCCCATGAATCATCTGGTCCATCACAGGCACAGTAAATCCAGTGCTCCTGGACAGGCTCAGGTGTACTGTGTGGGCTGTGTGCAGCTGATCTGCCTGCACACTGGAGAGATGGCTGAGTTTTCCAGCTCTATGACAGACCCTTGTGCATGCCAGATGTCTGAAAGTCCCAAACAAATCTCAAACTCTCAGATTTTACTTGATCAACATTTTCCCTTGGGAAAGCTGGCTGTGTGACAGAGAGGTGATGTATCACTTGTGGCTGTGCTAGAGAGGGGCAATCTTTGGTGCACTTGTTTTGCAAACCTGAACCACAGATAAAGAAGAACAAAATGGAAAATTGTAGGAGTTCAGTAGAAATTAATAATTCCAGAAGAGTCAATCCTAGAAAAAATATTTCAGGGCTGAATTGCAGGACATTATTACAAAATTGGTGTGATTTTATTTGTTTTGTTTTATAATACTGAAAAGTCACTGCCCTGTAAGAGTTCTCTGAGCTGGCATCTTCTGAGCTTCTGCCCAGCACAGTTACTACATGTCCCATTCAAATTGCTGATTTATTTCAAGCATCATTGCTTGTTCCACTGTGGAAAACAGGGTGCAATGCAATTTACTACTCACTGTTGTGGTAATAGGGTGGGAAGTTAGTGATGCATAGACCTGGCTTTGGCCACCTAGGAAGGCAGGAGTCCTCTTTGTCTCCCTGGTCCCTTGCCAGCAGGGAAAGCTTTGCCTTCTCTCCTTTGCACTTTAACCATGGTCACGCTTGCCCTGAATAAACTGTTGTGAACCTATTCTTACTCTTATCTGGAAGCAAATCAGGTAAAATATACACCACTGGTATGTGTGATGCCTGGAAGAAGTGCAAAAGTATTTATGGTTGAAGAAACTTGGGCCAACAACTGAGCAGCCATGGGTCTTGCATTCACAGCCAAGAGTAAAGTTGATGAGTCTTTTATATACTTCCAGCAGATTCAGTATTATCTCAGGTGCATTTAACAGTACAGCAGTCACTGTAATTTACAGGGACTAGAAAATTCAGCCCAACAACCTGTTTTGTGCTTAATCTATTCAGGCTTTATTCCTACAGAAAGTTATCTGATGTTACTTTATGTCCTCGCTGCCTGCGGGAGATGGTACTTCTGGGAATGTATTTCTGGGTCACTAGATACTGCAAGGATACACAGGATTAGAGAGATAACCAGCTACATGTCTACTGTATAGCTTGTTCCCAGCCTCAGCAGGTAATAAATAGTGCCACAAAACGCAGCAATAGTCAATATACCTACTAAACCATCTGTTCAGGACTGCTCAAGTGGAGTTGGTTAAGTAATTATCCCCCAGGGGCTGTTTATATGTTGGAGTATCTGCATATCCTTTAGATCCTTGACCTTTAGACAGGTCCACATAGCAATGCCTTGATTTATTTTCTTTGTGTGGTCTTGACCTTCTCCTGACAGATTTAACATTACGTTCCTCAAGAATGTAGCTAATGCTAGAAAGGAATGACTGTATATGAATATGTACTTTCCACCTCCTGGTTTTATATGTGAATTTTTGTAATCTCTGCTATTAAGCTATCAAATTCAGGCCTAATTCACTGAGGCTGGACAGTTTCCTGCAAAACAAGAACTGAGCTTTGGGATAATACTATTCCATATATCCTCTCCATCTTCTATGCTGTTGGCTTTTTTCTCAAGCCTTGAAAAGATGTAGAAATAATGTTCTTAGCAAGTAAACTTTCTCCTTAGGAGTCCAGACCCCCTCTATTTGAAATTGAGACTGGAATAAGACACAGCAAAAATAAAGTGGGATTTTTTGGTTGTTTCCTGTTAAATTAATAGTGCAACTTCCAGTGGGTAAGTTTAGCGGGGCTCACAGTATCCAAATGCCCCGCATTTCTAATGGAAATGCATCACATTCTGGAACTGCATGAGAAGGGCATAATGAAAAATGACTTGTGAAACTGCTTCTTGTGCTCTCAGAAAAAGGATACTGTGGCTTGGGAGAGGCGTGAAGAATGGGTTTGTTTTCCTGCTTTAGAAGTGCTGATCCCTTGCAGTTCACAGCTGACATGTACACTGGTGGGGCAGGGTGGGAACACTTCCCCCACTGCTGTCAGCAGTGTTCCTGTGCTTTGGGTAAAGACAGTGTTTCAGTCCCTTCACTGGGTGCTTCAACTCTTCACTCAAGCAGAGAGGCAAAGGAAGATTGTGTAAGACAACTCGACAGATCTTATCTCTGTGTGTTTGCAAATAACTTAGAACTGTTTCATTTATATTTTAAATGAGCCCTTTGATTTATTTCCCAGGCTCTGAACTTGCTTTGTGGCCTCAACATCTTAATCGCAGTAAAGGTTTGATAGCCTTTAAAAACATATCTGTGGGCTGCTTAGGAAAACCGAATCAGTCATGACATCTTTAAAGCAGTCAGCACTTTAATGGGCAATCCTGATGCAAAACACTTCGTGCCTTTCAGCAAAGAACTAAATAACTATTTTTAAAATGTATCTAAAAGGAGAGGTTATAAAATGCCTGACAGTGTGTTCTGTGCTCATGAGGAATTTTCTAGTTCTGGGTCTGTGCTGCTGATAGCAAATCTGACTGAGCCCCTGGCCTGCAGTGGATATGCCCCAGGGCTGTGTGCTTTGCTCTTGGGAGATGCTTCTAACAATATGTGCCCTGAGTTTTGACTATGAAATTTAGGCTAACGATATCTAGCCTCTACTCTTTTATCTGTACAGTAAGAGGCACAGCTCTCGTGTTGCCTGCTGGCGCCTGGCATGGTTGTAGAAGACAACCTCAATTTTTAAAATTTAAGTGTTTTCTAAGTATAATCATGAGTTATTCAGGCTTATTCAGGGGAATGGAGATGACTTGGCACTGGTAGTGATGGCAGCTACCCCTGGCTTGGTTCCTACTTGCTAGTTGTTGTTTAACAAAGAATATCTATATTCCCTGGAAAGATGTTTTGTTTCTCTGTATTCCTTGCCTTGTTCTCAAGGACAGTCTCTGTATGCTGGAACAGAACAAGATGATATAAGTGTTGCTTTGTTGCACAGAAACTTCACAGGAGTATAGTCTGAGAAGAAAGCGTATTTATTATGGTATCTTTTTCATCAGTAGATGTCACAAGAATGCACAAAGAAGGTCAACACCATTATGTCTTTTGCAGATGGAGGAACTGTCTCTGTAGTTACAGTGGACAGGGAAGCTGTCTCGCCATATAGACGTTGCCTGGAACCTGCTCTGTAGCCCATAACTGAATTTGAACTTGCATGAGAATTTATTCTTTTATATTGCACCTTTGGAGCCCATTTGACCTTTTTAAGAGATTATTTCTCCAGCAGTAAATATGAAATATTATTGCAGAGATTGCTGCATCCTTTTTATTAATTACTTTTGATCCTTATTACGTAAAATGAAAGTCATTTAATTAAGCTGCTCAAATTTTAAAAATTGGCAATATTTTCCTACCAGTACCATAGAAGCCAATGATGAGAACTAGTATGCAGTGAGGGCTGTGTATGTCAGCCTCTTCTGAGTAATTTTCTTTCTCAACATAGACAATAATAAATACTTGGAAGAAATGTAAGGATCAATTTCTCAGGTTTATATGAAATTTAAATGTCCAGCAGACTTAGTGGAACAACTTTGTGGGGCAGGCAAACAATGGGAAATTGCACGCCAGGCGAGTCTCTGCCCATGAAGTCACACTGAAACATGAGGCTGATATGCTTCAAGCAGCTGGAATGTTTTGGCTTTTGACTGGTCATTCTTACACATGACTTACTTAGAAAACTGATGGCTTGTTTAGCATTGGCTTAAGACAAAGCAGTTTAAATAAAGAGCTGGAGATGATTAAGAATTAAAAGTGTAATTGGATATAAATATGGGTGTCAGGGTTAACCATATTTAGCATTTTAAAGACAAGTTTTGGAAGGAAAATTAACTTCCCTGGTTCAGGGTCCAACCTAATCTTTGTTCCCCGAAGTAGCTGCATGAACTCACTTTTGCCTGATTTACACTTCCTGTTCTTGAAAATCTGCATTTGACTTTCGGAGTAGAAAACAGGAAATAGAGAACTATCTGTCTGGTCCCTTCTGATGCCACTTTCTTCTCTGGGCTTGCCCAGGTGTGTGGGGGGAAGGGAAGGAAAAATGCATATCAATATAAAATACAGACTGCCAGTGGCTTTGGTCTTGGCCTTTGTATCTTCATTCAGCATCTGAAAAATGGTCTTTTATTCCCCCCCCCTCCCCCCGCTATAGTAAGCAAAGCAGTGTGTTAATACATCTCTTTCTGTATAGATCAGGGAAGATACTTGTCCCCTTTCTGGAGCAATAGCCAGAATAAGGGAATGTCAAGGACTAGCTCCTCACTCATTGGGAGCAGAAGGCAGGGAATAAATCCAGGAACTGACTGAGGGTTTCTGTGTTCTGGTATGGGATTTTAAACCATGAATGATTTAAACTCACAAAGTTTGAATCTCAACCCAAATATCAGCAAACTTTATGCTGTGTTTCTCTCTTGCACATTTAAAATAAACAATTAGTTTGCAACAGCAAGATCTTTGCTCCAAGCTACTGAAGGAGCCTCCACTGAGCTCATCCTTGGCAAAGCATCTCTGTTATTACCAGTGCTGTTTAGGTATCATATTCCTGTTGCCTGCCTGTCTGCTGCCCCTTCGCCCCAGGAATGACCTGAGAGCAACTTTAAGAGTAAATGTGAAGAAGCCTGTAAGGAGAGCTGAGTCCCTCAGAGAGGAAAGTGCTGTGTACCTGTAGAGATTGTTGCATCTGAAGGCTGGCAGTCATTTCGAAAGGTTAGCAAGGAGCTTCCACTCAGGCTCACAGGGAGTCTGCCAGATTAGATATTCCTGTCCTGGCATATCTCTGAAATCATAATAACTTTTATTTAGCATTAATGTGGATGCCTCGAACATTTCTATGGGACTTCCTCTGTCAATTCAGCATTAAAGTGCCATTAAAGCAAAGTGTTACTGTAAGAAACAGTATCTGCCAAACATTTCTCAGAAGAGCACAATGCTTTACAAGATGGGTCAGCGCTCAGTCTTTTCCATTTTCATGTAAAAGTCAGTGATAAGTCGTCTTATTGATTGGACAAAACAATAGAGAAGAGACTTGTGAGAACTGCTGGCAAGACTTTTTATGACAAGTGGCATGTCAGTAGGTATTAATTTGCTGTTCATTGCACTGCAGTGTCCAAGATGAATCTTCGCTGGTATTCAGGAGAACATAACTGTGATACTGCACAGGAATATAGGACACTTCCTATATAAAATTGCCAGATAGTTCAGACTCAAATGGTGACTCCTGGCTATAAAATTACATTGCAAAACTCTTCTAACAACTTCTAAGTGAACTGCATTTGACATTTTTATGTAACATTGACTGTATCTTTATTCTAAACTCCCTCTTCAAAAGCAGCATTAACAGTGAGGCACAAGTTGCACTGAAAGCTCAGGGGTTAGGCTCCTATGTCACTTATGTGACTTCAGAAAGTTTTAGCTGAAAAGATCAAAATGAGCAAAGAGGGCTCATGTTTCCATAGGAATCCTCTGTATTCTGCATCACAGAACCTTATCCTGCAAAAGCGGCATAATAAATCCTGAGATCATTTTACAGCCCTCCTCCACTCCGTGTAGAGGATTTACAGCAGAAGTGGCCAACCAATAAAGACAGGAAAAGGTAAGCAATAACATCAGGGAGATCGTGAAATTGACTGTATAAATAAATCCTGCTCTCTGTTTGCAATCCTGATTTTTGCAAGCTTTATGGTCTAGTGGGGTAACCCTTTCCAGCCTTTCTCTGCATTGTTTTAAAATAAAAAATCGGGTATCCCACCCCATAACAATCCTATGAAATATGTGACAAAAGCATGGACTGACAGCAAACAAGATGTGGAATTTTAATAAGGGGTGTTCAGGTGGAAAAAATTGGAGTTTGTTAAAATCATTTTCTTTCAGTAAGAGATAGGAAATTACAAGACTTCTTAACTTGAAACTGGAAATTTGAGAGAGGGAGACCTCTGAGTGACCCAAGTGAGGCACTTGCCTTGCCTGGCTTGTAGAGCTGAGACTCTCTGCCCAGTTCAGGCTGGGAGTTTGAACTCTGCATCTCCCTCATCCTAGCTTTTGGCTGATTAGGTAAACTGGTCTTTCTCTGTTCTGTTGGGGAAAAGGTTTGAAAGGTCTCTGTTAATTCCGGCTGTGGGAAGGGAGTGTTTAGAAATCTTAAGTTTGTGAGGTAGGAAATCCCTTTCTTCCCTACCTGTAAGTTCTTGATGGGCTTGCTCTCTTGCTGAGCAGATATATTGTGAGGGTTGGAATGGGAATATCAGGCAAAAGCACCTCTCATGTTTTTGATAGCTCTGGAGACTTCATCTTTTCTACCTCAGGAAGAGTACTAAATGGGGTTCTTTTCTCATGCCACTGCAGCATTCCCAAGGAAGATTCATGATTGGATTATGTTCCTAGGCATTATAAATCAGAGCTAATGGCAAGGATAGGTTGATGGCTTGAACTAAGTGGAAAAATAAATAGGTCAATGCTTAGGGCCTAGGGCTGAGAAGACATAAATATAAAATTTATACCCCCCACCATACCCCCCAAAGAAGGTGGCTGACTTAGAATTCTGAAAAACATCACTTAATCAAACAGGAAAAAAGTCTGTTATACATGATCTTTGTTCAAGTGATGGGAAAGTTGAAATCTGGGACAATACAAAACCTGTGTGAAGCTTTTGTAAAAGCAAAATTTCTGTATTTCCTGAATAATAGAGATATGTAACATGAAGCATTAATTTTGAAAGAGCATTAGGCTTTTTCAGGAGAAACATCAGAAGACATAAAAATCTTTGTCAATATCAGATTAGAATGAAACATTAAAAAAGGGAAAGTTTATATTCAGTCTCATGGGGTTGGGCTGCAAGAGTTGAATGCCTCTATTTGGCCTTGATAATTGTTCTTTTATCCTTTGTGAAGTGTTGGTATGTTTTCACCCACTGCCTGCTGCCTGTGTGTCCTCTCAACTGCCAGCTACCCTGACTCAGTTCTTAGCTTTGTTCTCCTTTATGACTCAATCACAGACTGTAAAATCTCTGCTGAGGCTGTGATTCATCACCTGAATGCACTCCCTTTAAAATAAAGTATCTTTTTGTGATAGAGGGAAGATAAAAAAAAAAGAATTTTCAAAGTAATTCTGGAGGCATTTTTCAGTCCAGATATCCTTCCTTCTGATTTGTTTTTTTTTTCTTTTATATAAAGCAATATAACAATCTTTAAAAATATATGATAGTTATATAAGATGCAAAATAATACTCCCAGAAGTAAATTAAAAAAAAATAATTCCAAGCGGTTGTTGGCAGCAGTCTGCTTTGCTGTTCAATGTCACACTGTTTCTGGTCTCACTTATATTGACATGTGTAACAGCAACTTCTCTGAGGGGAATTGAGTTATTCTGAGGTGCAATTGCCACAGGTGAGATGAGAGTTAGGATGTTGGTACAGATGGGAACGCGTTTTATTTGTCTGATCTGTAATGGAAGGTGGGCTCGTGCTCTTCTTCTCTTTTGGATGCCTTTAGAAGAATCTACTGTTTTGTTAGTGCTTGTGAATGAGCCTTATCTGGATTTTATTGTGAGAAACATAATCTCCCTGATAATGAATAAAGATGGCAGAAGATAGATCTTTTTCTACAGAGAAGTTTTCTTTTGGAGAATGCTGATCCCTGGTGATTTAGTACATTCTGAACATGAAGTGTGGGGGGGGGGGGGCTGGAATTGGTGATAGCCCTTCATTTTATGAAGCTTCTTGTTTCTTTCCTGGAGGTACTCGTGGGATGTTTTCCTTCCAGCCAGCCGAGAAAAAACTATTGAGATAGTAAGTTTTTTAACAGGTTGTTTGCCCACATGAGTTATTCTGTGGGTTTTGTAACCAGGTACAAGTCTTGCTTTTTCACCAGTGAGAAGGTCTCCTGGTAATGCCCGCGTGAGCATTGTAAATCATCTAAAACACTTCATGGACAGGAATTTCCTGGAACACAGGAAAGAGAAGCTGACTCTTCCTGCCTTGACAGTGCTAACTTGTCCAATGTGTGCCAAAGCTGGTGCCAGCCACCTGTAACCTTTGGTGTGACACTTGCAGTGCAATGCAGAGATGCCACAGGGATGCAGAGCTGGCCTGCTTTACTCCTGCCTTTTTGGACACTCATTTTCCCTACTTGTGTCATCTAGATGGATGGCATGGTCCAGTTCAAAGGCACTTCCTAAAGTAGTGCTTGTGGTAATGCTGGATTGAAAACACCCATGCGGGGCAGGTAGTTGTACATAAAGGAGCAAGCAATACAGACACTGTTTTTATCGTTCACAGGTTGCTTTTCTGAATCTCCCAGTGGAGATTACCCACCTTTGTGCTGTTCTTTGATTTCTTTAGCTGAGGAGGTTGCTTGTGAGTCGAATGAGAAAGGTGAGCTCAGTGTAGGAAGGAGGGAGAGAGGAAATTCTATTTGTGAAGCTCTGAACCACTGCGTGCTTTCTCCTGCTCCACTGTATTGCCTGTCTTTAGTAACTGGGGGCTTTATTGTCCTACTAATGCCTAAAGGTGCAGGTACATCCTAGAGCTGGGTTGAGTCCAGTGATCTGTGCACCTTTTTGCAAAACCTGCAGCATTTTCCCAATGGTCCCATTGACATTAATGCAAATTTTGGTGAAATAAACTTGTGTAAATAGTCTAAGTTTTCCTGGATCTTTGGTTTGTTTGTTTCGTTCGTTCTTTGTTTTGTTGGTTTTTTGTTTCTTTTATTTTTTAAAGTAATTTAAGGACAGTGACCTAAAGAAGTTGAAGTTTCTCTTCAAGAACTGAGTCCGTGGCACTACTGTGGTAAATAATTCATGTAACAGGAGGAGAATCCCTAGTTCTTTCAAATTGTTCACACCCTGTGGAATTGGGATGCAGTTACTAAAGCTGTCAGAAATGGCTGGGTTCAGCATATGTGTTTCACCTGCTGAGGTTGGCCCAAAAATGTTCTCACTTCTGGATAGGCTTTAAAAGACCTGAGAAGGCAAGGCATCAAGACAGCTTTATATAGGTCCAGTAGGTTTCTGTGTAGGTGTAAAGACAGATTCTAGTTCAGAGAGTTGTATGTTTTGGGAAACCATTTTGCTAGACTTGGGAAATGGATTCTCTATTCCCAGATCTCCTCCATTTCTGTTTCATCTTGGTAAGTCCACTACACCTCTTGACTTGCTTGTAAAAGGAGGAATTGTGATTTTTCTTTTTATTAGGTATTTTGAGATCTAGGAATGAAAAGCCTTTGAGGAGTTTTCCTCCTGAGACTTTAAAACAAGATTTGTCTTAAACAAAAACAACTGTCTCCATGAAGAACAAATATTTCTTGATTTTACTGTTCTTTAATCTGACACCCCAGAACAGTATCACAAATATTTTTTTGTTCTCAAGTAATTCTGTTTGTGTGTTTTGTGCACCATTTGTGTTTACAAAAGCATTATTGGAAGGCACAGGCTTTTCTGTCCTTGCAGTGATAGCGTGATAGCAAATTGTGCTCACTTCTGCAAAACCTGACACTGGCAGGCAGCCTGACATTTCTGAGAGGCATGTCCTGACAGAGCCCTGCTGAAGTCAAGCAGAGCTAGGACCATGAACTATCCACTGAGAAACTGCCTTAAAATCAGGGTGAACTGCCACTTCTCCAAGCTTTTCATATGGCACGGAGCACCTGGCACCTGCCTTCCCTCCCTCTCTGGCTCCAGTGCCATTGGAATTACCAGGGAAGCAGGGCTGCAGTAGCAGCAGGGGTGGGGGGAGTCAGATGGCTTGGGACAGGGGAACATTTCCCATTTCTCTAATATTATTAATGCTATCACTGTTGAAATTTTATTCTGATCAGCCTTAACATTTATGTGAAATAAAACTGACTGTAAACACCTGGCAGCTGCAATGGAGCCACTAAGCAGACACCACCATGGCATGAGCAGTCTGTTATGATTGAGAGAGCTTTTCTGATGGCCCCAAAAGGTACTGAGCTGTCGATATCATCTTGTACTCTTTCCAGGTACAGTACTTCAGGAATTAATCTGTCAGGAATTACAATAGTATTAGAGGGTGGGGATTTAATTACAATATTGATTATACATATGTATTTATACACTGCACAAATAGAAAAGCAGCTGCAAGGGAACCTGGAGTGAGCAGTTTTTCTTGCTGTTTACAAGGCTGCTGGGTGGTTGGGATGATTGATTACCTTACAGTAACCCTTCTGTGTTCCAGGGAGCATACGCTGTGTACGGAGAAATGACTGTTGCCTTAGGGAGGGCAGAGCTTGTAATGCAAATGTCAAATAATTTTTATATTAAAAACTAAATAAAAGGCCTCAATGACTTTTATTAGTAGCTTCTTTAATGAATTCACTGTCCTTTGAACCCAAACAATTTCAGCTTTAAGCACAAACACCCAAAACTATATTTTACAATCTCTGAGAACATTATCATCTAGATTTGTTAGACTTTAAACTGTGATTTTAGTTCTTATTTAGTCTCTATCAGACTAAAAAGCTTCCTTTTTTAAGAAACACAAGCAAAAGAGGAGAAATAGATTCTTAAAAATATTTCTAAAAAAAATTTTTTTTGAGCTATTTATTGACTTGAAAATACAACAGGTTTTTTATTTTACTGCTGGAAAATTGCCAAGGAGAGAAAGAACTACAAATTATACAGATTATATATCACACTGTATAATTAAGACAGCAAACAGTCTACTGAAAAATATTTTATAGACTACTTTATATAATGGAAAGTTCACAGCAGTCTAACAGAAACCAGGCAGTATGTCTCTTAATATGAATTCTACCGGAGATTTAAATTAAGGTTCAAACACTGGTGCTTTACAGTCTATCAGTCTTTGTAATGATTACACCTGCCTGCATAGCCTAATTTTGAAACTCTATTATAATTCAGAATTAACCTACTAGAAAAACTCAGCAGAGATTTGATGTAGTTTTCTCCTTTTTCTTTGCTATGTGATCAGGTCTTCTGGACACTGCTTTGGACTTTGTTCTTTGCATCTTTTCTGTGACTTGTGATGACCGGTTTATCATGTATTTTTGTACTTATTCTTCTGTTCTATTATGAGGAAGCTGTTGCAAATTTCTGATTAAATAAGATACTATTTAAAGGTAGCAGGCAAAAAGACACCCTTTAGATTTACATGTATATTTCTTTGTGATATATGTTGAAAACCTTAGAATTTGAGAGGAAACATATTCCCACTGAAATAATCAGGAATGTTAATACAGGCCAGGCTGGATGGAGCTCTGAGTAATGTGGGTTAGTGAAAGGTGCCCCATGGCAGGATAGTTGGAACTAGGTGTTCTTTTGAGTCCCTTCCAACTGAAACCATTCTATGATTCTGCTGGCTTGACTGGGACTAGGATCATTATCTTTTCGTGATGCTTTATTTCACTGTCCCCATATGTACACCAGTTTTCACTTAAATATGTGTTCCATGGCTTTCTTTAGAGTTTCTGATCTTTGGCATCCCCTACCTTTTTTTTTTTTTCCTTTCCCTCAGGCCTTACCTAAGGAATGTTGTTCTTGTTGCAAGTTTCTACTCTCTGTTTAGTTGTGGGTCTAGCTACATGGTATTTCATGAATACCATTGTTGGAATGAATTCTGCTTTCTCCTCACTATGTGTGAGCTGGTGTTACTGAAAATATTTTTGAGTGTTAATGAGAACTTGACTTTGTGCAAAACTGTAGCCCAGAAAGGGAACCCACAAGAGCAATGTCATTTGTTTTCACTCTTTTCTGTTTTATGGCCACATTTTGTGGCAGTATTCTGCTTCCTTTACTGGCAAAATGCAGCATGGAAAGAATTTGGGTTTTAATAAAAAGGGTTAAAGAAACCCTTGTGGCTATGTTTCCTGATTCTTGATAGTCACGAGACTTCTTTGTTTAAATCCATGTAGACACACTAATGGATCTTATATTTGCCATAATGTTGAGATTGCTGGATGTGTTGGCTCCAAAGGTCTAATAAGAGTCTTTATAATAGCTTTAATTGTCAGGCGGGGAAAAACTGGCCCTGACTGAAGGCTGAATTCTGGCTGGGTACAGCTGGCTCCAGTAAGACAGCTCTGAATAGAGATTCGATGATTCTTTCCTTGACTGTCCTCTCAAGTGAGTGCTGTCACTGCTCTTTTCTCCTGGTCTGGGTGGGACTAAGCTGTTCAGGCTGATCAGGGAGAGGAACAGCACCGATGTGCAGAGAGGCTGTTCCTTGACAGTGCTCTGGAGAAGTTGCATGTCGTGTGGTGGTTACTGTGGGGCTTGTAAAGGGAAACAATGGAAATTTCTGTTGCATGTTCTGATGGGTACCCAGGCTAGAACTATGATCCTGAAAGTCATCTTTCTTCCCAGTGAGGCCTGAGAAACAAGGTTTTCAGGCAACATGTTAAAAATACAGCTCCTTCACATACTGTCTGAATTGACACAGCTGCTTGAAAACTGACTGCTGAAGAGATTTGAAGCACTTTGTGATAGTCTGAGAAAACCTGGCATTCATCCTGATCTGACAGCCCTAGGGGTGGTCTTACCATTTCTGATAGGGTCTTTCTAGAAAATGTTCTCTGATCAGCCCACTGATAACACTGGAAAGCTCTGAATGCGATGTATCAAGTCAATTAAATGCAACACATCTTTGAGAACTATTCAGAGATTAAATTCTCTTAACACCAATGTTTTGATTGTGCTATTTATAAAAACTAATGAGAACTCGAAAAGACAGGGATTAAAAAGAATTATTTGTCTTTTGGCGAATACCAAGGCTAATTTGCTTCATGAGATGGAAATGTATATATCCAGGAAAGCTTTAATACACATCTATAGTTAATAACATTTAAGTTATTAAAAAAATCAGGCCATTAAATCCACTGGCATGGACATCTGCAGTGTACTGAAGTTTCTTGAGCCTTCTTTTTTTTTATTTTTTAACCCCATTTGCAAGACTGCCGATAACACTCAGTGATCAGAAGGTAGGATGTTTTCTGGGCTTGTAGGACCCCAGTATAGCTCTGCTGGGTGCACCATCACGTGGTTTCTCTGCTGACTTCTGCTCTGTGTTTTTTTTTTTTTTTTGTCAGCCCCTCAGTGAAGGCAGGTAGCACTCCTGACAGGAAGGGCAGGCTGTCCTTTGGCCACTCAATATGGGCAGGAGTGGGGTCTTGGAAGTGGGACCTGTGGTTGCTTTAGGAGGCTAGAAAAGGAGCGAGCCTTGGAAAGCACAACACATGTGCTCTGCTACAGGCTGAAATTTCAAGCAGTTCTCTCCATATAACAAATGTGCAGCTCTGTACTCTTAAACTGCAGGGTGACACATAGTAATGGACAAGGATCTAGTGAGTTGAACAAAATGCTAGTTACTGGTTAT
The DNA here is from genome assembly GCA_035221455.1 of Xenops minutus. Classification (NCBI taxonomy): domain Eukaryota; kingdom Metazoa; phylum Chordata; class Aves; order Passeriformes; family Furnariidae; genus Xenops; species Xenops minutus. The sequence goes on from JAWWEE010000010.1 coordinate 17,806,127, forward strand.
ATTATCACCATGGTTAACTGTAAAAAAAATCTTGAGACAAAGGAAAAGGTATATTCAGGTGCAGAGAGAGAAAAAAAAAAGACAAACGTGGTTCAAGAATTGAATGAAAGTGAAGGAAGATGAATTGGAGATTATAATTAGAAAGCAAAGGAGCAGGCAGGTTTTCCAGCCTCAGTGGGAAAAGATGATTGACCTGAGCAGCAGGAGAAAAGAAGAGGAAATATTGCTGACAGCTAAAATGCAGAAGCTATTACTTGAGACTGACCTCTAAAGGAGAGCAGGAGAGGAATTAAAAAAAATCCCAACCAGTGAAACCTGCAGTGTTCATGCTGGAGTCAGGGAAGCCAAAGAAACACCATTTGAAAGCTAGAGGACATGAAGCAAAATTGCTAAGGTTAATACGTACATGTTATTTCATGTGTCACACTGACATATATTTGTAATGCTTGTATTTCCTGCCTTGTGTTTATCAGAGTTGTCAAAACACACCTTACAGTATTTGGTAAAGATGATGAAGATGCAAGATAAGAAGGGAAGAAAGATGGCTGACAGCCATCAAGGGCTTCCTCCTCCCATGCTTACTTCTCCCATTATTTGCTTGGCAAATCAGTGCATGAAGAGGATTTGTTCAAGAGAAGTCTTGTGGTCACCAGTTATTTCATTCCTCCAAAATACCTTTTGGTGATAAATAATACAGTGTTATGTTTTCTTGAAAATATAAAGTAAAGGGTCAGCTCTTCAGCCAGGGCAGACAGGAATCATGCTGTAAAAATCACACTGGACAATGTGCTTCTTTCCTGATGCCTGAAGTGCCCCTGGGATTCCTCAGAGCTCTCTGTAACCTCCACTTAGTAGTGTGAAATGGTGTGAGTTTTCTGAAGAATGAGGCTGAGTGATTTAACCCACACCATCACAGCCCTGCTGCATGAGGTCGGAGGCTGAGTGCACACAGCTGGATATGAGCTGGTTTGCCATTCTGGGAGCTTGGGTAGCCACAACTGCACCCTGACCCTGGGCTGAGGGTTGTCCATTATGCATGCAGCCCTTGCCTCTCTCTCTCTGTGGATTGATGTCATTTGTGCCTAATATGGACTATTTTTCACCTATTTTTATTTTGTTCCCCCCCTTGTTGTTATGAAATTTCATTGATAGTTTTTGATTCCCTTAAAAATTAAATATAATCAAAAGCTGTTCTGATTATTGCTTATGTCCAGATTTTCTGCTTGTTTCATATTGTTTTTAGTCCTTTGCCCCTTCCTTTTCTAATTGAGATTTCTCTTACCTGAAAATACATCTCCTATAAACAGAACTGTGCATTTAGGTGTCTAATAAGACACTTTCAAAAAAAATCCTAATTATGTGTAACAGGTTTGAATACTGTTAATGACCATCTTCTGCTATGGAAAATTGGCCTCCTGAAAGACCACGTGAATATGTGAGTGTGCAAAATAATTACTTGTCATACTACATTCTTTTTTTCAGATAACAAATTAGGTTCTAGTAATTAGATTTTAATCACTGACATCTAGACAATGGTGTAGTTCCCCCCACCCTTTTTTTTAAAAAAAAGTATGATAAAATCACTTTCATTCACCAGATGAAAACATAATGGAAATTTACACTAAAGATGTGTTCATCTAGGTGACAGCTCGTGGAGGCATTCCAGAGTGGGGCACATAGACAACATTCAAGAGCGTAATCGGCATATTTGCCTCCTCGGGCCATAGTATTTGGAGACCTAACAATGCAAGAAATCCTACTAGCTGCTTATTAGGCACTAATACACCTTTAAAAATCAAGCTGCTATTCAGTCCTGGCCCGAGGTTGGATTTTGGTATGTGTCCTTCCCAAGATAACTCTGCATGTTTTCAATACCATGAAATCAGTTGCTCTCTTACTTTGATGCCTGGATGCCACCTCTGGTCTGTGCCTTATGCCTGGGTGTCTTCTGCTGCAGTAGTTTTTCCTTTTGAAAATGGATGGCCTTGATCCCCACCCAGGATTAATTTTCACATGGCAGCTACATCATTACAGTGAATAATGTTGGCTTCATTTAATGTGAGGGGAAAAAAGAAAGAGTTTAATAAGGAGCACGAAACCTCCAACCTCCATGCAGACCATCCTAGAACTGCTTGCCTAAGGCTGCTGTGTGAGAATTGCCCTATTGTGATTCTAATATATGAAATTACCCTAAAACTAAGCAACAAAAATGTAACACCTGAAAATGACAATGACTCTTTTTCCACACTGTACCACGAGATATTTGCGGGTAGCAGGTTGCAGCGCTTGTATTTTCACAGTCCTCTTATCTGTCTGCAGAAAACACACAGCACAATCCCTGTGGCATTCCCCGTGGCTCCAGCTCAGCAAAGTAGCTCAGTGTGTCCTGAATTTAAAGTGTGGCTCCAGAAGGACTGCTCATATGCTTAATGTTACACAATGCATGTGATTATCTTGTTAGCACGAGGAGAGAAATACTAATCTTGCAAGATTGCAGACACAAATGTATTTTCTTCACACGCAACCTGTGTGTAACCAGCACTGAACCAACGCCAGTTCTAACCCCTCACACGGAGACCCCACTTTGTGCTGATCTGTCACTTTCACAAAGATGCAAGATGGTCTCATTTTTTTTTTCTAAATTTCTTTTCCCCCAATAAAAATATTTGAGTTCTGAAGCGAAACTACAAAGTGAGCAGCTATTATTTCTTCTTTCTCAAGGACCTGTTTTCTTCTATTTGTCATTAACATTTGTCAGCTGGTAAATTATGCAGTTTTCTTCTGTCTCTGCTATTTTTTAGCCAGCCATAATTATGCTAACTGATTCCCGTGTAGACTTGTTTTCAGCTGCATTGCTTACATGCCTTTTTAATAGACTGTAATTTTTGTTAAGTAAGTTATGTCAGATTAACTACTTCCGATAAGATGCGGTATTATACTTGGGTTTTCTTTTTCTCCCAGCTGGATGCACAGAATATGTCACTGCTGACTTGCTTTCTCCTGCCTCCCTCCAGCTAAATGGCAATATGCCACTGCAGCAAAACTTCTGTTTGAGGATTCATTGGCTTTTTTTGTTGGCTAGTAATGAGGCTTTGAGGTAGCTCACTGCTCCTGATTAGTGACAGCGTGCACAAAGAAAGGAGTAGTGCAAACCAGTCATTAACTCATAGTGAAAGCCTCAGCATTTAACTTCATAAAGATGAGGAAAGACTCTGTTAAATCCTTTTCCATTCAGATTTGGCTGTTTTGGGGTTTTTTTTAGGCGCCTGCCTTGGTTTTGTGGAAATAACCAGCTGAAGTGTTGATTATACTCTTGTTGCTGCTGAGTTTGTTACCTTTGTGCTCTGGTACCACCGCTCTGCATTCTGCCTCGGGCCCTGCTGTTGGTGACAGGGTGGAGGGTTCAGGCTGGCTGAAGGTGGAGATGAGCTTTGTCACTTGGCTGATGGCTTGTGCCCGTGGGGACCTGGAACATCTCTGGCACTCGGCCGTGGGTGGCACTCACGGAGTGCAGACAAGGGGGATCCCGGGGACAGCCCCTGCTGCCCACGCAGCCCCTGCCCCATCCATCCCCTCCGGGCACGGGGCTCACATCTCCCAGGGCTTGCATCGCACTACAGAGTTCAGTGCCTGTGCAGTGGCTGCAATTTCTCTTCTCCAGGCTGGCTGCCACTCCAGGCTGCAGCATCCTGGGGGCCTCCGAGTGTGCTCACAGCTGTCTAAAGCAGCAAAGCTGTAGATTCAGTAAAGAGATCTCCAGCTATTCCCTTCCTTTGTTTTATTGCTTGAAGAGAAAATGAAAGGTTGTGTGAATCTCCACAGGTTGAAATAGCGAACTTTCACAGGACTCTGTGCAAGAGTTTCAGCACAGTTTTTCAGCCTTGTAACAGAGTTCCTTTATCTCACAGATTTCAGTTTCAGTCATGGTATTAATAGCTTTACCAGGTTTTGTTGTTTTAATGGAGTACAGTGAATTATATTTCTGGGGTCTCATGTGAAAGAGGATTAGCTGCTGGAAGCTGTTTGTCTTGCAGGTTCTTTAAAGAAGTAAATAAAACGTGAAAATAATAGTACCATACATGGCAAATAACGGGCTATTTTCTGCTCTGCTTTCTGGATGGAATGGATGTCATTTGTCAAGTTTGAGGATGATAGAATGAATATAAGTTATCTCAAATGTGATTTGCCACCTGCTTGATTGTTCAGAAGTGTATGCATGCTTCATTAATCTAATTAGTCAATACATATATAAGAAGCAAATTTACAGGCTCTTTGTCATCTTAAATAAAATATTTTTGTTTTCCTAGGATAAATAATTCATTATAGAGTTCAGTGCTAGACTATAATCCTGGAGACCTGGCTTCTTATACAATAATAATAAAAAAAGAATTATGATATTTCTTTTCTGCTTTGGCTTCTCTTTAGACAGGGATTTCATGGAAGGCAAGGAGAACATCCACACTGGAGGAACATAAAATTCCTTCCAAAAGAGAAGCAGAGAGGTCCCTGGCTTGGACTCCATAAGCATTTTCACATTAGAGATAGTGTCTGCTTTGGCACAGAAGCACGCTACAATGTGTACATGATTATCCCTGAAAGTATAATAATTAACGTGCTGAAAACCATGACAGAGTTCATTTCACTTGGGTTTTCCTGCTTCAGAGGTTGGCCCACTAATTCTGTGAACTGAGCATATTGTAAACATACCAAGGGACAGCAGCTTCATTTCTCTAGTAGGAATAGTACTTCACATACATACAGTACAATGCAGTACAGTCAAGAGGGGAAATATTTGGGTGCATGGACAACCTCAGATTTATAAAGTCACATCAGCAGTAGCTGTGAGAGAGAAATGTCTAAATCAAAGGAGGTCCTGAAGTTTAAAGGTAGCAAAAATGTGCAGATTTTACATACATTGAGTCTATTGGTATGTCCCAGGCTGTGCAGCAGCAACTTGCCCAAATGTTTGAACCTTGGCACAAGAAGGATGTCCATCCCCACGAGACACAGCCACTAGCAGATGGGTGGATAATTCTATGAACTGTAGCTGTTCGCTTATGATGATTTTTTTTTTTAGGGGCCTGGTACAATACAGAAGATCCTCTCTGGGGTTTTTTCTGCTGTTGGGAGGAATGAAATCTGGTGTGAAGATTGAAAGAGAATTTACCAACCGATAACATGTTTGAAACAGTCTATACTACCCAGAGTGGAATAAACTAAGTATTTTGGTTGAGGTTTTGGATTTCCTTCTTCTTCCTGGATTTGTAAGTAAAAATGCCAAATTAGCTAATACATATTCTTTAATGATACCTTGTAAACTTTGCTCTCTGAAAACACGTAATGATACTTTCTTTCCTGATTGTCAGGTGCAACCTGGCTTTCAGATCCACAGGAAAACTCTTTGCACCTCATTACCATTGAAATACATGGCTTGATGTTGCCAGAGGCAGCAAGATTGTTGGCTGTAATCACTGGCTGGAGCTGAAGGAGGCTCAAGGTGTGCTCTGTACTACTGTAGTATTTACCAATGGTTTCTACGGGTCTCTTCACAACTCCGCAGCAGGTTTGACCACTGAAGCAGAATCTGTGGTGAGAGGATATTTAAAGACATATTTTTCTCAGGTTGCACACACAGATTGGTGTAGAATTCCTGCAAAGTAAATTAGTATGAAACTGCATAATTGATGCATTAGAACCATGAAGATTGCCGTGACTCTAGCTAGAAATAAAAAGCGGCTTGTATTTAGGTGTTGTGGCCTTGTCCTGTAACCCTGCTTGATTTAGTAAACTTCTAAATGGGACATGATCAGAAAGCCATTTTGTTCCAGGAGCTTGTTTCCTGTGAACTGGGATCAGCTCCATGAACTGGTTGTCTCAGCATTGCTGAGTGAAAGATGCTCTTGCATTCTCACTGAATAGTGCAACATTCCTTACCTGCCTGCTTGATGTCTCTCTTGTGGAAACTTGAACTTTACCTAACAATCTCAGCCTGTGATGCAGCTGCCAATTAGCCACACTGTCTGCAGGTTTGGGGCAGAAGTATTTCTGTGTTCTATGAAAATGTTTTATCAGCTATCCTTGGTACTGTATCTACACGGCCAAAAGTCTTTGAATACATATCTGTGTCACAAAGCCTCTCAGAGATGGCAATGGGCACACTCCTGTTTTCTGCTTGGAAACTGAGGCTGAGAGGTTAGATTTCCGACCCATCAGCATGGGACCCACTGTCTATTAGGCAGTAGAGCCTGGTGATGGACTTCACAGCTCCAAGTCAGGTCCTGGGAAGTATGAGGGAGGTCTGGGTACTTTAGTATGGATTTCACAGGGTCAGAGTGGTAGCTAACCCCAAATAAATACATGGAAGAGGAGAAAAGGTGCATCGGGCACTTGAGAGGCAGGACAAACAGGTGCTTTTCTCAGTGCTGCCAGGAGGTGCCTCTCTCTACTTGGGATTTATGGCCCCTGAAGGAAATTGCTGTAGCCTTTTTCTTGCAGAAATTTCTCGGGCTCATTCCTTGTTTTTCTCCAAGAGTCATGTTGGTGCAATGGATCGTTTGCCCAACAACCCGGTGGTTAGAAACTTAGGATGAGGAAGATGAATGTCTCTCTTTTTGGTAGGGAAAGTCAAAAATTTACGTTTCACTTTCAGTGGTTTGTGGGTATTTTTCTGGGCCAGCCCAGGGCAACAGGGCTGTGCCTGTGGATGTCTCTGTGCTGTACCTTGCTGTCCTGCTCCTTGCAGGCCATATGTGGGGATGAAATCCATCCCTTCAGATGCCCTTTGTGCAGTGGGGCAGTTGAGGTCCATTTCAGCAGGTCTCCTGATGTGGGTCATGGGGAGCCAGAAGCCTGGGAAGGCCAGGAAGGCCACCTTCTCTGCAGCTTTGGCCTGAGTGCCCTGAACTAAAATGTGTAGGAGACAATTTGTAAAGCACAGGGCTAGGCAAAGGATGGCAATTGCTCTATGCTCTAGTGATTTGAGATTTTCCTTTGGCAGAGGTCATGCAGGTCCCTGCTTCATGAACTTTATGTGTATTTTCTTTAAAATTAGTTAAAATAGGATATCTGCAACGAGTGGAACACCTTCAACACCCTCTTTCTTGCTCTAACACTGGGCTCTTCATTGTTCCTTTACTGCTCAGCCAAACCTTCAGGCCTAGAGAGGGGATTCCCAAGCTGCACGCTTTATAATTTCCTAACTGCTCTAATAGTTAAGAACAGGCTGAGTTTTACGATATGTGTGCTGGATTATGGAGTTTGTAGTACTTTTTCCTGAAGTTCTGCAGGAGAGCTGCATAGAGGTGGGAGAACAATGTTTTGTACTGGGTGAATGTAGATGGGAGCTCCTTGATCTGGTGCTGCTGGCAAGGGTGGCATGTTAGGATCTAGGCTGTTGCTCTGTTTGCTTGCTTGCCTTTTGTGCTTCCACCTGTATCTCTAGATTCAACCCAGAGGCATGATAACATCCCAGTGCGTTGAATTCCTTGGTTTATTGCTTTGGTTTTTGGCCTTATTGTCTTCACCATTGTATTTAAGGCCAAATTTTGGACCTGTTCTGTTTGGTGATGTCATGTTCTAAAAGGGAGATCTCTCTTTTACTATTTCTGTATCCTCAGTGCTGAGTGCTTCCTGTGTGTCTGATCCCATTCGTTGCATTTAACTTATCATAAATGCAAATAATGATAATTAGATGGTGAATAACGCTATTAGAGATGCAGTTCAGTGCATTTCACTGATTGGGCCAAATCAGGAAGCTATGCAATGCGTGCTGGCAGCCTTGTGAGTAAAAGTGCTTATTACTTATCTCAGATTGTAATGTGCTATCAATTAATTGCTCACAAATCTCTGGTGTCAGTTTGTGTGGGTTGTGAGGAGCCATAAATCATTAACTTTCGGTGGTGCAGAGTTTGAATTACAATGCCAGTCGGGCAAGGTAGGAAATTTGCAAATTTAATCTGGTGGAAAGAGTCTCTTTGTCTCCCAGCATCCTGCTGGTGAGGCCAAGAACAGACTCCAGCTTCTTCATGCCCCCTCCTCTCTCTCCTGTGTCCATCCGGTGGGTCTCAGCCCCTGGAGTGGGGCTTGGGGCAGTGGCTGCCCCTGTGCTCCTCCCTTATCTGACACATGCACGCTGGGCTCCTGGGGAGCCACTACCTGGAGGAGGAACCCTGTCAACCATGTGTCGCTCCTCGGCCCCTTCTGAATAGCAACAGATGCTTAAATCAAACAATGTGCTCCCAGACAGCAAGCTGCTGTGTGATCAGCAAACACAGCGCAACAACAAAGCCCAAACCAAAAAAAAACAAACCAAACCAAAAAACCCAACAACAAAACCAGCCATGACAATAAAACAAGATAGAAGAATAGAAAGTGGTTATGATTTGGCAGACAACAAAAATGCAGGGCAGTAATTGTGCTGCTCTGAGCATGGGCACAAATCTAATTCTCAGGGCATTGATAAACTCTGGACTGTATGTTCGTCTCTAGAAGGCAGTGGGGGAAATAACCATGATAAACATGCTGAAGAACTGCCTTAAAACATTAGCATTTTTTGGTTTTGTATCTAATGTTAATTGTGTTGAGGGTTGTGCCAAGGGTTGATTTACGTTTTACAAGAATTGGAGGCACAAAAGTAATGAGAAACTTCTCATTCCCAGAGCCTAAGAGGAATCCTGTCACAGAACTGGAGGAAAAAATATAAAAGGTCTCATGAGTTTCATTTTTTTGCATTGACTCTAAAGGATTTTTATTAATCATTTGATGCTTTAAGAGCAAGCATTGGAAATTAAATAATTAGCTTTCCTGTTCCAAGTATCAGTATTATTTTTATTATGGGGGCCTAGCTTGCTTCATTTAATTGTTGAATAATCAGCATATGTCTGCTAAAACCCAAGTGAATAAAAGGCTCTGTCATTCAGCATAAAGAGGAGGGTACAGATGATATCACCTTGCTATTTTGCTTTGTCTCCCCAAAAGCATCATGTTGTACTTGCTTGTTTTAAATTAATCATTTCAGGCTGAAAATGTTCTACCCCTGTAGTAAAGGTGTTGGTGTAAACCATGCCTGGCATGGCAGTAGATCAGTGAATCAAAGGGCATTGTTGGTACACCTTTTTCCTCTGATTTATCCAGCTGACAAGGAGCACTGGGCATGCTGCAGTTAGAAGCAGCGTGCCAGGCACGTGTGTGGAGATAGTCCTCAGCACCTCACAGCTCGGCTCCCTCTGCTCTCAGGCTCCTCTCCTAGATGAATTAGTGCAGTGCAAGTCTCCCTCTCCCTTTTCTGCAGTGGTTACCCTTTCTCTGCTCCCCAAAAAGTGATCCTTGTGCTCCCACTCAATCTGCAGTGACTGGTTTCTTTGAAATGAAGGTCTACAGCTCTTTCCCTCTTGCTCTTCTCCCAGCATCTTCCAAGCAGATTTTATAAGCTCAGCCTGAGTTAGGGGGTGTGTGGTGTAATCCTTTGACACATCTCATGAAGGACACTGGGTCAAACAACAATTCTGCTCTGCCTTTAACAACATTGACACTAGAGAAAGGTCCAAAGTCCACACGTGGTGTTTCAGAAGGTAAAAGATGCTCTGTTTCTGAGATCCCAAATCAAAAGCAATCTTTTATCTCAAACTTCAGTCCAGGTAGAAAATGGCAGTCTTTCCCACAGGTCTGACCTAGTCTGCTGGGCTCATGTGCAACTGTGTTTTGTTGCATTTTAGCCATGCCTTTCCTGGGAATAAAAAGAAGTCCTTCTAGTCTGAAAGAAAAAAAAAAATACAAAACACCTTAGAAGCCACATGCATCAGGTCTGTAGCTGCAGAATTACTGTCTGTATCTGTTATGTAAAGCTCATCAAGCCTCGTGTGTGCAGGGGACAGTCTAGCCTGACCTTCTGCTGGGGGAGGCTCCAGTGTTTGATATGCTGTGTTTACCTTTGTAAGAATTGCTGAGGAATAATTTATTTTGCTAAGTTTTTCTGGCCAAACCATACATTTTTGCCCTGTGGCATTGGAGCATTGACATGGAGATCCTGTTGCAAATTACACACCATGGGTCGAGGACTTCAGAGTAGGCATGCTTTGACCTGAAGTAAATTTCTGTAGAAATGAGATGAGAATATATAAAAGTTGTATGCCTCTAGGTCTTCAGAAATGTTTTGTTGATATGAGAAGACACATACTGAGCTTCCTAGTGAAGTGCTGTATCACAGTTTATCACCTTTGGAGGAGGACAAGCAGGACTGAACCTTCAAATGCCTTTTCAGTTTGTGTGCAGGTATTTTCAATGTTATCTGATCTATGAATAGAAAAATAAAAAAGGTCTAATCAGGATAAGGACTGCTTAGCATATATGAAAGCTGATGTGCCTTTCAGACATGCCAGTCAAAAGGGAGTGCTTACTAAAGAGCAACAGTGATTATTACAAAATTTGTATGTGTAAGGGATTTTTTTTTGTGTGTATAGCTACAAGGGAGTTGTCAGTACCTGAAAAGGGAATATTCATCATTTTCTGCCTTTCTCTGCAATCTCATCCTTTAGGACAATCGTGTGTAGTAGGGTAAATTCTAGTGGTCACTGTATGGCTGGTCATACAGCTTTTGTACTGTCAGCAGTGAAGGCCAGGTTCTACTGTCAGGAGCAGCAGTGGTGGCAATTCTCAACTTTGGTCACGGGGCTCACACTCTGTACACGATGCATCCTGCATATGAGGTGTAGTTCAGGTCCCACAGCTTGGGAAACTTCTATATGCTGCAGCAGCTTTTGTCTTGTCCTCCTTGAGAGGAGCATAGGGCAAAGCCTCTGCACCTCCTCTGCAGGTGGGGAATGCGAGATCAAAGTGCTCTATCTGTGGAAAAGAAGAGTGGGACTATTCACAGAGAGTCCAATACTGATTCAAATAATAGAGACTTTTATTAAAATGTAACTCTATCCACTCTGGTGCTATTAACTACAATAAAAATGTTTTATTTATTCTATCTGCAATATTTCCACTTTATGATACATCTGAGGAGCTCTGATAGGTTCATTTATTTGTCATTTGAGCAGTGAAATATGAAGGAAGGGTTGGAATCTATAGTGTTATTATGTGGGAGTTATTTGTGCCTTGTGTTCAATATTGCAGATCATAATGACTCTTCTTTGGTTCCAGTCTTTCATCTGGCGTGAAGGTTGCTGAGCTTCGCAGTCATTTTCTGAATGAAAGAGAGGAAGGGAGGAGTGCTGGCATGTCATGTTTAATGTGGCCTTAAGAAAATAAAACCTGTGCTGAGCAAGTGTTACAAAATAAATGTAAATGGTTAAATTGAAGTGCATAAGAATCCTTATTTTAGTTTCATCTGTCTCATTGCACAAGCTAGGCTTCTTGCTCAGTCACAGCTAGTTTACACACCTGACTACTGGGGACCAAACCACAGCATTAAAGCAGCTAGCAAAACTGTTACTGATTTCTATCTCAGCATGGAAAAAAAACCAAAACCTAAAACTAAATTTGCTAGATAAATTATTCATTGTGAATCATTCCCTTAATTCTCATAATAAATGGTTTCCTACCCTTGGTTCTATTCACTAATTACTGTGTTTAATGTTTTTACTGGCTTTTGTTTGCTATGCAATTTAATTTTGCTGGGATGAGATAGTCTGGAAAAGTCCAAGTGAGGGAGTGAAAGCTCTATGTCTGTGCTGGTGCAGGTTGCTCTGAAAGCTCTATGTCTGTGCTGGTGCAGGTTGCTCTGAGAGCCAGGAATTCAGTGACAGGTTCTGCTGCAGTCATTCACAGCTAGATTATGCTGAGTAAAGATAGAGCAAGAGTTGGGTCCTGAGTAGTGCAGCCTCTCCTTAGGCTTCTTGCTGTGATGAAGACTGTGCTCCTGTGTGTTATTGGTACTATGTTCTGCTCTCTTTTATTGTCCAGCTTCCCTGGATTGCTGAAGCAACTTAGAGCTACAGCCTTGCTCTCTTTCAAAGCTCTGTACTGTATACTCTATGTGTGCAGAGCTTCTATTTCCAGGGGACTTCAAGCCATCTATTTTCTGTTTCCAGTTCCTGGCAGAGGTTGTCCCAGGGACTACCCAAACGGGCTGGTTTGGAGCTGGACAGAGAAATGACAAAGTGGGTCCAGAACAGCCTCTTACATGCTCCATACCCACTGCCTCTCCTAATACTTGTGTTCACTTCTGAACTTGCTGTCTTTGAAGTTAACAGCAATACAGTTTTCTCAGCACAGGCAGGGCTTAGCAGATTGAGGGTAGTTTATTGTTATGAAACTATACCTCAGAATTTATGTACAAGCTGTTTTATCAAAAGAACTTCAATTCTACTGATTTTTCGGTATCAAAAGTATCACCATGACTGGCATATCTTGATAGCATTGAAACACCCTAGTAAGGATCTTGGGTATTTCCCCTGCAGTGCAGTCACAGAGCAGAGCTCTGTCCCAGAGTCTACAGCAAGACATTTCCCTAGTGCAGTGTTAGAGGTTTTTAAGGAAAGACTCAACCCTAAACTGAGTGCCTACACTCTGTAGTTGATAACATTGGCAAATGAGCTAGAAAAGTTTGAAAAAAAACTCCTCAAGTGTGAACTCAGTCTGACACTTGAATAGCTGAAAGTGATGCTACAGCAAAGTTATCACTGTCTCCCTCAGGAAGCCATAAGGAGGGTGGGGAGGAGAGGAGAGTGCCTATTACAATTGTATTCAGTGTTGCATTTGTGCCTATAGATACTGTACAGGTGGATCTATTAAAACAAACACATGATGTGACTTATAATTGTCCAGTAATGAGTATTGAAAAAGAATTCCTCATTCTCTCTAAATGCTAGTAATACTGCATAACATCACAAGAAGCAATGAAACTCTAACTGGTATTACTGAAAGGATACTGAATTCGAAGAATTTAAAGGAATGTGAAACTGGAAGTGCAGCTTGAATAAATCTTTTCAAGTGCTCTTCTCATAAAAGTACCTTTGACTTCTGTTGCACACAGATTATTTGCATGACCTGAGGAAAAGTCTGGAGATTATTTGCTATCTTGGTTACAGAGTTCTGTTTGAGTTTCCAGCAACATGTGCCAAAATAAGGCAGATACATAGTGAAATAGTAATAGATTTTCTATTTTAACTGAATAGAAGAAGCCTTTGTAACTTGTTACAAGCCAGCTCTAGCCCACTGCCAGGAATTTGATTAGCTTTTTTGATAATTTATCATGTTGTGATTTTTTTTTCTTTTTTCTTGTCTTTTTATGCCAGCCTTTTACATTTTCATGTTGGAATCCTCATTTCTGAAGTGTGGTGTTTCCTTTCTCCCTCTCCATCTCCCTCTCTCTTTCAGTTTCCTCTCTAAATAGTAATATGATGAAAGCCAAGTATTTAAATGCATAAAATTTTTACACATTTTGTGGTGTGTGGGCAAACACTGAAGCTGGCCTTAGCTTCTGGAAGTGTTTGAGGAGGGGTCTGGAGGATAATCAACTCCTGCTTCTGTGGTAGTAGGCTCTGTTTGAGTAATTGTGTCCCCACGTAGTGATGAGAGCAGGAGCTGGAAACACTGGGCAGCGCTCCCATCTGAACTGATGACTCTGTGTCATGTACGCAGAGCTGAGAGTCTGTCTCTCTGTCCTTGGTATTTTAGGCTGCAGAAATATTTTGGAAGACCCGAAGGAGCTGTCCGTGTTCCCTGGGGTGATGAGACTTGAATTCTCCTGAAGGAGCTGTCCATGTTCCCTGGGGTGATGAGACTTGAATTCTCCATTGTTAGCAGGACTTCATTCCTGGCATAGTTTTCCATCCTCTGTGACCCAAAAAGGTAAATCCCAGCAGTGGTGCTGATTTACTTCATTTTTATGTTGATTTGAACCGACCTGTTTCCTGGGTGGAGTACTGCTTAACATCAGAATGGCAGCAGGATTGAGTGTTTCCAGGTTTTGGTGTGTACGAGGGTAAATGCATCCAATAATAGTTATTTAACACAAAGACCATTGGGAAGCTCATCAGTTAGAGTACTTTCCAGCTGTTAGCAACAAGCTATTAGGAAATATCCATGTAGTTAACTCCTAACACAGGAGAGTTGATGCAAATTCTAAGAGAACCGGTTACCGGTAAATTACAATAATAAGCAGAAGAGTATTGCAAATAGTGCACCAAATCAGAACTGTTTTAAAAGCATGCTCTGGTGTGTCTATAAATGTTGAAAAGAGAGAAAAGCAGGGCAACCTCATGAGAATTTTCCTAACATCTTTTTACTGTCTTCCCCTTCTTGTCGCAGGCTCTATTTGCAGTGATTCATGAAAAAAGCCCTGAAGAGCTGACATTTGGGCTTTGGTCCTTGACACTTAAGTAAAATACTTTAAAGTGTAGTTTGGGAGCTTTAGAATCCTTCCTTCCACTCATTCTCTCAAACACTTTTGAAATAGGAAAAAAAAAGGCACTAACGGATGTTGGTTTTCAGTTTTCCTTTCTTCTGCCTTAATCTGTTCTCTGGGGTGCTTGTGGAAAGCGAGTCAGTTCAAGGCAGCGTTGCCAGCCCACTCGGAGGTTGTAAACCCGAGGGGTTCAGGACTCTGGCAAACACTGCCACTTTGTTTGTTCAGCTATTTGAGGGAAGTCAGCGAATACAAGGGCAGTGCGAACAGCCATGTTACCGTGAGGGAAAAACAGGACTGAGAGTTAATGTGCAGGAATGCACAATAAAATTACGGGAGCCTTTCTACTGCAGACCTGCCTATGAAACTAATAAAGATAGCACTTAGCACATATGCAGGGATTTGTTTTCAAAGATCTCTACAAACATTACCTAATTCCCTTCTGAAACAGCTGTGGGAGTGACTGAAAATAATTCAGTCTTTGTGCTTCATATATGGGGAGGAAAAGCCTTTGAGTCTGTGAACAAAGCTTGATATGCTATTTCCATGTGGTTCTCTGATGAAGGGGTGGCAGAGCCAGAAGCTCCCAGGCTCTCATTCAGCCTTTCTGTTTGTATCTGTGTTCACTGCCAGATCTAACCATGTGCACTGCACAGACCGTCAGGGCAAAGAGAAAGCTGTGTTTGGTAATGTATTCATGCACAGAAACCAGTCTTACTGGAAATAATTAATAAGATCATGATCTTGGTTATACTGATGTGACTCTATTGTAACTCTATTGACTGTGCTACATACATTTCCTAATTAACATATTCTTCTGTTTCACATAAAATAACATGGTACCTTATAAGGGTCAATAATGTCTCATGCTGACAAAGTACTTTTTCAGCCCGTTTCATCTGTAAGGTTGTGGGTACCGAGTTTCAACATGTGCATACTTCAAAAACATTTGGGAGGCTGCATCTCAGCAGGAGCTCTGGGGAATAGCTCTTGATCCTGAGAGCATTAAACAAGAAATACACAAGGGGTAATTAGGTGGCAGCAGCTCAAGTTTATATTAAACATCCTGCAGCTGTATCAACCAAACTCTCTTGCCCGTGTTGGCTACTGTAGCTGTCCTTCATAATCCAGCTTTTCACTGCAGTCAGCCGTGGTTCTTGTGGAAATGACAAGTGGTTTAGAGGGCTGAGATGCATCCAGCTCTGTCTTCTGTGGCCCAGCATGACTCGGGTTCCTCCCAAGGAGAAAGGGTTTTTCTGCTTAAGATAATTCCTGAATTTCAACAGTAAACAGTTGTCGGTGAAAAAGAGAGGTGTCCTGTCTGATTCTGGAATAAATGTTTAGTTAATGCTGAATCCACTTCGGCAGAACCCAGAATCTTATTCCCACTGATCTGTTTCTACTGAGAAAATAGCTTTTTGTTGGAGAGTCAAAGCATTAGTAAGTAAAACTGAAGCCCCTGCAAAATGTCATGAGACTATTCAGGGATGAAATGAGTAGTCCTAAGGTGAGGCCAAAAATGAAACCTGCTTTATCAACATTTCCAAAGCATCATTTCATGTGAGATTGCTGAAAATAAGCATAAGAGAATACATCAAAGAAAGGTGATCTTTTTGGATCACATCTGCCTGCATGCTTGTCTGCAGTCATTACATTTCCAGCAATGATATAAGTCATATGAACCTCAAAGGAAAATCAGAACAGAATATTCCAAATATTCTTCAACCAAATTCTACTATTTTCTCCAGTTTCTTTCTGGTGTGACTTTTCCTACTCAGAGGTTTTGTTTGGTTCATTTCATTGCTAAAGATAGATGAGAGAAAGGTGTACATGGATTTTTTCTATTTGTAAATGAGCACTACAAAGGAGAAGATATGACATAAAATAACATCTCTGTCTTACAATAAACAAAACAAGCTACTACACAATGAAGAGAATGACAGCAGCATGTTGTATGTGTCAAAATGAAATAGGACATCCGTGTAGTAAAAAGTGCTGCTAAGAAAGCCTTTCAAGTGTTTAATGAGGGAAAACAGATCGTTAAAGTATGGATTTGATTGTTGGAAAGAACAATGCCTGCTGCTTTTGACAATGGCTCTTGGGTTGTTTATAATCAATACATTATCACACAGCTCTTTCAGGCCCTTCTACAGTGTCTTGTTGTGTCAGTACCTGATTTGGAAAGAAACCGAACCTATTCATCGATTAACTGCTTTGTAGTGAAATCATCACCTATCAAACTCCAGCATCTAGAGGTCACCAGATAAATAACGTGCTTGGCTATGCCAGGGTGTGTGTGCAAGAGTGAAATGAGATAGGGAGGGCAGTTCTCTGTGCAGGATCTCTGTATGTGCCTCTTCAGATTAGCATGATTGAGAAGAAATTTGCAGCTGGTGGTAGAACAGCCATGGGACTGGAGTTTAACTTGTTTTGGTGTATATACTTAGAAGGGCAGGAGCTGGACAAGTGTGTGAATTACCTAAACCTCGAAGAGGGTGATGGCTCCTCAAGTTCACTGTCTTTGTGCAAGCTGATAGTGCTGGTACAGCAGCAGTGTGGTGTAGCTGGCAATGAATGTAGGTAAATAAAGTTTACCCAGTTGTAATCTGGCCATTAAAGGATTTACCAGCTCTCCCCATGGAGCACAGAAAACCAGGCTCTGCCTGCAGTCCAGCCAACCCCAGTGGTGGCCTCGCTGCCCAGCTCTGTGTCCAGCTGTTTCCAGATGATGCTGCTGAATTTTTGAGGTGGCCATTTTTGCACTTTGAAGGAAATTCTTCTTCCTTTTAAGCAGTGCTTTTCAGTTGTTTTTTTGTGGCATGGCGTACATCTCTAGCTAATACCCCTCATTATGCATTTCCTTAATTATTTGGTTTCCCAGTGGCTTAGTAATCTAATATGACTCTAGGGACAAATCCTTGCCTGAGATCACAGCCTAAATATCTAATGTTATATGGGATCCAGAGATTAGCAGAACTAAATCCTAAATCCTCTGGGGATAGAGAATGCCAGTGAAATTAGTGGGGAACTGCCAGTATATGGCTGAAACCACAGTGAACAGGTCAAATAATAGGGCATCCACTCCAACCTCTTTCATCCCCAAATCTTATTTGTTATTACAGGGCCACAGGGATTTGAACCAGGACAAAATCAGAGTGAGGTTTGTTAGAACATCACCACAGGTCACTTGCAGTGGCTGGAAAGGTTTCCATGTTGTCATACAGAAAGGAACAGTACTGAGGTGTGGGAGAGGGGAAGGAAGAGGCTCTTTTTTTTGCTATGCTTCATTGCTGTTCTCTCCTGTTTTCTGGCTGCAGAAACACCCATTGTCTCAGGAGCTGTTACTGTTATTTGTAGTGAATCACAACCAAATTGAAGGGAGGGTCCCAGGTTTTGATTGAATCCCAAACCAGACAGGTCCCATTATCCTTCTTTTTGTCTCTTATTCAAATGTGCCTGAATCATTATGGATTTTAACATAAGGCACTGAAAAATATGCAAATTTCTGGAGGATTTCAGGCTTCTGAGATTTAAATTTTGCAAAACCAGCTAGTAGATTTCAACATCTTTTCTTACTGCGTTGCTCCCACAAATCTGGTCACTGAAATGTACCTTTTCCCCTCCTCCCCCACTCCCCAGGAATAGTTCCAATTATAGTTTTATTATTATAGGTCTGGAATTTATTTTATCTATATATATGGACTCTATTTTTTTAATCCCATCCTATTTGATAGTCTGGGGAAAAATTGTTTATGTATTTGAAGGTTTTCATCACAGTAGTTGTGAGAGTAGAGCTCTGTCACCCTATGTGCATATGGAATAGTTGCAGACATGCACTGTACATGCTAATCCAGTACAGCCCTTGCCACGAGTTTTGACTTTTTAACCATACCAAGTATTGCTGGTTTTAGTGGCCACTTGGGCCACTCCAAATCCTGGTAGTACAGTCATCCCTACATCAGTGCAGTGTGTGTGCAGCTTTGTCCCGTGTAAGTGGCTTTGCATTGGAATTATCCTTACAGCAACACTATTATTTTTAGGAGTATAATGAGGTGCAAAAGAATGGAAAAAATAGCCCTCCTCCCCTCTTTGTTATTAGTGTAACTTTTCGCAGCTCATTCTGGCAAAATTTGTGGCTGTGTTAAGATTTCCTCTTCAGCAAAAAGTGAATAAAGCATTAGGCACATCAAACAATATTACCCCAAAGAGTTACCCTTTGCTCTTGCCTTAAAGGCTAGTTGTTCCTACCTGTTTTGAGAAAATATCAGTGTTCTTCAAACCTAACGAGTACCAGCTGGGACACATCTCTGTTTATATAAAGGAAAGCAGCTTTAAACTTTGTATAGTGGTGTTCACCCAAATTATTCAGCCTTGGGGATATTCTGCTGAGTGGCAGGATCTTGCCAAGCTGTGCATTGCTCATTTCTGCCCCATTTGTCATTGCAGCGTAAGGATGTCTCAATAAACAACATCTGGAAAGTGACTTGAGAAGTTCCTTGTTAATCATTTATTGGTCATAGGCTGAAGAGCATTTGGTAAACAGGGGCTGATGCCAATTACCTGGCAAGAATTTTGGTTTGCTCAGAAGATCTAAAGAACACTGTGAACATTAAATTCTTTCTGTCCCTGCTCTGGAAAAATATTAACCTGAGAGAGGCAGAACTGTTAAGTGAGAAATTTTAACAATTGACAAATGTATGTGGCAGCCTCTTCACGCACTTGTCTGCTGAATAAAATGTTTGCACTTTTTATCATTGGTATTGAAAGCCCAGTCCATGGAGTTGTTTGCTTGGTCTCCAGAGAACAATCGGTTCAGATCAGTTATTCTCAATCCTTACATTGCACACTGCACACCGCCTCAGCAATGTTACTGATGTCTAACCAGAGGCACGAATAAGAATCAAAAATCTGGGTAGCAATCTTCAAAGGCTGTGTTCTTTCTATGTTAGAAGCATTCCTCCTTGGCTTCCCCTAATGCTGCTAATATTATGTGTTGTTTTTCACAACAGTATGACATTGCTATCTGATTCTTAATATTTCTTAAGAAAAGCAAAGATAAAACAGATTTCCACTGTGTCACAGCAGCTGCCTATGGCAGGGTGAACACCAGGTGAGCTGGAAAGCTCTTAAATAACTGTGGCAAAATGGCTTTGTTTTGGGGTCTGTGCTGGTCTGCTTACTGCTGGGAGCTTGGGTGTGGAGGAGCACAGGCATGCTGGAACTTACCTGGCAACTGTCTGTATTTTTTCAAAATAGAGGAAAGTATTCAGAAAATATAAACAAAGTAGACAACTCCTGCAGTTTCAATTTTCTAGAAATGCAGACAGGATAGTCTTGATGATGGTAAATTCATTTAAGCTCTCCAAAGCAGCAGTTTTCTTAAGGTGTGATTTTTGTCTCAAGGAATGCTCCAATGGTCTCTCAGGACTACTGTAATACAAATAATCACTTACTGAGAGTTAATTGATAACTTTCACATTTACATAATCTTTGGCCTTTACTCTTCTAACTTATACCAGTGTATAAATTAGAAATTTATACCAACAGTTCTGGTGGACTTGCTCTTGTGCTACACTGAGCTCAGACAGGTCATTGCTGCCTTCTGAGAATCTTCTTTCATAAAACTAGTTGTGAGGAAATCATCACCGGCAGGGCCTGTTAGTGCATTGCTGAGCTTAACAGAAGATTTAGTGATTGCATTAAAGAAAATAAAATATTTAAAGATTATGGATGTTTTGGTGATTTTAGTATTATGCTTATGAGGGCTCTGTAAGCCTTTACCATAGAATTATAATTGTACATTCTAAAAATAGTAAATTGATCAGTGTCTCTCGAAGATGTAATGAAGAATTGGGCTCAATAATTATTTCAATATCTTCTCTGTTCTTTCTTTAGAAATTATATTTAACTCTATATGGATTCTCCACAGTTATAGTTTAGGTCTACAAATTACAGGAAGAAGAAAGAGGGAGAGTGGCTGAAAAACAGGGACTTAAGATAACCAATTTAGCATGGGGTTAGTCCAGCTTAATAGACAAGTAACACAATTAGGACTCTGTTGTCCACACTTAAGCAGCACAGATCTCTCATCTTTCTGTAATTAGAATGAAATGCAGAGCTATGTGACTCTCTCACCTGCATTATGCAAAGTCATTTTTCCCCTCTTCTATAATTATAGTGCACAGCTTAAGAGACTGCCAAGTGCTGAGAGCAGCTTTAGCTTGCATAGTAGTGCTTCCCAAGAGGGTGGACTTGGTTTTGATTTGAAAGCATGTTGTGGAAATGGGAAGGTGATTTGTTAATCAAGCATTATGTAGAAGTTAAGAAATTCTGAGAAATTTGCACAGAAGACCTTTCTATTTCTATGGGTTTTTCAAACAATGTCAGGATTTTAAGTAAAACTGTAGAGATTCTGTTGGTTTCTGAACTTAGCAGCAATTCAGGAGCTGACTTGGTAGCCAGGCTTTCCTAATGTAACTAGCTTTTATTTTTCTGCTTTGCTTTTGTAATCTCCCAATAAATAATTTTGCAGTAAGTCTCCACACAACAATTTAACAAGACTTGCCAGAGCTACTGTTGTAAGCAACAGAGTATGGTTTTATCAGTGTCAGTTAATCATCTGCCTTTCCCCTGCATTTCCACCAGCCTGGAATGTTCCAGTGCCACTCATGCAATTCATGAATCCATGGCATGTTTTGAGCCCGGTGCACACACTCAGTTGATCACTCTGCCTGTCAGGTAGCTGTGGTGCAGTGAAGGGGGAACTGCGTCTCTTTGGCCCCTGGATATCCAGTGGTGCAGCTTGTTTGCCTTTGGAAAGGCCCAAAAGGCACCAAAAGGCTCTTATTTTCAAAGCATTCCTAGGGAAAGATATAACAATTCTTCTGTGTTTTCTTCTTTATTCAAGTCAGAGTCTTCATCCCACAAAAACAAACAGGCAGATCACCTGATGAGTTGCCTGCATTCAGCATTTGGCAAAGCTTGATCAATTAGCCAAATGTTGGTGCTTCTTTTCATAGATGACCTTGCAGGGGTCAGGGGGTTTTATTTTTTTCCAGATGACCATTGCAGTTAATACCTATGTAGCTATTTGCAGTAAATCACAAGACTTTCCAAGGAAATTGTGGTGTTTTTGACTAAAGTATTAGATGCTTAAAATAAAGTTTTAATCTACTTGACTGTGGTTCGAAGTGTTTTTATCAGGCAGAGAGAGCACCCTGAAATAGGAGAGGAGCTCATCTGTGTACAGTGAGTCCTTGGTGCCTGGTTGCACCCCCAGGACAGGACATGTCTCAAAGCGTCACCACTGCTCACCAAGGGAAAGTGGTCTCAGCTAATGGGGGGTGGAAAGTTTTGGATTTGGATCCTGGTGATTCTTCCAGCTGAGAGGCAGATGTCCATAAGAGGCATACGCTCTTCCATGCCTCGGTGTACATACTCAGTGAAGGGAGAGATGAAGTGTGGGGGTGGGCTTTTTTATAGAAAAAGTGTGTGAGAGCAGGGGCTGTAGTGACAGATCCCACTGGGCATCACCTCCTGGAGCAGGCAGAGGTTGCTTGTGTGTCACAGTCAGGCTGTGTCTGAGCAAAGGCAGCTCAGGCATTCGGGAGAATCTTGCTGTGGTGTGTAAGGCAGGAGGTGAGAACAGAGCAGTGTGATCAGAGGTGCCTCCTGTTTCTGACTGCAGCCAAAATGGATCACGAGGCTTCTTTTGTATGCCTATACTTGTAAGTCCTCACACAATCAAGAAGTGAGTGTGTGTGGCTTTCTTAAGCCTCTGGTAGCCACTTTGACAATGAAAAATCTTCAAGTGAGATGTAGCTAAACAAGATGTGTGTGCCTGTGACAGTGACCAAGCTATCTACCAGCCAGAGCGAGTCTGTTGATTGAGATTTCATGGGTCTGCGTGACTTGCAACAGCTGCAAAATCACTTTATGTAGGCAGTGGCTGTTGCCTGCTGGAATTCAAGCATCACTTTCCTACCATCTTACCTACCACGGTGACCTGTATAGCTAAAGTGTTGAGTGCTGTATTGATAATCAAGGATAAAGATCATTATTGCCAGGCTGCAAACAGAAAAACCTATTGCTCTGGATGTGGCACGTCCTCTGAGCCCACTCCAGATGCACTAACTTCCTGAGCACCAAATCAGATCAATAAAATAGCTGCCTTGATTCTGCTGGTTCAAAGTGTTTTCCTGATTCAGGTTCTCCATGCATGCTGTCCTTCTGCCTCAGTCAGGAAAGGGAAGAATTATGTCCTCTGTAAATGTTCAGTTTTTTCCAGAGTTCAGGGGAAGTGTAGCAAACTGAACCAATTAGGAGTCTGTCCAAAAACCTATTGTTTAATGAAGTTGTGGTGATAATTTATTGATCTCAGAGAGAGATGATACTTTGGTATCTACAAAGCTTGGGATTCTACAAACTGCTGAGGCCTGAGGGAGAGGCGAAGTCTTTCTCTCTTACTTTTGAGAGCAAGGCACAGTCCCACAAAACCAAATGTGTTTCTTTCTCTTGTGTGTCTAAACTTACAAGGAGCTCTGCAAGATTTACAGTGTCTGGGGCTGGGGAACATTATTACCAGTGGTGGTGTCGATAAAAGAAGGGGTGGGTGGTCTCATTCTGTTCCCTTTCCAAAAGTCCTCCACAGGCTGTAGGCTGCTGGGAAGCAGCCCACAGGCACAGCCTGTGCTTCAGGTAAAATGGTCTCAATCCAAAGTAACTTCCCTGAGCTGGAGTCAAGGGTGTTGTGGCAAACTCACATGGGAAAAGCTGAGAGCAGAATCTGTTCCACAAGCAGGAATCTGAAAGTAAGTAAAGTGTACCTCTGCACTTCTTTACAATGACATAAGCCATTAGACAGAAAAGTGACAGTTTCCCCATTATTCCTGAGCAAATGTACTAGTGTGTCAGTGTTAGCATGTTGAAAAATAATATCCAGTAGTGCTTTCCTAGAAAGGAGAGTCAGTCATCAGAGTAAAGGCAAGTAGAGCATCAGGCTCTGAGCACAGTACTGAGTTTAACCAATGTAGGCAGGTACTGGAGGTGTGAAATTGAAAAAGTCACAAATGTTTCCTGCCTTATTCTTTCCAGACAGGTTTCTTGTACTTATTTAAAGGTCGGGACTCCCAAAGGATGGTGTTGCCATCTTTATTACTTTCTCTCTAATGAGATTTTTCAGATTTGTGGCAAAGCCACATCCCATGTCACAAATGAGATACCAGCATTTGCTGCATCGGTCAATGTGCCTTACAGCAAAGGGGCAGCTGTAACTCTTGCCATTCTGTATTTCTGCATCTTTCTTTAATGCATTTAAACCTTGGCACAGAGATACTGTCCTTTCTGAAGAGGAAAAATTCACGCTTGATAAACCTGTAACATCAATCAGGCCTTGGTAAGGGGGAAGTTTGCTCAGAATTGTGTTTCAAGTAAGGCTTACGACTAGATTGGGCACTCTTTGCTTGCAAACAAAAATCCATTAAAAAATAAGCAAATCTACCCTCTTAAGTCAGTGCTTATATCAGCTTGCCCTTAAAGGCTTTAATTCACTATTACCTAATCTCCCAAACATTTATATATTACTGTATTCCACTTATAACTTCATATAATACAATTTCATACACCTGCAGCCCTTGGTACCACTATTATTTTTTAAAAAATTTAACATATGAGTCAAGTGAAGCCAACTTGATCTTGCTTCCACGAGGGACAATAAAGTTATGTGGCCATGATGACTGTTTAATATTCTTGGAGGCATTTAGCAGAGGGTAGAATGGCAACTTGAAATACTAGAGCCAGGAAAAACATAAATTTGATAAGTCCATTTTTTTTTCTTGTCAAAGATGTGTATTTTAGCAGTCAAGAGTGACTTCTACAAAGCCAGACCAGGTCACTTATATGTTAAATCTATTTTATATTTTTGAAGTCCAAATTTGCATGACAGATTTTCCTGTGAAACATCCAGATGGATGATGGTTTATTTTTTTGTGACTCTGTGTATCTCAAGTGTATATGCCTCTCAGTCTAGGAAATGTTGCTGCATTTTAAAACCCATAATAGGTTTTACCTCCTGGCATTGTTCTGGGTAACAGGACTCAGTCTTACTGTTTTCCAAGACCCACTTTTGTTCAGTGCTGTCACCTACATCACCATCAGATGGCCTAGGAGCTCAGTTATGGGGCTGTTGAAGGCAGCACTTCTCCCATGGTCTGTGGGAACACTGCAAATGAAATACACCAGTCTAACAACCCTCAATAAACTTGCCCTGTCCACTGACAGACAACAGTAGCAGGAGGGGAGGAGAGTAAAATCCTGGAGGCAGCACAACGTACAATTTGTCATCTTTTCTCTGTATGTGTGAGACATGAGGTGGTCTGATTAAGATTTTAGAGGGAACACTACCACGGTGCTTCCTGGGGTCTTGCAGAGGTGATTTTGGGAATGAAGAGTAATGTTTCACCCCACAAGTTGTAAACATGAACAAAGTAGGTTGTAACTCACTTCCTCAGCCAAGGACGTGTCTCTCCAGGAGTTAGTTGATGCATCCAATGCTTCTTCTGTTCTCTGGCTTCCCTCACTGGCTCAACAGCTGGCACCTCCCTGCTCCCACCAAGGAGATCCACAGAGGATGCTGATTGTTTCTGGGGCTGTGCCTGTGAGGTCTGGGAGCCCTGTTCCAGGTTCTTCTGGCCTTCTCAGATCTTGTGCTGACTTGGAGGTGCTGTTGGTGCATAGGGAGGCAGTTAGCAGAATGACTACTTAATTGGTGCTGTAAATGCATGAGTAAGTCTTTTAGTGTCCATGAAATCAACAAAAATGCCACAAAAGGAACATTTGTTTTTAACAGCTGCTTGGCTGGGGAGACATCTTGCATTGATCCCGGGCTATTGGACTGCCAGAGCTTTATTCCAGAGTAGTTATCAGTAATGAACTGGTGGCAAGGAAGAGTTAGAAGCGCTGAAAAGACTGCAGCCCTCTAATGTTAACCTCACCACAGAGAGAGAGAATAGTTCCAGCACACACAAATATAGCAAAAATATGCTCTGAAAACAAGGTCCTTTCACTTAAAAGGCTGCTCTCAGAGACTTCAACTCTGCTCATTCCAGCAAGGTCCTGGTACAGGCGTCTTGCTATCAAGTGTCACACTGTACTTCTCTGAGCTGAGAGTGGAATCTTTCAAAAGAAAGATGAAAAGTTAAAAAAATAGATTCCATGACTGAAAGAAGAGCAGATAATTGCTATTTGTCTCTCTGAGCTTTTGTGGGCAGATATTGAATAGAAAATGGTTCATATAATTGTATTTTTGGGAGCCTAGTTGCAGCCAAAGATTTATAGGGTTTTTTTCCTGTAAAACCACTGCTCTTTTGTATTTTAAAAGAGGGACTATCACCAAGTGTCACCCTGAAGAATTGGACCCACTACAGTATTTTGTTACATATCAGAAAACAAAGTGCGAGGCTGGTACACTATTAAGAAACAGCAGCGGAGCTGCCACTCTCAACCTCATTATTCAAGCCTCTCTTTAGTTCAATTATACACCTCTACAGCTAAGGAAGATGGATGAAGGTCATTTGGGAGCTGTAAACCACAATGCATTGAATGCAGAACTATGTTCTTAAGCTGATTTACACCTTGTTCTCCAGTGTTGTACAGCATGGGGCTTCGATTGAAATGCAGAGGCAGTGATTGAAAAGGCTTTTTCCTGTTCTTAGCTCCAGATCCACTGTCTGTAATTATTACCTTGATTAGATGGTGAGAGACAACGGATTCTGCTTTCATACCTGGGTGGTGAAAAACCCCAAAATCCTGGGACTGAGCAAAGAACCCATTGGGGATGCACAATGGTGTTTACATCTGCAGAAAGTTAATTCTTCGCTGTGTGCATTGGTCCAACAAGGAAGAAAAACTGTAATTGAGGGAAGCAATTTGCCTTTCAGGAGAGACAAAGAATTGCCATCTTGTACTGATTTACCTCCCATATATCACAGCATGAGGAATGTCAGGTATATTGAAGGAAGTTAATTAAACAATGTAAATGCACACCAAAAAAAAGAACTCTTTCATCCTATTGACAATAGATTGTAGTCTTCACTCATAGGAAAAAGAGACATTTTAACAATAACATAGTCTGTGTAAACCTGTCTGGGAGCAGAACCTTTACAGGGTGAATCTGTGGATACTGATGCTGTCAAGCTTCTGGTTGCCAAGGAAGGCCCCATGGGGAGACCCATTTGGGTTCTCTAGAACTTGGGTAAAAAATTTTTTTATAAAAACTCTAAATCAGCCTAAATCAGCCTCATTGTCCCCCAGTATTGTTCCAGAGCTTGTGCAATGCAAGCACCTTGCTTTGTACATTAAGGTTAAGTTGCACATTAGTTAGCACTTTTACCAGAGTCATTGGAAGCAGATACCAGCTCTGACAAGTTAGAACTAACTAAATATCACCTTGGATTCCACTGTTGTCTTGGGAAGTGTTTTGTCAGTCTAAGCTAACTTAAGAGGGGAAGAAAGGCAATAAAACCAAAATTATTTGAATTCTTTTCTGAAATGTGGTTTGCTGAACATCCTGCATCTCTAGCAACTCATCTTTATATAGAAGTAAATTCTAATTTATACTCATGCTTTTGTTCCTTTAACAGAGAGAATAAAATTAGCACACAGCCACAAGTACTTTTGACAGATAAACAAAGACTATTTTAGCAATATTGTATTTCTATCCGTGGACCAGACTTTGCTTCATTAACATTTCCCCTCTTTCTATAATAAGGTAAAATATTAAGCACTGTGAATGCACTTTTATGTATGATGTTTCAGGTGGAGATGTTTTTTCAGATATTTTTATTCACTGGAAATAATCCTAGGAGACTTTTAAACATTAATATTGTATGAAAAGGTTTTTGCTCTGAAATATTTAAAGTCTTTATTATACATACACATATATGTATATATATGTTTACTTTTTATAACTAACCCTTTAAAGTTAAAAATCATATCATGATTTTAGCATTATGGCACTATAAAAACCTAATTCTGTCCACAGATGTGCACCTGTGATGCCCATGTGCATGTCAGGTTCTCCCTGCTGAGTCTGGCCAAGGAACCAACATGCAGCTCCCAATTCCAGTGTGGCCCCATGGCATCGTTAGCTCTAATTGTCCATGAATCCAGTCCTGCCATTGTCAGAGTCAGTGGGAGCAATGAAAGGGCCTGAGGTTGCTGAAAATTGAAATCTCTGAGTCCACCAGGGACAAATGTAATGATAGATACATCCAAAGACAATAAAATTGTAATTATATATAATTTGCTACTAACTTAATTATAGATATTCTAAACAAAGATCTGGAATCCCCTTTTCTCACAGGAAAAGCCCTGCTTTAGTCAATCAGGCTGTGGTGTAAAAGCAAAGTGGGATTGGCCCTGATGCACACAACTGCTATTTGCAGAATTTATCTGAGGTTTTGCACTGATTCTTTCCTGCACCGAAGATTTGTGCTGCACTATTTATAATTTTTTATCTTCCTATTAAAACAAAAGTCTTTTTAAAAGGGAAAACAAGTTTCTAAGAACTACTTCATAACTTAAAGATACCTTTGTTTTGGAGATACTGGATATTCTGGATGTGCTTCCCAGCAATCATTACAAATTTAATGACCTGCAATTGTTAAAATGAGAGTTCTTTTGTATCAATCCAAAACTTTCAACATAAACATTCAATAAAAACTTTGGGCAGAAATTCCCTCATATAAATCAAGGGTTGTTCCCTAGTAACTTAGTTTGTTTGGTTTGCTCCCACCCCCCTCTTCAAATAACAGTTTAGTCACTGTCTTATTTTCCCCCTTGGTTGTACTGATGCAATTATTTGCAGGGTTGCCTGGTAAATCAGATTAGGGAATTATCTGGATTAAAAATAACATCAAAGGGCTCCAAAACCTGTGGTGGTACAGCAGCTAAGGGAATGGTGCAGGAGTGGGAATGCCTGGTGAAGGATGAGCAGGAAAGCTGCTTGTGCCAGTTCAGAGACATTTATTAACCTCGAACTATGTATCAGCTGAGCCAGTGCCAGCCCGGGTAGTGCCATAGCCACCCTAATTGTGAAGGTGGAAACTACCCACATGTTGCAGGCTGATAATCATTGATTTTCTTTCACTCTGTTCTTCCCCAGTGATTAGTTAGTAATCGTACTCATGAAGCAAAACTAATAAGTTCAAATAGTCCTGACTTTTTAAATTTTATTTCCTTTTTTGGCAGTGAATTTTAAATCTACCATCTTCTGTCTGAAATGCTGTTCTGAGTCTGTACTGGCATCCTGCAAACTCTCTTGGAAAGGGCAAGGCATGGCTGTGCTCCAAAAAGAGGGGAGCAGGGAGGAGGAGATGTAATCACTCCAGGATGCATGTTCTGTACCCTGTGTGCAGAAATCCCTGCAGAGAGCACTTCAGGGTTGAGCCAGTCCATTTTATCTGCTTGAGTTGGCTCATATTCCAGATTCCTTCTTCAGAGGAACTTTGGACACCCGGAGGTGTTGCTCTCTCTCAGATTCTGTCATTCACATCTATGCTCTTAAAAGCAGAGTGGTGCTTTTTTGTTTGCCAGGTAAGATCACAGGCCTTAATTTTAGGGATTGAAAAGGCAAGATATTATAGAAACTTCCACCATTTCTGCAAACCAGAGATAGACTAAGCCTTTTCCATCCTATCTTCAATTTTTTTCCTGCCTTTTTTTTTTTTTTTTTTGGCGCACCATGAAACCCAGCAATGTGAGCTCTAGAAATTATTGCAAGCCTTGTAGAAAAGGCACTGAGTTTGTTGCTGAACTGGCAGGTGATGGTTTCTAGAAAACATGCTAGTTCTCACAGCCCCACATGTGGATGACTGTAATGCTTTCCCCTCCCTCCTGGACCTTTTGTGCAAATATAGTGTGGACAGGACAAATTGTGTGTCCTGTCTTGTAATCTTTTTCTTCTGTAAAAATCCTTGGTGTTTTTGTGTCGAGAAGGGACCAAAGACTGAAATCACCCTTCTGGTTTACTGGAATACATAGCAGGAATAAGAACTCTCTCCACTTGTGCATTTGGACCTTGAAAACACTGTGCATGCCAAGATAGGATACCCATGAGCTCTTAGCTGGAACCTTCTAAGTAGAGGATATGGCAGTATCAGCTAATTCCAAGAAGTATTGGAAATAACAATCTCATACATGTGTCTAAGTGCTTAAACAGAATACTTAGAGGTTTATTTCAGTTTTTTTAATGCAATAATCTTCTTCAGAAGCAACATCTGATAGCTTTATACAAAATCATAATGAAGTACTTGAGCAGATTATCCAGGCAAGCTCTCAATTAGCTGAACATCTTAACCTATGAATCGGAATAAGAGGTGCTGAGCTTATTGGTGTGACCTTTCTAATAAGCATGAAACTGCTGTGGGTAGAGTCCTCACTGAAATAGCCATAATGCTGGGCAGTAATTCTGAAAGAAGGTTACACCTACTCAGTTTTCTTTTTCCCTCTCTGTATGCTGCAAGAGGGTTTATGAGCTTTGGTTAATGATCCCAGCTGTTCCCAAGAACTCAGATGCAGATAGGCTTGGACTGAGACACGTGTCATAAACAAGGAGTAGCCTTGTGTATCTCTGTCTTTTCTTAATCAAGCTGACTGTAAGGCATCTTATGGGTACATACTGTACCCATCATTGAAATGCAGTGCTTTGGAGGCACTGAACTATCAGTGAATGAGCCCTATTGGTCAGAGATATATCTTATTAACCAAAGACATCACTGTAAACTTCTATAATCAAAAGCACAACAATAGGTTAAGCTGAAGAACTTGCCTTTCTTAGTTTTCTCTGGTCTTATCCAAGAAATTTGCATGCATTACATGTTTGGTACTCCATTTATTTTTCTTGGAAGGTGTTGATCTGATCTACTCTATGCTAATGAGGATCTGTTAATTTGGACATGTTTGCCTCCTTCCATGCACCATCATCCAAACCAGACTGATCTAATCGGAATACCTGGTGCTGCCCAGTGTTTTAATGTGACATAGACTCAGACTAACACATTTCTAGTTTTTGGACTCTTGCTGTCCTGGCCAGAGACAGATATCTTAGAAATTACAGACTTCTGTGACAGAGATTTATTAATGTCCTTCTGTGCATCCAGAACAACCGGGACTGGTTTTCCATGTATCCTGGCCCTGGTTCCTGTTTCCTCTCTGCACCAACCAAGCAGGTCCAAGCATCAAAATATGTGATTCTGCCCCAAGTACTTGAGGGCCCCAATAACAGGACCCTGATCCCTCCTGCATGTCCTCTAACACCATGAATTGCACCATCTCCTTCTGCACAGTGCTATAGTCTCTGGAGTGGGAACAATATTTTCTCATCCTGTAGATCTTCACTGCTCTCCTATGAGACACGAGATCTTGGCTTAATGTCCTAGTATAGCAAGTCCTCTCACTATTCACCTGCTGTGTAAACTACAGATGGCAGTGATACTGCCTCTCCTGACCGTGTTTGTTTTTAAAAACAAAGCCATTACAGATATGTTTTGTAAAGGTTTCATTCCTTGGATCTGTTCCAATGTGGGAAGTGGAAGGGACACCTTCTAAAGGACTGGCATGCTGCTCTGTCTGCCTTAGGAATTTTACCAGGCTTTATCCAGCAGTAGGTCCTTAACTGTTCAGGTTGGTTCAGTTTTGAATAAATGCAGAAGTGAAGTGCAAAGAATGATATCACTTTCAGGTAATATAAATAATTATTTACTACACTGACTTGCTCCTGTACTGAGTGTTTGTTGAGGTATTTAGAAAGGGTGGAAGGGGCCTCTGGAGCTCATCTAGTCCAGTCCCCTGCACAAAGCAGGACTAACATCACAGGGTCCTGAGGCTAAGTGCTTGTAGTCCACAGATCATGAAATCAGTTTCCACAGTCTTTGCTGGGTCTTTTCCAAGCCCAGCTGTTGGGACCATCCTGTTACTTGTGTACTAGCAGAGGGCTGGAGTGGGGAACTAACAGCTCTGTAGGATGAGCTTTATGCGACACAGAAAAGGAAGAGTCCTTACTGAGTTACACAGGAACACAGAACTGCAGCAGCCTATAGTCTAGATGGTTCTAATAAAGTCATAGATTTTGAAGCCAGAAGGGACCATTACAATTGTCTGTTCTGACCCTCTTCATGATGATACAGGGCCATTGAATAGTCCTAATGCTGGAATAAGAGTCTGCTTAGCACTACTTTTCTGTAATGATTTCTAACTATTATAACATTTTCCTGAGTTATTCTCTAACCCCTAAATTACTCTTCTTCATATAAGGCTGTCTGTCAATCTGTTCTTTACTCCTTGTCTGACAGCTCGTCCCCACCTTCCAGTGTCTTGGGTGCCTTTTTTTGTGCTGTCAAACTCAGGCTAATTCATTTTCAGTTCCCTTAAGAGACCTGTCTGAGCACTGAAATATCTGGACTCTCGCTTTTTCATTAGCCCTCATTATTTTTCCGTTAATGGTTAGCTGGCAGCATTGGTTTTGATTTTTTTTTTTTAATAGAAATGAAGTAGGTTTGTATTTTATAGTCATTTCTCATCAGTCTCAGGGAGAAAAGTATATCTGTCTACAAAGATATTGCAGTCTCCCCAAATGCAAGCTTTATTGTTATTTGCATTGCTTTCAGTTATGCACAATTTTAGTGGGGAAAGTATATGAAGTTGGAGTGCACACAGCTGTTCACGATGCTGGCAAATCCTACCACAGATGCTCCCTTCCCTTCTTTGTGACAGGACCTTCATTTTATCACGGCACTGAAAGGGAAGCTACTGGCAGAGACAGAGAAACAGCACTTGGTGTTCTCATAATACTGTATGCTTTCTGAGACTTTAAAGATACAACAGAGCTTTTAGGAGTAACATGATTAATTTGGCTACTCTGGAGTAGAGCACAGAGAGTTATCGACTTCAAAGTGTCATTGCTCAAGCTGGCTTTGCAGCCAGCCGGCGCTGAGCTGCAGTTTTCCAGTAGGGGAGGGGGAGTAGCATACTTCCCTGATTACCCTTTACTGGTGTTATTAATTAATCAAGCACAAGCTCGTTTACAATGACTGAAGAATGATTCAAGAACAATCATGTCAGCTTTTTTTTTTATTTTGTGGAGGAGAGATGAGAGAGAGAGATATAAAGATATAACAGTAGCATGTGAAAATATTTTCCTCGAGACAGCAGATTCACAGGGAAGGAAAGATTTGAAATACTTGGGTCATTAGTCTGAAGTTTTCAAAATGAATAGGGTGTTGAATCCCCACAATTTCCTCAGCAGCTTGTGCAAAGTCTATCAGAAAATCAGCTAAGCATATCTTAATGCAGAGCAGGCTTAATAGTCCCATTGAATTTACCTGCATAAAATTATGCATGCAGGGTGACTTGCAGTTGCTGATCCAGTGGGAAAAGACCTTTGGAGTCTGGGATTTGATGGGCACTAGCAATAGCCATGGTCCTGAGCAGCAGTTGCACATGAAGAACTCCAGTCAGATTGAGGTGCTTGTCACTTGTGATCATTTTAGCAATAACATCAGTGGTTATCTGTTAAGAAAAAATATATTTTACTCTTCCAACCTGGCTTGTTTCAGAATGTATATAAACTCTCAGTTTTTTATTTGTTCTCTTATTATGTATCATTTGTCAATCTACCATAGACAAATCAACCCCATAACTGAGTTTATATGGAATGTAAAACCTATGCAATTAACATTAGTTATAATTATGCCCAGTGCTGATGGGGGAAATGACAAGAAATTTATACTTAATGGAGAAAAGAAGAGATGGAGAAAGGATTACAAGTAGTAGTATTGGTAATGAGGTTAGTGACATAAAGGAGTTTTCCAGAATTAGCAGCAGGAGCAGCATTTGCTTTCCTGTTTTTCTCAGAAATGGTTCTGTTAATAAAACAAGCGCAGATGTGGAATGGTTTTATAGCTCATCCTTAAGTATCCTCGTGCAGTGTCTGAAACCTAATCATTACAATGTTTTGCATGAAAGCCAGAAAGTGAGCAAGTCATTATGTTGCTACGTGTTGACATGGTTCCTCAGTATCTTCCTCCTGAAATAAATACAGTCTCTCTGTAGATTTGCTATAATTGGATTCTACTGCACTGTAATATGTAAATCATAAACTTCAATTACCAGTGTGTAAAAATAGAAAGTCATGTAAATGTCTTAGGGAAAAGCATTTGAGCAACCGTGAATATTTAGGATAACCAAAATGTGTATTATTTCGTTATAGTTGTTGTCATGACCCTGAATCCTTAGGGAGTGTTTGTTTGGTTTTTATTTCCAGTTTTACAGTTCTTGTTTGTGTCAGCTGTGGCAGTGAGTTATGTTTCATCCACTTGGTCCCATACTCATAACTGGAGGTGTGTTGGCTCTTTGTCTGTGGTATTTTGATAGCTTAAAACAAATAAGCAAAATGGTGTTTTAATTTGTGGTGGTTTTAATTGCTCTTAGGACACTGAGTGTTTAGCTTGCCTGTTGCTGTTGCTGTACAGTCTGTGAGGAGTGACTTCAGGAGTTTGTAACTCTTGCTTTCTAAAGGTGTGAGAATGAGGATGGCTAATGCAGCACCTCCTGAAAGGGCCGTCAGTACAGTGAGGCAGATTCCCCCAGAGGACACTCATGCTTTTTTTTCCCCAGGGGTGATGTCCCACGAGTGGGTCACACAACAGAACAGACATGGTCACGTGATAAGGAAGGGAGAAATGAGAAGGCTGGTTTTCTGTCCCACGGCATTTCACAGCCCAGAAGTGCTGGGTTTCACCACCACGCAGTGTGGTGGCTCTTGGCAGACACTGCTGCTTATGCCAGTAGAGAGGCTGTTGTCTTACAGACTTTAGCAGAGAGCAGATGGGAGCAAAACCTGCAGCAGCTGTACTGGATCAAATGATGGAGCCTCATACACAAGGCATGAGATTGGACTTGCTGACGTAATTTGTCAAGTACAGTTGTTTAGAGGCAGCCAGCAGGAAAATGGGAGAGGGTCAGTTCATCGGTGCCAGCTGAGTTCATAGAACAAATGCAGCAGCCTCTGCTCCTTTTGTATTTTATTTTTTCACTGAAGCTCTCTTGCTTTGGTCCCTTAAAAAAAAAGACCAAACATAAACTCCATTTTCATCTTTTGCACCAGATTAACTCTTTTTCTCAGGCCTTTCCACTCCACACTGTTCTGCTGCCCAAAGCCAGTTACCTGTAAAAACCTGTTCCATTTACACTGCACTGACACTGTGTCAGCATGGAGGATTCAAACAAGTGGGCTGGTAGCTCATATCTTAAGGTGAGCTTTGCAACTGGTGTCTATCACCACCTTCCAGAGAGAGATCATTCCCTTACAGTCAAATTACATTAACTTTTCTGATGTGAGTAACCTCACAACTCATTAATATTAGCACCAAGCCTTCTGTGGTATAGATTATTCTACATGGATGTGTCTCAGAAAGTTCAAATTTATTTTCTTACTTGCTTAAAGGATTTCAGTAACAAAGAGATCAAGTAGAAAATGTGAATTTTCTAGACTTGCTATTTTTATCTTAGTGCAGTTTAGTTTTATGCCAAAGAAAATCAGCATTCTCTTTCTATAGAAAACAGGTCAATTAAACTGTTGTCTTTTGTTAATTTCATATTCTGTGTATAGCTCCAAAGAAGTATTAAGGCAGAAACTTTCAAAGAAACCATGGAAGTGTAATTAATTAATTTTTGTTGAATTCTAGTGTGATATTGGTGTCTACTTCTTGAAGACTCTATGAAGCCTGTGAGCCTAAATAAACTGTGTTACATTCAGGGCAGTGGAAGTTCAAGTAACTTTAGCAAACTGATTTATTTATCCACTATTCATTACCGTTAGATGGTACTGAAGCTTGCACTTTGACATGAACAACTGCAACACTGAAAACCCCACAACAAACCAGGCTTTGCATCCTCAGAAAGAAAACAGACCAGAAAAGTTTGCTTAAAAACAGTGCTTATTTCAAGGTACTTTTGTAATGAAGTGAAAGAATGAAAAAACTGCTGCTCACTTCAATGGGCTTACAGGTATGGTTAAAGAGAAATGCTTTTATTGTTAAGAATTGCATTTCTAGGGAAAGGCCTTTGATACTATAAAAAATAAAAAGAATTGGTTGTGCAATGCTGGAAAAATCCCATTGCTGCTCTCCAGCTAGACCTGAGCCTATAATACAACAGGATCCTATCACAACCTTTCATTCACTGAGCCCACTATATTTTTTCTTGACACAGCAATTACTACTTAATCTCGTTAGGATAGATGGTAATGGAGCCTAGTTGTAAAATATCCCTTTGTGTTTTTTCTTTTATTTTGTTTTGAATATATTGCTTTGATTTTTATCACATTTATGTGCATGTTAAGGCACAATTATTCATTGTTAAAGTCAATCTGCAATCAATGTCGTTTTCTGTATTTTGTTTACCCAGATTAGAGGTTTGATCCTGCTCATTGACTTCAATAAGTGCTTGACTTACCCTCTCCCCCTCTCCCCTGGATCTCCATTTTACAAAGGAGTTTGTCCTTGGTTCTGTCCTTGGTGCACAATGTAAAGGGCCCATGATACAGACTCTTATGTGCTTTGAGGAAAGACTGGCGATGTTTACCCATGCTGGGGCAGGGCTCAGTGTCCCCTCAAGTCTCCCTGGCCTCCAGTAAAGGATAACTGGAGGACAGGGGCTGGAAAAAGGTGTAGGGAGACATATAGGGAGAGGAGGGACAGCAGAAAATGGCTAGTAAGTGGTTTAGAAAGAGACAAAGCCATGGCATCCCCTGGCAAAGGCTTTGTCATGCCAAGAGCTGTGACTGGCCCCTGCTCTCATGTGAGCATGAGGAGCTCCAGGGCTCCTTTGAGCTCTACTTTTTCACCCAGGAAAGAGCCTGTGGCTAAAGGGCTCAACACTGGCCAGTGAGCTCTTAGACAGAAGACTGTGTGTATGGGGAAATTCAGTCAATGAAGACAGGTGGATGGAGGAAATGTTCTCAGTGCTTCAAGGGGCAGTCTTGGAAGACAAAAGCAGTCCCTTCTGACCTTCAGATATGTCACTCCTCAGAGTGGTTCCAGTTTCGAGCAATTTTCTGTACATTTACTAGAAACCTTCCTCTCTTCAATGATGGGATATTTGTTCTCTCCACCCTTTCCTGTGACTTTACCACTTGTCATATATTCCCTTCTTTAAGTTATATATAAGTAGTTTTTTTCTCCTATGAGCTGCCATTCCCATTCTGGTGAACAAGAAACTTAATGTAATATTAAGCAAAGAAAGAAACTCATTTCCCTATCTCTCTAACTTGACTCAGGCTATCAGTTACCCTGGAGTAAAGTGGAGATTAATCTACCCCTTTTGTACTTGCTGTATTTAACAATAACAGTCCGCTTGTCTTATCAGTCTCCCTGTGGAAGTTTTGATCAGAGAACTGAAGGAAGAATAAGCCTGTGTTTACTCTTGCTGAGGATCTTGACGTTTGGCAGAGTGTTTGCCTTGCTGGTTCTGTGCCAAAGCATTACAGGCCGTTTGGCTGTGCAAGGGAGGGGGAAGACAAGTAGGAGAAAGCCCCATTAGGGAGTGCTGGGAGTAGAACCTGCAGAGGTCACAGTGAAGTTTTGCTACTCACATTTAGTTGGGAGAAGTTGCACAGGGAAAGTCGGGTTGTTCCAAAGGCAGTGAAACCTGCCTGCCACAGGGACAATGCCAACTTAGCCACCATAGCCAGGCTGTGATATTTTTCGTAATTGAAATATGTTACTTTTACTGTTCTTGTTTTTCTCTAGAGCCAGACTGCTTTCTGATGCTCCAGGTGAAATCATATTCCACCCCTGCTCCATGTATTTCAGTTATCCAGTTAGCTTGTCTCTTGCCAATATGTCCATACCAAAAGGAATGGTCTTCTTTGGGTGATCTGGAAAGTTCTAATCATCTTTAAATCCTGCCTCAAGAAACTTCTGTAACGTGCTGTGTACAAGAGTTCAGGTTGTCAACTCTGTGTAGATTAGTGGCACTTAGGATAGAACATGTTTCATTGAGAGTTTTTGTTTAATAAATGATGGTGAAAAGTGTCCTGGAGTATTGTAACTGCTAACGTTGCACTTCCTCTACTACTGCCCTAATTTAATTTCCTTTAAAAGTACATTTTGAACATTTCCAGGCACTGAAAGTGCCTGATGAATGCAGACATTTGGAGTGTATAATTTCAATCTGGACCTTGTAATATTATTTCATATAAATAACAATTAATAACCTTTGGAGAACATTCTCAGCCTCAGATTCATGACCAAAAGTGTGGTAATACATGATTCTGCATCCATAAAGGTAAACTAATCCCTCGCCCCTTTTCATACTAGTTCTGTGGTCAAGACAATCTCCTCTCCATGGATCATCTGTAGGCTGGCATGCACCATGTGCCATTGTTTGGGAAGGGAGGAGTGCAGTGCAGACCTGCCAGTCTCCTGGCTCTCATGGGACCCAAGTCTCATAATGACAAGAGGAATGGGGTGAGCAGCAGAGCTGCTGCCTTCTGCTTTGTCAGTTCCATGGAGGAACCTTTGTATGACAGCTCAAGTCAAAGAAGCTGCTTGCACCAGTATACAAAGGGATTTTGGTTGGTTGGTTGGTAGGTTTTTTTGAGGGAGGAAGCATAAGGAAAAAGGACATTTAAAAAAAAATTATTGTTCATATTGTTCATACTTATTTGATTCCTGACAGTTAATTTCTAGCCCTTTTTAATTAATACTTAGCTTCAAATTCAACATTACAAATACATCATTTTAATTTCAAGCTATAGCTATTTTGCTAAGTTCTACTTTTCCCCTCTATTGATTTTATTCCTGTCTAAAATCCCTTTCTGTCATTCTGTAATAGAATAAAAATGGGCTAAATCAGGCACTTTATCCAATCGATGACTCTTCATACTTGACCAAGAATCTCTGTGCCAGAAATAACATTCCACAGTCTGGAAGCGATAAGGATGAAAAGGTCCATTACAACATATTAATCATTGCTCTTTCATTTTTCTTTAGGCAGGACAAGTTCCATTGCTGTTTATTCTGTGACTTGTGATGGGTATCTTTGAAGCTGGCTTTACAACAGCAATGACCTGAGGCTCTACATGCCTTCTTTGACTTTTTAAACTGCTCTGCCAAAATATATGCCCATTGGTATGCATAATTCCCAGGTGCAATTCCTAGAATTGAACACATTACTGACTGGAAGCCTGCCATGCGGATGGAGGCTGGTCAGTTTTCTGTGCCTGACCAGGAAGAGCAGTTGTGGTGAAATCGGGTTCCAGCCAGGTGTGGAAGGACTTGGATGGTAGATACTGCCTGTGCAGTGAGAGAAGGCAGGAAGCAAGCTCAGGGGTGAAGCAGGAAGGCTGCTAAAATCCTTCTTCCTTCTCTTGTTGCAGGAGAAGGGAAATAGGCCAAAAGGTTAGAGGTCTAGAGGTGGTGAGAGCTCATCCAAGAAACACAGTCCAGGTGCTTCTGTATCAGACAAGAGAAGTCAAACCTATGCTTGATTTGGAATAGGGTTCTTGATGCTATAAAAGGAAATGCCAAAGACATAGTAGAAGAAAATCTTTCCATTTAAAGCTGAATAATCATCTCCTACCATGCTACTTGGAGCCCTTCCTATTACGTCTGTGCTAACTAGGACCTGCAGAATAAGTGTCTACATTTGCAGCAGTCAGTTTGATTGTCACAAACACTGGTGTAACTTTGCTCAGCTCAGGAATAGATCTAAGAAAAGGGTTCAGAGAGGCTACAATGCCTTGGGCTTCCTGACAGTTCATGGGGAAAGCACAGGGCTGCTTCAGAATGTGCTAAACCATGCAACAAGCTGAGCACAGTCATTTAAACAAGCCAGCAGGAAAATGGAAGAGAGGTGAGTCGTCAGTCATTGTCTTCAGTTATAGAGAGACTCTGTGCAACTTATTATTCAGATCTTGGAAATGTCTCCTGAAGATGGGGGCTTCTTCTCAGATAACCAAGAAGGGTGCTCACTCGCACTCTCTTTCTTTCTTCTTCTATAAAAGCAATCAGAAGAAGAAAAGGAAGAGTGATGATGCTCACTCTTCAGTGGTTTAACAGCCTAACCATGATCAATTCCTTCTTCTGCCAGAATAAATTCAGCTACATCTCTCCTGGAAGGATACTCTGCAGACAGCTTTGGAGAAAGGTATGATACCATGAAGAAAAGAAATGGAGGTTACTGGGATCAGGGAGACAGGCTAGGCAAGGGACTGCAGCTGTGAACTGCTGTGGATTATGCATAGTGGGATCCCTGCCCTTTGGATTTTCCAAGTGACTCTGATTCAGTGAACTCCTCCATATTTTTTTTTAATTCTCAAATTCATTTTTAGAGGGAAGGGTGAGCATTCCCATTTTCTATCTCAATCACATGTGTTTGGGATACTTCCAGAAGTATTACTCTGGCCCTGGGAGAAGGACATTTACACAGGATTAGGAATTTCCCAGTAGAAGGCAGGTATGCAGTTGGGGCAAGGCTGTGGAAGAGGCACTTCCTATCCATATCTATTCTCAAAGTAATTACCATCAAGATAAAATTATATTTATTTGAATACAGGCTTTCAGGATAGAAATTTTGGCATCACCTGAAACAGAATTTTGGTATTTGAGTGCAAAGTCCTTTATTCAGTAACTGGCTTGTGGTCAGTGTAGAGTTGATGTGTCTTGCAACTGAAACTGGTTCTTTAGGAATAATGTTCTGCTACATATGCCTTGTAGAGAATTTGGCCCACAATTATTTTTAAGGATGTAGAACCTGGCATCTTACTTCAGATGTTCATTCTCTCCTTCTTTCCTTCTCAAATAGTTAGCTTTAAAATAGCTTATGCTCTATTTCCTCTTTATGAAGCAGTGCTTACAAAGCAGGTAAAATTGAAAATTACATAGTGTGTGACTAAGGTCAATAATTAGAGCTACTTTATGTAATCTCAGCCTAAGTGCACAACTGTTGGGTGTTTCTCATTAGAAGTTTGTGGAACATTCTTGTTTTCTTTTGCTTAATGTTACCTAATTTTTGATGTTTCCTGCAGAGACTTGTTGAGCCATTTTTTGTGTATTCTCACATTTCCCCATCGATGTGGATCCCCATTTTTTGTCCATTTAGTTAGTCAGAAGTTTTGCAATGACTTATGCAGCCCTCAAAATCAAAGTGGGAAATATTTTCAAGGGTCTGTCATTTTAAAATGGTATGGATTTTTTTTAAAAAGCCAAGATTCTTCATATTGAGTCATGTTATGAAATAGAGATACCTAATATGGTGGCACTAGTATTATCCATGATAGATTTATTTTGTAAGGAAGGTTATTGTAAAAAAATGCAAAACAGTCTGCCACAAGAGGTTATAGCAGAGATAGATCACAGGTGACATTGGTTTCTGTAGAAACCACAGGCAGATAAAACCAAACAAATTAGCAGAAGAATGTTTCTTTTCTGGTACTTTTGGCAGAAGGATCAGATAAGTTATTTACTTTTCTTACAAATAAAGAAACACAGAGAAAATGTCATCAGAAAGTACTCTGATCTCTAGATTGTGTCCAAGCACTCTTATAATCCTTAGGAGGAAAACAAGCAGCAATATTGTCAATTTAAAATTGTGACTTACTAAAATAAAACACTCATGCCTGGATACTTCCATGCTTCTTGTGCTGAGCAGACACTTTGAGGAGCCCTCATCTGTCCAAACCCAATTCTATATGTGGAGTATAGTGCTGATCAAAGATGGAAAAGTCAGAGATCCTGCCTCCTAAAAGCTAATCCCCCACCCCATCCACCAGTCAGCCTCACACAGTACCAAACCTGTGGGTTTTTAGGCATAAGCAGACTGAGTGAAGAGGTGAGTTGGGATGCAGGGCTGGCAGGGGAGAGCTGTGTCTGCACAGTGACCTCGATGAGTTTTATGGCCCCAGGACACTTCCCACCTTCCCATCCTTGTGCTTCCCCTGTAGACAGTGTGTAGATGGAGAGCCATGCCTGCAGGTTTTATGTGATAGCAGTAGCTGTCCATTGTTGTTGATGGTGACAACAATTTCTCTTCCACATTACTTTTGATTATCAGCTCTCCTATGACTAGAGGGTCCAGATTTTGTGAAGGATGTTTCTTCACACATAGTGAAACAGATATCAAATTGACCTGAAGGTTATTTCCTCTAAATTTCCTTTGGGTTCTGTTTTCTTCGGCTGGCTGAAAACAGGTTATTTCAAATGAAATTAGCCTACCATAAATCTTCTTTCACTTCCTTTTCTGCCACAGGCTCTTGCTTCCATGTCTGTGGTCTTAGAGTTTTAAAAATACATTTATTTTACAATAGAATTACAAGAATGTTTGTAGATCTTAAGCTGATAATCACAAGAGTGTAAACTCAACTTCTCATTACTGAAGAACCTTTCCTGGGATGGGCAGCACCAGAAGTCCCCCCCTGCAGTGTTTGCTATCTTGCATTTTGGTGTGAATAGTCATTTTTAGGATGTCTGTACAGGATGTCACTATTAAATTGTCATGCTCTTTCTGAAGGAAATCATTGAGTTTTGTAATACAATGGCTTTTAAATGAGCCAGCTATCCAAGAGTTAAATGAAGATATTACAGCTGTTGCTTTATAGGTCATAAGAGCTTGGTTTTCATCAAAGCCTTAAATGTTAGCCAACCCAAAGGGTCAGCCTTTATATTATGTATCATTTATCAAGGATTAACACAAAATTAAGTTTTAATTGTACAGTATGATGGAATGTTGGATTTGTTTAAAAGAGGTAATAAAAGGAAATTTATGTGTTTAGCTGAATACCAGACTGGGATTGTGTGACTGGAGAACGCTTAATGTTTTTTCGAGGAAAACTAAGGAGGTGAAGGCAGAGAGAGCAGACAAGCACTCTGCTTGCTGATAACCTTCCAGCCAGTGGAGTTGTGCCAGGGTCTCATGCTTGGGTGTTGGGGGATGACACTGCCATACGTTTTCACTTAAGCCAAGACCCACGGAGATTAAAGCCACTTAGGGAAAGGCCAGATAGCCAGTCTTTCTTACATTTTCATTCGGGAGTAAAGCTCACTCTTCACTTGTGTTCTCAGCAATTTGGGGCTTGACTGAGATTGAGTTTGACAGTAAAAGAGATAAAACTTATCATTTGGTGTCATGATTCAGTACATAGCCCAGAAGATAAATGGCTCATTTCAGAGGTTGATAAAAATGTATTTGTTCGTTTGCCATTATATGATCCGTTATATTTTCAAGCAATCTTACAACAGAAGTAACATCCATTAGCTCAAAACAGCTGTGTGCTGTCTGTAGAGTTAAAAGGAATTAAAGCACAGTTGTGTTTAAAAAACATATGTGTATTTTCAGATTGCAGCCACAGCTTGATGAAGTGCCATTAGATACTTGGGTGGCCAGAAGAACAGTCAGTGCTGATATGGCTGCCCAGGGTAATGACAAGTAAAGTTCCACAGGGAAATTACTCAGTGTGTGTCAGTGGCTGGGCAGCGCCCAACCCCACAATGTGGGTTAGCAGCCGAAGCTCTGCCTTCGAGGAGCCCAGTTGTAATCCAGGGGTGATCCCTGCTGGAGATGGCCTCTGCCTGCCAGCCAGTGCATCTGGTACTCAGCCCTTTTGGGAAAGATGTCAAAAAAACCATGTGAATATGCAGAGATTACAGGAGGATGGATCTCTGTGAGTGACAGTGAAATGATCTTAATGGGGGTACAAGTTACAAATATCAAGGCTTTGAAGCCTAATTTTAAACCAATGGGAGAATATTCCTTCTG
This sequence comes from Xenops minutus, assembly GCA_035221455.1. Taxonomy (NCBI): domain Eukaryota; kingdom Metazoa; phylum Chordata; class Aves; order Passeriformes; family Furnariidae; genus Xenops; species Xenops minutus. The sequence continues at coordinate 17,849,289 of JAWWEE010000010.1, forward strand.
GCAGTGCTGGAGAAAATGGTATATCTTCTGTCAAAGAGCCCTGGGCTAATTTCTTCATCTTTTATGCACCATCTCTCTCTTCTTTTTCAGTTTCCCAGGCTGCCTTCCTTAATGGGCTTTTGCAAATCCTGCTTTTACATAAGGCAGGTGGGAACTCTGACTCCTATGCTGGTTTCCACAACTGTCAGAAAGGGGGACAAGCTGTTCTCTCTCACTTTCTTCCTGACTCACTCGCTTCAGCATAATTTGCACAGTTTCTGAATTGGGACCCAACGCTGCTCTGCTGAAGCCTGCTCTGACCAGTAGTAACCATGGCCTGAAGGCTCTCCTGTATTTCTTTGGAGTCAGAGATATTGCATGGTTACAGAAGAGCTAACTTAAATCCTTGAGAGATTTATCACCTGTAAGGTGTTGTGTTTAGGTCTGCAGATGCAACAGTGATCTTAAATACAGGTTGAATTTTGGCATGCTTTCCACAGGTTCTACAACAACATGCAAGTTCTTCAACAAAAAGTTACTCTTAATGTCCCAAGCAGAAACACAGCTAAGGCAGTGCTTCAAATCTTTTCTGATCCATGTTTCAGCTCACATTTTTTCCCCTTTCCAATGTACTTATACTAACAACTTGATGGGAAAATGTTTCACAGGATATATTTTTGTACCTGAAAATAATTTTCCTGTAGCCTGTGAGATGCAGTATGATCCATTGTTCCTCTGCAGAGTTTTTTTTCTGAATGTGTTTAATAAAATTATTATTACAAATATAAGTCCTTTGAAAAAAAATGAGATGACAAATCAGTGGAGATTTTATAGTTTTCTCAGAAAATGAAAAGCAACATTTCAATGCACACACTATTTATCAGTCCCATGTCTTTATATTTATACACTACTTCTCATTGTGAGCTGTTTTAATTATCCTTTCATATGCTGTCCTCTAAGTCAGGGAGTACTGTATTTTCTTTTAGAAGAAATCTACTGAGAATTCACTGGGCTTCAGTTAGTTCTTGAGACCATATATATTTTTGTTTATTTAAAATTTCTTTTCCAATATTTGATTTGTTTTTCTTGGTTTATTTACAAGCCAGTACTGTTTTCATTTTCTGGTCATGGTTTTGTAATTAGATTTTTGTCTTCTTCCTCTCCCCCTGATCTTTTCATAATCAGCTACCCAAATATGCACAATTAGTTATTGGTAACATCCTGCTCTTTTCACTTCATTGTCACCTTTCTATGTTAAGAAGTTAATCCCTTGTCTCATTAATAATACAATGAAAACTTTTTTACTGTTACATTAATAAGTAGTTTGAACATCCTTGTACATAAGCCTCAGAGTTACACAGTGTTATTTTCCCATAATGGTTGGTTTAGACACTGGCAAATGATTGTCATTTGCCACTGGCAATAGCAGAGTTGGGGAGAGAACATGGGAGTGTGTGATGTCTGTGCTCTGGGGTGTCCCTGCTGCAGCTGGGCCTGACTCCAGCTGTGTGAGGACCCTCTGCCTTTGCAGAGGGTCTTTGCTCTTTGGCAAAGACCCCTCCATGCTCTGCCTCTCCCCCTAAAGCTTTCTGATGCCTTTTCTCTTTTCACACGTTATGCCACCACTTTCTTTATGACACAAAACAGGGGTGACAGAACTGAGAAAAGATTGACCTTTTGTTCATCTGTACTTCTCCTGGATGATTTTTAACCTATTTTTAGATGAAGAGGGATTTTTTGCCTCCTAAGAAAGATCTCTGTTTCAAAACTGAAGAAAATACTTCTGAGCCATCTCTGAGTGTTCAAATTAACTTTCCAATGGTTCTTAACTTTTCTGCCTGTCCCAGATTTATCCAGGCAATTGCCTAGATGCATAATGAAGCTCCGTACTTAATGAAAAGTAGACTTTTTTTTTTTTTTTTTCCTGGTGGGAGAGGAGCAAACCATTTACTGCAAACTCATTTTTCAGGGTTTCTTTTTTCTGCTTACACCAATCTGCTGATCCCTGGTGGATATTCTCTAATATTTGGTACCCAATACATTTGTGCCTTTCTTATCTCTGCACCACATAGTCTCCTGAGAGCTTTGCCATCTAGCTCCCAGTCTGCTTGTTACGTTCACCTGTGGCTGTTGGGGGGGGATGTACCTTTTCTAGAGACTTGATGGTACAAAGAAAAGCGGTGCAAGGTCACTGAAGCATTAGCACAGTTTAAACAATACTTAGCAGTCAGGTAGCTGTTTAAGTAACTGTAAGCAGAGACCTTGTGTTGCCTGTATTCTTTATGAAAGATGGACACAAAACAGAGGATGTTAGTCAGATGAAGCTTTAATCAACAAACCCCCCATTATTCCTGTGATGCATTTACCTGTTATATCTTGCTTTTGTATCATTCCTGATGAGGCATAAGTCAATGCAACTCAGTTCACTTCCAGCACCTTTCCAGAAAATCAGAACAAGACTTGTTTTGTGTACAGCATCCAATAACCCAGGAAAAAAATGTACTTTCACTGGTTGTGACTTGCTCACTGAATTAAGGAACAGTACAGCCATCTTTGAGAAAACACTTATAAACACTGAGTGAAGGGTTGTGCTGTCGGGGGGGAGAATTCAGACAGAGGGAAAAGACAGTTCAAGATTCAGTCTGCCCAAGTGCAGCAGCTAATGTCTCAGTGACTTTTTGGAATGATGGTGAGTTGTTTAGTTACTCTAAACACCAGCAGATTCAGGAGCATTTTCTCCCAACAGTCCTTGATAAAAATTAGTATGGAGAGTTAGGAGTCTTTTCAGTCATCCAGTCTGGACTCTACTGCCTGTTTCATTACAGCTGTGATTGACTGTCCTAGATTTTATTCTTACCTCATTCTCTGCCTTTTTAAAAATAAAAGTAAGAAGAGTTTCATGACATTTATAGGTTGCTATTTAGCATATTGTAATTTCCTTTAGAATAGAGCAAATTTTAGAAATATGTTTTAGTCTCAGTCTGTTACTGTGGTTGGTACCGTTTCAGTCCATTTTTTCTGTGACTGTAAAATGTGGATTTGTGACAAAAGGTTCAATCTATTTAGATAATGTGGCGATTAAAGAAATTATTATTGTGCTTCTATTTCATGACATTATTTCTGAAAAGGCAGCAACAATGGTTTTTCCCTCCAAACCAGAGCATACAGACTCCATACTTCAATAAAAACATGCAAGCCCCCCTCTCTTTAATTATTGTGTTCAAAATTGAAAAGAAATGAAGAAGTATATTACTCAGGAGCTCATGGATATTTGCCATGGATCTGTTAATTACATCCAGCAGGGCAGGTCACAGCCATCTGCCTACTGTGTGCACCTCATAACTTTGGCAGCAACTGAGAACAAGGAAACCCAGGGTCGGGGTGATTTGTGTTCCCCAAGCCTCTGCCATCCTTTCCTCCGCCCTTAACCTAGCAATCTGGTTTTCTCTGCAATACTATTGATTGCAGAGACATTGACCAGAACTGATCGATAATTGGCAGCCTGGATTTTAGCATGCACCGCAAGTTTTACAGAAGTAAATTCTGACATTCTCAAAGTGAAAAAAAAATGAATTTCAGAAAAGTCCCACCTACCCCCAGTCAGACCTTGGTTTCTGTACAAGATCCATGTCAGACTCTCTGCTTGGCTGCTAGCCTCAAATTCCTGCTGAATTCAATGGTAGCTGCAGATGGAACTTTCAGAAACACGTCCTTATAAGAGACTTCGAGGGTCCCTCAGGGAAAAGTGCTTTCCCCTCTCCCTCCCCTGCCCATACCTCTTCTATGTGGTGTACAAAGAGGTCTTGAAAAGATGGAGCAGGGAAGTCTTCAAACTTAAGCCTTCTGGGTCATCTTTTTATATCCTAAAATAAAGTCCACAGCAGAAACCTTTAAAGGCTTTTCTTTTTGTTTGAATGCTTTAATGAGAAGTGTATAAACTGACACTGATCTCCTCACATTAGGGTTTATCATGCTGCGATGATGGAGGTGTTTTTAAGTGATAAAGTTCTGCTCAAGTGCTCAGTAAATAAATGCACTAATAGAGAGATTTGGCTTATGTCAAGAAGAGGTGAGCTGAACGGAATAGACTATAATAGGCAACTTTTTCATGAAAACATTGGGGTGTTACAGGAACAATGGGGTTTGTTGGCATGCTTTGAACTCCAGGAGAATGAGTTTTGTGTGGTCTTATTTTAAGGATGGGGGAAATTGGATCAGATCTAAGAGTGGCTTTCTAAATTCTCATCTTGGCTCTGCAGTCATCTTTAGTAGATACTGCTAAGGCAGATCAATGTTTCTGTTGATGTAAAGTAATCTTGCCATTGGAAGAAGTCTAATTTAGACGCAGCCTAATTTAATTTGCTCTGTTTGGACATGCTGTTTAATCCGGTGTTGAAAACCAAATCTTAGAACAGCTTTTCTTGACTGTACTGACAATTACACAAGTTAAGTGGTTGTGCCTTTTGGGACAGCATGTTCACATCTTTGTGGCAGGTTTATATTTGTTTTATTTAGGTGCTATGTCAAGTCAGGGTTTATGTGATAACCACTCAGGCAGACAAATTAGCTGTTTCTGTTCTAATTAATTTCAACTAACTTTTATTGGAAGCCTTCAGGAATATTACTAATGAACATTCTCAAGATAGATTACTTACAAACAAATGCTTATGTCTTTATTCCTAAACCATCATTTAAGTCTGAAAATATTGTCAGATGATTTCAGAAAGTTGTGTTCTATCCAGTGTAAATGTAATGATTACATTACCATCACATTCACAAGCTGTCAGCTGTCAGATTTTACTGGTAAATATATTGAAGTAAACAGAGAAGCAGCATTGCAATTTCTTATGTTAATAGGGTTCTGTAGCTATTAAAACAGACTAAATACATAATAAGTAAATAAAACTCAACTTTATATAAAATGCTGACATGGGACATGATTTGTTTCCCTCTCCAGCAGTTTGTGGCACTAAAGGAAGGATGAAGTTGGGGCACTCCAACAGTGGTTCCAGGATTAATCATCCTCTGGCATGTTACACACCAGCAAGGGATTTGCCTTGCTGTCTCACAGATGTTGGGAATGTTTTGGGTGCAATTTGCCCTATGCTGACCTCTGAGGGAGTGGATTTCTCTCCTGCCACATTTCTTGGGGGAGATGGGAGATGGAAGAGCTTGCATTGCAGAAATAAGAGGGAGAAAATGCAGTTGGTTTTGTGTTTTTCTAGCAAAGAGAAGGAAAAAGTCAGACTGGCAAGGTACTGAGATAAATATAACTCTGGGCTTTCTTTTTCACTGTGTAAGGAAAATAACCCATCCTTCTCCCCCCAGCAGACTCTTTCGTTGCTACAGGGCTGAGAATAACACTGAAATGAACAGTAAAATATAAAGTACACCATCTTACAGCATGACATATCATTTTTCCTTGACATCTCATAACTTACCCTTTTCTACAGCTTTTTGTTCTGAGCCAAATGTCACAAGTTAACGCATGAATAAATGAGGACGGTTCTCACCACTTTCATGATATGTTGCAAAATATACACAGGTGGTGCTTTAAAGCTTACCATTTGCCTCAATGACTAAATACCATTTGCATTTTACTGGCTTCTATGTGTGTCAGATCCTGCACCTGTTCAAGACCGATTTCAGTAGCCATTATACCAGAGCCTATATTTTACTTCTTTCCAGTGGTAGATAGGTCAGTATTTCAAGACAGAAATGTATTAAAGAGAAAGTAAGCAATCTGACTGAAAGGAAATATGGCATTGGCATGTATAAATTAAAACTAAACTGGGTAATAATCACTCAAAAATTATAGAAGTGCTGAAGAAATCAGACCAAACGGGAGAAGTAAAAAAAATCCAAACAAACCCCAACTTCAAACTCTCATGTATTAAATTCATGTTTCCATAAAACCTCTAAGTACATTCTTAACTTAAATATATGATTTGCCCAGCTATAATCAGAGGTAAAACACCTATACCTGAAGTTATACATGTTCTTATATACCTTGGTGATCTGTGGCTGAATTGGTCAAGCTTACTAAGAATCTCTGGAAAACATATCTCTGATTATATGGAGAGATAAACCCTTATGTTCACAATATTTGTTCTTTTGAATATTCCTGAAAATACAGCAAGTTTGACCATGATTAGAGGCATTGTGACACTAGATGCTGTGGTGCTTGATGAACAATAGCAAGAATTGTTTAAGGGTTATTCTGAATGCATAAATGATGCAAAGGATAGTGGCTTTGGGAAGAGGTGATTTTTAATATTCCTGTCAACACCAGATGCTGCACCTAAGAAAAACTGCTCTTTCAAGGCATTATAACCTATCTGGAATGATTGCTGATGGTTTTCAGCTTGCTCTACTCGAGTACGTTGCTAGGAGTGGCTCCAGTGCAAATTTGAGCAACCCCTGCCTAAAGCCATCCATCAGCATTCAAAGACATTTCATCTTGTGCCTCTCGACCCCAGCTAAGAACTTTGAATCAGTCTGAACGAGAGTGTTCATGATGTTTACAGTTTACATTAAGCGGCTTTTAGAAAGGAAGAAAAGCTTTTACTTCACGAATTAATCGCTCTGTATATATTATTATGATGTACTAATAGAAGCTAGTGTACACAACAAAAGCAGAATAAAAACACATCAGCTCTCTTTGTCAGGAAAATCAAGTTTTTAAGAGTTGCATGTACGCAAATTAAATTATGATAAGAAATTTATAATACCATTAGATGGCCTTTACAGGCTCTAAATTTATGAAGCAGGGCTTAGGCTTTCCCATTTCCAGTTGTCAGTGGGCATGTGTGCGTACTGAGAGCTGGAAAGTACAGAGTTAGAGACCAAAATGTACGTGAGCCCAAGAATTCAGCAATTAGAAGTTTTCAGAAACATAAACTGGCAAGGGCTTGAATGAAAAAGTGCTTATGCTTCTCTATCCAGAATTTATTATAGACACCTGCCATTTAGCTGTTTAGATGTCCAGCTGTCTTGTTCAGGGGATGTTTCTGCATCCAAAGCAAACGGTTGTGAGGGCAAATTAGGCTTTGGCCTCGTTGGGAGACAGAGTGCTGGCAGCAGGAGGAGGGCTTGTTCTGCAGCAGCGCTGGAGGGGCTGTGGAAAACCCTCTAACCTTTCCATCCTCCATAAAATGCTTGGTTGTTTTGGCGTATCTTCATTGTGGAGACTTATTTTCCCCCAGCTGTTTTGGAGAGAGAAAAGGTGGAGCATAGGCTGGGTCTCTGGTGTTGCCCTCTATCAATACAGATAGAGGGGTCAGCAGAACGAAGAGCTCAGATCCTCAATAGCAAAAGCCCCAATGTAGAAACAGGTGCTTTGTCCAAACTGTGCTTTCCTGAAGTGACTTTTACAGTGTTTGCTGAGGGAATCTTATTTTGCCACACCTGTATTCCTATCACAGGGTACAAGTTTCCCCAGAACCTGCTCTTCTTTTGGATATTGGTGTGGCCGGAGGCCCTTTGAATCAGTATCAGAATAAAAATTTACAGAAAGGAATTGGTCACAGAGTGACCATGGAAAAATAGCAATAACCTTGGAACTGAGGTGGACTGCTCTGAGACCAACCCTTCACTATCACTCATAGCTTTATAATAGAAGTCCAGAAGAGTCCTTGGGAATATCTGAGCCACAGCGCTCTGCCCTTCATGGCTTTCCTCAAGGCAAAATAAGCCACTATATTTGTTTAGATGAAAAAGTGGAAGTAGTGTGACTTTCACTCAGGTGTCTTCTGCTTGTTCTTCATCACTAAAAAAATATATATATTTCAGAAATATGCAGCTTTTTCTGCAGGAAGCTGTTTCTCAATTAAAATTATGGTATTTATAAAGAAAAGGTAATGAGAGTGTTTTCATAGTATAATGTTTTGACTTTCCTTTCCTCAGCCATTATGAGAAATACAAATATTCATCTCGGACTGTTGAAAAATACCATTTATTGAAATAAAATTACTCCGTCTTGGTTGGCTGAACCAACATCTTAAACAGTGAAGTGTATTTATGCTTATTACAAGAGGAAGGGTGTCTTGTAGCGTTAAAAAACCTCTAAAGATTACCAGTGTAGAGTTAAATGAAGTTTTTCTCATTTTGCTGTACCAGAAGGCAGCACACAGGTATGCTGCCCCAAGAACAGACCTAGGAGATGCACACTCCTGGAGTCAAATCAGGGTTATGTGAAAATTGTGACCGTTTTCATCATTGAGTGGCAGTGGTGTTTGAACAGGTGGGTTCCTGCTGCTGGTTGCTACTGTGGCTATTAGTGGCAGATTTAGTTTCCCTCTGCTCTGTGTCAGCCCACTCGGACTCACTGTGTGTGACCCTTTGCTGCGTAAGCTGTAGAGGGAGGTCCCAGCTCTGCTTTTCTTGATGGTAACGGTGCCATTTGCCACAGTATAACAGTCACCATCACCTCCTTGGTACAATAAATTAATAAAGAAAAGCACCTATACAAATAATAATTATGTGGTGCTGAGCTGTTATTCTTAGATATATCACTTGCTGACCCAAGCCCACATTTAGAGGCGTGTGGCTGAGGGTCCCTGTGCTCCCTGCTGTGCCTTTCAGTGGGTCTGAGGGAGCTGAGCTGTGCAGCTTCCATTGTTGGTGATGGAAACTGCACAACTGATGCACCAGTCACTCCTCTGAAGGATTTCCTTTAGAAATATCATAGAGTGAGACACAAAGTGCACATCAATCCCAGCTGCACCCTGGCCTGCTGCCTGCCTGCTGCTGCATTCAGAGAGCTGTAGTGTGCTGTCTCTCTCAGAATGTCTCTGCACTTATCTGGGTGGAGGAGAGTTCCAGCCTGTCTCATACATCTTGTGGAGTGTTGTGAGTCTTCCTAAGAAACCATGTTTTTGAAAGTGAAAAGGAACTCCCTTCTTGGGTGCTTCAGTTTGGGAAGAATGTTACTCAGTACACAGCACAGCAGAAATTCCAGCTAACTTTGCAGTCCAGAGGCCATGCTACTGTGCAGTATGCATTGCTAATTTTGCCATCTTAAACCCACTATCCCGTGCTGCTCTTTGCTGTGTGATACCTCCAGAAGACACATCTCTTGGCAGAAGGCAGCACATGCTGTGTTTCTGATTCAGCCAATTTGCATTGTTGCATGCACCCTCAGGCCATCCCTGGGAAATCACTGCTCAAACATGAGTATTTTTCAATCCATACTTAAGCAGATTTAAAAATAGGCTTTTTGGCAAGTAGGTTTACCTGTAAATTCTGTTGGCTTTGAAAGGATGAGTTCTTGATATTCCTTAAAGTTGGACTAGTCTTTGATTCTTTTGGTCAGCATTTTGAGCCTAATTTATAAAGTGTTTCTTATGCCTGTAGACCATATAATAGGAAAGGAATGGGGTGAAAGCTGAATCATAGATTTCTAACCAAGTATTCCTTTATTCAGGGATGTAACTGAGCCTGTGGTTAACTGTCCTGCCTTCTAAAAGAGCAAATTGCTAAAGTATGCTTAAAAAAAAAAAAAAAGAAGCTAAAACTTATGTGTATTTTCTTTTGTAAAGTTTGGATTTTGGTGACTTCCAGTTTCCAAATTGAGTCTTTCTGACTCTTTAACCTGTTGATTATGGTGTAAAGTTTCTATGAGTGTTAACATGGCTTGGGCTGCCATGTGTGGCTCCTTGTGTGCAGTGATCATTTGGTGGTACCATCATGTGTGCCAAACCTCAGCATCTTCAGATTCCTATCATACTTTCACACTTGTTTTCACAAATGCTCTCAGAATCTGGAGGTGCCAAAATCCTTTTGGGTATTTACCTATTCTTAAATTTATGAGGCTTTTCAATAAACACACAACATTTCTTATGTGTTTGTTTGCTTTGAACAGGTAGCAATTTTATAAACACTGACTGCTATACTATAAGGTATTGGCATGACTCTTATAGCAATTAAGTCATATTTTTCCTACTGAGATTTATTGTCCACATTTCTGCATCAGAGTGGAAAACTATTTAAAGATAAGCCCTTTTAGATTGGCAGTTACAGACTCAGTAGAGTGGAATGTGGAGTGAACTTTTATGCAGGCCATCAATTGAGGATTTCTGCAGATCTCCAGGCTCGCTGCTGACTGGTGTGAGCGTGCCCAGCTCTGTGGGTTGTGCTCTAAATGTGCCCTCCTGCTCCAGCCGTGGATTTGGCTTTGAGACTTGTGTTTGTTTGAGTTGTGTGCTGAAGGAATGTGTAGTGATGTGGGCATTGTTCTGTTGGCATAGAAGTTACCCAGACTTATGTATGTTTACTTTACTGAACCTACGGGATGAAGTACTTGATACGGTTAATTTATTATGAGGCATAAATTCACTAACATGGTAAAGAACTTACTGCAAAATGATGGACAACTTGTATTAGAATTCCTCTACTAATGCAGTGCAACATTCATTTATTATTATTATATGTCCAAAAGTGCTTTTGGCACAGTTTTGACACATTCTACTAACAGACATCCAGTCCAAATTTATTGCCAAAGATAGATCCCCATAGGAATGGCAAACTATCCACACTGTTCCTGTACTGTCAGATACCACGCTCTGCCAGCTATCCAAACAACTGCAGGCAGGGGGCCAGGGAAAACATATTATAACATATTATGAAACTCTATTTTGACTTGCACCTTTGTTAAAAAAACAGGAGACTGAATTTTAAAATAATAATAATAGAAGAAATGCTTTTGAATTGGGGGCCTAATAATCTGAAGGTAATTCAGTGACCCATCAGACTAATCACATATAAAATTCTGCAGTCAGTGCAGGGAAGTGAAATGCTAACTCCTATGCCTCACCATTAATTTTTTCTTCCCTTTATGATTTAATATTGAACAACGATGAAATATGTCATCCATAATGGGAGAATTGGCTGAAGTGATTTTCCAGTAATTAAAACAATGTATGGAATCTGGGTCAGTTTTCCAACAAAATACCCAATATAAATTGATTCAGAGAGACTAATCCATGAAACACATGATTTCAGTTCATTATCTGGTTTCTGAAATGCTGTAGTACCTGAGGATCTTGTTTTCATTATCTAGGCAGATGGAGAGTGATCCAAAGTTCCTTTAAAATGAGAGTGTGCATTGTAGCCTCCCCACGAAGGAAAGCATACTGGACGTGATTGAAGAGAGTGTCAAAACGTCAGCAACTTCAGTGCGTTGGTAGAGGAAAAGCCTGTTAAATCTCTTACCTACCCCTTCCCTTGAAGCAATTTTCTTAGTTGCCACAGTGTTCCCTGGGTCTCTGCAGCAGTGATGGGCCAAAGCCTGCTTGCTGGAGCCATGCAGTTGGTTTGCTTGAAGCCAACAAAAATATTTTTCTAAGTAAAAAGAGAGGTCTCTGGCTGCATTAATTGCACTCATTTTTTTTTCCATATTTTTCCAAAAGGCTGCCCACTGATTTCAGTGAGTATTAGATGTAGGCTTAAGAGTTTATTTCTTTTTCACTATGGCAAACTCCTCCTGGCTTCTAGGATGCTTTTCTGGCAGGAAATCTGCAAGATCATCCAGACCAGAAGTAATTCTCTGGTAGGATAGGTTCTTTTGGTTGGTTACTTGTTGGTGGGTTTTGGTTTTTGGTTGGTTTTTGTTTTGTTTGTTTCTTTCTTTGTTTGTTTTGGGAGTTGTATATTTTGTTTGTTTGTGCTGTTTTTTGTGGCAACAGGAACTATAATCTTATTTGTAGCCAGACGGTTCCCCTGTTCCATTGTCAGTAATTTCAGCAAAGTAGATCGTGAGATTTTGTTTCTTTTAAAATTAGGATCTCTGTATTCCTATTTCATTAGAAGAATTGCAGATTTGTAATAAAGGGCTTGAAATCACTCTAATTTAATGGAAGCTCTTTCTAATATGAATGATAGAACCGGTACATGACTAATCAAATATATTAGTGCACAGAAGGGAGATTGCACAGGCTCATTTATCTTTTTTGTTCGTATTTTATGTTGTCTATATTATACTATTTTTTTTTCCATTTTCCCTTTACCTTTTTTTCTGAGCTTCAACTGGACAAATTCATTTAGGGTTCATTGTAAGATGGTCCAGGAGTAGATTACATAGTGCTTAATGGATTGTATTTCTGCAAAGCCATTTAACTTACATTTATTAGGGAGGTTAGGTTTATAGAAAATTAATACAAATATCAAAAGATTTGCAACATTATATATGTTTCTGGGCTCCATAATTTTTGTGTGAAGGTCTACCATCTTTTTAGACCTACCAAATGATATGTCAATGAAACACATTTGCCACTTTCTATATAGAAACTCTATAGAGTTTTCATGTTACACTGTTTGCTTAAGATATTTTAAAAATCAAGAAGTCTTATAGAAGTTAATTAGGTCTTTAAAAAAGTGAAGTGTAATCAAAGACTTTTGCTTCATGTCTGAATTTCAGTGCTAGACTACTGGCATCAATTGCATGATTAAGAGTCACTCTTCTAATTTAGCTATTAGACAATCATTAGACTGATTACTACGTATTGACTGCTGCACTTAGCTCTCCGATCATACTACAGGAGGGGAAAAAAAATACAACAGCAGAAAGGAATAATTTACCGATGACAGCTTTGCTTAACAGTTCTCAGAGCTGTTTTGGTTTTTAAAACATTTTCCCTTTCACAGTAAATGCTCACCTTGGCATTTAGAGCTGTAAAAGCCTGTCAGGTTGTTACAGCAGACTGTGTGACCAGGGCTGGGTTTCATGCTCTGGATGAGGCCAAATGCTCCCTTTGTATCTCAGGCTCTGAAGTCACTCCAAAGTCAGGCTGTATTTTTACAGGAGGAGAAGGTAGAGTTTTATTCTGCTTCTGAGACTCAGAAAGCTTGAAAGCTGTACTCCAGAAAGATTTCCCAGCTCCTATTGAAATCCCTCTATGTAACGGCTTCCCACTCAAAAAGTAAGACTGATGTTAATTTGGTCTGTCTAGTCCTGTTAGGCTGCAAACCCTTGGGGAGGGGGTTCTGTAACCATATGTTTGAGCAGTGCCTGGCACAGGGGGGACCTCACTCCAGCTGGGGCCTCCGAGGGCAACAGCAATACAAATGGCAATGATACAAAGGCAAAGAGGAATTTTTGACTTGTACAAAGATAAAGTGAGAATCCCTTTCCTTCAGCTTTGCTTTCAGCAGCAGTGTGGTGGCAGCAGCCAGCCCACCCACTCTCCTGAGCTGCGGACACAGAGCCCAGGATCCTGCCTGCCACCTCCTGAGAGGCTTCCCAGGGTTACTTCTCTTCTGCCTGAGCCTTTAAGACGTCTCCTCTCTGCCTGTGAAGGCCACCTCCACCGGACAGGAGTAAAGGGGAGTCTCTGCTGAAAGGGAGGGGCGAGAAACCCTTTATCCTCCTTTTCCCCAGGCATCCTCCTTCAGGCTGCTCTGAGCTCGTCCAAGTCCTCTCTTGCCTGGGACACTTCATAAGGGCACAGACATGGGCCATCAGTGGAAGCATGGGGTCTTCCTGGAGCTAAGGCAATCCTGTGCAGAGCTCTGTGGTCTTGTCATCTCTTAAAATATTTGTGGAAATGAGCCTTAACTGGGCCCCACAATGGAAGGCCCAACCAGGAGTGTTGTCAATGTAAAAAGTGGGTTCTGGTGAAATCTAATCAATACTTTGACTTTACTTGGGGCAGGTTTCTCCATTATGAGTTTGTTTTGGCATAATCAGGCTGTTTGAAGATGAAACTCTTGGAACATTGTTCTATATCACCTGCATTAGGGCTGATAGCTCTTGGTAACACCTGATACTTTCATTCTTCCTCAGCCTGGCCCCGTGACCATCTTTCATGCCAGGCTGTTTGGTGCTGAAATGGATCTCATCATACCTAGCATGAGCACAGAAAGCATTATCATCCACTGCTTCTGTGAGGCTTGCTCTGTGGCTGCACTCAGCAGCATAGCAAATATCATCCATAGTAAGTAGCTAATTTACTATCTCCTTTCTGAAAATGCAGTAGTGATGAATAATCAGCAAAGATTTAAATGATCAGGAACTTAGATGCTTTTTCAAAGACTGCAAGATGAAACTGAGTTCTTCTGTTACAATATCCTATGTGTATGTTACAGTGCTAAGTGCCTATACAGACACTTATGTTAAAAGTTAACATGAATATTGTTGCAACTTAATGCCATGTAGTGCATTTTTATTCTCTTTGCAAGTAATCTTAAATTATTTTTCTAGGCAGGATGATTGACTGATCCTGATTGAAGAATCTTTTATTGTTAAAGAATACCTTTATGATTTTTTTTAATTTCCCTAATTAGCTCTAAATCCTGCTGCTCCTCTCTGTAAAGAATTGACATCTGCCAGAAGTAACTGCCCACATAAATGCAGACCCCTTTGAATATTGCCTCACAAAAGTTTCTTTCTCATATGGAGACATATGTGCCACACAATAAAGCTAAATCGCTTCAGCTAGAAAAAGATGAAATAAGCATAGAAATACTATCTCAGATAAAATACCAACCTACACAAGCCTCCTTGACATACACGAGCCAGCCTGGACTGCTGCCTCTTGAGGATGGACTTCAGCTGCAGGGACCCCTGCGAGCAGTATTCCTCCATGGCTTTGCTGGGAAAATGGTCCTAGTTGCTCTCTGGCCTATGAAGCTTGTGGATGAAGGCTGCTGGCTGCTGCTAGTACCTATTCTTACATCTCAAGTCCAAAGCATCTCACTTGTTTTCTACTTCCATCTACTTCCCTTCAGCTTCCTACCTCGTTTCAGAAGGGCCTTTCCCTTTAGGAGGGCAGTTTCCAGCTCCAGAAGGGCAGCAGAAAACAGAGGGGGTTGGTGTTCACAGGGGGCATATATGGCTGGTACTGGAGCGAGTGTCCCAGAGCCCTGCCCAGCAGTGCAGGCAGCTGAGCCACCCATTCCCCCCTCGCACAGCACCCTGGGCTTCTCCAGGTCATGTCATCAATTAGGACTGCTCCTGTGATGAGGAGGTGACCTGAATGAAACCAGAAAATAGGACCAGTCTTGGTTTTCTGAGGCTTTCAGCCGTATAAAGGGTTTAGATCAGCTTTGGACAGGTTTCTGAGCTCAAGCTTTTGTGGGGCACGAATCTTTTTTCTACTCACGTCAATGTGTTTTGGATCAGGCCCCTTGTTGGGGTAGGCTGACTCTTTTGATATATTAGCCTGTTGCTGATTAAATGTATATTTCACTTTTTAATTTTCACTTTTCGGGGTAGCCATCGCTCTAATGGAGACCCATTTAGCCATTGCTATAGATCAAAAAAGCCAAGCTTGCTCTGTGCCGCTATGGATTTTCCATGGAGCTGCCCATAAGAACCTTGAAGTTATTAAATCCTTTGTTTTGCTGTCAATTAAAGATGGGTAAACATCAGTCAAGGAAGGATAGGTTGTTTTTTTTGGCTTGGTAATTAATCAGTGAGCGCCTTCCTTCTTTCCTCCATGCTTTCCCTCTCCTTTCTGTGCTTTATTTTATGTCTGTCCTGGTTTCTTTCTAATAGTAGCAGACAGCTGTACAGCGTGGACTTCAGTGCTTTAGTAGCAGAATTCTGTGCCTGGATCAGTCACAGCCTTACAAATTAGAACAATCCCTGGTACGCATGTCAAAACAGGAAAGAGAACGGTCTCTATTTCATTTTATTTTATTTTATTTTACAGAGCTGCTTTGCACACAGCACACACAATGTCCTTTTACATTGAGAAATAAGTTACATTTCCTTGATGATTCACTTTCTTATTAGGTTACATTTGGTATAACTGTTTAGGGCTACTTCTAATTATTCATATAATATTGTCTTATGTATGAGGATGGCCCATTTTCCACTAATTTCTCAACGGTGTTTTTCTTTCTCTAATGGCATATGACCAGCTCCTAACGTAAAAGGAAAGAAAGGAGGGTGAATAAAAGGATAGGAAAAGAAAAAGAACTCTGCTCTACAACCGAAATGGGTAATTATGCTCCTCTAAGCACATCGCTAGAGCCCAGCTGGCACAATTAAAGAAATAGCTGATCAGTTCCAGTTATTGATTCTGCTAACATGTTTGTTCACGGTTGCTTCTTGTCTAATTAGTTTTTTCTGCTTTCTTAGTCTGAAAGCATACCTTTTCAGTCAAATCTGTTTTCAGGCATCAGATAGCAATGCTTTATTTAGACCACTTGCTAGCCATTTATTTTAATGCAACAGTACTTCTGTTCACTTTTTTTTTTTTTTTAACCCAATGTGGGGCAGATTCTTTGGAATGGTGTTGAATTTCCTGGAGCTTTTTGAGATAGTCTGAAATTTAAGATGACACTTCCTAACAGTGAAATGAACAGACCTGAAAGTAGGGGTTAGGGCATCTCTTGGGAGCACCTAAAAACACTGAGATACCTCTTGCAAGTTGTAAGAAGTTACTGGCCATGCTTGGCAGTTAAGGAAGAGTGAATGTTAAGGCCCCGTGCTTGCATTTAAACTGTGGAGATAGACAATTTTAACTGCTCAGAGACTCATCTGTTTACCTGAATGTGGTCTTCTTTTTTCCTCTTTTGAAAAAAGACATCCTAGGCAGAAAACAGTACTTTGACAAAATAGTCCTTCTTCACAAAATGGGGACTGGACAAAGAAAAAGGGAGCGGGAACTTGGTGGGAATCCAAGTGTACCGGGTTTTGTCATTTCTGAAGTGCAAATATGTAGCTATAAAATGCTTTTGGTTTCAAATGTGTGTTTTACATAAAAGTGAAGAGATTTGATAAATCAAACAAAAAATAATTTCCCTCCTGTAGAATAGGACCATGTGAAAACATTTAGAAATACAGCCTTTTGCCCTGACTCAGAAGAGCAACAGCAACAAAGGAGGAGAAATCTTGGACTGTTTTGCAGAACATAAAATCTATTTATTACCAGAACCAGCTCTGGTTGTGGTGCTCTTCCTTAGTGCCATTGAGCAGCTCTCACACTGCACCTTAAGCACACACACATTTCAGTGCTTGATAAAGCCTTCTATATTTCAATGAACAATAAATAGATCGTTGTGGACTGAATAACTTTTATCTTATATTTAAAAACACCCAACAGGAAAGACTGTGCTGAAGTCTCTATGACACAATGTGTGTGTCTGCACACATCAGTGAACACAATAAGTCTAAAATGGACAGTAGCAGACTGACAGATTTAAAGGTGCAGAACATAGGAAACACATCACAATTCTCTAACTTAAAAATGTTGTTCAGGAAATTATTTCTTCAGAAATGAGAATTGCTTATTTCTTTATACAAAAAGATTTGAAGGATCTGATTATCTGGACTGAGAAAATAAAAATTAGTTTTATGTCTATTCAAATCATGCTCTTCTTAAGATTTCTCTTTGTGTTATTAGAACTGTATAAATACAGGTTGCTATTAACTGCTTTCAGCACACAAAGATGTCTACATTACAATATTTTACATATTGCAGTAGTCCTTGTCCTCATGACTCACATCACTCTTTCCTGATTTCCCATTTTCCACTCAGTGGGGCAGGCCAAGAAGTATTTCAGCTGTTAGCAGATGAAACCTGTACTCTACCGATCTGGTTGTTCCAGAGCATACAGCATAAACATCTAAAAGTTTTCGGTACATCTCAGCTCCATCACTTCTCTCCTGGCCAAAATATTCAGTGCAGCTTAATCCCAAGTCTTGTCCCAGCCTCCCTCCCTCTGCTCCCTGGGACACTGTGTCCTTCTTCATACCTGAAGCGACCTTCTGTGGGTACATCCCTGCAGCTACACTGCTCTCCAAATGTGGAGGACGCATAGGGAAGGAAGGAAGAGGAGTTAAATGTACCTAGGGTAGGTGTTGGAACAGTCTTGGGAGCTGCTGCTGCTGCTGCATACTGGGGATGTGCTCGTCAGGGACCCAGGGGATGTGGGGACCTGCAGGAGGTGGCAGAGCTGGGTACGTTATATAGGACAGCATTGCCCACCACTGGGACATTTCCCACATTTGTCCTGCCTGAGGCACAGGTGAGATGCTGGGAGGGGCCGGCAGAGAGGCCAGGAATAGCCCCCTGGAAGACGGGATTTGGGAAGCTGAGGTTCAGCTCCCAGCCCTGTCACAGGCTGTCTGAGGGACCTTGAGCAGCTAATCTTATTTCACTGTGCCTCAGATTGCTGTCAGTAAAATAGAGAAGTAGAGCAAACATGCCTTCCTCTGCCCGGGGCGTTTGTGGGGATGAAAGCTCCGGGGTGCAGCGCTGTGAGGGGCAGCGGAACTCGAGAGGGGCTGCCTTTGGCAGGGCACTCCGGCACTGCTCGGCCGGACGGGGGGCCGTCTGATCTGCCTTGATTGAAGCTGCAGCTCATTGTGGGGAGGCTTTCTCCTCTTCCCACCATAAAAAAAAAAAAAAAAAAAAGAAAGATGTAAATTGGAAGGGTACAGCACTTCTCATAAAAACTCTGTGCATTTATATTTAAACACTGAAGTCACATCACTCCCTATTGAAAAGCCCTCGGCTCCATTGTTGCACATGACTAGCGCAGAAAGAGACCATTATACTCGGCAAAAATGTATTTTGCTTGCTCATTTTCCTGGAAACAAAACCTTCTGAGCTCTGGTGGCACAAGCCTCACTAAATGGTATTGATAAAGAGGGAGAAATTGCACATGGCACCGAATCACCAGCCCTGTCTGAGGGGGAAGGAATAAAGCTCCAAAATATGGCAGCAGATGCCTGTGTGAAATGGCGAGATTGCCTTTGTGGCAATGCAGAACAGTTTACCAATAAAGCTCTCTCTGGCTGTTATAGTTGTGTTCAATAGCAATGACAGCTGTCAAGGAGCTCAGGGACTTGCTGGGATGCCTTCAACATTTTAATCACTTCAGCAAAGGCACAGAAAAACTGTTTGTGTTTGGAGCACTGTTATTGCCATATGATATTTAAAAGGAATTGGTAATTGTTATTTACCTAAAAATTAGAAGGGGCTTTTAATTGTTGTAATACAGCTCTCATTTCTGTAAACAGAAAGGAGAGGTCCTCTCTCATTTTAATTTTGAACAGTTAATTGGTGAATTACAGAGCCCCTTTTACCATCACACTCAATCTTCACACGATGAACTATTTTTCCCTGTGAAGCTCAACTGACAGATTTTAATATTCCATTAACTTTACGGTTTTACTATAACATTGCATCTTGAGACACTGGGGCACTGATTCAAACTACAGGAAATTAATTTTCTCTCTTTTATTATACCACCAGTAACTACCTTAAAAAAAGAAACTTTAAAACTCCTGGTGACATGAGTATAATATGTAAAAATGGCAGGAAGAATTATGAATTTTATTTCCATAAGAGAAGGAAAGGAGGGGTAATTATAGTGCTGAACCATTGTATTCAATCTGAAATTAAGATACTTTTCAAAGACATGAAATTCACATAGTGAAGAAATGATCATGATGTAAATCTTTGCAGTTGAAAGGCATTAACAGTTGTTAACCCCTTTTGTTGCAGCCAAAATGTTTTGACTGAATATTTCTGCAAAAAAAAAAAAAAAAAAAGAAAAAGAAAAACCCCCCATAAAATTTGGTGTTGAGAAGACTGAACATTTTCATCTCATCTGAAATGACCACAGCTCTTCCTGGGTAGAAAAAAAATACAGCTATTCATCTTCAATTTTTACTCTCATCTGAATGAGTTCAGTTTCTTGATAATATTCTATTATGGCAAAAGTCTAAAATTATATTGAAACACTTTTTTGTGTTGTGGGAGTGTCTTAGCCTAAGTCTTACAGGCAAGTATGGAATATATAGATGAATACACCGAATGAGCAGGTGTCAGGACTGAGAGGAGAGGAAATGGCAGTGATGTTAGAACAGCACTTCACCGGGGTGATGTGGGACTTCTGAGGAAAGGTTAGCAAATGCCTGTCAGGAATGGTAACCTGCTTTGGGACAGGGGCCTCAATTGAGAACTCTTGAGATCCCATTTGTCCTATTTATTTTTATTAATTCAGTGATTAAAATGGCACAAAATGGCTGGATTTAGGGAACCAGTCTGACCAAGTGATGACTGAGAATATGAAATAGTTTCTGAAATGCAGCAGTGGAATTCGTATTGCTGGGATAATGGAAGAATAGATATGGGAGGATTTAAAATATCTTAATTTTGTTTGGTTTTTAATTTCAGATCAAACAAGGATTTCCGGGCTCCCATGTCGCAGAATTATTTTTAAAATGGGATTACACACATGAAGGTCTCTTTCAATTTACCTTAAATTTAAACAGAAAGGACTTTCCCATGGAATATTGTGTTAGGTTGCAAAAGACCTGGGACATCTGCACATCATCAAAAACAACAAATGACATAATCACTGCTCAGGTTGAGAAGGCACTTCAGTTACAAGGGGAGGCATCCTGCCAGCAGAGAGGTGCTGGTTGCAAAGTATTCACTGGTTCTGCTTTAAAAACAGACGAGTAGCTTGGGAAATGCCCATTCACAATAAGGAAGTGATATTTCTCATATGCTTTTGGAAGGCAGGAGAAAATTTGAGGACAGCTTCCAAGGAGGTCAGGATGAATTCCAAAGAAGCACTTGCTCTGTGTTGCTGGAATTAAGGAAAATAGAGACTAAATTATTTGAAGGGTCTGTCTTCAATTTTTAAAAATAATAGTATTCTAATAACATTGCCTTTTCTTAGCTCTATTCTTATGAAAAGTTTGTCCACCATCTTAATCATTTAATGAATTCTTGTTTACACATACTTAAAAAGATTGAAGAGCATCTTTTACTCACGCTTGCTGTGACATCTCTGTTGGATTAGGCATGACCTGGGAGTTACAGTTTCTGCCTGCTGTTTTCACAGGGCTTTTAGCAACCAATCCCTGCACCTTTATATCCATGGGTGAAGGATTAGTCACATGGAGGGGAACCTGTGCAAAGTAAGCAATGTGACACTGTATTCCCTGCTGAGATAATAACTCCATTTTCACAACAGGATGAGTAGAGAGGTAATTGAGATCTCAGCGAAATTTGTTACACATACATTGCAAGCAGTGACTGCGGCACTAGCAGCTTTATGTTACTGCAACGTAGTAGCTTTAGCATAACCTCCATGTGTTTCATAGGAAGACAAACAGGGATTTATGAGCTCTCAGTGCTACAACACAGTGTGAACATATGTGGCTGCTTGAGAGTTCCACTGAGATTTGGTAAATAAACTTTGGCATTTCAAAACAACTTTTCCAATGAAGTCTTCCACCCCTCATCCACATATTTCCCACAGCTTGAGAAATTCTAGCACAAAAGTGTTGATTAATCTGTATAAATTCTCAGATAAAAACTGTCATTCATCCTTAACCAGCCCTGTAGCCTCCTGTGATGACTCTGTGTTTATTACTGATATGAGATGTTGTCTGTGAAGTGATAAAGCAGAGGATACTCATCATGGCTGTGTCCTGTAGTTCTGCTGTCAGCCCTCTGCAGTTTTAGCCAAGCCAGCACAGTGCAGGGGAATAAATGCAATTGTTCCATAGTAAAGACGTGTCTGTAAGTTTTGACTTAGAGCTCAGGGGTTTTGGGGAATTTGGGATTTGAGACAATTGTTTGATGTAGCGTTGACCTATCCATGCTTTTTCTCTCAAAATTGGAGATCCATCTAGTCTTTCAGCTTAATCCCCATGAAATGCTGTAGTAAATTCAGGTCATCTTACTGTAGTAATTCTAAGCTCTGGAAATGTTACTTGTGTGTTCTGCTTTGAAACCTCATGAAGAACCAGCTTTTGCAAAGCAGCATTGCATTTTGAGTCTCAACCAGAAGTCCAAATCCTGTTGACCTTCAGTGCTAGAGCTGGCACATGCACTGAGAAGCTCCTTGCTAAGCACCAGAGCCATTCCCATGCAGGATGCCAGCGGGACAGCTGTGATGCTTTCAGTATTTTAGTATTAACAATTCCAAGCACCTGAGAAGTTACAAGTATTTATTGCTTCCTTTGATTTATTTGTAAATGCCTGTTATGGGGCAAGTCTACTGCAAAGGTGCTTTGGAGACTGAATCTTGCAGCACTGACACAGCTGTGGAGCCTGGCAGGGGCAGTGGGGGCTGTGAGACAGGGTGTCCCCACTCCATGTGCTGTTTCTTCCACAATTTCCCCTGTCCCTTGCCTGTTGCCATGGAGAGCAGATTTGGTCATGCACACTAGTGGGTCCCACATGTCTCTTCTCTGCCACAGTAATCTGCTGTCATCATGGTCATCACAATAACTGGGCTTTTTCCTTTTTTTCGATATACCCTTCTCTGTCTCACGTATCGTTTTCAGCTGCCTAGGTGCATTCTTGGTGTCAGCAGTATGATGTGCCGCTGCTCATTTAAACTGAGAGACAAAACCCTGATGTGCTCTGCTCAAAAAACTGCTCAGTACTTCTGTGTATTCTGCAAGGTTACTTAGGATACATATGCCACTGTTTCACCTTTTGTCTTTAAAGTGATGCAGGATGAATATTTTTCAAATGGAAAGACAGGCAACTGGAAAAAAAGAAGGAAAAACAAGTAACAAGATCAAAGACATAAACAGAACAAAATATGCACAAGAGATCTCATCTGAGATCAAAGATGTGAACGTAATTACCATGAATGAGACGTGCAGAGCTCACCAGAACAGAATGGTTTGTGTGCCTGGAGAATTCTGCAGAAATAAACCATTCAGTGGGAAATCGAGCGCTCCACAGAGTGACGAAAGGACATTTATTCTGCATTGGAGGGGGAATAGCAGAAACCCCACCATTAAGGCTGGGCTGCTTATTGCTGGCTGACCCTGTGCAGGGCTGCAGCCATTGAAGTAGCTCAAACAAAGTCTTGGCATTTTTCATTTTAAAAAGATTCTGATCTGGTGGGGGGGGGGAACCAAAACCGCACCTCCCCCCCAAAAAAAACACAAACACAAAAAACCCAAAAACACAAACCAAAACAAAAAAAAAAACCAAAACAACAAAGCCCCAGCTCTTTAACCCTGGGAGGTCTGTAGTTCTTAGGTAGACATTTTCAAGGGCACATGTAGTGATTGTGTTATGAGTGTGGTTGGAAGAAAAACAATTGCTTCTGTTAAGCTTAACACATAGAGGAATTGTGCAGAGCATGAATCATTTCTTCTCACTCACTCTGTTCAGTCAGGGATTGTGACTGTATTTGAGATTTTTATGGGTCCTGGAAGAACACCCTTAGCAATGCAATAAATAAATAAGTTGTCTAGAAGAGTGTGTAAGGAAAGTTACAGTAACTGAGACGAAATTGTGAACTGCTGATTCTTCCCAGTGAAAGACTTTATGAGCTATATGCTGGTCATATATACCAGAGTATTTTTTGATTTTTAGTGGAGTTTCTAAATAAATTCTTCTAAAAGTGGAAAAGAAAAAAAGTATTTATTTTTCTTTTCCCACAAACACACTCTGTACATTGATCAATCCTTCCCATGCTTCCAGATAAGATGTGCCTTTACCATGCATATCACAAACCTGATGAGAAGATGGAAACTCAGTAAGCTTTAGGAGTGATTTTTGGTTTAATACCTCTCCCTGTCAGCATGAAACAGAAATTCAGACACAGGTCCACATATCAGGCTTATTTCCACTGGGGAGAGAGGTCGAAAAGGAAGGCTAGCATGCTGAGCCTCCTCTCAGGGCTTATTTTCACAGAACTGTGTTTAGCATGCAGATGATTTTTTTTAACGGTATCTTAGTCCATCTTTGTACAGAAAAATCTCCTGTAAGGAATTTGATGTCTAGAAATTAATATTTCCACTGTTCTTCTGACTGCTTTGTTTTTGGGAAGAGCCCACTTCTGTCCATAGATTCTGTTGTCCATGACTTTGAGTCAAACCCTGGAAGTACAAATCCTGTCTGTATCAGATCTTATATTGATCTCCAAACAGTACAACCTGTTTTTCCATGACAATGGACTTTCTGTCTCCATTGCAAAATCCCCATCAGCAGTCATGGTGCAGTACTATGCCAGATAACACCTTCAAAGGGTCCTTTCTGCACAAGGCACATTTCCTCCTTCCATAATAAACAGATGGGCTGATTCTGCTGGTGGCATGTTTTGGAGGTATTGTAGAATTTGTATGGCATAATAATAAATTTTAAACTGTATAGTTTTCATCAGGCAAAAAATTAGTTTACTTAGAAAAAAATGTACATCTTGTCCTATTCCCTTTGGAAGAATAGGCCTAATTCTGTCTTCAGTCGTGTCTCCATGATCTCTGTGAAATAGAGACATACAGAAGAGAGGTAGAGAGATTGAATTGAGAGAATGTTCTGTCCTTTTGCAGGAGATATTACTTCACAAAAAGAGCTCTGTCAAGTCTTTAGGCCAAAATGATGTATGATGTATTATCTTAAGATCAGTGCTTGCTGTCAGATTAGAGACTGGGAGAGTTTATTTTGTGATGTCCCCTACTATTTCTGTTCTCCTGCTTGCCTTTGCTTTGACTTCAGTTCTCTCAAGAATCTGTAAACTCACTCATAAAATGAGTAATTTATTTATTTGTTTTTTAGCTTGGAGTTGTTTCTAGAATTCACAGATGCTTTGAAACCAACAAGCATGCCCACAGTTGTGGGCAGCCTGTGGCAGGTGACTCAGTTCAAGAAAGGGGGTGGATAAAATGGCCTCCATGGGTCCCTGCCAACCTCATCCAGGCTGTGACTCTCTATTTGTAACTCCTCAGTTTCTTCATTTTGATTCAGGTGATATAACAATGGAAACATTTGTCCCATTTTATGCTATAAATGGGATTCATTCTACAAAATGGGTTCCACAGGAATGGTGATCACAAACTTTGTATGTGTTTTAGTCTAGTATATTTAGTTATTTTCATTAGATAATGCTATGGACTTTGGTCTAACTAAGCGCTTAAATGCCAAAGGCAGGCACACGAATAATCCTGAGGAAGTCAAGAGAGGTGCTTTTATACTGAATACTTCAGCTTAAGTGCTTGGCTGAATAAGAGCCATTCTCATGATTTCATTAAAACAAGTGCTGAGAAGAGCATGCAGTTTGTGTGGCAGAGAGAAGGGTGTATGCTGCCTGCAAGTCTCTACCTTTCACAGAGCCTTTCAAATTTTGATGCTTAACTGTAAGCATTGATGAAAAGTGTACAGTTGTCTCTCAAAACACAATTCATCGCTTAGCAATGAATTAAACTGGACTTTGGACAAACATTATCCTGCCCAATAACCAAATAATTATTTGTTTTATTTTTTTTCTGGTAAGAGTGAGCTGTCAAACCTGTTCTCTGGGCCAATATTGACTGAAGGGAAGCTCTCCTCCCCATCAATTCATCCTGCGATGCAAGTATTCAGTTAGTTCAAATCATTTATTATTACCTGAGAGTTGCTGTAGCTCATGGCAACTGTGAACAGCCACAAGGGCATCACAAGGCAGCTAAAAGGCTGTATGGCAAATGAAAGCCATAGATATGCTCTCATTTCTCCATATCCCTTTTTATTTTATTTTATTTTTCTTTTATTAATTAAACCCAGGTTATACAGGATATATCTAAATTGTAAGATGAAGATTATTGTGCCCCAAAACTTCGTCACTACAGCATGTTGTGGGACCCACCCCCACAAAGAGAACCAGGACTACAATCCCTCACCATGTCAGGGTGCACAGGCAGGCTCATCTGCCTTCTTTGGGAAACACATTTGCTGCCTTTTTTTGAACCTAAGAAGTTCTACACATCCATAGCATTTAAGTAAAGTAAATCAGTGAGGGCTGGGTTTCGATACAGTAGGGTCAGTACAGGGCTCCAATACAAGCTTGGGTCAGACCTTTCATTTTGTGAGTGCAGTGCTGTCTCTGCAGCACAGGACCTCCCGTTTGAACTGGCAGCGTCAGATGTATTCCTCCACTAGTGAAATATTTTGATCTGCCTTGTCCCTAAAATGAAATCCTTCCTTGCAATTCCAGCAATGAGAACAGTTTCACAGTGAGTGCAAAGATAATGCAAACCTTAGTCTGAGTAGGATTCAGGCCCAGAGTGTGTGTATGGAAGACTATTTGAATCACATTCAGCTCTGTTTACAGGTTCTCAGGAGTTGCAGAGTCTGTTAAAAAGGAAATATCATTTACGGAAAGGGGTTTATGTTTTCTATTCTGCTGGAAAAGAAATAAAGAGGAAAATATATTTGTGCCTGTTCAAAGGCTGCCCAAGGACAGCTTTCATTCTTTGTGACCCAGTTACATTAAATGCTTTCACATTAACTCCTCAGATACTTATTAAAAAAAAAAAAAAAAAAAAAGAAAAACACAGATCAGTGCTTCTAATCTTCACTCTGAGGACACTTCCAGGCTTGGAGCCTTTGACAGACATCTTGCATCCCTAGTTACCTGTGAGAAAATAAAGCAAGAGATGATCATCACTGCATATGAGAAATTAAATACCATATTTTAAGATAATTTTGTTTTTAAGAAAGAGTTGTTACCAGTTGTAACTCCAGCCGGCACAAGAAGACCTATTGCTGTTACCATCTTTCTCCAATAATTGTTTTTTTTCTTTTGGCACAATTGAGTATTTTGCCTGGTATTGCCACACTTCCTTGAGTCCAGCAGAAAGTTTTCACTGGCTTTTGACAGAAGGTGGGCACCACCACGGTGCATATACAGTGACAGTGGTGCTTATCAGACAGGAACCTGATCACTTTGAAATCTTTGTGTGGAATGTGAACAACACTTACGGGCCTCAGCCTGCCCTACAGCTTGAAACTTTACTAGGTTTACAGAGGAACTGATCCCTCCACCTATTTGACTCAAATGGAAACATTTTATAGACTGTGTTCCATCCTATCTAAAACCAAATTCAGTCCGTGCTTTGAGGGACGAAAAACAAAGCTTTTTCTGATACTTCTTAGTATTGAATCTGAGTAATGGCGTTTGCCACTACTTGAGGAAAATGAAGCTGGAAGGATTTCTTCAAAGTTGTGGTATATACCTTTACACCTCCACGGCTTCCAGAAGGAAAAGTGAGAGTACACAAAGCTCCACAGAGCACTGGGCAGGAGTACTGCATGCACACAGTGACAGAAAAAGCCTTTCGTGGAAACTTCGGGGTCCTTTTGGTATCTTGTTGTCAGTGACTGAAGTAGTAGCAAATATTTCCTTCTTGGTAGTGTTGCTTTCTAAGGAAGGAGAAAATACAAATAAAGTCTGTTGTAGTTGCTTGCTGTGATTTGAAAAAGTCAAATATTCACTATCCACTATACTAATTCCCCTGACACTGTGCCATATTCGATCTGCCAAAATTAAAAAGATTTTAAAAAATATAATGTTTTCTTGATATGAGCCCTGAATTCTTTGGTTTTTTCCATCATGTGAGTATCGAGTCATTGTTATGTGTCACGCAGAATGGTTGAGATATCAGAGAAAACTAATGATTTGCATAAGCATCCCAGAGGCATTTTTGGCTTCCCAGCATGCAGAAGCTTTAGCCTGTTGTCTTTACACAGAGTCTGCTGTAATGCTGCATGCCAGAGATGATAATTCATTTTGTGAAACATGATCAGAAGAACCTTTATGGAGGTGTGACAGATGCAGCTGTAGTCATCACTTGAAGCACTTTTCCATAACCTGAAAAAATGTGTCTCCTTCTGATTGTCTTTCTTGATGACTTTTTTAGGTATCACTGAGTTACAGCTGTCATATGCAATGAAATTCCTAAAAGAGCAAGGGGAAAAAAAGGTTAAAGTTCCTGCAACCACAGTTTCAGGACTTAATTGGGCACCAGCTACTCAACTATGAGCATTCCCCCAAAGAATGGTGGAGCTCTTGTAGGCTTCAAACAATGGAGATCCGTGGGTTGATGCCATCTGCAGCCTAGGGCTCGTGGAACAAAAAGATGTTTGAAGAAGAGGGAAATTCTCAGAGATATGGTAGAATGGGAATGATCTGAAAGTAATCAATCATGATGGTGACATAAATCACAACACACAACAGCCCACAGCCAGAAGATGTCAAATACCGCCCGCAGTGTGTGAGCCTCTCTGGCATCATCACTTTTGTGTGTTGTGCCACTGCTCTTTTGTGGGCCATCAATTTTGTGGGGCGATGAAACTCAAGAATGCCGTGTTCCTCCTTCCTGGCTAATGCAAGCTTTATGATTGCGCACCCTAACGTGCACTTAAGGCACATTCATCCTTTGACCCGAACTAACAATTGATTGTGAGCTGGGTGCCAAACCCGCCAGATGTTGCTTGATCTCATAATTACGTTAGTGCTCTTGCTCCAGTGCAACAGCATCAAAACAATACCAGCCAATCTGGGGCACAAAGAGAGCCTGCAACTCTCATGTGGTCATCTGGTCCACGCCTGACATTTTTGCCTAAAGCTCTCAGATGTTAAACTTAATTTCTCTTACTTGATTATAAGCAAAATGATCTGTGCACAATATTAAAAAAACATTTATCAGCTGGAAAGCACTAAAAGGCATGGCATAAACCCATATAAATGTTAATGAAAGGCAGGCAAAATTAAGCAAGAGTATTGTGTTCCTCAGGCTCTTACACACTTTTCCTTAAAAGAGTATGTAGCAGAGGAGGTCAAAATAGGATTGGAGAATAAGCACAAAAAATATTGGTTTGAAATTTATACCAACTCTTCATGTGGCTCAAAACACTGTTCTGGAAGTCCTGTTGAGTGGAGCAAGCATAATTTTCCTTTGACTTATCCTGATATTCACCATTGGATCAATGTAGATCATAAATCCCTTTATTTCAATAGAAAGGATCGATCTTTCTACTGTTGCCCATAAAACAAAACGTGAACTATTGGCTGCATAGCTCCTTCAACTGTAGCAAAGCAGTGTGGCAAAGCAAAGGTTGGTGGTTGCCTAATGGGGTCTATTCCTCTGAGTTAGGGCAATGCTATTTGGATGGTCTACGGGGCAGCCTGAGTATGAGGCTCCAGATCCCAGAACGAAAATACCTGAATGCAAATGACTCAAACTATGTTATCTTTCATCCTGCCATATTGAGCTGTGATTTAGTAACACAGAGCTGAAATACACCAAGGAGATTTTCATTCCATTTTTTCAGCCCTCACCACCTCCAATTACCAAGGGGCACTTGCTTGCCCCTTTCCTTCACCTGCCTTCCAGCCTAGAGAGCTCTGAGATCTGTGCTTGAGTTCTTCAGCACTGGTGCTGTACATGGGAGCACCAGGACACTGCATTGCTCACTGTAATTTTCTGCTTTTTCAAATAAATGTGATGTGTTCTCATCATCAGCAACTGTGAAATTACAGCATTCTCCTTCCCTCTCAATTGTGAGCTACAACACGTATCTCAGACTAGGCACAAGGAAAATTGTGACACAGGGCAGGATATATCAGCTAAAAAAAAATTCTAAACAATGCAAGGTGGCTTCAGCTTGCCTTACTAATATTCTCCATCTTGCAGTATTTTCATTTCAAATAAGAATATAAAGTCATGCCACATCTAAGAGAAATTTTATTTCCTGTACCACTACAGTTTTTAAGCATAATGACCCATGTAGATCAGTGGGCAAATATTACATCCTGAAGTTTCACATAATTGCCGTCTTTATGCTTCATATCTGATCTTTAATAAATGTTATTTTACACAGTGCAATTAGACTTCAGGATGTAAAACTCTGAGAGTAATCCTGAAGCTTTCTGCAGAGCTGGATATTTTCAGGGTGCACTGGCACCTAGATTCTGATCTAACTAATGGCACAAATCTGAAGCAATTTCCTTGAAATCAGTACAATTACATCAGCACAAACCCCATAAAAGTGGGATGAGAGTCAGACCTTTATTTCTTTACCAGTCAGTTCTAGAGATATAGTATTTTCCATTTAGTCAACTGCAGAGAAATGATAGAACTAAATTTTACTATTTAACATATGGGAAAGTTGCTTATTATTTTACCATAAGCATATGCTGAAAAAAATACCCTGCTGCAATAAAACGGGAAAAATTAATCTCAGGTGTTGTATCATGAAATCCAAGGAAGTGACATCAAAGATTAAACCTGGCCTATTTAATTTTAAGTTATTTTGTTTAAGTATCAGATTTTATGTCTGGAGATTTTCTCTCCTCTGTGAATTTTATTCTTTTTTTTGTAAGCATAAACCTGAATAAGGATCAAAAAAACTTTTATTTTGTTGCCTCAATACCAACATTAGACCCTCATTTTGGGCACTCGAATTCTTCTGGCAATTTTGGGTACTGTGCATGGAACAGCTGCAGTCTGGGGTCAATGTGCAGAGCAACCACAGTATAGGGTGGTTTTAGCCAAGCAGGAGGCAGGCATTTGCCCACGGAGAACTGTGGCTCGCTCCTGCCAGAGAAACCCTTTTGTTCCAAGGACAGTCTTCTGCAGTACCCGGTCACATTGAGACAGTCTTCATTTTGTGTTGGATAACACTGTCTCTCGGTCATTCCTCTGTCGTGAAAGGAGAAGTGAGAGTGCCAGTGTTGTCCAGGCAGGCAGAGGTGCCATCCTGTCTCCTCACACCCTATGAAGCCACAGCCAGTTGGCAGGGCTGCTGCCTTGTCCAGGCTGAGAGTTGTTTCATTTGATTCATTTCACTAGTTCAGAAGAGCAAGGGAAGAGCACTTGGAAACTACAGGAAAAATGCCAAACTCTTAAGAGAAAAAGAGCTAAACGGACACAAAAGGCCTTGTTTTGGTTAACTAGAGCCAAAAGGGAGAACATATCAGGCACAGGAGAGGCAGAGGCAGTGGGAGAGATGGCTCTGGGTGGACCCATTGCCTGCAATGTGCCCTGGGAGTGCTTGGTACATGGAGGTCTCCTCTGGGACTCTCTGGCATGGACCAGCCCTCACCCCTGTGCTGGTGTACTCTGGAGCTTTTACCCGGACTTTTGGGAGCCAGGGAAGTTTAGAGGAGTGTGGAAAGCATGGTATGGATAAGATGTGTATCTGTCATCTTAAATTTTGCTCCAAGTTCAAAACTAAAAACTTTTTTTTTTTTTTTTTTTGGGAAGAAGTTAACTGGAACTGCTGAAGTTTTTTTCCATGGATTATTTAAGCAGTACAAGATGTTGTTAATTCTGAGTTCCTTCCATGTTATTTGGGAAAGTATGTCTGATTATGTAAATTAAAAGTTGCTGCTTAAAAATATTTTGCTTGAGAGATTGCAAAGGCAACACAGTAAATGAATTAAGATCAGAGAGTCTTGCTCAAGTGAGAAGATTGCATAAGTAACCGCATGTGGTATTGAAAAATACATATTGTTTACAATGTATTCTTGCAAGATCTTTAAATATTTCACTTTGAGGTTTGCTTGATATAAAATACTGCATTTGTTCAAGCTGTCTCACAGGCTGGGCTCTAAGCTGATTTGCAGCTACATGCAGATTAAAACCACTATGCTGTCCCACTGCAATTTTGGATTTAATTTGGTTAGTTTCCGTCTTTTTAAGAGAAACAAGAGAGTTTTCAAACCAACAGGCATTGACTGCTTACCTAATTAAAAATGTATCCATCTGCTGGTGTGGTGGCTGCCTTGTTATTCAAAGCATGCAGATCTAAGTAGGTTGATTTATTTATGAAGACCTTATGACACTGAGAGATATGCACTCAAAAACATGCAAAAATAAATGTGGCTGCAGATGGGTAGACACATACAGATCTTTATGGGGTTCTAAATAACAGATAGAGAGAATTTGGAAAATGTGCTTTACAGGGAAGATCCTTTTATGTTGCTTTCACATGTTTAACATTTAGAGCTCAAATAACAGAGCAGCCAGTGAACATGTTGTGAGATAACTCTAGTCTAAATATCCTATAGTGCCTTTTAAGTTGCCATGATTTTTTCTGAAAGCTTAGTGTGAGTGATAGACTCTCTTAAGAAGATGATACATTTTAAGCAATATTTTATTTAAAGAACACTTTAAAGAGAATTTTAATTAAAGGAGAAAAAAATCATTAGCTCTCGCAAACATCATATGTTGGAATCAAGTTAAATGCTCTCTTCTTCTATTTAATTTCGTTGGTGTATTGGTAAATATCTCCCAAATTAAGTTTCTTAGAAACTATGCTCAGGCTTTGGAAACATCGAGTTCTAATGGATTCATTCTCAATTCTATAAATACCATTGCAATCCTTAGGTAAATTTTATTCATCAGTTTATGGGCTCGAGGAAATTCCCAGTGTAATGAAGCCACCATGGTGTTTCCACATGGGGTGTGGAGCTGCTGGTGTAAAACCTCACGTCATCACTAGTGCAATTCCACTGGCATGAGCTGGCTCCTTGAACTAACACAAAGGGAGGGATCCCCACGGCTTGTACAGAACTCTCTCCATGGGAGTGGGTAGGTGGTCTGCACAGGCCACCTGAGAATAGGAGGAAAATGGAGAGTGCCGTGTCTGGGGCAATTTGGAGTGGCTTTATAGCCTCTGTTTCTGTTTACAGCACAGTTTGTAGTGGGTCCTTTTTGTTTTTGCTTCCACCCATGTGCCTGGCAGCATGTTTATTCAGGTTTTGTCATGTTTGCATGTGTGTTTGCATTCATGGGTAAAACAAGCCATTTTATCCAAACTAGACCAAAGTTATTCCTTTTTAGACCACTTGATCATGCTGGTGTCCTCTTAAATTGAACCTCTCTTGCACCAGACGATAAAGTTGCTTTCAGAAGAAATGTATTTCTTAGTGAACCATGCATTGACAATTGTGTTCAGCTTCACAAGAAGATAATTCTCTAATCCCAAGGTCAGTATAAACTGGTTCCCCAGTATATACATTTTCAGATTCCCCTTGAATCTCTCTTTATTTCCATGTCAAGACAAGCATGTGGATTTCTTAGTGCCAACAAAATATAGAAATATGGTTTGTATGTAGATTAGCCAAGGAGAATATTAGACTGAGCAGCCTTTTGGTATTTCTTTTGGTATTTCTCCTGGCATTTCTTTGGAAAACTCTAGAGATGTTTGAATAATCCTTATACTAACAGATGTCACCACTGGGAATCTGTTTTACTTTTACAGCTCTTTATTTGAGTATTTTACTGGCATTTTTTGAAATTTTAGAATGGTGGGGAAAACTCAAACAAATCTGTATTATCTTTTACTTGATCTCTCCCAAAGATATATTTTGATGAAAGTTTCAGATAGTAACCAAGGGAAGAAAACCCGTAAGTTTTACTATGGGTGTTTCTTTTGTGCAGAAGGGAGAGATCAAAAAAAACGACCAGTGATCCTTTCCTTTTGTTTCTAACACACTGCAAAAGGCTGTTTGTTGTTTTCCTGGTGCTCTGCAAGCCCTGGAAATGGGGGACAAGGGATCACAATGGGTCAAGGAGAATAGTTAGTCACACTCTTCCTTAGAATTGGACCCATTGTTCAAGCAAGTTTTACACTACTAATTTTAGTCTGCATTAGAAACTGTGGCCAGCATGGTGGTGTGAATAAGGATTAGGAATGGCGAGTGGGCAGGGAAGGTAGCTGAAGGGGTGGCATTTTTGTGCCTGTAAAAGCTGTAGTTGTCGCATATTTCTCCCTAGATATACTGTTTTTGCTGTTTACCTCAGGATACTGCAAGAGGACATGTTTGGAGAAAAAAAAAATAGCTGGAAATATCAACTGCATACGTGTTAGGAAAGTCTTACAATCGACTGTCAGTAACGCAACACCAGTGAGTCATTTCTAATGGAAACCTTGCCTTAAGGCAGAATTCAGAGAGATGTGTCCCTGCTCTTTACTGTTGTTACAGACCCCTGTACAAGAAAATACACTCAGGGTTTGGGGCTGACTTTCATTAAAGGGATGAGGTGGTTACTGCTGAAGGAAAACTCGGAGGGGAGTGGAGCTTGACAAAGAGTGGTTACAACTGGAGAAAATACGTTTGTTGGTGCCATTGGTGTAGGAAAAAAAGAGGAACTAATTTGTGTGCCATAAGTTTAAAAAATTCTTAAAGTGAGGTTCATGCCTGTGAAATGCAGGATGCAGGTACAGACCTGCACACATCTTTTATTCTAATGTAACAGTGAGGTTCACATCCCCAAGAGTGGATTGGAGGTCTGGTTGTGCTAGAAGCTATATGAGAATATCTCAGTATACAAGACCCAGCAGATGGATATAAATAAAAAGTGAACTAGGAAATACAGTGGCAGCATTGCCCAGCACAACAAAGTACCTTATTCTCTGAACTCCTCCAGTATCAGTGACAGCGCTGAGGAAAATAACAGCTGCCACTTTTCTAACATAAAAGTGAGGGATGTTTTTTTCCATTGCCCTTGCAGGTTTTCATTTTTGTGCCTACTATTTTGCTTACAATGAAGGTAATCCAGAATTTGCAATATTCTGTTATAAAATCAGTGCAAATACTGAACTAGAGAACACACATATACATATACTCACTTCTTCCAGTTAGCGTTCTCCTAAAATGCGATAAATAATTTCTTAGATAATAAACAACCATTCTTTTGTATCTGTAGGTTCTCTGAAATCAGGACTGAAAAACACAGGCAATGCTTCAGGTTCTGAGGTAAACTCATCATTATGACTTTAAGGCTGGCCAACCTCTAGACCACAAGTTCCACACTTCCTTACAGATGTTACCATACGGAACTGCACATCCCCATATTCTTTGCAAGAATGGAGCAACAGGCACTAGATGCCTACAGATCTCTCTGACCTTACACTTATATTTATTAGCATCACTGTTTTAAGGTGGGCATTTGAGGTAATCACCTACATCCAAGTTCAGAAGTGTAGCTGCAACTGGCTCTGAGGAAGTCTGTGCAGAATTTGGAGCAGAGTTTTTATCCCAGAGGTAATTTCCCAATCTTAATCTTTCTCCTGTCCTGTGAATGTTTCAGTCCCACCTGCATGCATAGAAAAAAAAATATGCACGAATACTTTCCACTTTTTGGAAAAAAACCCAAGGATTTCCTATTTAATTCTAAAGAAATACAGAGTTTGCCTCACTATTAAAAAATAGCACTCATTAAAAAAAAGGAGCTGTTTCTTACTGTTTCTTACTTTACACAGTTTTCTCCTATAGGGTTGCAAATATTTTGTTCATAATAATGAGTGGACTATCTCAGATAGGATGGTTTAATCTGGGTTTAATTAGGGTTTATACTCTATTATAAGTGCCAGAAAGCTTCAGTGCTCTGTAGGGAACCTGTCTCTGGTGCAGTTTGATTGGTACCATCATTGCATAAATAATCTCTGAAAAGATTGCTGTCTCTGAACATACAGAATAAAAATGAATTAGAGCTCTGACACTCTATTCTTTTGATGGTCTTACAAAAGAGACAACTCAGAGACTTGGCAAAAAAATTATCTTTATTTATACAGACCACTTAGTGGTGCAATAAAACTAATCCTTGTGGGTTTTTGTTTTTAATAATACTTGCAGTAAATTATGGCAGGAAACCTAAAATTCTGGTATGAAAACAAATCTGGGAAACTTTTTTTTTCATTTATATTAATTTTAGATTTATTTTATTTCACATGAACGGCCCAATTCTGCCTACCTGTTAAAGCTTAGTAGCTAAGCTGCTAGTAAAATTCAACTTTACCGTAGTACAGGCCAGAATCTAGTACAGAAATCTTAAACTGTGACCCTGCTCTTGAAAGAGAAAACCTGTCTGACAATGTTTTTCCCCACTGCAGAAAATTGGGTGGGTGCTTATAAAGAAGCCTGGATGCAGTTTGTATTTCTCGGTGCTCTGAGTTCAGCTTTACCTTTCAAATTCAGCTAAGGCTCCTCTGAAATTGCTACAGGCAGATTCCCTGCGATTTCTGGCAGCGGCTCTTTCCCTGACATTTGTTTCATTATTAATGGCACACGCTCCCTCGCACCGGCTCCAAGGAGCCCTTCGGAGAGGCTGCCCGTGCAGATCCCCTCTGGCTGGTGGCCCTGGCCCTGCCAGCAGCTCTCCTCCCACCTGCATCTTCATCCCGGGAACTTCTATTTTCTGGAAGCTGATGCTACTCCCAAATGATCCTGCATGAGTAAGAAGCACAGCTGCTAAGGACAGGCAGCACAAAGCCAGCGATATTCGAAAGCAGTTTGTAATAATTAAGGTGTCTGTTAACCTCCACAGCTCTAAATAACCTTCCCATGAAACGTGGGCAGGCACATTCCTCTCTGGGTTGCCAAGCATCTGTGCTCGCACTGCAAACAACCTGCAGCCTTATACAGCTATTTGCACTGGTTTATTGGTCACACTTCCACAGGACAAAACCTGCAGGTTGCTGCTTGCCCCTGGCCCTGCCGAGGGGGAATGCTGTGGTGAGCTAAGCTGACACCTCCATCGCAGAGGTGGGCACTTTGATTTGTTCCATTCGATCTGCTTATTAGATGAAAAGAGGTAATACCTCGTTTGGCATCCTGGTGCATTTATTTCTTTGCTCCGATCTTACTACTTTTCAGATTTTGCCTTTTGCCCAATATCCCTTTATGTTTATTTATTTTAGGAAGCACAGACTGCATCGTAAACACTCCTGGCTTTGTAAATAGTTTTGGTGATAGGATTTCCTTTCAGGGACTTGATAATGGCATATTATAAATTTTAGACTAACTATGAGATTTGACTTGTGTTGTGAGGAGCAATGTAATAAAAGGTACTACTTCAATTGTCATTAAAATCCTGTTACATTTCACTTACACTTATCTAGTTTCCCTTAGCACTGCTGCTTGGAAAAGGCAAAAAATCTATGTATCTGTCTGTCTGGATATTGTCAAGTCACGCCATGTGCCTAGTCTGAATAAAGACACTGTCACAGGTCCTGTAATCAGCATCAAGGCAGTAATAAATAGGAAACCCTTGTGATGATGATCACGATTAACAAAAGGAAGTGTAAATAATCTACAGTGCCTAAAGCTCACTTTTTTGCAGAGTGGATTTGCAAGTGAGCTATAAACCTGATCCTTTTCTTATTGAGGTCAGCAGCAAAACTCCTGCTAATCCCAGCTGAAACAAAATCATTCTGCCAGCTTGATGTTTATAGAAATGCATATTACCTTCACGTAGATGTACTCCCGCTACAGCTTTTTGTATTACAGCCTGCAACTTCATCTAAGACAAACATGACCTGAGGAATGAAATCTCACTCAAATGAAATAAAAACCTGTTATTCTCAAATCGCTAGCAATAAATTTTGCCAAGTAATTTATCAGCAGATGTTTAATACTCACAGATCCATAAAGAATCAGTAAATCCAGGGAGGAAAAGGCTGGGCACATCTGAGCACTTGTACTGGGAAGGACTCTCTGGTGCCAAGCCTGATAAAGGTGCACCTTTGGGGCATTATTCCCTTTGACAATGAGACCCTGTGTGTGAACGTTAAACTTCCTGGGGTTATTTTACACTCCTTTGCAAATAGGCAAGTAGTGTGGAAGTTGTGTGGGAGTGGAGTAAGCAGGATTGCATTTTTGTAGGAAAAGGCTTTTCAGAGGAGATGGGTGCATTTTTCCTGCAGGCTGTGGAATTGCATACTAAAGGAAGAGCTTGTGCTTCCTCCCCCCTGCTTTCTTATTTTTCCCTTTTTTTTATTTTTTTTTCCCCTCCATCTAAATGTAGTGCTGGGCCTCAGGAGGCCCATGAACACACAGAGCTTCCTACTGAGGTTGTCACTTGACTGACAGCAAAAAGCTTCTGGGGAGATGGACGAGCATGAGTAGGTGGACATAGAAAAATGGAGAATGAAAAGATAAAGTAAAAATAGAACTGAATGTTCATCCAAAATCACACCCCTTTCAGGGCTGTAATGTATTTAAATTATAAATGTTGTGTTTGTGATTGGGAAAAATGTAAAGCAGCTCTGTCTCTATAAGTGTATGTGTATGAGAGACATTTGATATCCATTCAGAAATGCTCTGTTAGGAATGATATTAACTACAGAGATACATGCAAGACAACCCCTTTGTGTCAATGCCCAATTATTTGTATACTCCCAATTATTTGTATATTCCCTCAGTGTTCTACAAAAAGAAGAAAACAAATTGTGAGTGAGTGGGAAATACAATGTTTCAATCCTTACATTTCAAGATGATTTACAGTCTCTCAAAAGCTCTGTGTTTGTGTGTTCAAGTGCCTGTTTGTCTGCACCACTCGAGTCCTGTAAACAAATCTCTAAATAATTTGGCTGGGGTTGACCTCTATGATCAAACATTTAACACATTGTCATAATTATTACAGTGTCTGCTATAAGTGAGTTTAGTTTCACTGAGGAGCTGAGACAAATAAAAAATAGGAGACAAATATCAGAGACACTGGCTGTGCTTTTTCGAACTGCATTAAATTGACCGTTTAAATGGTATAAACTTGATGATGGTACAAACATGATTAGTTCCCATCAAAGCCAAATCACTCCTGATAGTGAGTTACAATAAGTTGGCAGGTTGGCAGCAGTACAGGCTGCTCAGGTAATAGGCAGTTAAGAAAAATATAACAGCTCCAACAGCTGTAAAAAAATTTTAAGGAATAAATTTTGATGTCAGGTACTTTGTTGAAGGGTGGGGTTACTGGCTGAAGCTGAGAACAGTATTTAGTCCAAGTATCGATGACATCTGTTAAAACCAAGCTGGGCTTTTACGATTCGTTGAAATGACACAAAGTAAGGAAATTGTGATTATTTTGGCAAGACTTCTTAAAAAACCCGCCACATACTGGAGCCAAAATACAGTGGATTTGGTAGAGTTGCAAACATTTTATTTTATGACATTTGCAGGCCTTTTTTACATTGTCTATGTTTATTTTATGATTTTTTCACAAATTAAAATTACATTAAATTATAGAAATACTTTTAAAGTTTCAAAGCATTTTATATATTTTTAATGATGACTGACTTTTCTGGCATTGCAACAAAAATAACTTCAATTAAAAAAAGAAGTTTTGATGCTCCACCATTCCCATAAAGTTTATCATGACTTGTAGTAGATCTGTCAGATGCATCAAAGATGTGAATAGAAGACTCAGATTGCTTTAATTGAGGACTGCCTATATTTTTGTGTAAATAATAAAAAAGGAACTAAACCTTTTCTTCCTCCTCATTAGGCCAAGAATTCTTGTAGATAATTAAAGCCAGGAAGTACAAGTTTTAACAGTTGCATTGACTGTGCTGCACTGTTCTCTAACTCCCATTATCCAAACTGCTGCTTAAAAGATTTATTTTCTACGGAAAGACGAAAACACACCAGCTATCTTTGCAGGGTTATCTTTAAGTTTCTGCCAGTGGGAGCTCCAAAAGAAATGTTCAAGGCAAGGGAAAACAATCTGAGCCTCAGACTACAGGAACCTCATTGTAAATACTGTGTTTAATAAACCTTCTTAAAGCAGTTTTAAAAGCCATAAAATGCATCCTCCCTAGATCTTGACCTGAAATTAAACCACGTGAAAGATACTCTGTATTTTTAAGTTAAAAGTATTAGTAAGGGCGTGTTTGTAAGTATGCTTTACAGCTATTTGAATTTGGGAAAAAGTGGAGTGATTTAAAGAGAAAACAGATGACTCTCAGCAGGCGATGCACAGGACTGGTAGTCAAACTTTAAGACGTATTCAAAGTATATTTTCAACTAATCGAGCTTGTACAGGGGTTCTGTGCAGAAACTAAAGCTCACGGTGACAAGGATTCGTTGCGCGTGGGGTGCGATTCCCCGATCCCGGGGTGCGATTCCCCGATCCGGGGGTGCGATCCCCCGATCCCGGGGTGCGATTCCCCGATCCGGGGGTGCGATCCCCCGATCCCGGGGTATTGGTGTGCAGTGGGGGAAGGAGCTGAGACCCGCACGGGGCGAGGGGAGCAGCGGGGGTGCCGGGAGGGCGCTGCGGGGGTGAGGGAGCTGCATGTCTGGGTGAAGGAGGGCTGTGTTACCGGGACACTGAGGCAGCTTCCCGGGGCACATCAGCGGGACCGATGGCGGTGGGTCAGACAGACAGACAGACAGCCGTGGGTCAGACAGAGCCTCGGGGGGCGGGAAGTGCGGGGGATGCTCGGTTTTTCCCCGGTTCCGCAGCGCTGCCGAGGGAGGACGGACGGACGGACGGACGGACAGACAGGTCCGGGGGCAGCTCTGCGAGTACGGACTGTTCAAGGACGGTGCTCAGCCCGCTGAGCTACCTGACCCACCCAGGGCTTAGCCGGCTTATAAAAAACTACGATTTAGTTGTAAATACGCAGTTAGAGAGTATTTTTTTAAAATCCGGGTGGTCGGAGCGCCCGAAGCGCAGCGGGGCTGCGGCGGCGGAGCGCTGGTTCGGGGCACAGCCCGCGGGCTCCGGCCGGCACAGGTGTCATCACCGGGCTCGGCGCTGCCTCGCTCGGACAGGGTGTCCCAGGTGCGGACCAGCCTGCGCATCCCGGTGGTTCCCGGAGGGACCCGCTCCGAGCGCGGCTCTCCCGGTGCACAGCAGCGCTCACCGCGGGGGCGGCCCGTCCTCCGCCGCCGTGCCCGGCAAGCGCCGCCGGGACCTCCTGCTCGCCCGGCCCCGGGGGAGCCGCTGCGGCGGGAGCAGCCGCCGGTCCCGCACCGGCCCCGCACCGGGCCCGGCTCCGCGGGGCGCGCCGCCCCCGCCAGGTGGCGCTGTTGACCAGCGGTGGGGCCGGGCCGGGTCGGGCGG
>JAWWEE010000010.1:17890039-18029771 GCA_035221455.1 Xenops minutus
TTTTATGGTTGGTTTTGTTTTCCCTCCTTTCCCACAGTTCGGGCACTGTTAGCGCCGCACAGCCCCGTGCAGGGCGCTCCCCCCGCTCTCCCCGTCCCGCACCGCTCCCATCCCGCATCCCCCGGTCCGCCCCCCCCATCCCGTTCCCGGTTCCCCGTTCCCGGTTCCCCGTTCCCGGTTCCCCGCGCTCGGCGCTCGGCGGGGGCGGGGCCGGGGCGGGGCGCGCGGCGCGGGGCGGGCGCTGATTGGCTGCGGGGGTGACGGGCAGGCGGGCCCCGCCCCCTTGGCAATGTCTACCGCCCGCCGCGCTCCATGTAGGCACTTATTCCGCTGGGATAGCGCGGCCGAGCGCGGCGGCAGCGGCATGGCCGGGGTCCCGAGCTGCGCCCTCCTCTCGCTCCTCGTCGGCGTCTGCGGGGCCGTCACCGGCTCCCGCGTCTATCCCGCCAACGAAGGTGAGCTTTGCCGGCGCTCCGCGCCCCGTCGGTGGGGCGCCGGGGGCAAAGTTCGGTGCCCGCGGGCTGGCGGCGGTGCCCGCCCCGCGCTGCCCCGCACTGCCCCACACAGCCCCGCTCCGCTCCGCTCGCCGCCGGCCCCGCGCTGCCCCAGCCCGGCCGGCGGTCCCGGACCCTCCCGGGCGGCGCTGCGGGGCCCGCCCGCGGCCCCGGCACAGGTGTCTGTCTGTCTGTCTGTCTGTCTGTGTCGGGGCGGAGCGGCCGCGGGTCCCCCTGCGCTGCCCCGGCCCCTGTCCCTGCCCCGGCCGCGCAGCGCTCCCGGGAGCGGGGCGGCCCAGCCGGGAGCGCGGATCACTAGCCCGGTTCTCCCGGGCAGGGGAGGCGATGCCGCCGCTCCGCGGGACCGTCCGGGCGGCTCCGCGGGCCGAGCCCGCCGCTGTCCCGCCGTGCCCGCCCCGTCGCGAACCTGCCCGGCAGGGCTGTGGGTGCTGCCGCCTGCCCGGGGTCCGCAAAGTGCCGATTTCCCGGCCAGTCGCCGCCGTGCCGTCCCAGGCGGCGGGGGGTCCGGAGCCCGTGTGCCCCGCAGGGTGCCCCGCACGGTGTGCCCACTGTGCCCCGCAGGGTGCCCCGCAGAACCACCGTGGGACTGCTCAGAGCTGCCCCTGAGAGAGTTCCCAAGTGCTTTAGGATATTGGCGCGGTCGGAACTAACATTTCATTTCGAGTGGAAGGTGGATGCGACCGCGCTCCGCACATATGGAAACGTTCAGGTAAACGATTTATTTTAATATTGCCTTTTGGCAGCTGGAATTTAATCTATTTTATTTGTACCTTTCTGCAGTTACCTTGCTGGATTCCAGATCAGTTCAGGGAGAGCTGGGGTGGATAGCAAGTCCCCTGGAAGGAGGGGTAAGTTTTAACCCGCTATCTGATCAAAAGGGTAAAGGGGGTGATTAGTAACTTTCAGAGAGTCCTAATGGCTCGATTATTGTTGATTGTGGTGAGGAGGTCAGATTTCTTCCCTGGCTTACCAAGTGAATTACTCTTTGTTGGAGAAACTCTATACTCCCTTTGGATAGTTCTGTCATGGAAGAAGTGGAAACCAAAAGGGCAGAAAAGAGGTTTCAGAATTAGGAGATTGGTTGAGGCATGGGCTTAGATACCTATTTAAAACTGAAATACCAACAAGAAATGTGATCTGCCGACTGAATTGGCATTCTTGACTGCTATTATTTTATCTGTGGGGTGTCTCGGCTGGGAGATGTTCAGGGCAATTGCCGTTCTATTTCTGGATGAAGGAGTAGGGATCAATATACACGACAGACCTTTGGTGTGATGGGACAGTTGCCCTATTTCAGGGTGTAAATATCATGTGTTTTGGTCTCTGAACAGATAAACGGCAGCACCCAGTGCTTGATGGAGATTCCCTGGAGTTTCTTTCTGTGCACTTTTCAATAAGACAATTTTAAGGGACGGTTGCTGGAAGGCACTGCCCAGTGGTGATGTGATGATGTTAAAAGCTTCATTGCTGGGCTCAGAGCCCCTTTGCTTAGTGAGCTGCATGCCAAGGTAGCTTTATTTTTTTTTGTTTAGCTTTATATTAGTGGATGGGCACCTTGCTGCTCCCTCATCTGTGCCCCGACCTGCAGGGTGCTGTGGGAAACTCCTGAGAATGTTGGACTTTGGAATTGCTGGGATTTGGAGGAGACTGTACTTCATGGGACTTTTTTTTCCTTCTTTTTAATAAGCAATTAGAAAGGCTTTTTTCAAATGAACAATTTAACAAAAATGCCAACAATGCACACTAAACATTAATGTGAAAAGAAGAAAATCTCAAATCCTTTAAATATTAAATGAGCAAAAGCAGCTTAGAATCCTTAAGCAGAAGTAAGTAAGTCAAAGTGATTGAAAAAGTGCTGAAAGATCAGGAGCTGTGTACAACAAAGCACTGGATTCTTCAGGAAACCTACAAATTTACTTTTTTTGTGTGTGTGCGTTCCCACTCATAATTAGAAGAAGCAGAGCTAAGGAAACAGCAGCGAGCGGAAGGAATCCGAGTTGCGTTGGCTGGTGATGCATTATGCATAAGCTCTGAATAACCATAACGTGGAGAATGGGGGATTGTTTTGCTCCCCCATTGTTGTTCTGGGTGAACTTGACTACAGTCCTGGCTTGTGCTGTGCCTGAGCACACTGTGCTGTCCCCAAAACTCGGTTTTTCCAGGAGCGGGGAAGTGATCGGCCGGCCTCTGGCAGCGCCCACGGTGCACGTTCAGTGCTGATTGCAGGCAATTGCCCTCATCTTTTGACAGTGTGGAAAGGTACAGCTCTATCTCGGTGAGAGTCGGGCTTCCTTGTTAATCCCGCACCCTGGAAAGGTCGGGTAATGAGACAGGGTCTTTCATATTCCTCTCCAAGGGATATCTGTGCTGTGTATTTAAACAGGACCTGAAATACAAGTTCTAATAAGTCTGCAGTAGAATCAATGATCACAGCACAGCTGTGTATTATTAAGGGCTGTTGGATTCCCCCTTTCCCCTCTTGTTTTTTTCTGAAAGCACCATGCAAGCTTGAGAGGGAAATGTGTGCTCTTATTGTGGACGTGACTCGTTTCACTAAACCTACATACGTGTGTTCTATTTTTGAGCCTGTAGTGAAAAATTTAAGAGTACATGGTCTGTCTCTGAGATACAGTGCTTGGAAAGCATTTACTTCATATGCTGCAGATTTATTTCAAGCAGCAGAAACCAACTCCTTTATCTTCATGGGAAGATTCTGTCCTTTGGTGTTTTTCTGTAACTGTGTATACTGTATTGTCTATTAAAAAAGATATTTTTCTAGGTCTGTACCACACTGTTCCTGAGGCATGAGGGTTGTGTGGATAGGAAGGGCTGTAGATAAACATAGTCACTTAGCTGTGACTAGCAGTAATCAAATATATACTAGCCCTGGCGGAATTAATGAACTGCATTATAAATGTAATTAATAATTTACTCTTGTATTTCACAGTTGAAAAGCAGGTTTTGTGTCCAGAATGTTTTACTCTGCATCATTAAACTGTGGGAAGAGTTGAATTATGAAAGTTAATTTCAGCTTGAAAGCAAAAAGTTACAGCTTTGACCACATACTTAGAGTTAGTTACAAGTCATTTAGAGTGGCTGGAAATTTGGGGCTGTAGTTATTTTCAGTTCTGTCAGAAAGACACGCTTAGGTTTGTTTTGTGTTTGTGTGTTTATGAAATAAGCAGCCCAACTCTGTACATTTGCCCATTGTTCAGGAGAGGGGTGTGTTGGGAACCCAATGTGAAAAGTTGCTGAATTCAGTTGCTGTCTGTCTGTTGACCTCAGCGGTCTCTTTATTGAATCCTCTAGCAGCATCCTCCATTGTGTAAATGCACTAAAGGAAATCCCATCAACAAGTATTATTTCCCTCTGCTTCTTCCTTTCTCTTGTACCACACACAATATAGGTAGCGTAGACAATCTGAAGATAAGCAGAATGGAAAGTGATGGATCATAAAGACAATATTGTAACAGTAAACTAGCTCTGTGGCAGCTGTAAATTAAACAACTCTGTCTTCTTGCTAACAACATGTTACACTTTACATTGATAGATAGCTTTTTAAGATTTATTTTTTTCCTTTTCTCTGAAAGAGACTGACATGCTGAGTATTGATTTCCCCCCCATCATTTTAATTTGCAGTTATCTCTAGGCAGCAAATAAAATATTATTCTTTCTGCTCCT
Source organism: Xenops minutus (assembly GCA_035221455.1). Taxonomy (NCBI): domain Eukaryota; kingdom Metazoa; phylum Chordata; class Aves; order Passeriformes; family Furnariidae; genus Xenops; species Xenops minutus. The sequence continues at coordinate 17,894,236 of JAWWEE010000010.1, forward strand.
AGTGACTCATGGTGCTAACTGCTGTCATTCTATAAACGGATTCAGCTAAGCTGGAAGCTTTTTAAGTAAAAATCACTTGCATAAGAGCAATCCTTGTGAGAAGAATGCAGGATATTATACAAGAAGCCCTTAACGCTAAGAAGGCTTCTGTTTATCAAAGCCATGGCTTCAGTAGTTCTGAAAAGCACTTCTGGGAAGTCTCTTTAAAGTTATTACTGTTTTCTAAGGATAGTTTTATATGCTTCATTTTATCTCCTGCAAACCTAGTCAGCGTATCATTATCTAATATTTTTTATAAGGAAGGATAAATTGAATAATATAAATTGAAGTGCTGTGGGGTTTTTTGTTTGTTTTTTTTTCTTTTCTGGAAAGGATTCGTTCCCTAATGCTTCTACTTTCCCTTATCTTCCTACCAGGAGAGCACTGTCATAAACTTTCTTCTGTTTATGATAATACTTAAACCAATTTTTTTTCAGAGCTATTGAGTATGTGTGCTTTCCTTTTCTAAGTTCATTATGCTGAATTTGTGAATCTCTTCTTCCCATACCCTTCTTGGATTACATGTGTTGTTGTTGTTTCATAATCATGTTTCCTGTTAGTTTGGCACTTCTGAAGATGTCTGAACTTGATTTGAGGGGTGTAACAATTTTGAAGCATGCTGCTACCCTGGTCTTTCAGCACTTTAGCTCTCTGTTAACCTTGTTGGGTTTTTGATAATATGAATGGAGCTATTTTCTGACCTTTCCTCCAGAAAAATGTCATATTCCGTTATTTCCACCTTCCCACAAATAAGAAACTCTGTTTCCATAACAAAGTTATGGTGGTGTTGCTGATGATGCTGTCTCCTTACCTGTTGTTCCTTCTCTAAGTGCCACCAAATCAGGGACACAGGTCTCTGTAGACAGCTACTTCTGCCCAGCTCTGAAGTAAAGACTCTTTGCTGAGTGTCTGGGATATTGGTAGCCCAGGAGAGTAGTTGGTAGCTTAGAGAAATAATGAGTAGCTTAAGATTTTTTTAAAATATGTTGGTGGTGATGCCAAAAGTTTGGCTGTTGCTCTGTCTCGTGTTTTTTGTGTGACTGAGTCCCGCTGTGTCACTGTTGGATGTACCCATGTACAAGACGGGGTCCGTGTGTGAACTGCTGCAGAGCAAACGCTGTGGGTCTGTGCTGCACTGTGAGTCAGAAGTCCTGCATGGAGCCCTGATCTAAGCAGGGCCCTGTGGACTCAACTGCAGTGCAAATAAACTTAGTCAGTTGGTGGAACATTCTTGGATTGGCTCAGAGGGCCTTTAAAACACATGCTTGCTCCTCAAGGCATTTTTTTGATTTGAAACTTGTTTCTCCTGAACAGATTCTTCCTTTAATGTCCAAGTAGTTGTGATCCTGGCTATGGCTTAGACTAGTGGTTTGTTTTCATTTCTTTGTTTGTTTCCCTGCAATGGAAAAAGTGCAGATTGTCTGCTGTGAAACTCTGTTGTCCCTTTTAATACAGATGTATTTTTTCTTCCCCTTTTCCTCTCTGCAGTGGGAGGAAGTAAGCATTATGGATGAGAAGAACACTCCAATCCGCACCTATCAAGTCTGCAATGTGATGGAGCCCAGTCAGAATAATTGGTTACGAACTGATTGGATTCCCCGTGAGGGGGCTCAGAGGGTATATATTGAAATCAAGTTCACGCTAAGAGACTGCAACAGCCTGCCGGGTGTCATGGGAACTTGCAAAGAGACTTTCAACCTTTATTACTATGAGTCAAACAATGATAAGGAGCGTTTTATTCGAGAGAGCCAGTTTGCCAAGATCGACACCATTGCTGCTGATGAGAGCTTCACCCAGGTGGACATTGGAGACAGGATCATGAAGCTGAATACAGAGATACGGGATGTGGGACCACTCAGCAAGAAAGGGTTTTACTTGGCTTTTCAGGATGTCGGTGCCTGCATTGCTTTGGTCTCTGTTCGTGTCTTCTATAAGAAGTGCCCACTGACAGTTCGGAACCTGGCACAGTTTCCAGACACCATTACTGGGGCTGATACATCCTCTCTGGTGGAGGTTCGTGGCTCCTGTGTCAACAACTCAGAAGAGAAGGATGTGCCAAAAATGTACTGTGGGGCAGATGGCGAATGGCTGGTGCCCATTGGCAACTGTCTGTGCAATGCTGGCTATGAAGAACGCAGTGGTGAATGCCAAGGTAGGATGAGCCATATTGTACTCTTCATTAGGGCTTAGTTGAATGCATAATTGAATCAGAGATGAGAGTAAATGGAGTAAAGCCAGTAATTAGCAGCCCCATGGGATTTGGTGGGACAGAGGGGTTTAATGAAAAAGTCCAATAGCTCCAGGTGGCAAGGCTAAGAATTATGTAATGTAAAACAAATGATACTGCCATAATAGGCAGAAGGTGAAACACATTTTCTAGCAGGTGCCAGAATTTGATTTGGCTCATGATAGTCACCGAAATGCGAATGACTGCATAACAGTGCAGTTGAGATACTGTTGTTTGAAGAGACAAATCTTTCAAGTGAACTTTGTTAAACACGGGAAATTCTGACGACGTTGTCTTTGGGTAATGCAGTGGGTTAAGAACCAGTCTGAGAGGCAGGGACAGGAGTTTTAGCTGGATTATTTTCCCACTTTGGGAAGTGGAAGTCTTTGGTGTTTTACTTGTTGCAAATTTTTAGCACTAAATACCCTTTGATATTTGACACTGCTGCCTTTGTTAAATATTTTCATTTCTCAGAGAGTCTCTATTGTCTGTTAAATAATAGAGGTGCTAGGATACTCTTAGAAATGCCAGAAGTCTCCGCCCCACCCTCCCACACACACACACTATCCTGTGTGCTGCAGAATTGGGGATTAAAGTTTGTATAAAAGACAGATTCTCGTAAGAGGAAAAAAACCTCAATACCTATATTTTCTACACCTTCCTTTTCTAGAAAAAGGAGTTGTTAAAGGTTAGGGAAGGAGAGAGCTCATAAATAAAATATCTTTAGCCTCTGCTTCTAAACTGTTGCTCATGTAAGCATAAATTAAGATCCAACTCAAATGGATTCTTGCACAGGTCAGTGAGCTTAATTTTGCTGGGTGCTGAATTGAAGGTGCTCAGCTCCTTAGGAGATTTGGAACCATGTTTTTGGAAAAGGTTTTTTGGAGCCAATTGCCTCGCATTTTGTTGTGGTTTTCACTAGGTCATTTTTTTGATCTTGAGACTGAGAACAAGTTAGCAAAGCAAGTATCTGACTTGTGCTGGACTCCTGAGAGAATGGTGTCTTTTGAATGTCTTGCTTGATTTCTTTTAAATGGTAATCTACAGTCAATATGAATAATAGGTGTTGAAATTAAGCTTTGTTAGGAAGTGCTAAGTGTAAACTTCAGCCTTAATTTCTAGAGTTTTTGCTTAGATATAGTATAGTGGCAACAAAATTGCTGTGGGCTGTATGGAGAACTGAAAGATGAGCAGCACAATGACAGGATGTCCTGTCTAGGATAAATAACACAATTACACTCAGGGTTTTTTGGTGGACTTCTCTTTTTTTTTTTTTTTTTTTATCTCATGAGATGGAAACTTGAAAACCTGTTTATCATGTGTGGTACTAACTGGGTGTTGTGGGGAGAGCCCTCGGTGGCTGGGGAGATGCTGTTACTCTTATAGCTCAATAACTTTTGGGCAAAGCTTCTGACACCTTTACAGCCTGGCTTCTGAGAGGAGGAAATGAATGAGAGGGAATACATCTTGGTTTATTGCACAGGATTATTCTGCTTTCTCCTAAAGGCCTATTAGGTCAGCACTGGGTCACTCTGATTGACACAGATCTACCATTTTTCAGTGTCAGTGGCCCAGACATGATGAGCTAATTGCCTAACAAATCCTGTGTTGTTCAGGGAAAATCTTTTGAGGTTATACTGGGATGCATTTAAATTTGTTTTTGTAGTGTTGGACTAGACCATAGAGATGAATGCCTGCTTACCTAACAGGTCTCAGCTGCACCTGGGCAAGTTTGGGCTCAGAAAACCCAATTTTCTGTTTCTCAATTAAAAGGAAGATCCGGGGATGCCATATTGACAAAGGCAATAGTAGCATTCTGTCTCTGGGGCTCAGCAGAGTGAAGTTGGCCTGGGCTAGTCATTTTGAGAGTATTCAAGCCAGCACATAATTTGAAAGCACTAAACCCATTTCATCAGTGGTTATTTGTGGTTTTCTTTTGTCACATTTGCCGTTCTCCAGCCAGAACAGTTTACTGGGAAGTTCCTCTTGATGAATTCATGAAGCTCACCAGAACTGTGCTGCTTCTCTCTCATTTCTAGCAAGGCTGTTAAAGCAGTTTGGCCTTTGACACCATTGAATGAGGTTTCCCCTTTTCTTTCCTGTCTTAACTTCATCGTTTAGCAAATGTTCTGCTCTGACAGGTTTTTGGAAGGGAGGAGGAGGATGAAGTAAGGAGGATTCCTGTGGTTTTGGTACAGAGGACTGGGGGCAGGGGGAGAGGCTTTGAGTCTGTAAGAGGGTGCTGGTCTGGGACTGGAGCTGGTGAGCAGGTTCCACCTCAATTGTCTTTCAATAGGTTGAAGGTGGCAGGACAAACACAAGGAAAGGTCAGAGGTTGTCTGCTTCCTCATCCATCTTCCCCTGTGATCCTAGGGTCAGAGTTAGGATTGATTAAGATCTTAAATGTTTGACAAAAACTCAGTGGGCAGAAATAGTTCAGGCCAGTGAATTGGGGCTTTGCACTTGTTGGGAGATCCATAGTTGATGTTGGAACTCCTTGTGCTCTCCTGGGACCTGCTCCCTGCCACAGTGCTGGGCAGACCAGCTGGCACTTGGGTTGCCCTTTGAGCTGCTTCAAGTTCAGTCAACATCCAGATTTTTAAATAATGCATTTTCCTTGAGCTCCTTATGGTTAATTTCTGATGTGTGTGTGGGAAGCATAATGGAAAGCCACTTCACATCTAAAGTTATTCCTGTAGTAGGAGTTAATGACTTTCTGACCTTGAATGAGATTTTTAAAAAACTGGCTGTGGAATGGAGGTATTTGAATATAATGACAAAAAACTGTCCTTCTTCTGACTGTGTTTTTTTTTTTGCTAGCTGACTTTACTGGTGATGACTGTCTTATTGAACATACATGAGTGTGTGTATATATATATATGTAAAAACTCAGGGGAGGAAGGAAAAGGAGCTAAGTGTTTAATTCATATTTATTTGGGTAGCTTCACAGGTGTCATGGCAGTGGTTCTACAAAATTGGTCCTGATCAGTAGAAATATTAGGTGAATGCTGATTCTTTGTTTGCAAATGAACTTGCAGCTCTGAACCTAATGCAAAACCCTGATTTACTGTTTGTTTTTTAAATATTCTATTACTGTCTATTCTCCCTCAAATGTTCTGTGCTAATGGCCATCTATTTAGGAGAGCATAAATGTGGGATATTGTTGATGGAACACTACTATCCCAACTGGTGGCACATCTCTAGGCTAAGGCAATTAGTGCTTTAGGGCAAAGCTGAGACATAAAGTAATGTTCAACTTCTCTTGTACGCATCATTGTTATGTAAATTGTTTTGTTACACGTTGATATAATGTGGTTTGGATTTAGTTATGATTTCCTTATGATAAAACACATATCTTTCTAACTCAAAGGAGGAGGGGGGGGGAACAAGCAGGAAGGGAGAAAAGACAGATTAAAGAAGCAATAGACTGTAGCCATCTGTGATGATTTTGATGCTGTGAAATTACAAATCTCAATTTTAGACCTGCCATTTAGTATAAATATGTGAGACAGTTGAGATTTTTACTGTGATATTGTAAAGGTTATGAGAGCCAACAGCTTTGTCTTCATCTACACTTGCTTTTTCTGAGTTGTGAATTGGCCAATTGGCAGAAAATCCAGTGTCATTTAAAATATGGCTTAGTCCTGGTTTCATATCACTGCTGTTTTTAGAATTTTCCTTCAAACTTTGATAAGAGCATCCCTAAGAAGTAATAATTTGAATGATAAGATTCTTTTTATCTCAGAGGCTTTGAAGAGTGGCTGTGATCATTGAAAGCAGCAGTTCAGTTTACATCAGAAGGGTGCAGTCTAATTATATGTTTTTCTGTGATAAGGTTTTTTGGATGGTGGGTTTTGTAGGGGTGGGGAAGTAAAGTAATTTGTGTGTACTTTCCCATTTTAGTTGCAGATAACTTTTTTGTCAGAATAGCACTGATGTACAGTCTGGCTGCACAAAAGGGTAATCAGAAGGGTGACTAAGACTGTGCAGATTTGAGATTTCAGAAGGATTTTTTTTCAGGTTGATTATTTTTGGCAGGGGGAAAAAATGCATAGACTCAACATGTTACGTTTTAAAAGGAGCTGAGAAGACGGCAGCTACCAGGCGGGGCATGGGAGCGATACTGAAACACAGTCTGTCTGAACCAAATTTAGTTGGTTCTCTTCTCTGCTGATTTGGTTATGTTATGTTCTCATGTAGCTCAATAGATCTTCCAAGGGTTGCTCCCTCTTTTTTTTTTTTTATTATTTTTTTGGTACCACCTGTTGCATTTCAAAATCTCCATTTAAATGTCACTGCAGGCTCTCTATTGCTTTTCTCCTGCCTGGCCACCTTAGAAGTCAAGCTACAGTTGTCAAGCAGTTGCCCCTTCATGTATTGCTTGGAGAAGGGCTGGGATTGCTTCTGTCTGAATTCCTGACAAAATTTCTGCTAGTACACAGGGGAGCCATAGCTGGTCCTTATTCTGTGTGTTACTGGTAAAAAGCACGAACCTCAGAATCAAACCCAGATGAACTGTTGCGGTGGTATGAATTTTGTGGTAGGTCTGGATTGTCTTTTGTGGGACTTAGAACCCATCTTTTGGGTTTTGCATGTGTTCTTTTGTGGGGGGGGAAGGGGGAAACCAAAACTTTCCAGACATCTCATCTTCTGTGTGATGAGTTTGGTATTTAGATCTTGGCTGGGTAAGGGTTATTATCTGTCTAATAATATGCTCCACTGAGCTTGGTCTTTATTGTGCTTGTGAGAAGTGATTAAAGAAATGCTCAGCAGTACACTAAGATCTTTTGAGACTGCACTAAAAAGCCCCCCAAACTTGAGATAAATATCTGGTTTAATGCCACTATACCACGTCCTTTTCACATGTTGCAGGGAGCAGGTGAGGTCGCTCAGTTTTGTGATTCAGGGACAATTAACACTCCCATAACTAAATGGCCATTTTATGAATATTCAGAGCTTGTTCACCTCCCTGGGAAGCAAACATGCTGGTTCCCTTCTCCTTCCTCCTGACAGAGACTAGGGAGGCTCTCTCTGTGAATGGGGATTGGCAGCTGTTGCCTGCTTTGCTTTTTGCATGCAGCAAATTCCTCATTTACATCTTTTGTATACACCCTCATGCAAAATAGCACACCCATTTCCCCACTTCACAAAGGAGATAAGAGCTTCCTTTGGAAAACGCCAGCCAAAATCTCCTTCTGTTTATGCAGGGCTCAAAGATTTGGATTTTATGCAAATGAATTCTGTTTTGATTTTTTTTTTAAGTCTCTTTGTTTAAGAGATAGTGTAGTATTTGCACAGTGTGCTCCTCGTGTCTGAGGTCTCCTCCTGACTGTGGCTGAGTGTCACTCCTGCCCCAGCCTGTGGGAAAGTTCTGTGCTCCAAAGCCCTGGCCTTCTGTGCACAGCGATGGCTGGCGGGGCTGCAGACCCTGGTGTGTCATCTCCTTAGGTGTTCACCAGTGACCACAAAGCCCTTCTGTGGCTGCATCCTCAGCTGGGGGGATGAGCAGCTTCAGGAGGTGGGATCCCCTCTGTGTGCACACCTGCATGAGAAGCATTACTCTTGAACACTGTCCATGCTTTGCACCAAGGACCTGGTCTAGTGCCCTTGCCTTTGCTGCCCAGGCTGCAGAAATGGCCTTGGCCCATGGTTATAGTGTGGTGAAAAGGTGCCCCCAGCACTTGGGTAAGTAAACATGCAGAAATGCTCTGCTGTCTTTATTTATCGAAAGAAAATAATCTGTGAGAAAAATTCTGCTTTCTTAAGCCTCATGATTATACGAGAACCCATATTTTATTTTATTTTTGGTTTTAGTGGCTTTCTTTTCTTTTTAACTTTGCTTTATTTCAACTTTACTTAAAATTGCCTTTGGCTTGAAATAAAGCTGAGGCTCATTAAATGCTCCCAAAACACAGGCTTGTTCAGAATGGATTTGTTGAAAGGTTTATTGATATAAGTTAGAACACATGCTGCATGAATGTACTATGTTTCTTTAAAGTACTGTTTTTCATTTTGTGTCTTTATAAATCAGTGGTATGAAATTGGGACCCCAATCATGTTGGGGCTACATCCTATAAGAAACCAGAAGGAAAAACATGGTTGTGGGGGGCTTTCATTTTTGTTGGATGTCCAATTAGTGTTTAACTTGAAGGTAATTTCACAGGGGTAGTAAACTTCGCAGTGTGAAACCTGGTGGCATAATTAAATGGAGGAAAGGCTCTTTAAAATAACAAAGGAACGTGCAAAAACTTTGCTTTTGTCGTAATAGTCACCCAGAAGGGGAGGTCATGCTGTTTAAAGTACAATATGGACGGGCTATTAAGGTTTGAGGAGGGGAGCTATGCTGTACAGTTGGTATTTTGGTATTTGCTTTGGCTCATTTAGTAATGTATGCCTGAAAAAAACCTCCATTTGCTGGTCTCCTTTCTATTTTTTCCTTAGATGGGTGGGTTTAAATCTTGCTCGTATTGATCTATACAAATCCACTGACTGAGGTGTGCTGGGAAAGGGGCCTGGTGCTGCACAGCTCAGACTGTGGTTTCAGCAGCCTGGCCAGAGGTGGGGGCCGGAGGAGGAGGAGATGGGATGGATGCTCTTGTGCTGCAGCAGCTGGAGGATGGAGGGAGGAAGACTAGGGAACCTTCCCAGAGGCACACAGGATGTCTGTGATTGACATAAGGCCACAGTGAAGACTGGCTCTAGTGTCCTGTGTCCCCTCCTCACTTGTCAAAAGCCACTGGTCCCCTTTCTCTAACGAGGGACCCATCTTACATGCTGGAGCTCCCTGAAGCATCTGAACTAAGGTGATCAATAACTATTGCTTCTGCTTGTAGATGTGAATGCTTTGTACAGCCACACTACAAAGCTGCAGTACAGTGTCTTAATTACCCAGATAATCCTGTTTGCTTGTATTTTTAAACTATGGAGCGCTGGGTAATTATTCAATTCTTAATAGAAGGCAAATGGCAATGTAAACAATAATTAGTATGTTAGACTAATGTGCTTCAAAGCAAATTGGATTTTTTTTTCATACCGTTCAGCATGAAGTCCCATAAAGCTGACAATTTAGTGGCAAGGAAGCAAGTTCCATTTTGCTCATATTTTCTGGTGTTATCACTTCATGTGTCTTTTCTGTGAATGAGTTTGCTCTGATGCTGCTCCCTGCTCCAGGACCAGCGTCAGGTTGACAGCTCTCCCTGTTTGCCTGCTCTCTCCTGCACCTTTTGGTCCCCTGAAGCCAGGGGGTAGAGATGAGCAGTGTCCTGAATTCCCTCCTGTGCCAAGGCAGGTGAGCATGGAGGGATGTGACTGGTGTGGCTGGCACTGGGCTTACTGGGCTGTGGCTGTCTCAGGTCAGGGTCCAGAGGAGAAGGTGCAGGCTGAGCTTGGACACTTAAGCTCTTCCTGCATCTGGGTTCAGCTCTTTTGCTTGCCAAGCAAGGTTGACTTTAGCCTTGGAAATAGACATAGTTGAAGGGAAATTCAGGTTTTTGGCTCTTTAATCTTTAAAAGCAGGGTAATACGCTGTGGGTCAGAGCTTCAACTCATTGTCTCCCTTAGCTTGAAGAGCACTCCTGGTTTTCACAGCTCGCCTTGGGTTTTGGCAGAAGCATGATGTGAGCCACAAACATGGATGAGAAATACTTGATTTCTGTTCTATATGCACAGCTTGTGTATGTAAGATATTTCAGCGCTTCCACAGACCATTAATTAAATCCTGCCATTGTATCCTTCCCACACATTGTACTTAGCCAGTGATTGAAACTGTGTTGGTAGCAAAGGCATTAGTCAATAACACTGCTGCCTTCTGAAATACTTTAATGCTGTCTCTGTCACACTGAGGGTTTTGTCTAGCCTTTGCTGTGTGTTCTTAGAAGTCTGAAGGGGTTGAACAACTGCTTTTATTTTCCCCATTATCAATGCTAAGAAAGGCTAAAATGTTCTCCAATGTTGATGCTGAATTACAGAAATTGAATTACAGAAATTTAATTTTAACTACATTTTATTCTTCTGTGAAGTGTGTGTGTGTAGAGGAATCAATGGAACACTTCAAGATGTTATGGCTGAATTTTTCCGATACTAATACAGGTTATCTTTATATTAAAGTGTGCATTTAGAGGGTGTGGATTTTCTTATTTTAAACCTCAGAGGCTTTTTGCCAGGCCACATTTTAATAGCCCTAATTAACAAGTCTGTCTTTCCATACATCAAACATTTCTGTCGGGGGAGCTGAAGAATACCGACCCGCGCTTCTGTGAACTTGGGGCTTGAATTCATTTGTTTTCAGTTTTAAGTGTTTTCTGCTGTTGAAAAAGACATCGCTGCTTTGAAAACAGTTTCCTTTTGAAGTGTCCAGCCTAGCAATGACTGAAACAGCCACTGGGCAAATTAGCATGTTAAAAGGACCGGATCAATACCTTCCCGTCCCTTTTCTCTGCTGGGGATGGGTAACCCTTGCTCGGGGTCTGGCCAGCTGTGCACCCCTGCATTTCAGGGGAGCCATCAAGAGTAGCATGGCTTGCATCAAGCTGAGACTGGTTGATCGAGTGCCCAGGCTCTTTCAAGGATGGCAATTTGAAAATGGATTTGAGGGAATTGATAGCTTTGGGAAGATGAGACAGCTTGTGTGATTATAAACAGGATTAGAAGGTAAGTGTAGGGAGAAACAGGAGATCAATGGTAGGGCACAAGTTGGCTGAACTCCTTCTGATGCTGGAGTATTTGGTTTTGTTGTGCTTAGCTAGTGTGTGCGTAGAAGATTTCTTTGGGCTTTTTCAAGAGATAAGTAAACACAAATTAAAGAGAGGGTGTGTGGGCAGTCCCTACTGTTTCACAGCTTGGGGGCAGTGGCTGCTGGATAAGTCTAGCAGGAGATGCTTAGATGCAACTGTGTTTGCTGACAGACTGTAGAAGGAGGTTGTGGCTTCCCCAGTGTGTGGTCTGCAGCCCCAGCCTGGCCGCCTGCACACCTGCCCAGCACCCTCCAGGAGCACCAGGTGGGATGCGCTCTCTTGTCCTTGGCTTTCTGGTTGCCAGACTCCTGCTCTCTGATGCCGGCTTCCCTGGGCCTTGGGGCAGTGCTCAGTGTCTGTGCCCTGCTGGGAGAGACAGCCCCTGCACCTGGCCTTGGGAGCACTGAAGGTTCCTCCTGTGGCCGTCAGTATTAAAACAATGAACAAACGATTGCAGTAGTCAGAATGGCTTTGGAGATGTTCTGAAATGGAGACTATTTCTTGGGAGGCTTCCTGCGGTCTCTCACACCAGAGATGTGAGAAGATAGCAGAGTTCTGTTGCTGTTTCTCTTTAGTGGCTTTGGTGTTTGCATCTTGCACATCTGCCAGCCTTTCCTTAATCTCTGAAGTACTGTAACATAGTTAATAGGTGGACACATTTTGTCCACTCATAATTAGTTTTGGATTTCCTCATTTATTTTTGTGGTGATCAGTAGTGTCCAGGGTAGAGCTAATAAGACAGCAGAAATCAGGACCAGGTCCCTGTGCACACTCCGCCTGCTCATTAATCAAGGACTCTGTAGTTAATGAGTGTAATTTCCAGGTAATATTTAATCTCAGAGTAGCAATAGTTACACTTAATGTGAAAGAACCTTTTTTGCGGTTAGTTGCTGAAGTCATTCCCATGGCACATTAAGAACTGTCCTGTGCTGCTCCCAGGACTTCTGTCAGGCTGTGACCCAAACTTGGACTACTTCCAAAAATCCATACAAGATTAAAATACTGGACCCAATACTTCAGGTTGCACATGATACTGAGTACAGCACACACACACATATAGATGTGGCTGATAATGTACACAGTTTTGTAATGCTTTGAGGTTCAAAGGCCTGTCTATGTGGGGAGGAAGGTTGAAAGCAGTCAGCTAAAGGGGTGAAGTCAGTGTGAATAACTTAAGGTACATCACTAATTACCTACAAGACTGTTTCCATCCTTTTTGGCTTAATCTACCCATGTGCAGATCCTTTACCTGTTTAGTTGATTCACCTTAAAGTTCTCAGTGGCTCTTTGAAGACGTGCTCTCGGTGCCCAGTTTCAATATGCCCAGAATTAATGTACTTGGTAACCTTGAATTCAACACACCCAATAGCTTGGGAAAGTGAGTGAGCTCAAAGGGCTGTGGGCACTGTGAAAGCGTCCACTTACAGCGTTAGGATTCTTTAATTTGTGAGGGAAAGGAGAACAAAATCCACCGACAGTCAGTCTCAGCAGAGGGGAAAGGAGCATGACCACAGCATTTCCAAGGAGGGCAGCTGGTCCCTAAAAGGGGCAGGAGATCATGTCCATTATGAAAGAGCAGCACTGGCTATGATGGAGGCTGGTGGAGATATACCATGGGGCTGATCCAGCACTGCAGGGAACTGCCCTTGTCCTAACAGGAGCAGTGCACTCCCAAGAGCAGTATTTGGTGTTATTATCTCTTCTCCTTCCCATTAGGCTGTACTGGGACAGTGACTGTGCAGAGCTGCTCCCTTTAGTTCAAGAACTGTGACTGGGATTTGAGAGTGCACAGGAGATCTCCTTTCTGTCTTTCCTGTTTGGTTGGACATTGGTTTGACTGTCTATGCAATTAGAGAAGCCTGTTGCTCTAACTTGTGCTGAGTTTTTAGCTTCTGCCAGTTCACTGGAGGTGCTGGGGGGCAGAAGCTCTGCCCACTGTATTGCTCGGCTTCTTTAAAGATCACCACTAAGTTCTCTTTCTCGTGGTTCTATGTTTACCTTGCCTTCTGCAGCAATCATGCTAATTTGACCTCTCCATACACCTGTATTAAAGTTGGAGTTAAAAAGGTACTATAGCAAAGGAGAGACATTTTTCCATGGGATTGTTGAGCTCTTTGAGAATGCTGAATGACAAAGTTAACTCTTGTGCAAACATTGTCTTTTATTTGACTTTGTAGTTTGCCCTTTGAAATACAAACATATTTGTGTCAATCAGCAAGTCTCCCTTCCGGAGTTCTGGTTGACCCTGTGGAAAGAAATGTGACTGTGCAATTATTAAAGGTGAGGCTGTTGCTTTAACAAATGCTGAGTAATTACTATTCACTCCTCTCTGCGCCTCTGCCACAAATGATGGTGAAGTGTCCTTCAGCCTGGCTAAATAACAAGGAAGATTCTTGTTTGGAAGGAATAATTCTTCGGAAATTTGCAATGTGTCAGAAGTGTTGTGTCACAGGGACTTGTGGGTAGGGCAAAGAAAAAAGTTGTCTCAGTTTAGAGTGCAAGATCATTATTTGGGCTTTAAAATGCAGTTAGGTCAAATACTAGACCTGTGTCACTCAGTGTTATTAGGAGTTGTCAGAGTATAGAGGAGGGCAGAATTTGCCCATTATAAAACAATCTGAAGTGAATATGAAGATGTGAGACTCTGACAACTTACCTGCAACTCTTTATGATTAAAAGCATGACAGCTCCTCCTCTCCCCTGCCATGGTGTTGGCAGGAAGCAGAAAAAGGCTCTTAATACTGCCCAGGAGTTTTCCCCCGGTCTGGAGACTTAGACCTGGTTGGTGCCACTGCTCTCATTGATTTTGTCCAGGGAAGTTGTCAGTCAGATAGTGATGCTGTGGATGAGTCATGCTAATGAAAAAGAAAATCAGATCTCACAACTATTTCTGGAAAATAACCCTTGTTCTCTGCCAGATACTTTTTTATTGCTGTTTTTTTATGTAAAAACCTTCTGAAGAGCCAAAAGTGTGGTATGAATTTAAGTTTATTAAGCATTACTGATGCTTTATAGAGATACTATCTAGACAGCCCAGTGCTGATTTGACCTGCCTCTTCTTTCTGTATTAGGTTGTAAATCCTGTATCTTCATTCAGTCTGTACATGGTTTCTCAAAATACATTGTTTATTGCCCTGAGCACAGCATTGTGAATCTTGCAGGCAGACCTGCGATAACAAATAAGTACATGTGGTGAGGGGAAGTAGATTGTTGAGAGCACTCTTCAATTTGTCCCTCACAGAGGTGTTTCAGAAAGTTGTGGATTCTGTTTTACCTATTAACATCCACAAGTGTATTTTGGCCTTATTCCAGAAGGCAATAATTGAACTGCTAGGTGGTGGCTTTTTAACTAGTCCAGACCTTGACTGATGGATTTGTAGCCCTGAAGCAGGCTTAAGAGACTAAGGCACCCCTTCTGCCTACGTTAGTCCTTACTGAACAGCTCACTTTTAGGTGTTCAAAGGTTGAACTTGCCTTAAGTTGAAGATATTTTGAAATGTCTCTCACCATTCTTCTTTAACCACAGATGTGTAGAAGGTGGCTGTAAAGATAGAGGTGATAACAGGGCAGGAAATAATGAGCTTAAATTGCAAAAACAGAAGATTAGGCTGGACTCAAATTTAAAAAAAAAAAAAAAAGGAAAGTAATAATTACAGAAATTTGTGGTGCCAGTGGAGATTGCCCAGGGTTGTGAGGGAGTCTCTGTATCAGAGGATTTTCAGAGTAAGTTAGACATCAAGTAACATGGTTTAAGTACAGGTTATCGTCCTGTGGGGACAGGGAATAGAGTAACTGGGATCGTATTTTTCCTCATCTCTTTTGGTTAGTGCTCTTATACAGTTGTTATGGGATCACCATTGTCTTAGAGCTGAAAAGTAGCTCTTGAGGTCTGACCTAGAAACAGAGACTTGATCATACTGTCTCCTGACCTCTTTACCTCAAGAGAAGCTTTTTCAGTCTGAAGTGTCTTGTGGCTGCTAAAGCTCTTGCTATGCATTTCAGTTTTCCAGTTCAACCCACCAGTTTCAACTAAGCAGAACCTTCTTTAGGCATCTTGGATACCCCTCTATCAGTTTGTTCCAGTCTTTTACAGAGGGACTTTGAACAGACCATGACTTTTTCAGTGGATCATGGCTCTAAAGAGGTTTGTAGCTTTGTTTTACTGACCTTAATATCGCCTCCTTATCTGAATCCATGGTGATGATATAGTGTGACAGGGGTGCTGTGGAGTAGCCATGAAAAGCTCTGCCTGTTCCTAACTCACACAGGAAAAGGAGCAGAAATGCTGCTCTTGCTTGGGTTCTCCCTCCACCCTGGTTTGCAGCAGCACTGCTCGGGAGTAGCACACCGTCTCTGACACTTGAGTAGCCCAGACTAGGTGCACATAGCAGTTGTGGGGCTGTGTGCCTTGGTTTGGGGGTCTGTGCTGTGTTTTGGATTAATTTTCCATTCCCTCCTGTGCACCTGAGATATTTGGCAGCTGGATCTCAGATATTTGGCAGCTGGATCTCAGCTTGCTGAAAGATGGTCCTTTCACGCAGACAGAAGCCTTTTCTTTACATCCAGGTTGGTTTTAATGTGCAGCACGTGTGCTCACTTATAAGTTGAATAAACAGGTAACTACTGAGGAGATATTGGCTGCTCAGGTGCAGTCCTATATCTGTTGGGATGCGGAGAAGGGATATTAAAATTGTTTACGAGGTCAGAGCTATAGCGAGTCTTACACCACCTTTGAGTTATGATATCATTACCTGAGCTGCAGGAACCAAGAAATAAAACCTTTTACCGTGAAATATGAGGAGTGCTTATAATTTTGAAGTATAGAGAGGAAGAAAAATGTACACTATGTCCTACTACTTTTTTTTTTGAGTCTCTTGCAGTGGGTTTGATTTTTGCTTACTGGTGACACACCTAGAATAGGTATGGCATTTGTTAATAATGTTTGGACTAGAGAAATGCTCCTTTTACTATTCATTTATTTTTGGGTCATGCTAGGAAAAATGTTTGTTCTTAAAAGGAATAAATTATTCAAGCTTATTTAAATAAACTTGCTATTATTTCTCTACCTAGTACCTGCACTGTTGCAAGTCCAGTCACTTATTTTCATTTACTGCACTGTGCTTCCTATTCCTTACATGAACAGGTCTTTTCTGGGCTGGTGTAGAAGGCATTTATTATGATCATGCAGTATGAAAAGTTGCACTGAAATATTGATGGAGTAGAGCAGAGATTGCTTCAGCAATGTTGATTAAGCTGATTATTCTCAAACAGATGAGAGCAGCTAACAATTTACATCTGTTATGAGACCTTCTAGCAGTTTTTCCGGGACTGAAAGCAGTTGATATCTTTATGCTCTCTACAGGTAGAGAACTATCAAAACCTATTTTGGCAGTTTTTATGTTGTCCTGTATAGATACTTGTCTCATAAGTCACTTTTGTGGAATTAAACAACACTATTACAAAGTTACGTATCTGTGGAGTGAGGAAGAATTTAAAAGCCATGAACAAGAAAAAAGAAAGTGTAGATGTAAAAACTGGATTGAATGTGGGTATTGAACAGAAAGGTGTGCTGGCAACAGCAGGAGAGGCAGCAGAGACTGTTCTGGCAGAAACTGGGAGACAACTGGCATGATGAAGAGCAGTAAATCAGTGTTTAGCAAAGTTCACTTTCGGTTTCTTCAGAAAGTGGATTTTGTGGTCTTGCTGGCTTACTGTTATGTCAATAACTTGCATCAAAACTTCCTCGAGTCAGAACATCTGTTGCGGCCAGTGGAAAGATTCCCCTTGACTTTAATGTTCTTTGGATCAGGCCCAAAATGCAAATAGTTTTTCTCTCATCCTTTGAAGTCTTTAACATTTCATGGGCTCCCTTATGTTATTGGTAATTTGCACCAGAGGTATTTTGCATGCAAATGAAATTTCGGCAGTAACAATGACTGCATTGGTGAATATGCATGTAAGTGCACACACACAAGTATCAGTAAAGCAAATTTTACTTTTCAGTATATCAAACTAAAAATTTCTTTGTAATAGTGGATTGTTCGTAGCATCTACAAGTGCAATCAAGTGTATTGACAAATACATGTAAAAGACTCTATGTAACTGCCAAAGTACATTTTGATACATCTGTATAGAGGCAATTGATTTTTCTTTTTTGTAGCTTGTGCATGTTAATACATGTTTTTTATACGAAACTGGCATTTGTCACGAAGTTGTAACAGCATTGTAGATGTCATAAATTTAAATACTGTAATTGAACCTGAATTTACTCTGGGTTTATATACTAGATCAAAGAGTAACTTCAGCCTACAACACTCATTTTGTTTGCTAGTGTAAATTCCTGAGCTTAGGGAAGTGGCAGAGAAAGACTATTCCTTTGAATTATGTGAATGCTAGCAAATCACAGTTTTTTTTAGTTTTTAATAAAATTGGAAGTGTATTTTTAACTGAGAGACTCTACTGATTTTAGTGTTAACATTTTGAAGTTTCATAGAATCTTAAAGATTATTGTAGTGCTCTCATGGGAGTCTGCAACATCAAGCCAATAAAATATGACATGTTTGCAGTGACCCTGCTTGCCTCGTAGTAGGACCTCACTTTATCATGTAAGGTGGGTGCTTTGCTCCCAGTTAACCCTGTCTGAAAAACACTGAACCCTTATGAGAGCAGTGTATTCCCATCCTGGGTTATTGGCCACTGGGGTGCTCTTCCCCATTTAAAAATCAAGCTTGCTCTCTTATCTGTTTGTTTTCATGCAGCTCTGACCCAGCGGCTCCTGGCTGAGCCCTGGTTTGCAGGGCAGCCCTGCTGAATCCCAGCAGGCTGGGCTGAGGGCTCTGGGTGAGGTCTCAGCCCCACTCCCTGCGGCAGCTGGCCCTGCCTGTCCTGGCTCTGTTGGCTCCGACTTCAAGGGCACAGCCAGCCAGTCACTGGGAGGAGAAAGGGGAAAACAATTTGTGTTTCTAATTGCCCTAAGATATGATTATGAGCTTCTTTCCACAGAAAAGCGTCTGCTAAGTGGAGTTTTGCAGGAAGGGCTTGTCAGTGCTGTTGCCTGTTAGGAGATCACCATGTATGACTGGAAATGTAAAGAGTTAGTCACTCTTTTTGTACCCCAGGCTGTTATTTAAAGCTCTTGCTGGGAATGTCATTGCAGCAGGGAGGGAGTAGCAGGAAATAAGGGCTGGGGTCAGCAGTGACGTTAGCGGAGCGGTGAGGAAGGATGTGTCAGCTGAGCAGAGGTGGCAGTGCCCAGAGCCCTCACCTGAGCCACCTCACCTGCGTGGCTCGGGGCTGGGCCAGCGCCAGGCAGGGAAGGTGCCTGCCACCCAGCCAGGGGTTGGAGCTTTTGCTTTTGTTCCAGGGCATCTGTTTGTGTAAGAAAGAAGCACATAAATAATCAAAACCTGGAAGGGGTCTTTTGTAGACTCACATGCGATGGCCCGAATCTTACAATCAGTCACCAAAAACATGTCTGTCCTCAGTGGAAAGTGTTTAAAGGAAAGAATGGTCTTTCTCAGTTTAATTTTGTGTTGATTCAACCAAGTTTCCTTTTGAGAAAGAGGAAGGGCAATGTAGCAGTGCCTTATAAGGGGAGGGAGCATTGCAAGTCACAGTATGTTGCTGCTGGCTTTCCTAGGACAAAGTCAGGCAAACTGATGTAGCCAAACTGCTCAGGGGATAGCAAAGGACTAACTATCACTGGTTCTGGTCCAGAAAATACCGAAGGGAAGGGGAGGAGTGGGGCTGTGGACCAGGCTTTGCTAAAAAAGTGGATTTGGAAGTGCTGAAAAGCCCTGCCTTTTCCCCCAGGGCTGCTCTTAGCCTGAAGCACCCAGAGCCTTGCTGAGCCAGCACCTGCAGTCCTGGGAGCAAGTACCGAGGCCTTGGTAGGATTCTGGCCCTGAGAAAGCAGTGTCCTGGAGCCATGGGCTGCTTGAGCAACCTGCAGCTTCAGAGGGGACCTTGCACTGCAGGGCGGTGCTTGAGCCATGAGCGCAGCCCCGGGCAGGGCTTCAGGTGGGCAGGAGGGGAGGGCACACCTGTGTCTGTGCAAATCCTCCTCTGCTTTGAGCTCCTCTAGTCAAACCCAGCCTATGGAAGTGTCTGGCTCATCAGCCATTCCATTTGCTTAAACATCCTGCTTGTATTTTCTGAAGGCATGTGGTGTCCTAAATTACTATGTAGTGTGGACTCTTTAACATCATGAGTTTGAGGGCTAACTTTGATATGAGCTGTGTAAGCAGTGAATAAGAGCTGCTTCATTTCTGGCAGAGGCTTGGTGATAGATAGTGCCAGGGAGTATCTAGTTAATTTTTGAACTCTCTTCCTCTGTCCAAAGTTAAAAGCTTATCCCAAACTGCCAATGGCATCAACCACCTAAACTAGGTTATTAAATCTCAACCCATCAGCTCCGGTGGTTTGGGATCACTGCTCAAGCCATACCATGACACCCAAGCATGCTTTAAATTCACCTCACAAACGTGCTGTTGTGCTCCTAATTCACTGCCACCCCTCTAAAGAGTCAGCAAGTGACAGTCAGTGCAGTGAGAGCTGGGCTCTGTCCAAATTAGCATTCCAAAATAAGTGTGAGGTATTGCCCAATTAATATACTCTGCATTACCTAAGACCATGAACAGCCTCTTTTGTGAGGGCCAAAGTTGTCTTTATAAAGAAACGATACAAAGATGTGTTTAAATATGCATGGAATGCATATTGGTTATTTTAAACACTAAAAAAGCCTTGTTATCTGGAAGACCAAGGACAGTTGTTTTATTGTATTGAGTCTTACAACATCTTTGAAACTTTTCAGCTGGGTACAAGTCTAGAATGAGAATTATCTTCTAAGTCTGGATCACATACAAATTGTAAGCATTATTCCATTGGCACTGCAGAGGGCAGGATGAAGGAGGAGGGCTGTCCACCCAGTAATGAGGTGGGTTTAAAATGCAGAAATTAGGAGTTTACATAGTGTTTGTTCCCTTCTGCAGTTTGGAGTGAGGGTTGTTTGGTTAGTTGGGTTTTTTCTGTTTTGTTTTTTTAAACCCACTGGAGGATATTTAGGCCATCATTCTAGGCTTTTTTTGCTGCCAGGAGGGGATGTGCTTTGCCTCTAAGACATGATGACAGCACCCACTTAATTGTCTTTAGAGAGTGGGATTGATAAAGCAATGCACAGTGTGCAGACTGTGCAGTGGAGTGCTAATAGCTGTCCTCTGGCCCGTACAGTGACCCCTGATGTAGCCAAACTCACACACAGTGTGGTGCACAGATCTGGTTTTGTATGAGTCTTGTCTGTGTGCAGCCCTTGGGTCTGCTCTGCTTCTGCCTTACAACATTTCTATTGGTGAAACTCCACTAATGATAAGAATTTCAATTTGCTGCTTGATTTTTATGGTGATGTGAATGTGAGAAGACTCAGGCTATGCATTATTAGGGTGATTTTATGAGAGCAGTGATCAGGCTGTTGAGTCATTACACCTACTTTACACTTTGGATTTTAATTGTTTTATGGAGCTTGTTAATTTTTGCTTAGTTTGCTGGTAGCTTATGAATGATAGTTGTCTCTACCAAAACCTGCCACCAGCTCTTTTGTCACTACTTCTGTATGGTACCACAGATCTTAGAAACATGCAGGCAGGATTTTGTCCTAGGTAACTATTACACTGTGGCTTCAAAAACACCACTGTGTTTTATTTTGGCTTGTTTTCTTCTCTCAGTTGCTAGGAACGGATATAATGCTCAGAACAATGTGAGTAATAATCAGAACTTCTTAAATATCAACTAATGTGGGAGATAAAACTATTCAGGTGACGTATTTGTATGTGCAAGCAGTAATAAAGCCATATAAGAAGTCATTATCTCCACATTTTTAAAATAATTTGTTGAGAACTATATTACTGTTTATTTAAAATATCTTTAGTACAAAGCTCCTGGGAATACCAACTAGAATGTGGTATGCGAGTCTCTGCGTGGGGTTTTCCATAGGCAGCTGTTCTTTGACCTTGCCCTACATGAGGAGTTTCAGACTTTCATTTCTGGATTACTGACTGCCCTCTCTCAATATCACACATTCACCTCTGCTTCCTAAAAATGCGGTGGCAAATCAGATTGCATTAATGGAAAATGCTGTGGCCTAGAAAACAGCTTTTATTGCTGACAGAATGGGCTGATCAAATCTGGGCTGGTAAGGTAGGCTATTTTTGACTGTGAAAAGTAGCATTTTCTGAAGTTTTGCTGAATGCAGTAATGTGATTTCATGTTCTTTTTTGTTAGTCATCTCTATCTGCTGGTGATGGTAATGGGTGTTGTTAATGTTCAACATTTAATCAGCTAAGGTATGTGACTGCTTTTCTTCCTCAAAATTTGTAAGGATTGTTACCAGCTCCATGTATTTTCTAAAAAGTCAAAAGCAGCTCAGAGAAGGTGAACAGAGGTCTGCTAAATATATTCCAGAAGTCTGTGAGTGCACATGAATGATTATGTGGAAAGAATTCAGTCTTCCTGCTGACTAAAGAGGTGCTTGCAGCAACTATTGCCTTGCACTGTCTTTCTCCAGCCTTGCCATGACCATTCAGTGAGGTCTGATTCAGGCTAGTGCCCATAATCTGTAGCTTTATTGTCTGCTGAGGCTGCAATATTTGGCTGTCTGTTCAGACATACATATAGTTTACTTTCTAATTAGCACATCAGAGGGTTTTTTTGTTTTTTCTTTCTTTTTCTGAAGTCCACAACCTCTGTCCCAATCCGGGCAGGTGAAATTTCACAAGCACCTTATCGTGGCTCATACCTCAAGCATCCGGACACGCCTTTCTGATTGTCATTTATATCCGCCTGTCATTGCCTCTGGCATTTGCTGAGTTCACATTTCCATGTGATTTACTGCAAAACACTTTGTTTAACAAGTCTCTAACACACACTGATGGGAAGTCCCCCTCAAGAAGCTGAACTAATGATAGCTTTCATCTTTGCTTTCTTCAGGTAGATGCTAAAAAAATCAATCTGTCTGTATCCATGCTTTAGATTTTGCACTTATGTAGAATTCTTGAAACTTGGGAACTCTGACCTTGAATCAGTGAGTGCTCAGAATTGCAAATGCTCTGTGTCATGGGTTCTGTGTGTGTAACAAGGCGGAGGAGCTCTGAGGCAGCACCTTTACTCCCCAGCTGCAGAATTTCCAGTGTAATTGGGTTATGAGTCAGCGCCAGCTCCGCGAGTGTTCAGGTAACTATTGAAGTATTTGGGTGCTGAGCTTGCTCCTCAGCAACAGTTCTGGGAAACCTTTTAATGTCCCAGAGCAGCTGCTCTGTCTGCTGGACTTGGCTTCTTTGGTGCCTGCCCAAGGGTCCCTAGGGTGAGCTAGTTTGTAAGGCCATGGATGAGTCCATTGTAACTGTTCCCATGGAGTGACTTTCCCTCTTGTTCCTTTAAGGCAACCTCAGCGGGAGCCATCTGTTTTAGGCCTGGAATTTTCTCTCCTTTAGTTAAATATTTAAACCCTTTATTCCTCTGAAGCCCTAAAATTATTGCGACTTTGAGACTGAAGTCACTAAGCATTTGCAATGTCAAAACCCACTTAATGTTGACAAAAGCGATTCATATGTGTCTTAAAAGATTGTTTATGTCCCATGATGAGTTGGGCACAACTGAAAAAAACAGCCCTAAGTGGCACATTCACAAAACATAAGCAAGCAAATGTACGAGAATAAAATACAGCAAAATAACCATGTCCCCTCTTCCCCAGGTGAGTTGCTGATCTCATGTATTTGGGGCTCTGCCTGGCACAGTGCAGATTTACTGGCCCATTAGTGGCTGCTGTTTGGCTGCACCTTCACACATGAAAAGTATGTCTAGAAAACAAACCTGGCACATCAGGCACGCCATAACTAATTCATTGCAGTGAGCACGTTTCCTCCTGTTCTGCTTAGCTGCCTCACATTTTGATTATGTACAAATTTCGTGGTTTTGTTCTGTTAGAAAATCCTGGGTTTGTTTGTTTAAGTTTATATTTCTTAATGAATGCAGACAAGAAAAAGCTCAAAGTAATTACAAATAAGGAACATGGAAAACTAATATGCTGATCTGGGCATTAGCTTTTGAAAGTGCAGGCTCTCCTATGGCTTTTTGTTAGGCTAATAAAGACTTTGGTAATCATATGTTAGTGTTTGAAAATTCAAGCAAATGGTGGTCCTTGAAGGACTTCTTGCTGGGGCAACCTATCAAATTCTCAGTTTTGGTGGACAAAGGGAGGGTGCCAGTAGCCCTTTTGTGGGGTGGGCACAGGGGAAAAGGCTCTTGTGGCCACAGGTGGCTGCTGGGGCTGCTCCTGAGGATTATCCATCTGTGGTTGTAAGGTATCTCACTGTATGAAATTGGACAATCAGAGGAACACCAGAAAGACAATAGAGTTTTGCAGGGTATTTTTTTTTCTATTTTGGGATGAATCCATTGATAGTTGACAGAGGGAGAAAGAAAAAGGGGAACATTTCTTCCTCAGGTCTTCTGTCCTGGTGGAAGGTTGGAAGTGGAGGTTAGTCTGTGTGAATCTGTGATCTCTTGAAAAGTGAAAAATGTGTGCTGAAAATAGATGCCTTGCATACCCAAGTATGTTTGTTTAAGTTGTGTAAGATCACCTTGCCAACGACATTTTAAAGCCTCACTCTTAGGAAGCTATCTTAGATGTAATTTGGATGTTGGTGATAGCATTCTGTTAATTGCGGAGGCAAAATTAGAGTAGACAAAATAGCATTCATAAGAACTGTGAGCTGATAACTTATCATACCAGGAAGAGCGTGAGGTGATCGGGGCGGACGTGAGTCACACGCCAGCTCCAGCCTCGCCACCACATTTCTTTGCTAGAGTAAATTTTTGTGGCCTGGACTGAAGTCAGTGGTGCTTTTGGCCATTTCCTAAATAGCTCCATGGTTACCACAACTAATTTCTTTGTTTATTATCTTGCACTAATTTATGTATCATGTAGATATTTGAATAAATGTCATCCACGAGGGCCTCTGAGCCAGAATGGGGTGTTATTGTTAGGTTCATTTGCCAATAGTTTTGTTGGAGAAGGATGCTTTTCCAAATTAGAAGCAAAATTGTGTTTGTTTTGTCACTTTCACCCATTTAGCAGCTGTATGACATCCAGCAGGAATTCAGAAGGAAGCTTTCCTCCTTGTGTGTCCCCAGTGCCAGGGCATGGGTTCTGCAGGCTGGGCTGTGTCCTGACCTGTATCCCAGCCTGGGGACTGTGCCCTCTGGGTACCTGCTCTGGTGACCAGGCGTGCAGGAGGCTCGGGGGGTATCTGGGGATGGATGACTCAGTAGCTGGGGATGGTCTGGCTTCTGGTGATCTGTATGGAGAGAGAGGAGAAACCTGTCGCTTGTTCATCAGCACTGGAGAGCATTAACCCAGTCCCCTGGAAGGCTTAATCTGCTTTAGCAATTGGATAAGCTCTGGGCTCATTTCTCATGCTGGAACTAGTCTGGTCTCGAAGCAGTTACCATGCCATGGTTTGTGTGCCTCCTGCAGTGCCCAGTGTGAGCTCCATCTCCCCCAGGAGCTGCAGGCACCTCCACCATGGAAGCTTTGAGTTGCTCTGGCTTTGCTTTGGTAGAGATGGATTCATTCTCTGACTACTTCCCCTGGAGTGAGTCAGAGGGCCTCTGCCACCCTCTCATAAACCATCATTTCCACCTGCTCATTGGTGTGTTTGCTGAGAGCCTCCCTGGAGCTGGCTGGGAAAGACTAAGCTGGGGGAGAAGAGTCCTATCATGACTATTTTTGGTCAGGCCGAGCACCAGTTTCTGCAGTTCTTTTTCTCAGGATTTTATTTAATTTCATATATTCTTTAACGTACCTTCTCATACAAAGGGAGACTTTCTGCAGAACACTTGAATAAAAACTTGGCTTAAAGCATTCATTAAATGACTGCCTCTGTAAAAGAACCCTATAAAATTTTACCAGGTGACATGCCCATTGCACAACTGGGCCAAATCCTATACACTGAGAGCAGCAGCTGTGTTGTAAATCTGTGACTTGTCTGGACCTCGAAGATGGATGGACAGAGCTCTGATATAAATACACTATACAGCAGCTAAAGGAATTAGTTCATTATGTGTCTTGTGAATTCAGGATACTAGAGGATTTAAAAGCTAAGTGTGGCTCAAATTGTAATTATTCTTATCCAGAACTCACACCAGCCACTCACAAAACTGGTATCTCTCTAGCTGTTCTGTTTTCAAACCTCTTGCTTGCTGGGGCTGTTACAACAGGTCCCCCACACCAGTCTCTGTGCACTGAGTGCCTTCACTCTGCAGGAATGTGTGATGATGAGGAGAGGTACTGAGTGCAGGCTTAGGGACACATCTGCTCTCTGCAGAGCAAGAGATGGTGCACCAATGTGGTGGAAAGCACGCTGAGTGCACCTGAACAGGGTCAGCAAACACGCTGGTTCCCCGCTCCTTCTAGACTGGCACGGTGCCACTCCTGGTATATCCTTCAGGATGTTGTGATACAGGGTTCTGCCGTGCTGGTGTTGCTCTTTGTGACCTAACAGATTGTGCTTCAGTGCTATTTTCTCCTGAGGTAACTCCTGTCTTGCTTTTATTTATTGGTGATAAAAGACTGTCATAGATAAATAAGCGTGTTATCACTTGACTTGATAATTTACATGGCATTGCTGAAGGTGATTTATAATTTATACATGGAAGGGATTTGCTGATCTCATTAATAACTTTCCAAACCATCTAGATAAACAGGCTATTGCTCCAAATCAAGTGAGCATGAAACAGCCAAGGTATTCACCTGCAAGGGCTTCTGGCACGCTGCTCTTTCCCAGACAACAGAAGTTTGACAAAAGAATGTGGGAACTGCCAAAACGCGTTTCTCCTCACAGCCACCCAGATCACCCTAAGGTGGGAGATTTCATCTGTTCTTGCTAAATTATTCTTCTCTATTGAAAGGCTTGTTGACAGGAGCAGATTCCCAGCTCTTTGATTTTCAAATAGGGATTGTATTTCACATCTCTGCACGTGCAGCCAATGCAGGCATTTCTCTGCATCCTCTCGAACATCCTGCCAAAGCCTGAGATGCAAAAGTGCAGGGAAACAAATCTCCACTATCTTCCTCCATCAGGGCTGTAAAAGGAGAATTGACACAGCTCTGGGTATTCCCTGCTGAGCCAGGTTGTTGTCATGATTTGTTTCATCAGGAGTAATCATCTCCTCTCTTATATGGCACGTCGTTATCTGGAGATCTCCAAGAGCTCTATTGCTTAATTAAACATCGCAACAGCTTTTAGATGTATCTATTGTGAATCTCACTGCCACTTTCTACGTGGATAATCTGAGCCATGGATACTGAAGTTTACACTCCGGATGTATGTGTAGTTGCACCCTTCCATTTCGGGGACCCCAAGGAGCAGCCCTGCTTTCTTTTCCCTGCTCCCTTCTTCCTGGCCATTAACTCCCAAGATAAAGGGTTATCCGTATGGGGAAACCTCCCATGATCTGCAGAGAGATCATGAGCTGGAAGTTAGTGAGCAGGTGATGTCAGACCAGCTGGGAGGAAAGTGAGTGTTTTTTTTCTCTTAATACTGTGATACAGAGTATGTCCATGGATGCCAGAGGCAGGTCAGGCAAGCTGTCCTCAGCCTCTGGCAGAGGCAGGAATTACACCTGTCTTGGTCTCCCACCTGGCAGTGAGATCACACCTCGTTGTGAAACTTGAGGCTGTGAGAACAAGTGTGGAAGGATGGCTTCCTGGTGGCTCCTGGCAGGTTTGGAGGGTTGTAAGCCTAATGAGAGGCAAATCTCCTTCCCTGGAGATACTCAAAGCTATCTGGACACAAACCTGAGTAATGTGCTCTTAGGGGACCCTACCTGAGCAGGCAGGTTGGAGTAGATGCCCTCCAGTGGTCCATTCCAACCTTAACCATTCTGTGATTCTGTGAAACTTCACACTGATTTTCACATCTAGGAGGGAGTTGGAGGGGAAAAAAAGGCATATAGGGAAATCCTGGCTGGTTTGAGTCTTCCTCTTCCACTGTCAAAATGTCTTTGGTAGCAAATGCCATATTTAAACAAGGGTGCACCTGCATATGCCTCAAGTCCAACACTTCTGGAAAGGTGTGATTTGTGTAGAGCAGAGAAACATGCAGCTTGAGCAAATTTAAGGAGAAAAGGACAAACAATTGAGCTGCTGTTTTCCTCTTGTTGAAGCTGAGTTTCATGCAGGTTTTGTATTGGTAATGAACTAAAAGTGGTTATGCACTCCAAATAGCAAAGGGCAAAGAAGAGAAAAGCAACTCATCAATGTATGACCCTCTCTAAAATGTCGTGGGTAATCAAGTGTGAAGTACTTAATGGATCATGATTTGCATGCCACTATTTTGATTGATGTACTACTTAGTAGAGGATTGATAGTTTTTTACAGTGGTGTTGATGGAAGTCTCTCAGAAGCAGAGGTATTTAAAAGATGTGTCGATGTGGCACCTAGGGATGTGGTTCAGTGGTGGACTTGGCAGTGCTGGGTTAGTGGTTGGACTCGTTGGCTTTTTCCATCCTAAGGGACTCTGTAAGCACCTCATCTATTTTCTGTAGTGCTGGGGAGAGCCAAAGCAGTGTTTGTTTGAAGCCATTGTGTTCCCAGCATCTTTGTTAAACAGTCAAAAATAGTGCAGAGTTGTTATCTTCATAGGCCCGGATCTCACCAGAACTGTCTATATTTAGACATCTCCCAAAACCTTTGTGCCAAGCAATTCTCTGGGGAGACCAAAATATTTGTGTGGTTTTTTTTTTTTTTTTTTTTTTGTTTTTTTCTTTTTTAATAATGTTATACAGCCATCTAGAGAGGATGTGATGATGAAACCATATTAAGGCATCTTGCTATAGCTCTGGAGATAGGACCTTGAACTCTGTTCTGGGCTGTTCATGGTTAAACTAAGAATAAAGAAGCCCAGAAAAACACTAGTTTTTAGTTTGCTGGCATGATGTGGCTCCATCACACTCATGATACAAGTTCAAACAGTAGCAGAAAACATTACAGCTATGCTGGGTTCTGCTGCGGAGTGAAATTCCACTTGCACAAAAGAGACAGCATTAAGGGATTTATGGGCAGGATCAATCCTCAAATTCTTAACAATAGACAATTTGTTAAAGGGTATTAATGTAATAATTATTTCAGCTAACTTGCAGTGCCTCACTAGCTTATATTTTATACAAGCACTTTTAAAACAAGTAGAAATAACATATTAGATGCCCTTTAATATGTTACAAATTTGCTCTTTGTTAAGTGCAGGACCCTCAACTGATGCTTGTGTGAGGAGCAAATAGTTAACTTTAAAGAATCATGTTGGAGCTCTGTGTTAGGCCTTTCTGTGTTAGGCTTTTCTTAAACTGCTCAAGCTGATACTGTGCTCTATCACAGACTTCATCTAACTTTGGAGGCTTAATTGCCTTTCTACAGAGCTGTTAAGATTTAGGAGATGAGAGATAATCCCAGGCTGGCTGGACAGTGCTTTGAGATACAGATCTCTGTTCTCATCAGTGCTTTTGCACCACTGGAGAGAGAAGCTTGTAAGCAGGTCTCCTGACAAGAGGATTAGGGCTTGTTAATGTGGAGATTCAGGCCAATTAATCAGCTTTCGCTGGAGTATATATCATAAAACTTCAGTAATGATTTTTTTTCCTGTAAAATTTAGGTGCTTAAAGAACAAAATTGTGATTTTCTCTGGTTTTATTAAAAAAAAACCCCAAACCCCACAAACCTTAACTACTTAGGTTTGCTTAAAAATACGTGAGTTTGGCAATTCTTGTGCTGCTTCTGTTCAAGGGAAACTGTCGACTTGTTTTTCTAATTGAGTAATTATTTGGAACTGATTAGTTGACTCATCTCTTAAATCTCACAGCTCGTATAAAGGTGATTAAACTTTCAAAGTTAGATGAAGTTTGTGATAGAGCAGAGTGACAGCCTGAGCTCTCTGAAGCACAAAATATCTGAACACTTGACTCAGACAGCAATATTTTGAAGATCCCCTTAGCTCTTGCGTCAGTGTGCTGGCGATGTTGGTGCTCTGCTCCCAAAAAGGACACGGCCGCTCCACCGCTGTTCCTGAGCAGAGGGATCTTTATCATACCAGGGCATCTGTTTATTGTTTAAGTGTTTTTCAAAAGTAAAAATGCAAACCATGAAGTGCCAGGTCCCTGGTTCAGCAGCACGTTCCTCTTTGTTAAAGCACTTAAATGGGAAGCTGTGTGTGGTTTTAGTGCTCTGCTGCGTTGGAAGGAAGGGTGGCATTGCGGGGACAGTCCCTAAGGCTTCCCGCTGGTGGCCGCCTCGCCTGCCTTTGCCAGTCCTAGCAGATATCTTCCTGTAGAGAGCAGAGCAGGTTGGGATTTCATTCCTCGAGCAAAATGCTGACTTCTCACTGCGAAAGGATTTCTTTTTTCCCCAGTCACAAATTTTTTCACCTTTTTTAGCGTTCTGATTTTTTTTGTTTTAATTTCAGACAAAAACCCCAATGCAGCAAGTATTTTGTCCAGGGGCTGATATCCCTTTTAAGATGCCTGGCTGAGACGTCAAATGTACCCCTAGCTATTCTGCTTGAGCACCACTACTACAGCAAAGATGCAGGCTGCATGGATAAGCTATTACTATGAACTCACAGAAATGTGAGATTTTCAAATTTGTCTATTTATGAGGAGTTCTTTTTTTTTCTTAGCAGTTGTGATATATCACTTGTGTAGCCAAGTTCAGAATAGTTCTTAATAGATTTAAGAATAAAAGCTAATTTTTAATTTTTGGGCTTTTCTATGTATGTGCTTATTAAACTTAGTTACCATATTAATTGTATGTGTATTTATTTTTTTCTTTTATGCTTTTGACTGTCTAGGGTGTGAGATACAAGTTGGTTTGAAATATTTCTGTAGAAGGCAAGCAAAGCATTTCTGTGTAAACCCCAGGAGAACTGATGCTGCTCAGGAATGGCACTCCAGAAATGCAAACTCTGTCCCTTCAGAGATGATTTGGAAGTGTAGTGATGCCAGCAGTGCTGTGGGTCTGTGTCTGCTGTATGTGGTGTCCGAGTGTGGATCTGCACAGCAGAAATGCCTGGCAATTGGTTCTGAAGGCTGTGTCAAGAAAACGATACCCAGGAGAACAGCACCTGCTTGGCTGGGATTAATAGGCCATTCTGGTTCTTGTCTCGTATACCTGGCAGTTCTCTTTGTGCCTGTAGCTCTGTCTTGAACAGATTGCTCTATCACAAGTCCTGTCCTGTTGTGCTTGTGCTCTTTGCTGAACTAGAGACCTCTTCATTTTTCCTGGCTTATTTCACTGGACTTCATGTATATGTTAAAAAAAAAAAACACCACACCAAAAAAACCAACCAACCAAAAACAACAAAAAAAGAACATACACACAACAAAAAAACCCTCTGGAATTCAGGACAGGAGACTTTGGCTTGTTCAGGAATTTTCTCATCAGGAAGTCAGTGAAGAAGCCCACACGAGCTGGTGGGTTGTACAGGATGATCTGCTGAAAGCACCCCCAGCTGCAGAGGGCATAGGAGGTGTAGCAGGCGGCCAGGGTGGATGGGCAGAGAGCCCTTAGCACAGCTCAGACATGAAAAAGAAGCACGCAGGAGGATTCTGCAGTCTAGCCATTGCCTGAGGATGTACGAGAGGCTTTAGGAAAGCCAAAGCTTGGCTGGACTTGGACCTGATGAGGGATATGAAGGACACCAAGGACACCTGCTCCTACAGGCACCAGAAAATGTGGTCCCACTGATCAGTGCAGGAGGAGACCTAGTGACCAAGGACATGGCAAAGACTGAGGTACCAGATGCCTTTTTGCCTTGGCTTTCACTGGCAAGGTTGGCTGTCTGGCCTTCCAGGTCCAGCTGAGTCTATGGACGTGAAGTGTTAAAGGAGAGGACTGAAGTCAGGGATAGTTAAGCAAAGTGGACATGTATGAGTCCATGGCACCCGCTGGGATGTGCCTGATGGTGCAGAGGGATTTGGCTGATGTCAGTGCATGGCCAGTCCCTGCTGTCTTTGACAGATTGTGGCAATAGGCACCTTGCCGTTGGCAGTGAGTGTCTCATCCCTTTCCCTCCTGAGGATTCAATAAGAGACCTTGGATGGTGATTTGTTTCCACACCAAAGATCTCTCTAGCTCCTCACTGAGCTTAAACTGAAGTAGGCAGTGAAATTTCTTGTCTCTCAGGAGCCAAATAAAAACCTGGCCACCTGTCAAGGAGGTGATTTTCACATTTCCATGGATGCACATCAGGCAATGCACTCTTGGATTGCCAAAGGTTTTTGAGTCCTGCTGTGACCTACAGCCACTACCTTGGGCTGCTGCTCTCCTGTTCCTCCTCCTGCTGCGTGCAGCTGAGTTTTTCCTGATGCCAAAAGGGCATCTGCAGCAGAGCATCCATCAATTGGTCTGGCATAGTCGAGTCCTCCTGCCATGGTGGTGGGTGCAGGTGGCTGATGGGGGTTGTCTCTGTGGAGTGGCGCAGCTGGACACCACGTGGCTGGTGCCTTTCCTCTAATGCTTAGAATTATTGCATTGGGAAAAATCCAGACAGATGTGGTGCTTACCTGCCAGGCTACTTGTATGCACAGTTTCAGTGGCTTAAACAGAGTCTGGATTTCAGATTGTATTACATTTGCACTCCAAGGTCCCTTTATTTCTGTTCTGAACTTCCGAGCTTTGTACTCAATCATGGAGTAAAACTTCTCTGAAGTCAAACGGTCTAGACTCTTTCCCCAGTAGGATTGTGTTTGTGTTTCCTTGTGTCCCAGTGGGATTCTGTTTGGGTTTTCTTGTGTCATTCGTGCGTCAAAAATAAATGCATAGCATGTAGAAATACTGTTTTTTTTCATTGGGGATATGAGTTAAAGATGGGGAACTCCTTTTAATTTGTAGCAGTAGTACAGTCATTATTAATGGGAGGCAAAGATCTTACAATATGAACATCAAAGGAATCTGATGCTATTTGGAAAGACCATTTGGTACATCACATCAGATTCTACAACTTGACTTTTAAGAAAAGCTCAAGAGAAAGCTTTTTCTTTTTTCCCCCCCCCCTTGGCTTCTAAGGATCTTTATTTATCACCCTCAGGGGCATTACAGTGAGTAATTAGATTGGACTAGGAGAATGACTTAATTTTACAAGAAACTCATTAATTCATCCTATTTTAAATCTTCTCGTTTCACCCCAAACCCAATTATGCTTGTAGTGGCAATGATCTGGAAAGGCATTGTCTCGTAGGTATCAGGGGGCCACAGGGGCTCCTGTGGTATTCATGTCGGGGAGACAAGGGTGACTCCCTTTCTTTGACTTTTAGGTCAAAAGAACTAGTTGCTGGGACAGCTTGACAATTAGAAAACCCTGATGAGCATTTGGAAGTAAAACAGCTGTACAATAACGGAGGGGTTCATGGTGCGGGGCAGAAAGCTCATCAAAAGAGACTATCCAAACAATTGAGTTCTATAATTAACACACAAAAATCTGTTCAGAAATGGTAATAACAGTAAAAGAAAGCTGAGAAGATGCTGCCTACTTATGTGGCAGATGTGGCTTTGTTACAAACCGATAGAGAAAATCCATCCTCTTAAAGACTAAGAACAACATTCAAGGGGAAAAATAAAAGTAACTTTTTGTTCCTAAGGGTGCAGTTAAAACATGAGCTTAAAATATTTCCAGGGAGAGGAGAGCTGTAGAAAAAGTAACCAGTGATGAAAGACATCAAATATGCTATCAAAGTATTTTTTCAAGTCTTTAAACACAAATTTCTTTCCTCAGTGAAATCTATAAGCCTGACATTGAAATACCTCTTATTTAATTATTTGCTCTGTCCTTCATTTCACCAAGAGTACTATTTTAGGGTCTTTGTTTAAAGTTGGCTTCAAGTATTGACTTAAAAGAAGTTTTACCTCTTCTGTTGTGTAGGAGATTTGATTCAAAATCTCAAGGAATTTTGAAGTTCTTTTGAGTATATGTTGCTAATACATTTTTATGCTTTGAAAAATGCAAGCTGTGAATTGCATAGTTTCTGATATTTCAGCCAACTCCAGAGATTTTAGCTGTATTACTCATCTGCCTGTGATAATAAATGTTCTTGGTGGTGGACAGGTAGGTCCCTTTTGGGCAGGAGGGTGCAGCAGAGCATGGTTTCTCCTTGGTTGTGGTCCTGTCCTGGTTGAGGACCCTTTGCTCCTGTGGAGACTTCAGCCTTTGGCACGGGGATCTATAAGGCACTGGCTCTGTAGCCTGTGCAGGACTGCATCCCACTGGGCTTTCTGTAAATAAGCACTGCAGAACTTCTATGTCAAATTTGCTTCTAATATCAGTTCATTGACTTAACTAGATTTACTCAGGCAAAACCACGTTTCTGTGCTTGTTTGTCACCCTGTTCTCTTTATTAGCTCCTAATTGGAAATCGCTATTTTCTGGGTTGCTCTTCAGCAGAGGTGGAGGCTTCAGGGAGGATGTTTCTCCTGGCCTCGGTCCCTGGTTGCCAGAGCTCCTGCCTGGCTGATTCCAGCTCAGGGATGCCCCTCCTGGACCTTCCCCATCCCATTGCTGCTCAGAGCCCAGCCAGCCCTGCCAGGCTCTGGGATCTCTCCCTGCCCTGGCTCAGATCCTGCTCAGCCTCCTTGGGTGAGCAGCCAAAGCCTCTGCTTGGAGCTCCCTGAGGTGTTTTTGAGATACATACTACATTTTTAATGATTTAGGGACTTTTCAACAAAGAGGTTGGGATGATTTCTTTTTCCAACCCTTTGCAAGACATGACTTTTTTTTTTTTTTTTAAATGACTGTTAAGCATGTCAAGACTTTTCCAAACTGTGATGGAAAGATTCATTGTCATTTCCACAAGGATAAGGAAACAATTTAAGAACAAGTACTGGGGGTATTTTTTAAAACAACTTTAAATTTACAAAAATAATTTTTTTAAAGATTCACCCACCGGCAAATAAAAAACGCAACTCTATAGCTTATTTAAAAGCAGTTAAAACCAATTGAATACGTATATTTTGTTGTTGCTGTGTTTAAAAAGAATGTGATTTGAGCCTCATCCACTATGAGTTTTTAAATTCTGAAATTGCTGTCTGAAATTTTCTAATACAAAATTCAATATTTGGAGAGACCAAGCAAGCAGACCTTCCAGCTCACACATGTATACATGTATTCTTCATCCTTTATATA
Source organism: Xenops minutus (assembly GCA_035221455.1). NCBI lineage: Eukaryota > Metazoa > Chordata > Aves > Passeriformes > Furnariidae > Xenops > Xenops minutus. The sequence goes on from JAWWEE010000010.1 coordinate 17,928,450, forward strand.
TATATATATTTTTATTTTTTTTTTACTTTGAGGAAAATCAGGTTTTAATGAGAAAATGGAGTTTGAAAAAGAGCTAGAGAAAATTTACATCTAGATTTGACTGAAGCTCTGTAATTCTTCAGAGCAATTTTTGCAGTTTTAACATGTATAACTCTGGTAAATTTGGAAAAAAGAAGGAAAAATGCATGTAATAATGACAGCAATGTTTGCCAAATCTTGTGTCACTTTAATAGAAATAGAAATAAAATAGAGTTTAATATTGTAACTCAAAGACATCAGCATAATTATTTCAATCTGATGTCCATTTAAAATCAATGTGATTTATTCTGAGGAAAAACTGAGCTGAAAATACTTGGTTTGAGAATTTCCCCTGAACCCAGTGCTGTCCATTGCAACCATGTTATGCTTGTGGGTGATCTGAATGTGAGAAAACAGAACTAATTAAGGCAAAGCTAAGAAATTGAACTCAAAGTTTGCACTGCACATGTGAACTAATCTTTTTACAATAGCATCTTTGGAAAACTGTGTAAGAACCCCATTCATGCAGGTCTCACCCAGCGAATCCTTCCTAGAAAAGCAGCCGCGTAAAGATTTGGTATGAGCAAGCAATAAAGGCTTCCAGGGAACAGGTTCTGTACAGGCTTCTTGTTTGCCTACTAAATCATTAACCTTCAAAAAAAGCCCATCCATAGCCTTAACAGGCACTGGTTGTAATAGGTGTGTCAGCAGCACTTCATGCTAAGAACAGCTTTTACGGGATTAGGTTTGAGTTTTGAAGTGACAGTACCACGGAGCTCTTGGGGGCAAAGAACTACTGGTTTAATGCAGCACATTCTCTAATGCCCTTTTATGTCTGTTATGGAACGTGGTGAATCTCTGAGCACACTAAAATGAAGGAAACTGCCTTCAGGAGTAGGTGATTTTTGAAGCAAAATGGCTGTGTGTGCTTTAGGAGCAGCCACTGTGTTTGGAGAGCTTTCTTCAGGTCTTGAAATATTAATGATCTTGGCTTAATATAGTAGAAAACAAAATACAGTGCATGAAACGAGGGGAAAAAAATCCTTGAGTTACAGAGTGTTGACCTTGCAGTAGTCACTGAATCCATCTATTCCCTTTTAAACCACTGAGTCTGAAAAGACAGGGAGGAGGAGGAATGGTCACAAAAATCTTTTCCTGTGACATTTTCCTGCCTTTGCAGCAGCATGTTATAGCCCAAGTGGTATCTTCAGCCTTGCATTAGATTGTTCAGTATTCAGTGTTTTAATAATAGGAATATGCTAAAGATGGCTCTTTGTTTAATGATTTCTGTGACTATGATGTTCGTATTAACAGTAATATTAGAGTTTACCTGTTTAATTTTTAAACCCTTGAATAATTAAAAGAATTTTGTGGATAAGAGCAGGCAACTTGGTTTCCTCTTGTGTTCTTTTTTTCAATGCCTTGTTTTTGTATATGGTAGGAAGATTCTGCCTGTGGATGTCTGTTCTGGTCGTATACAGGCTTAGGCATATTTGTCATCTGAGCCATGAAAGCCAGGAATAATAGCTCAGATCAGCATCTGCCACTTGACTGCTACTGTTGTTTAACCAGGCACAGGAGGACATGCAGTGATAGTACAACTCTTTGCTCATCAGATATTGCAAATAATAATAATAAAAAAGATAATTTCCCATGGTTGGTGTTTTTTTTTTATTATTATTTTTTATTTGCTGGGCAATTCCCATCACAAGCAGAATAAGCTGTAGCCTTTGCATCCTGTGAGTGCCTGGCTGATAGGCTGTATGTGGTGGGTTTGTATTCAGGGACTAATTGTCTCTGATGTGGGGAGGCTGTGTTTGACCCCCGTGATTCTTCCTGCCAGAGCTGTACTTGCTGATTTTAATTGAAACCCCAAGGCTGTTTGAAGCATGGCCAAAAAGCACCTTGCAGGTTGAACCTTACTTAATAACATGATGCATGTAAACCCTGGAACCATAAATCTTGGTCACTTGAGCAGTGTGTTTTTACAAGGTCCTCTGGTCCAGTGACAGCCCCCGTGAGCGACACCGGGCTGATCTCCTGGTGCTCTTACAGGCGGTGTGCGGCACATCATAAAGTTAGGACTTGTTAAGGAAATTCCTTAAATGGGTCTGGTTAATAAGAATGAAGTAACTTGCTCTTTTATAAATGTGTTACTAATATCCCTCTCAATTTCCCATTGGAGGGCTTCATATGAGAAGGAGGGCAAGAACAAGGAGGACTAAGGAAAGGTTGAAATAGAAAGAGCGAGCCCTGGCTGTGCGGGGGCCTGTGCCCTCCCAGAAGGAGTCTGTGCTAGCAAGGGAACCCTAGAGGTAGCATAGGTGATAAACGATGAGATGTAAGAGTGAGTCACACAGTAAATACTGGGAACAGACTTTCCTTTTTCACTTGTTTACATGCCTGGGAATTTTCTCTCTTTGGCATAGTGCTAAAAGCAAGGGGTGATGGTGGGCTTTTATCTCTAGCCAAGGGAGAAATTTCTGGGATGACATACCTGTTAGCCACCATGAAAATGTGTTATTAATGATGCTAATGAGTTTTTTCCAAGTGAGGTAAAAGTAGCCTTTTGTGAAGATGATGTCACGAGAAGCTTGCCAGCTGCCCATGGGAGCTGGTGACAGTGGTGCAGTTGGTGCTCTGCCTCTGCTTTGAGGAGAGGAGAGCACTGCTGATCTCCTGCGTTGGGGAGAAAGAGCCAAATGAATTCTGCCTTGCCAGGAGGGAGATGTGCCATTTCCGGGCATGTTGGGCTGAGGGCCCTGCTGCCAATTGCACTGGGTTCCTGTCCCACTCCCTCTTAAAAATTGGCAGTGTCTGACTGTCAGCTGCCATTCCTTAAGTGGTCATAGAATAAACCAATTGCACCCCTTTTGTCATGCTCTGTGTGTTTGTGTGTGTGGGTGCAGGTGGACGTGGGTTAAGCCACAGGCAACTCCACAGTAAGCACAGAAAGGCAGCTGATTTTCCGGCAGTGTCAAGAGAAGAGTATAATTTTTTTGCCATCTCCAAGCCATCTATTAAAATGGCTCTTGTTGGAATTAGAAATCAGTATCCCCTGACATAGGATTACTCATTAAGAGCGTGATGATTGTTAATCCTTCACCTGGGGCTAAGAGGCCATCATTAGATCTCTTTGAAACGTCTCCTGCCTTGATTTTGAATAAGTAAGCTAGCAATTTATGATCACAGCCTGGGCTAGTAACAACTCTCCCTTCCTGTTCCTCCATCTAGCTTGCAAAATCGGATACTACAAGGCTCTCTCGACAGATGTTGCTTGTGCCAAATGCCCGCCTCACAGCTATTCCATCTGGGAAGGCTCTACCTCCTGCACCTGCGATCGGGGCTTTTTCCGAGCTGAAAATGATGCTGCCTCCATGCCCTGCACTCGTAAGTTGGTCTTTGAACAGTCTCTTCCCCTTTTATCATCCACTTCTTCTCCTGTTTTCTTTTCACTGTGTATGTAGGAAACATTGCCTGGAGATCTGTGTCTCTAAGAAGTGTTCTGCTTCTGAGAGCAGAAATCAGTAGCTCTTAACAGCCCTTTGCTGATGCAGTCTGGATTTTGGCTCATGCTTCTGGTAGAGAAAGTGTTAGTTCTCAAGCCCTGAGTTCCTAACAGTGAACTCAGTGAATGGTTGTGCTGACCCTTGAGAGTTTAGTCTAAATAAATCAGGAGATTGGGAGGAGACACAGCTGAAAACAAGTGACTTGCACATCCCAGTAACAGAGGTAGAAATAAAACACAGATCTAAGCTCCATTCTGAGCACCTGGCCAGTAGGTCACATCACCTTTCATGTCTTTAAATATGGGTATTTGCAGAAATTGTAAAAGCTTTTCTTGTAACAGTATGACCTAGACTAAAGAGGCAATATTTTTAATCTCATTATATATCTAATTTGCTTGAAATATAGATGGTGACCCTTAGCAACATAAGCATTCAGCTGAAAGAGATGATAATAATAAATATTAAACTTTAATGAAACAACCACCCAAAACGTGGTTTATTTTATCCTGTGCAGTTAAATACATCATGTACAGCAAATGGAATTTGCTTTAGTTCTATCAAAATACTTTCAGCAGGGAGGAGGAGAGGTGCATTGAGCACAGTCACAGGGTTGCTGGAGCAACTCCTTGTCCTGTGTGTTGGTTAATGGCTCACACAGCTGAAGACCTGAGATTCCAGGCATGTCCTCGTGGTAAATTGTGATGATCTAGTTCCTTGGTTTTTACTTCTTTAGGAGCAGAGCAGTTTCAAGCAGTAAGTGAAAGGGCTGTATTTTACCAGGGGATAGATATCCATGTGTGGTTTTCCCTGAAAGCTGTTAGAAATGTTTCCAGATTTTTGGAGTTCAGCTGTATATTTATGTAGAGAGTGTGTGTGTCTCTGTGTGAGGGAAGACCGAGATATGTCTTTTGTAACATTTTAATATATTGCAAATTAATTTTGGAGAGATGAGTCACATTTATTTAAATCTTAATTTCTCCCTTACAAGGCAGAAACACAGTATGTCCATAACTAAGCCAGCACTTATCCCTTCCCACACCCCCTTCATTCCAGCTGTTCTTCAGTGATTATCTTCTTTTCAGCAGTTTTACTGGGTGGTGGTTGAGCAGGCCAGGGCATAGCCGAGAGCAGCTGCTTTTGCTTAGTAGGAAGCAGAGAGGTCCATATATCCCTTGCCAAGCATTGACTGGGAATGGAGATCTAATTGTATTGTGAAACCTTGCCTAAGTGAGCAGGGACATGCTTTTTATAATATAATTTACACTAGGAGGTATAAACCCTGACCATTTTGATAGGAAAAATGTCTTTCTCCAATAACAAAACTCTTGTTTGGAATGTATACCCTAAATACCATCAAAAGTTTCTCAGAGCCCTGGTCCTATTGAATGATATCCTGATTAAATTGAAATCAAATTAGTAATCAACTGGTTGAATTTAAGTAAGCATGTGCAGTTAGTGAAGTATGAGGAGAGAGCAAAACATTTCCAGATGGGGAAATTGTGAGCAAATGACATGTATGTTTGGTGGTATTGCAAAATGTACCCCTGCAAGCTCAGCCCTTTTTTGTCAAGTCTTGGGCCTGCTGCAGGCACCCTTCCCCGTTCCTGTCTCAGAGGTCAGTCAGAGTTGAAGTTCCTGACCTTGGTGTTTTACCCTGAAAATACAAAGTGGAAAGAAGAAAAGGTGAGGGCCCTGGTGCTGCCTCAGCCTTCATCTCTGCAACAGTCTCGGAGGACTCGGCATGCAGAGGGCAAGCCAACACCACAATCCCATGGACACCTGCTCTTGGAGAACAGGCCTGTCTCTGGAGGTCCCATTTCATAGCTTTGAATTTTCCTGCAGCTTAAGGACTTCTTTTTCTGTGATCCAAGGTAAAGGATGACACAGGCTATTTCTGAGCTGGCCCGTGGGGCAGGTGTGCTCCCCCACTCCCTGCTGTGCCTGCTGATGGCCCCTTTTGGAGGTCAGCCTTAGCCCTGTGTGAATGCTGCTGGGATGGTGGGACCTGTCCAGGCACGAAATGCAGCCCTGCCTGCGTGGCTGCCCATGGAGTGGAGGGCAGGGGGCTCTGGGGGGCTGTTGCTTTGCCATACTCTCCACACTGAGTGGCCTTCTGCCCATGCACCCAAGGCAAGTGACAGCATTTAGAGAGCCTCTGCTGGAGGAACATCCTCCGGAAGAAGGTCTCCGTTTGTCTGACTTTCCTGACAAGATGTGGAGACAGAAGGGAGCATAAACATCAAAGGTTCTTTCAGGCGGATTCAGACTCTAATCAGTTCTTACCAGTTGGTTAAACCAGGTGACAAACCCAATTCCCTTGTGCTGACAGCCATAATAATCAGGCACCTTCTTTGTTCATTATGCTCTCTTTAACTCTGGTATTCTCATTCAGGCCTGCATTTAGTAATCGCTCAGTGTGACGGCACACTAATGAAGAAATAAAACACAGTATCTGAGATCCATTCTTCTAGCAAAAAGATAGACTCTGCTCCACTGGCTTGTAAAATCAGGTTTCTGTTCACTTGGAGAACTATTAGACCAGGTGAATAAAAGTAACATTGGGTAATTTGGAAGGAACACCTGGAATGGACTGTGGATTGATCCCTTCTTTATTATTTCTGAACACTTTTTAAGATTAAGAACTTCAGCCTTCTTAAGATGTGTTTTTGTAAAGCTTTGACCCTTGGCTGTTGATTTCCTTTAGTAGTAAACTGGCTGTCCTCGTCACTTATCTCGTCTTTGAGATTGGGAGAGGAGGACTGGTAGGACTTTCCATTAGCCTGATTGTGCCAGTGGATGAAAGGGAATTGGAGAATTCCTCTTCCTTTTCCTTTCTTGCAATTCCTATGGTAAGTAACAAAAGCAACAGCTACTTCCTGATGTGCTGGTCAGGAGAGGTGCTCCAGAGTTTTATCATTCCATAATGCCACTCTGACGCTGCCATCCCTTGTTGAGCTGTCAAAACTGTGTCTAACCTCAGCTAAGCCAGGCATCGGCCTCCTAAACAAGTAACTCAGACTCTGGGTTTAGTATTCTGCTCTATTTCAGCTCTGTTAGAATGAATAGTTATGTCTGCCTTAAAGGTCGTACTCGTAAAAGGAGAATGTGTCAGAGTGTAAGAGACAGTGGAGTTGGGCTGTGTCAAAGGCCAGACATAGGCACCTTGACATACATGTGTTCACTGATGCATCTTTTCCCTCAAACTTGCCTCACGGGGATAATCATCAATGTGTCTGTCACCACTGAGGGCTAGAGCAGCCTTGGATCTGCTGCTGTGGCCAAACTTGGGAATTCAGACTTAGCTCTGAAGTGCAGTGGGCTTTTGTGAGCTGTGTGCTTGGTCATGGAGGTGGTGTGAGTGTCTGGTAATGCACCTGAGCACAGACAGTGGAAAGCACGGACGCCTTTCCCTTTTGGAAGGATTGCAAAAGTAAGGTTAAGGCAACTCTACACCTTCATTGTATTTCAGTACTTGCTGAGAGGAAGGGCCTTTCATAAGGTTAGAAATGTAATGGAGAATAAATTACCTTACCCACACACGGATCCATGAGGCTGGAAAACAAATCAGGCTCAATCATGGTCCATGTCCCTGAATTTCCTTCTCTGTAAGGAGATACACTGGGAATTGCAGCCTGGCACAGGCAGGTGCAGTTCCCACCCAAATTAATGGCGTTGCTCCTGCATCCCCACCATTAATGAGTTGGATTCTCTAACTCTTTCTTAACAAACAATGCTCACATTATGAGCAAGGAAGGAACCGTTTTGTATTGTTTATATTGTCTATTTGATTCAAATTATTAATGATTTTTAATTGGGAGCCCTCTACAAAAAAGAGATTATCAGCATAGGCTGTCCAGCTTGAAATCTGTCTCGGTAAATGACCCTGAATAATTTAGTCCATTATGCCACCCAGACAGTGACTGATGGATTGATATTTTGTCATGGCCTGAAATATTTCAAAAACGGTTGCATTTAAGACAGTTTATACCAGAGAAGCTTAGAGATAATAAGATGAAATTTAGTGAGATGCAAGAGAAAAGTGCTTGCTTTTAAAAGGACCTTCTCCAGTGCAAGTTATCAAGAGACTGAATAGCCTGACTTCTAACAGCAAACATCACTTACTTGTCTTTACATTCCCCTCTTCTAATTGAATTTAGTGCACTGCTGTATTTCCTCCAGAAAGTATATTGTTTTTAAATTACCATTTCAGTGCTATTACTCAAGGCTCCTGCTTCTAATGCTTTCTGACAGTTATCAGCATAATGAACCATAATGAAATGATGAGCAATCTACAGTGGAAACTCAATGTGGATTCCACTAGAGCTGTGTGACTGTGTTGTTAAAATTTGAATGCACATTGAAATAACACTGTCCTTATTTGTTTCCAAGGTCAAGGCTTTAAGAAAGGTCTGAAGGGTCTAAACACTTCAATTTTGTAAATTTTGAGTCTAATATACACCCTTAGTGCAATCTTGTGTTGCATTTAATCTATCTCAGCAATAAATATTTGACCCTTAATTTAAAAAAAGAGCAAATTTATCTACCTAATAACTGTGCTTGCAAATGAGTAATTACACAGGAGCTGATGATTTGGGCATATGTTTATAATGATTGCTTAGATTTCTAAATAAACAAATGTGCTCTTTTTCCTTCAACTTAACTTATGCCTTTTCTAAGTTTCCAGTTGGATGCAGATTACCACTGTTCTAGTTGTTAGAACAAAAGAAAGAAGGGTACACTGCACGGTCATGCTGGCTAGTCCCTTGTAGGTGGCTTTGCACTGGCTTTGCCAGGCTTCCATCCCAGGATTTGCACATTTGTGCTGGCACTGCTGCAGTCCAACCTCTGCTCTTGGAGCCCCCTCTCTATAATATGAAGTACAAGCTAATATAGTCTCTGAACTTCAGAATTGAAGTTTGTAACATAATAATTCTTCCACATCTTTATATATGTTCATACCTTAAGTAAATGATTTTATTCTTAAGGCATTATATGAGATTGTTCATTACATAAATAGTACATCAAAATGGCTTTTAAGCTGTGGTATGGCTGTTGCAAGAGCAGAGGGAATAGTGGGTAGGCAGTAGGGAGAGAATAATTTTTCTTCACATAGGCTGGGAAAATAGACCATCCCCTCACTGCATCGCTGCCAGACCGAGAGAAAGGGATTGTGAGTGATGGGAATCTCAAAGGAGAAGGCTGTCTCCCCTCGTCTGTGGTGACGAGCTGAAGGAATTGAATAAGAAGGGGAGTGGTTATGGCTTGAAGAGAAGAGACGGGAGTAATTTGACAATGTGTGTTTATAATCAGTAGACTTAAAATCATCACCCCTTTAAATACAGCAACTGTTTATTAGCTGTCTTCTGATTTTCTGGCCAGAGCCTTAAATTAACAGAGACATTTACTCAATTAAGTGGGGGCTTTGATTTGGTTAGTCAGGACTCAGTCCTGTAAAGTTGTTGAAGTAAATTAGAGGGCAAAACAGACTAAGAAATTCAGCAGTTGGGCCAATTACAGAACAGCTTATTTTTCTGGTTGGCTTTCCTGTCAGACTGTCAGATAACTTTCTGGTATCTGCAATGGCATTCTTTTTTATCTCGAAAGAGTGAGTGAACACAGGTGTTATTGTCTGCAGCATAGCATATTACAGTAGATGTGATAACACATCTTAGCATACGTGGCAATGCAAAATGTTCTTATATGGCAGTTTTTGGAAATGAACCCTGGAGTCTGCAGGGGTGGTACCTGCAAGCATCAGTTTTTCCACACCTGTGCCTCTGGTAACTGGACCTCTCTGCTTAACCTCCTTAGCCTGGTGAGGAGGTATTAATTAGTTTGTTCTCCAGGTGAAAGGGACAAAGCTCATTGTGAAGCTGGTAACCAGGGTTCTTTTGGAAAGCAAACAGGACATTGTGTGTGCCAGTAAAATGGGCATTTTATCGTTGGCACTGGTCCAACATCCCTAACTTGGCACAGCTCCTGCAGAAGTCAAAGGAATCTTGCCCAAGTAAATAAAAAAAGAATTGTTTACCAAATCATTTGCTTTATTATAACTCAGTTGTAGTGCTAACGGCGTGTGGGGGTGTGGAAATGGAGCAGATCATTGGTATTTCAAGTGGCTACTGCATCTCGAGGACTGTTGACTTTGGTCTGTCAGGTTGTGAAAACACGTAATCTCCAATGATAAATGGTCAGGAATAGCCAGGCAGACAAGAAGCAGAGTTGTCCGAACTGCCCGTGCTTGTGTAAATTAGCCCACGACAGCAGGGGACGTGTCCACAATTGCTGAAAGAAGCAATTAGTGGCAGCAACATACACAACTGTCACAGGAAAGTGTGGGCTTTATTTCTGAGCTTAAACTTACACAGCCCAGGTGTTTACTCTGTGTTACAACTTGTTGTTCAGATGGTTAGAGATCAACAACAAAGGCTTATCTGAAGGGCATCACAGCTCACATGCTGAAACATCATTGACAGCTGCACAGTTGTACAGGTTTAATGAAGCTTTATGAGATGGAAAGAGGATGCCAAAGTGTTTTTTCTTGAAGGCTGTGCCTGGCACTGCTTTGCCAGCTATTTTAGTGAGGGAAGTTAAGGAGTTTAAAGACATTGATTATTTAATAATTACTGTCTTTGCCTCCTCTCTGAAAATAGTAAACTCTCTATTTCATGCTCGGTCCTGCCTCCAGGGAGATGAATTCTAGGATCTGATTGAGTTAAAGAGCATTGATTGGAGTTGTTAAGGGTCTTTCGTACAATAATGTTGTGGTGAGGCCTTATTGGGAGAGCAGCAGTATGGCCCCATCATTGCTGAGGCTGGCAACACGACTCACAGCATTAGCAGAGCTCTAGTCCTGCCTCTCTGTGCCCAAGTCAGCCCCTTCAAAAGCACTTGATGTACTTCCAGTGACATTTCATTGCTCTCTGCACATACGCTCCAAAGATCTTTGGAAATGTTTATTGTATGGATCTTTTCTTTTTTACACCTCTTTATTTGTTCTCTGTATTCTTGCTGTGTTGTACACAAAAGCTGGCTTTCAGATCTTGTATAGCAGTTGTGCTAAACTTTTCACCGCTTCTAATAGTGCATTTCTAGTTAAGGTTTCTTGCCATTAGACAGTCAGATGCTTGCTCCCAGGTGCCTGCTGCTCCTTTAACTTTTCAAAGACTTCGCTGCTCCTCTGTAGTACAGCCAAGGCCAAGCTGCCGATTCAAAACAGGGCAGTTCATACTAGGCTCCTTTTAAATGACAGTGAGTCATAGCAACCCTCCCTGCTGTATGAATCTTGTTTATTATGTAGCAAATTAGCTCAAGATTTCTGAATACCCCGAGTTCCCTTTGAAATCATGGGAGATGAAGAGGGTCAGCATCTCTGGAGCAGGCTCATAAAGAGGATCCTTTTGTTCGTCCTGGTCCAAAGCCCATCGAAGCCTGCTGGTCTGCCTGATTGTTTAACCAACCCCCGTAGCTGGCACACGGCTGCATTTAACAGTATGTTTGCAGGGTTTTCTCAGTTTTAGGGTGAACTTAGAAAGCTTCGGACTACAGCAGGTTGTCACATTATTTTTACTGTTTGGTAGAATAATTGTGAATCCTGATTGAGCTAAGGTCTGCTTTTTCTGCCTCAAAAAAGAGAGGTGATATTTTCTTCAAGGAGAGCGAGGGAATGGTTAAAGAAGATTAAAGTGTTTTCTACATGCTTGAGGTTTTCTGATGTCTGGTGGGAATTGCCAATGAAGCTTCCTTCTGATTTCACGCTGTCAGGTGAACGCAGGCCGAATGCAGTGTGACAACCCACTTGAAAATAATTATCCATTGCCCTGGCTGCAGAGACATCCCTTACCTGATAGAGAAATGTGCTTTTACACATGTGCATACACAGACAGAGTAAATTATTTTTTAAATCATTTTCTCGTTCTAGGACTCAAAAGCTTCATCCCGCTTGTTACTTAGTCACATACATACCTTTGGAAAGCGTCTTTCTTTCAAAGGAGGGTACATTTTAAATGCACTCATCTGGTGACTGACAGGATGTTCCTAACAAAGGCATGCCTTCTTGAGGGTATATATTTGAAGTATCTCCATTAGTCCTTTCCTGGAGAGTGTGGGTTTCAGTTTGTGTTTTTAATAGATCTCCTCCCACAGCCAGATCTTTTCAGGTAATAAATCTTAACTATACCATAGGCTAGTAGTAAGCAGATGTGGTTACAGTCCAAATACTGATAATATCAGTTCAGTCCTTAATGGGTAATGTTGCCGCCAAAATAAATCTGCTGCCACTGTTAGAGGCAGAGGACTAAGCTGGCACAAAAAAAAGGCTGTGGCTAAAAAGAACTTAATTTTGGGTGCCATCAGAGTGGGTTTCTTCTAAGTGCTAAATTCAGTTTAAAGGAATCAAGTGTCATAACCCTGTGGTGAAGTAGTTTTTGTTTTGTTTCATGATGTTTTTGTTTTCAACCTAAGAAAATAGTATATAATGGCTACTTGTGTCTGATAAAATTGGCCAAACTGGAGCCCAAAACTGTATCTTCAGTCCATTGACCATACAACCTCTAAGAAAAGGAATTTTTTTATTTGCATATAGCTTGTGTGAACAAAAGCTGTTTGCCCAAAATTTGGAGCTGTCTAGTTGTGTAGAAGTGAGATACTGGAGTACTGTTAACCTGGGGCAGCAGAGAACCAAGCTGCAAGGTCCTTCTGATTTCTTGTCATTTTATGAGACAACAGAGTCACTTGGGAGCTGTTTTTCTGGGAATCATTTTTTTCTCATCTCCTTTCTCTGTGCTTTAACCCACGCCTCCTAACCATACACTGTTGCTGAACTAAATTAACTGGTTTAGTGAAGACAGTATTCTTTACGTCAAACAAGTCTGTCTGGTCTGCTTGTAGAAAGCTGTAATTGAATTTACCACATACACCCACGGAGACTTTTAGAGAAGCACCTTGTTGGGCAGATCAGTAATAAAAAAGGAAGATGTAAAACCAGGGATATTAAAACCTTTGTCATAACCATTTAAATACAGTTCCCCAGTACAGTGCACTTACAAGTCTGCCTTCAGATCCCAGGGTTAGTTTCCAGAGGGGTTTTTCGGTTGCGTAGATCGGTCGGGTTTACAGCTGTAGGGAGAAAGGGTGGGCTGGCTTGGTTGGAGTCTCCCTGCAGCCCAGCCAATCCTGCCTGCCTGCCTGTCTCGCTGGAGTCCCTCCAGCTGCAGGAGCCCAGCTGCAGCACGTGCTCCAGCATGAGTTTATTGGATATGGTGCTTGTCAGGGGAGAGGCTCCCCTCTTTTGACTCGTGGCTTTGTGGTGGTGCTGAACTTTCAATCCTGGCACACCCTGGTTAGACCCTGTCTTTGGGCATGCCGAGGGTCCTGGAGTCTTTGTGTTCCCTGTGGCACACATGAAGGGCTGGGCATGCCAATCCCTCCGGGCAGTGGGAATATTCACTCAGTTGCAGCTCATCATCTTTGTGCTATTTGCCTTTGAAATCGTTCAGTGCATTTGGGGTAGACTTTCTCCTTGGCAGAATGATTTTGCCAGATTCATTATGCTGAACCTCCTACACATGTACCCGTCCTTTGGGGACAGAAAGAAAGGGGTTTTGGGATAATATTCTCAGCAGGATGGTATCCAAACAATCTGTTGATGTTTGACCCTGCAAGCCCTGGTGGTCCCTCAGTGTTCAGGGCAGCTGATTTAAACAAAAAATACTATTCTCCTTGCAAATAAACAGTTTACTGAGGTGTCATTTTGTCCAGTGTTAGTCTGCAGCCTCGTTCGTTTTGCAGCTGTGTCCCCTTGCCAGCTGCACCCCACAGGTGCTAGTTCAGTCCTGGAGAGCAAGTTCATTATTGGGTCTTCATCTCAGAAGCTCCATGTGAGTCACTCCAATGCTTGGGACCGAGCTTGATCCCTGATTTGCATCACAGAGGCTCCTTAGCTGTGCCCAGAGACCTGTAATCCACAGAGAGCTGGCACAGGGGTAATGGAGCACACAGAGATCTCCTGTGGTCTGGAAGGAAGGGGGAGGCAGTCAGGTGTTGATACGTACCCTTGTCAGGGTTTTCACCAGGCCCTTGTTGGTCATACAGGGCTGTGTGGGAGGCTCCTGACTGGAGATGGGCTTGAGTGTTTGTGAGAAGGGAGGGAGAGAAATGTTGATGAATGAAAAGCTAAAATGCTGCCTGAGGTTGTAGAAAGTCAGTCCTTTTAGTACAAGTAATGCTCATGCTATTAACCCCTTAAAAGCTCTTGTTTCCCTAAATGTTGATTTGACATAGGATACAACATTGTCCTTAAGACAGACAGATCTGTCTGTGGATGAAAGACAGATGGATATAGTGTCTATAGCTTATTGCAGCAAGAGAAAACCAAACAATCTGCATTGCCCAATACATTTAGGTAAATCTAATAGGAGGGGCGAGAAACATAGCAAGTTTAGCTTGATGAAGATTATTTGTTGCTAAACAGACTCCTCAGTGTTTCCCTCAGCCCCAACACACACAATGAACTGCTCCACCCAGGGCCTTTCCATTTGCTTCATGGCTCAGTTGATTTTGATGGGTTTATTGTGAAGCGAGATTTATGGAGCCCCAGGAAGGAATAAAACTAAAAACTTCCGCTCGCTGTGTTGCCAAAGAGGAGACCCCCGTGTCCGTGGTAAATGGGCTGGGAGAAGGATCTGCCCTTCAGGCCCCGTGATCAAAACGTGACCCTTTGGCAGTCCCCGATGGGAGAAGAGTGAGTGGCTCTGCAGATCCATCCCCTGGATTCTGTTGTCCTGGGCAGGAAAAATGACAGCACGTGCCTTGCTAATCATAGAATAAGTTAAATTTAGTTGGTTTTCAAAATTAAAGTGTTGTTTGGCTTTTAATTGGTTTTTGTTTTCCTGTAGGAGTGGTCACATTTTGAAGCTGTTCTGGGCAGTGTGGCAGTATTGACTCCTTCAGGGTGTCGAATGGCCCATGCATTAGCATGCTTCCATCAGCAGGAGTTTTGAGAAGAGTGCTGGAAATCACGGGACTTGTGGCAGGGTCACAGACAGTGGTGGTGGTTCAGGTCTCCCCTCTCACGTGCCCCATAGGTGGATTTTTCCTCCAGAGGACGCGGGGTTTGTGTGAGGGCGGTGGTGGGATGCAGTTCCTGCGGGATCCTGCTGGCTGGGCTCATCGAGGGTCTGTGCTGGCACTTGCAGCCTGCCTGGCCCCCAAAGGGTTTTCGTCTCATCTAGTGGCAGTGGCTCTGTTGTCAGAAACAAAGCAAATCCCCATCACCATTGCAGGAGCAGATACGCCCTGTGTTTCAACACATGAAACCAGGCCCATCAATCTGAAGCTATTCTCCACTCCCAGTGCCAACAACTCCATTGATGACTATGCTCCAGAAAGAAAAGAAATTGCTTTTCCCCTCACTGTAATGTCAGCCCACCATTTGGAGACTCCCCCGCATCTTCCTTTTCATGCTGGAGGTGGTGCACTCATCTCTGTGACCTGCAAGCATCTGCTTTCCTGGTTTTCCGCTTCGTCGCATCTCTGTTTAGACACTGCAGTGCCCTGTCCCACATACTAATTACTGACTTTTTGCTTCTGAGGAGCTTGATTCATTCTGGCACATTTTCCCATGTGAAACTGGACCTAGAGCCTTGGAAAATATCTTAATGGACATCAGAGCAAGTCTGAGTTTAACCCCAAACTGGCTGCTGTATCTGAGCTAAGAGGCACACCATTCAGACCACAGCTGTGGCAGTATGCACCCTCCTCATGTGGAGGCCTTTGCTGCAGGAATACCCTGCTGAGATGGGGATATTCCTGCCCTGGCAGAGCCGGGTGCTGCTCGGGGAGGGAGGTGTTTGCACTGGCACCACCTTATCTCAGCTCTCTGGTGTGTGTGATTGCAGCAAGTGAACACTCTTGAGAGAAAACGCCTTTTGGCTTTTCTTGCTATAAGGCTCTTGTCATTTCTCACAGGAGTAGTTTCTGTTCAGGGCTTCCTCTGGGAGGACCGACAGCCTCAGCTCCCTCTGGCTCTGCCAGCTGTTCTGGCCAGGGCAGACCAGGGGTGCACAGCCTGGCCTTGGGCTTGCAGGGTGCTGAGCCTGCTGGTTCCCTCCTGAGGCTTTTGTTGCTTCTCCTGTCTCCTTGCCAGTGTGGGAGGACAGACACTGTCACCTTGTGCACCAGCCTGCCCTGAAGAGAGAGCCCAGGTGTGAGGCAGTTCGGGGAGGGCTGGGGTGGATGGAGTTTGGATCAGTTCCTGCCCTGCCGCTTGAGTTCACGATTTCAGGAGTGTCTTCTACCTCACTGCACTCTGAGTGTGTTTTTGAAAAGAAGGCTTGTGTATTTGCAGGCAAAACAGAGACTGCTTTCTCCTGCCCAGGGGAGCTGGCAAAGCCAGCTTGTGGAGGAAGGGGAGCTGGTGATGGGACAGAGGCACTGGGCTGGCACCTGGGACAGTTGTTACCGATGCCCAGATGTGCAAAGCATGTCTTGTGTGCCCTTCTCTCTCCACATCTCTCTGTCTCTCTTTCCATATATGAACAGCAAGTAAAACCAGTTACTTTCCCTTTCTAATCTAGCTTCTAAGCATTTTTTGGATCAGGTAACATCTCTTACTGTGTTCAGTAACTGATCTTTGAGCAAAAGGTGTTTGTCCTTAGGAGTCCAAAATGCTGCCAGTGTATAAATACAAGTAGTGAATGGCAGCTTGGTGGTGCAGCAAGGGGAAGGGCTCCCCGTTGCAGGAGCTGTCCCTGGCTCTCTCTTCTTGCAGCAATTCTACCTGTCAACCCCAGTTAACTCAGAGACTGTTTCAAAGTTTTGCAGGAAGAGAGGATTTCCCTCTTTTGGAAATGAATATATTAATTTTGTATTTCTGAAGCGAGCACAGAGAAACAATCCTTGCTCACCTATGGAGGCCTTTCATTTAGGTACTGAAGATAGCTAGGTCCATTTGACCTCTAAGTAATGTAAGACTTTTTTCTTAACCTACCTACCTCTCCCAAAATAAAAGTCCTGTCTTCTGTTGAACATGTGTCACATCCTGTCAGCTTCAAGCACAGGGAGGTGATGCAGCCCTCAAAACCTTGTCCTATACAGCATGCTCACGTCTTGGGTTTCTTGAGATGTATCTGATGAACTGAGGGAGCCAAGATTTATCTTCCCCATAGTCACCTGTTAACAGCTTAACCTCTTCCCTGCTGGATTTGATGAGTCACTTCGTAATTTCACTGGAATGTATTCGGTTTCCGTCTTACCTGATGGCTGTTTTTGTAGCTTTAGCATATGAGAGATTATGACTGATGTATTTATATGCTTAATGAAACTATTGGTTCTTGACAAATAACAGGAATGAAAAAACTGGCAGGAAATTTGCCAGAACTCTTTTCCTTCCTTTTCTGCTAGGAGATCTGGTTGAATTTTTTTAAATTCCAATCATCAAATGTATTTTGATAAAATTTAAGAAGCTTTCACAAGCTCTGTTGTGTCTTGAATAGAAATGCAATTTGTGACTTTCTACAAAATTATTTCCAGTATTTTTCTGCTAATAATATTTGTATGTAAATCTCTGACTGTGAGTAGTTAGTAAGGACAGCCATTTTTACTGTGTTCCTGGTTGGATCATTATATTTTGCAAGCTTCATTCTCATTCTGGTTCATTTCTTTACAGTGCTTACCAGCAGTCCTGTTTCAGAGTCTTGTGTGTGTAGTCAAAATGCCTTTATGCTCTGCCCCAGAGCAGGCTGCCTTTCGATCGTCAGGGAGCTTTTAGGGCTCTGTAAAATACCCATCTCCTTCATGGGCTTGCTCTGAATCATCCGTGTTAAATTTAAGGGTACAGAAAGTGTGTCAACTGTATTGAAATTAGATTAAGAGTCATAGGATTAGCTCTTCTACATTTTCAATTTGTCTATGGATTTGGGCCCTGTGGGGATTTAAGCATTTAAATAGGATTTCTGCCTATGTGTTAGTCCAGAGCAAGGCAGGGCTTTGCTGCCCCGTTGGGATTCCCAAATGGGTGCTGAAGGTGCAGGAGGAGCTGCCCCCAGCAGGCTCTGCCCCACTCCTACCTCACACCCAGGAAGGTCCTCCCCAGCCTGCCTTTGGCTCTGTCCTCACATCGCTGTGCTGGAAACAGCTGGGAACTCCTTGGCAGCGTGTTTATCAGTCTCAAAGTCTCCTGCCCCTGTGGTGGAAAAGCCAGCCTTGTGCCTCAGATTCAGCCTTATTTCCAAGCTTTCTGTCTGATGTCTTGTTTCTGACCAGGTTTCTTTTATCAGCCCTTCGTTCAGCCGCTTGCTGTTTTTTTCTCTCCAGTTCTTTCACATTCTCTAGCACTCCCCTGTTGTAACCTTTATTCCCCATCCTTCAAACCCTTAGTTCTGTGTCTGGCTTTCTGCTCAAATCTCCATCCTGCATCCCAGAGTATCATGTCCAGGTCCCTACTTGATGGGCTTCGGTGTTCACTGAATGTGATTTGACATCAACTTGTCTGGGAAATATTGCACTTCTGTTTTTCAGAAAAAAATATCGTGAGTTATTTCTATTACCGTTTCAGTGAGAGTCTGCCTGTAGGTATTGAAGGACCTTGAAAATCTCAAATGAAGCAGGAGTTTATGCATTTGATGGTTTGTTGAGGAGATCATGGAAAAATGAGTGTAAAAATATGAATTTAATGTTATCGTATAAAGTATAAATAGTGAAAGTGAAAAAAACCCTCTTGTTTAATTGCAGTACTGGGCTTTCAGGCTCATTTAGAGCTGGAAAATATTGCTAATTCATCAGATGAAGAGATCAGAGTTTGACTTACCAGTTAATCTTTCATCTTCATTAAGAACATAGAGAAGTAAAATTCTCTTTGGTCTGTGCTGTCCTTGACTTACATGGGAGTTGCACAGATCTGGGACCATAAGTCTGATGCTAATATGTAAGCTTTCTCCAGTTACTAAAAACACATGAACTTTGTCTTTTCAGGCCCTCCATCTGCTCCCCAGAACCTGATTTCCAATGTCAATGAGACGTCAGTGAACTTGGAGTGGAGCCCCCCCCAGAACAAAGGTGGCCGGGAAGACATCTCCTACAACGTGGTGTGCAAGAGATGTGGTGCCGGCGACCTCGGCCGCTGCCGGTCCTGTGGCAGTGGTGTGCACTTCAGCCCCCAGCAGAACGGCCTGAAAACCACCAAAGTCTCCATCACTGACCTCCTGGCACACACCAACTACACCTTTGAAGTCTGGGCGGTGAATGGAGTGTCCAAGCAAAACCCCAGCCAGGATCAAGCTGTGTCAGTCACTGTGACAACTAACCAAGCAGGTAGGAACATAAACAGTAATTCTCTTCCTCTCTCTGCTGCCTGTTTTTAGGAAAGCTGTGATTTCCAGTACATTTAACATTAGCAAATGAATGCAGGGAGCCCTAAGATGTGTAACTGGGTCAAACCCTTATTTTCTGGTTATTTATATGGATAGTTTAAATTCTTCAGAGCTGGAAAGAGAGGAGGGTTTGGGTGCTGTGTCTGGGAGCAGGCTGTGCTGCAGCACGTGGGGAGGATGCTGGGAGGCATCTGCAGAAGCACAACAGCACAGCTGCCCTGTCCCCTGCCTGGCCCTCCAGCATCTTGACCCTTTGTAGGGGAGTCGGTGCACAGGGACACAAATGTGTCCCTGATATTTACAGAGGGTGAAATACACTCCCAGGGAGCACAGGAGTGTGCTCCTGCCCCCTTTCAAAATGGGCTTTATTTTAAGGTTCAAAGAGTGGAATGAGTGGGTGCTCCCTTGTCTGCGTGCTCACTCTGCTCTCCAGCAAAGTCAATCAGATTCTGTCCAGTTGTTAAATAAATATGTCCTTAACCTGCTGCTGACAATGTTTCAATTGATCAGAGCTGGCATTGCTGTAGAAATCCTATATGAGCTTTCATCTTCATGCTGGCTGATTTTTGCACTTCATTCATCTGGGAGAGTGAAATACTATTTCTGTGTATACCAGATTATTTCAGATACCCTAGGCAGTTCTGCTTTTTTGGTCCCTTGTGCTTGGCCTAGTAAGGGCAGAGGCTGCTCCAGCAGATTGCCGTTTAGTTTTGATACTAATTTGTTTGATCTTTTTATTTAATTACGTAAAAACATTCCTTAGTTTGCAGCAACCTAGGGTTTCACATACAGGGTTCCAGTTGAATTTTTAATTTAACGCACAAAATTACGTATGTTTGAATATGACAGTCTTCTGTATGCAAACTAGAGATCCAGACTGTCAGACTGGCTACAAGACCGTCAAACCTGTTATCTGATGGCTCACAGCAGTGACTGCCTTCAGGTCCCACAGATGTTGCTGGCATTCAGCGCCTTGGAGCGTGCCTTACAGGGCTATCATTTATCGTTAGACTTCTGGTGTATGGGACAATATTAATATTGCATATTTGGATAGTACAGGACTACATAAATACTTTGAATTCTTCTTCCTAGTAGGTGTGTGTGAAATGCAGGTATGCATAGTCTAAATCTCCAAATTTTAGCTGTAGTCTGGAACACATCCATATTACCAGGGAGAGATACATTCAATTTTGCAGTGACAGTTACAACGAAAATTGTCAAGTCCGAGCTGAAGCTCCTTTGAAAACCTGGTCCAGCGTTTTTTGTTCTTCACATACAGTTGACAGCATCCCTTTTAAATTATGATTCAAAAATTCAAACTATCACTTTTCCTGGTGAAAAGAAGACTAATAGAGAACCAGGGCTATTAGGGAGTCTTGGGAGAAAGCTGTGGGAGAGTGCTGTCATATGCTATACGAAAAGAGAAGGTTGAGAACGGCAGCAGGGACAGTGTTTTTGTGCTGTGAATGCCTAGCAAAGAGTATTTCTGACTGATTCTGGCATGTGTAAGGATTAGTGGGTGCATATATGCATGAATAAGTGAGCAGGATCCATCTACCGTGTGAAAATTCTACCGTCTTGTGCTTTTATATGCAAACCAAAATCTGATTGAATATGCAAATAAGAATTGATTTTGTTTATTATCCATGAGTACCGTTCTTCACATCAGGAAATTTGTATTTTTGCCAACATTTCCAATTTCGAAACATGCCCAGTCTATCAAATGCGTCAGAGGACCAGAGAAACTTGTACTGGTATAAATGAAAATTAACTCCAAGGTGCTAATGTTCTCCTGTTCTTCATATGACTTTGTGGTTTCTGCTGCCTATAAGATCTAAATAGAAATGTGTGGCCTAAACCTACAGATCTCAGCTGAGATAAATAGTCCTTACATATGCAAATAATCCCATTGATTTTGGTGAAACTGCTTGCTTGAGTAAAGGTTTGTAAAGTTAGACCCTTGGGTTTTACAAGTACTGATCCATTTAATCATTGTAAATGTGTGTCTGGGGTGCATTAAAATCCTTGTGCCACTAATTTTCTTTCACTATATTTCATTATAAAGAAATCATGTCATGATAGAGCCACTGCCACAGGCTTGATTTTGATCTTGCACCTTTCTTACACTAATGTAAAGCTGCCTTGCTTTCTTTGAGGCACTTTCTAAATTCAGATTAGAGTCATTCTCCTCCCTTAAGAACACTTCTTTCCTGTTCTGCTAATAAAAATGAAACCACCAGAACTGAAAATCTCTAAATGACTTCATTTTTGCTCTCTCTGCTTGTGCCTTCCAATATTTGAGAGTAAAAAATGCCATCTATGTGTTTTTTTGAGTTCTTTACATATGAGCAGTGTTTTGGGGTTGTATTCTGGGGAATTTGCTAGAAACGTTTGCAAGAGGTGAATCTCTGAGTTAAATTCAGTAGGAATTCAGTATGCAAGAGATCAGGGGATCCTTCCTTTAACACACTGACCGTCCAAATACACAACCATATAATCTGAAGAAATGTCAGAGTCAGAAATCCAGGGATCTGTGTGTTTGCTTGTGTTGGTGTCAGCCCCTGTAGAAGGTGTGCATTTGGAGACAGGCAGAAAGCAACGAGAAATGAGTTACTGGTATATTCAGCACAAAATTGATGTAATGTGTTGCAATGACAGAAAAGGTGCAGTTGAAAGGCACAGGTGGTTTTTTGTTTGCTTTTGCCATTTTCCTCCTGGAGATAATGAAATAAGGCAGTTTAGTTTCCCCTCTTTATTTAGAAACTTCAGTTTCCAATACTGTAGAAAAGTGTTTAAATGAAAATAAGGTTTGCCATTCAAAGTAAGATCAAAAAGCATTTGAAAAACTATTTTTTTGCTTCCTTTGAAAAGGTCCTGGGTTTTATAGCTTGCTTAAAAAAAAAAAAAAAAAGCCTAAATTTCAGGCTTTGAACCAAGTAAACGAAAAAATTCTATCTCCTAGTGAAATGCTTCAGTGCTGTGACATTTTAATAATTTTGAATCGTGAATTCAGCTCACTGTTCTGCATGTTTAGTCTTATAAATTTTTAAAATATTTTTGAGATGAGAACTGTTAATCTTCTCATCTTCTCCCATATAAAATTAAAAACAAATTAAAAAAGCAAGAACGGAACACTGAGCTGCTTGAAACTTCAAATCAGTACCCTTAGCACACTGAGTACTGGAAGTGCTGAAATTGGGTGTCTCCACCAGCAGTAGTGGCTTTTGTGGCTTCCAGTTTTAGGTGAAATGAAATCAGCGCTTTGTCCATCTTTAAAAATGGTGAAATGACTTGTGGAGGAGATGCAGAGCAGCAATTCTCCTGTGATGTTGCTGGGAAAGGCTGGTTCCAGTGAGGAGCTCTTACCACGCAGTTGATGGAATAGCTCAAAAATCTCTGGGCTCTTTTTTTTTTTTCTGCTAAGGATAATGCTGTGAAGCTGTTCAAAATTAAAAGTAAAGCTCTCAATAAAGAGATCTTGTTCACAGCATGCAGGAAGCTTTTGTGTTTTGTTTTTTTTCTTTGAAGAGGCGCTGAACAGTTTATATTTTTATTAAAGATTACAACTGAGCTGTTTAGGTCTGCAGCCTGAGAGCCTGCTCAGTGTGTCTGTGTGCATGTCCGAGGGGGCAGCGCCGCCGGGACAAGGTTTGAGCACGGATGCTGAAGGTATTCATAAGGCAGCAGTGTGGGGGGCAGAGCCTACATAAGCTTCAGTGAGATCTAAAGTCCAAACTCATTATGCTGCTTGCTTTGCTCCCTTCGTTTTGTTTGCATTTTATGAGGGATGGGTATCCTTACTCCTTTGCTTGTTGGAGTTAAAGCAGCTGATATTTCTGAGTAAACAGACTGCCTGGTGATTTGTTACCTTGTTAGGTTACCTTGGGCTCAGTGTTTCCTTAAGTGGACTGACACAGCTAGATGGATGCAGGATGTGCCAATTAGGATGAAAATACAGTATAAATAAATAAACTTAGTCCTTCTCCCATTGCATCAGGCTGGGTGTTTTCAAGCTGCCTGTTCTCAGGATCAAGAACTGGTATTTCTTATGAATATCTCAGGCTCTCTGTCCCATTTTCCCCTCTTTGTGTTCTGGCTCCTCTCCCCAGCCCCTGTCTCTGCAACCCCCCACACCTTGCCTGTCTAGCTGTCTGTTCACCTGTCTCAGAGCCACTCCATCTCGGAGGCAGAGCATTGTGCCTGGCAGTGCTGCAGTCCTGCCCCCCTCTTCTGTTCCTTCCTGGTCCCTCACCATCACTCAGAGCCCTGCAGTGCTTCAGTATCCTTTTCCAGGCAGGAACTAAAAGGGTCACGGTGCCACCAGGACTTGAGCACCACCAAGGATTGAGTATTCTTCTGAGACAAGGCTGCGGTTGTGGTGAACCCAAAATGCTGACATTCACCGCAGGGATGGGAAATGTTAACTGTTACTCAGTTTTATTTAGCCTTTAGGTTTGTTTGTTGTTTATGTTCTTAATTCCATTACTAAAAGGGAAAAAACCCCAACCTGAAAGATCTTGATCCTTTGAGGGTGATTGTGTTTTAAGTTTGAAATGGAGGGAGGGGGAAAGAAGTGGGAGTTAGTTGCTTCTAGATGACTCATAAGTTCTACTGGACTTTTTGCTATGGGAATATATATTCCCATTTTGCATTTCGGTGGGTCGTCTTTGAAAGCCCACGTTTCCTTTCAAATGCTGATTAGCATTCCTCACGTGTTGTACAGTACAGCACAGAAAATGCATATAAGGTCTCACATTCTGCCAGTGTGGTTTAGCCTGTGCTGAGCTACATTTGCAGTCAGTAAAAATTCATGGACATACATTGCCCTTGGTCAGTGTGCAGTCCTCATATCGACAAAATAATAGTTGCTCTGGCAGATCAAAAGCAACACATGCCAAGGCCAGAAAAACCTAGAGGATTTCAGTATTTTAATGTGCTATTTGCCTGGATATTTATAACTTCTCTATTCAGAATTGCTCTGTAGTGAAACATCAAAAGACATTGTTAAGTAGATTTCAGTCACAGAGCTTTTTTTAGGTGACTGCATGAACACACTTAAACTACTACTGTAAAATAAAATTAACAGTTACTATGAAGATTGATCAATACCCCTGGCTCTCTAAACTCCCTCATGTTCTTTGAGTATGGTCCTGATTTCAGTATAAATAATAGCAAGTCATTTCTGTTTGCTGAGCGTGAACATAATGTTTTTTGATTTTTTGTATGGTGATATTTATGTGTATATTAAGAATCTTTATCAATAGAGAGGTGGTGAAAAGTTGATTTTAAAAACATCAGGGTCTGTAGTTGTTCAGACTGCTAGTTTTATGCTCAGCTCTTGCAAAAAAAATTCTTTTTTTTTAAGGCAATCCTGGTGAAGAGCTGTTTATTGTTGTGTTGAAACATAATTTTGAAGGGCTGTATAACCTCAATGAAGATTCATCTCCAAATAGCTGAGAAAGGAGCTCTGTTAATGTGAAGACAGAACTCATCATGCACTTGTGTCACAGTTTCCCAGACCCTGTTCAAATAGTGTAAGCTGGCAAAATAAGTCATTTTCTGTTCTGGCATCACCCTTCCCCAGTGCTGGTGAGGCTATGCAGCTGTCTCATGCAGGTCAGCTCCCCTTCCACGGCTGGTGGGCTTTCCAGTCCAGCTCCCACCTGGCTCCCTGGGGTGATGTGGGGACAGGGTAGTGATGATGAGGTTTAGGCCTTTGTGGGGGAAGGATTAAGGTGCTGGGACAGGCTGTTAGTCGGAAATGTTTGGACCCACTGAAAAGTGGGGAGGTTTGCAGCAAGCTGGATGGCCCTGCCTGGGAGCTGTGTAGGTGGGTGAGTTCGTGTGTCTGCCCAAGCACAGGAGTGAGTGGCACTCCAGATGCTGGGCACAGCTGGACCTGGCTGTGGCCTTCCCAGGCATCCAGAAGTCTATTCATCCAGGAGTTTTTATTTTCTTTTTTCAAAGTACTTGCTACCAGGGCAGTCCCACCCTTTCCAGTTAACTTGTTCCCTGCAGCCAAAGGATACAAATAGCTTGTTCCAGTAGTCCTTTTACAGGCACACAGACCCGTGAGGGAACTCATGCACGTAGCTGGGTGTGTATAAACATTCACAGCACCCTGGCCACCCAGTCCCCACAAGCCCGATTTAAAATAATCTCTCTGCAAACATCTGGATACGTGCCAGCTGTCCAGAGCATGGAAGTGTGTGTGATACTATGAGCTGCTGCATTCTTTTTTCTGCAAAATGTCAGGGTAATGGAAAAGGGGAGTTGCAAAGGAGAGTTCTTACTTTGCTTTAAGGTGTTTGTACTAAGGATGATGGATCAGCATTCCCCTTATTCCTCAAATGGAGCTGTGTCAAGCGTGAATTCAATAGGGAAAGAGATTCAGAACTAGTAAGCAGGGGCTTGAAAAAGGGGTGATCCGTGAGCGTGACACTCCGAGTGATTTGTTGCAGCATCTCACAGAATTCCCAGCTAATTGTATGCAACTTTCTCATTTTGAATCTAAAGCAGTAGGGTTTCTAAGGCTTCACGTTTATGTGCTAGACGTGAGCAGTGATTCCTCCTATACACACATTTTCAAGCAGGAGGGTTGGGACCAGTTGTCAGGGGACCAGCTGTAGGGTTTCACCTGCCGTAATCAGTGAGGTGACCGGCTGGGCTGTGCAGGACAGCAGCCTGCCTTCCCTTCCCCTGCGCTGGCTTTCCAAGGGACTGTGTTTTTGGCTTTAGCTGTCTGAAGATACACATCAAAAAGGAGTTACTGCGAGGGCTTCTGAAGCAAATCAAATGGTGTATTTTGGGAAACCACAGATCTTTCAAATATTAATGCCATGGGAGATCCAGAAGGAAGATAAGTGATCCAAGTGCTAGAAATTTGGGAATACCATAGAAGTGAACAGCAAGGAATACTTTTGAATGGGCAAATTTCAGCGTTGAGCATGAGATTTCTCTGAGTCCTGAAGATGTCATGTGTTGACCACTCCAGGTTTCTTCTACTGCATGTTTAATTATGTGTGTAAGCTAATGTGTCTGAGGAAGGAGCTTCTCCAAGCTGGCAGATGCAAGTGGGAGTTTCTTCTTAACAGCTCTGTGTTCTTGCAGAGGCTTTAACTGATGGTCTGTAATAAATGTGTAGTTATAAGCATACGTGCTCCCGTCTTAAAAACAAAACCGGGAAAACTATTGTTGAGAACGATTAAATTATTATTTTAAGGTAACTGCAGCTTTCCACAAAGAAATAATAATTAAAATAACAACTGCCTGCTTTCTGGCAGAGCTGTCTGCACCACCCATTTCCATGAATTTGTATTCAAGGTGGGGGATACAAGTCTTGGTCGGAAGGAAAAAAAAAAAAAAAAGTGCTTTCTAAAGCTCCTTAGTAAATAACCAGCTTCAGGGTTCAACGAACAGCTTAGACAAGTTGCATGTCAGATAGAGCCAAGAAGTAATTGCAGCATTTAAATAAAAGTTTGATCACATTTTTTAAAAGATCTCATGGTTTGCTATGGAAAATGGAGGTTAGTTACACATCCTCCTAGGAAAAAAGACGTTTAATTTCAGGACTGGATAGCAGTGATCGTATTTAAATGATATAAATTTACTTCAAGGAGACATCAAATTCTGGTCTCAGGGATGTTGGTACAGATGAATAGTTACCAAACTGACAGAGACAAAGATGTGGTCCTGCAGCTTTTATTTGCTCTGGACTATTTAACTGTGTGTTCCCTTTCTCTGGCAGCACACTGACATTTCCCATTCTTGGAGCTTGATAACTAACCTGAGCGCTTCCCTTAAACAATTGACATGAAAATATTTTTGTGTGGAAGGAGATTTTGCCCAAGAATGTTTGTGGCTACTGAATGTTTAGATGGGCTTCTAAATTCTCTAGTTGTTTTTGCAGCTGACTAAATTAATTGGAAAGCAGCCAGAAAGACAGCAGAGTCTGGTCTGTAGTTCAGCAACAATAAAAGGCTTCGGAGAACTTTATCAAAGCTTCCATTAACCCCCCGCTGATGTCCTCAAACAGGATTTTTTTGAGAGAGTGGAAACACAAAAGCTAGGCTGCACAACTGCCCCTGTGTGTCCATTCAAAGTTTTTAAATCAGCACAGTTACTAATTAAAATGCCATGCAGAGTAGCACAAATAAACATCGGTAGTCCCCAAAGCCCAGAGTTTCTGCACTGGCTCACAGTCTGGAGGGCAGGATGCTGAACTGACCCTAAAGGGTGGGCAAAGCAGCCCCCTTTGCTTCAGATATTCTGTCCTTGCAAAATGTGTGTCAAGTCCATCCATATGCATGAAATCATACTCCCAGAATGCCATCCCAAGACAGCCCTTTATATTTTATTTATGTGTTGCATAGCGTTGCGTTAAACCGTGAGGACTAAATAGAGCTGTGGCATGCCTGCTGGATCTCTATAATCATGTTTGCCACATTTTGGTGGACATCAAAATGCTGAGCACACGAGTGAATAGTGCTTCTTTCATTGAGAAATGTCACTTCAGATTTAGCCCCACGTGTGAACTGGTGTGCAGGGAGCGCTTTATCTTTATGGCAGGGGTCCAGTGGGCTTTCCCTCCCAAACAAAGCGGGCAAATGCGTAGCCTCTCTCTGCATCTACTTGAAGGATTTCATGGCGTCTCCTTAGATTAAGGTAATCTGCCTTCATTACTAAATTCAAGAACCAGAGCCCCAGAACACTGAGTGCACTCAGAATGGATTCTGGGTCTCTGAAAATTGTGGTTTGTAAACTGGTAGTAACAGAAGTTGATCATGGGTTTGCATTTGTATTTTTTAATACAGTTGAGAGAGATGTAGGAAGCTCAAGTATTTGTATTTTATCCCTTTGGTCAGTTGTATTTCAAACCATCCCCTATGGAAAAGTCCTACTGTTAATTTAAAAGGAAATGATAACTTTTTTCTCAGCCTTCTGAACTGTTCTTGCAGAATTTATTAGGACTTTTATCCCTGCTATTGAATTCTATCACTTAGTCTTAAAAAGACAATTGGCTGATTCTAGTTTTTTATTAAATTCTTCTCCTGCTCCATAAAATATCTTTGGTTTTGTCCGTGTTAAAATCCATTGAAAGTATCCATGTATTATTACTGATAGAAAAACCCTCAAACTGCAATGTGCTTTTGATATAAATGTCTTTCAGTTTCATAGATTACCAAAGGCTAAAAGGAAAGCACTGAAATTTTTAATTAGCTTTTTATTATTTTTAATTTTCTATGTGCCATTAAGTGGTCCCATCAAGAAATAATAGAACAAGGCAGTTTTGGCTAAGCAAAATAGGAAGGTATAGTGGGCTGGCGGAGGTGTCTCATACATGAATTGGGTTTTGTGTGGTGTCCATTTATTTTAGCAAACAAATAAAGGCATGATCTGGAGACAACCCGCTACAGCGGCTCCCTGGGAAGATTGCGCTTGTCTCGGTAACGTACTGCGTTCTTTAAATCTGTCCTCTGAATCAGCCCCGATTTATCTTTCTAACATAAACGGGAATGCAGATGGAGTAGCTGCAGCCTCCCTTACAGTTTATCAGGATACTGTGCATGCACATAAATAAGACAGAAAGTGATTGGAATATATAAGTGGCTGAGTGTTAAATCCAGTGTTTTTCAAGCTCCCTGGGTACTCTGGGACAGGGTGGCCAAGGGGAGTCCTGGAGATGCTGTGAAGGTTTTTGGGCTCCCTGTCGTACGTCAGACACAATGGGCAGACCCAGCGGTGCCTTCCAAGAGCCTCTCGGGCACCTCACTCTCACTGCTGCCTGTGCTGAGGGTTAGAACTGCAATTATAGAAGTATGGGGGAAAACTGGTCTGAGGAGGATGGACTCGGCTCAAAGGGTGACTTCTTAGGGCTGCCTGCACATGTGGCATTTTGTTTTAACCAGAGAATACTTCTATTTGTATCTGTTACACTGACAAGCTGCAAACCTTACAGGTTAGAAGGGCTCTGTAGCACAGGAGTTCCTTAGCTAATTTTTGGTCTGAGTGAGCCTTAAATGGAAGGTACTGGCTTCATCTGGATCAAATGAGAAGATAATAAAATTTTTTGACCTTGATGACTAAATTGAACAAAAAAAACCAACAAACCTTACAGAGAGGAGAGACATAACACCGAAAAATGCTTTGCGTGCTGCTGGAAGAATAAATGATTTTTGAATTGCAGGTTTTGAAGGAAGGTTGTGTTTTGCCTTGCAGTCCCCATCCTGTGCAGGTCTCAGTTCCATCGTGCCAGTGCCCTGAGGAGCCCTGGCCTCGGTGGGGAGGAGAGACCTGCTGCAGAGAGCATCCCCTCAGGAGCTGCCGTGGGCTCAGTGCCGTCCTACCTGCCCCAAGCCACGACTGGAGATGAAGGTCCAAACTCGGAATACAGAGCAGTCTCTGTGATTGCTGAGCTAATTTGGGATTGTTGTTTTCACAGGCTTTTATTTGCCCAGAATCAGTACTCCTCCAGGACATAAACATGGCTGGTTTCTTTGTACAGCTCCAAATCCTTATAACCTCACAAGGCTGATTTTTAAAGAAAAATATTTTTTTTATTATCATTATTTTTAGGATTCAGATTTTTCAGACTTTGTAATGGTGCTTGCATTGCACAGGAAATTTTACCAATTATCCTTCTGAGTGTTTTCCACTGAGGCAGCCACCCTTTAATATTTAATTGCTGATTCCATTTGGGGTTTTTCTAATTGACACAATTTTAAAATGAATAATGCACTGGTATTCAGTATGCAGCATAAACCCAAAATAATGAAACCCCTTTATAAGTTTAATTATGTGCCACCTATGATGTAATTGGTTACTGACATCATGAACTAAGATTTTAATTTTAAGGTTTATGTGTTTCAGAAAGCTTAAGACTCTTCCCCAGTTTGTACCTCATCACTTTTTTTTTCCCCTGAACAGCAAACATCAGGTAATGTTACTTTTTGCAGCAACACTGTGTGCAGAGTTTTCTCTCTCTCATTGGGTCTATTAATGATTTTTAATTTCCTGAAGAAACCTGCCCGTTGTGGGTGAAGGAAAGGGGTTTAATTCAGTTCCAGTGTAAGGATCTGGTCGGAAAGCTCCAAGTGTGAGTTAGGTGTGCTGCAGTCTAATTCTCTGTGGAACTCTCCAAAACCACAGAGTAATTTTTTTTCCCCTGGAGAAGAGAAACCTTGACTAGGGAGTATGGCAGGGTGTCTTGCAGCATCCTGGAAGAATGAGGATCTCCAAGTGCTGTCAGACCAGCATCCTTACAAAGGGCTACTAACGTGAGCCCAGAAACCCAAATCTCAATCTCAGGTTTCTCAACAGTCCAGAGGCAGAGATCGTATCGTGTCAAATCCATCTAACCTTTGTACAGAAGGTACTTTACCGGAGTTCCAGCTGAACGCTCTGAATTTCAACTATAATTAAAATTTATAGGTGGTTCAGCTGAAATGTAAATACGTAAATGCAAACCTTCTGCACCAGCCTCTTCTGTGTGATGGAGCTTAAAGTAAACACAGCTGAAGTTCCTTAACTTTGGTGACTTTGAAACAATTTATGCTCTCCAGTGTTAGGATGGGAATTGTGATTTTTATTGTCAAGTGAGTACTGGATTTTGCTTCTGTTGGGTGCTGCAGGCTCAGGAGGACATGTCTGAGACCCAGCCTGCAGTTGCTGTTGGAGCTGTGGATCACAGCTGAAGTAAAAAGTTTATAATTTCATTACCTTTTCTTTCTCCAAGATTCTTACAATTTCTGTCTTTAGATGATTGATCTGAGAAACCCAAATGGCAAAGTCTAACTCTCTGCTATTACAGAAGCACTTCAGAAGCCAGGATGAGACAATGTGGCCAAATCTATTTATTAAAATAGCGAAAGCTGCTTTAGCAAAATGAGTCATACCTTTTATTTATTTATTTTGTTTATAAAACACTTCAGTATTTCCAAAGCATCTAAATGGCAAATAGGGCAGAGGTTTTTATTTGTCTAGATTTCAAAAAGGCTTTTAAGCAGTTCTTTTTACAAAATCTAATGTTTCTAATGCTGAAACTAAGTGACAAAGACGCTATTTAGCACATATATTTATCATCTAGACATCCATATTTCAAGTAAATAAAAAGTGCAAGAACCAAGGAAAACAGACGTAGGAGATGTGTTGCCTTGGATGCCAAATTACACATTTGTCTCATAGCGGGTTGAGCTTTATCCCATAACTGCTGACCACATACTCAAGTGACTTGGTGGTAAGTACAAGAAAGGACCAGGGAGCAGAAATGAGACCTGCTGTTAACAGATACAGATGTAGGGCATCAGGTGAGAGCTGTCCTTTGCCCTGTGAGGCAGAGGGTTGTCCCTTTGATATATTACAACAGCTTTAGGGATTGTTGAAACACTATTGTAAGTCGTTTGAAAACTGCATACAAGTGGTTTGCAGAGCACAGATACAGTGAGTTACGTTGTTGGTTCTGTACAATTTAAGAACAGCTGTACCCTCTTGTCTGTTGACTCATGACGTGTAGAGTCATGTCTGAACTGCTCTGACTGTGGGCAGGAGGATGGCAAAGCGGAAGGAGGAGTAGCTGGAGAGTTGTTTAACTTGAAGAAGGGCTTAGAAAATGGGACAGGGGTCTCATTTGAGGGCCTCTGATATGTCTTTAGGGGTAACTTTGATTTCCTTGTGGAAGGGGCTTGGGGGGGTAGTGGAGTTTGTTTAGAAAAGTCAGCTCAGCAGGTCATCCTCCTGTGCAACAATGAAAGGGTAAAGGACAGGCTATTTCTGGGGAGGAATTAGCTCTGGTGGCTACCTCTGGCTTCCTGGGAGGAACAGCAGGGTGTGTAGGTGAGGTAGAGTTGCCCTGAGGGAATGGTGCTAAGTGGGTCATATTGCTCCAGACTGCTTATTTTGAGCTGTTGGGGAATGCCCCATTTGCAACGTTATTATCTGCTTTAATAACTAGAGGTTATGGTCTCTAATTCCCCATTTGGGCTCCCCCAGAGCCACTGTCCCCTGGGGAGCTGTACATTGTGGCACAGCATCAGTGGTTTCTGGCGGTCCCTGCCTGCTGGACCGGTGGCATCTGGGAGGTGGTAAGAGCATGATTACAGCACGTGTTCTACCCAAATTCAGGTCCTGGGATCCTGCCTCTAAGCGTGATGCCCCAGCTCATGGCAGTTTCTGTTTGTCTAGACTGCTTGGCCCATTTTTTTCTGCTTCTCTCAATCCAATATAATGCAGTGCAGCATCAGCGTTGCCTTCTTTAGGCTACAAAATTTATTGTTGTTTATATTGGGTCAGATTCCAACCTCAACGAGAGGGAAGAGTAACTGCAACATGACCTGCTTTGTGACCAGCGGCTCCAAACCTGCTCGGGTCAGGCAGCTACTGACTAATTCCCCATCTTAACAAATTACTTAGAGCTCTAGAGTTTCTAGAGCAACTCTCAGCACTAAGTATATTCACCCCTCTGCATTAATCATTCTAGTTTAAGCATTTAGAAA
Organism: Xenops minutus; assembly: GCA_035221455.1. Classification (NCBI taxonomy): domain Eukaryota; kingdom Metazoa; phylum Chordata; class Aves; order Passeriformes; family Furnariidae; genus Xenops; species Xenops minutus. Next base: position 17,960,835 of record JAWWEE010000010.1, read on the forward strand.
CGTTTCGGTGCTGCATTTTTTAAGTGGTTGTGATGTTCAGACATACTTTTATAAATTGCCTTTCAACTGAAAGGCTTGTTTTCCTGTTTGTTTTAAACTGGCATTCATACATACAGGAAATACACGGTATTCTGCCATGTTTCTGTTGGCAACTATTAAGTTATCCTTGTCAGAACATGCCAACAGGATTTCTTAGCAAGCTAGCAGAAAGAAAACAAGCAGTTTTCAGACTAAACAGACCCCATGCTTGAGTTGTAATGCAGATCCCTTGCTAAATGCTATGTAGATTCTATAATCTTTTGCTTTAAGGCAATCTTTGGGATTGTAGGTTGCAGATTTAGATCTTTGGAGTTATTCCAGACCTGCACTGCATGACCTGACATTGGTTTTTGGCCTTCAAAATTGGAGGGCCAGTACCTGAAAATAACGTATTGCTGTAAAGAGCTGACCCTCTAAAATAGGCAGAACAAGCCATCCTCCTGGGCATGCAAAATCTTCATTGTCCCTTCGTTTCTGATGTAAACCACAGGGAACTGTGGTCACATCTCAGTTCCTACAATAGTTCTGATCACAATTAGAACAGTTCTGGTATGCCGAAGTAGTCTGTGCTAGAACTGACACAGAACTGGATGTGCAGCCCAAAAAATACGCAGGCTCTTTGTGGATCCTCGGCAGCCACTGCATGTTGCCAAGAAAAGAAGCTGGATTGGGGTGGTAAAAATACAGCACTCTAATAATCCTCAACTACTACTATTTGTTGCTGCTAAGAGCCTGGGTTTTCCTTCAAGCTTTTCATTTGATGCAAGTCAGAGCCAGCTTTTGTGGTTTGGCAAGATTTGCAGCACAGGTTCTTTTGGGAGAGGCAAGAAATGAAAACTTTAAAACAGAGGAAACATTTAAAACATAATAATACTGTGTTAACAGTCTTCAAAATCTCATTTTCTAGCCCCTTTCTTTATGAACACACCATTGCAAACATAACTGGTGTGAGCTGGTCTGTAGGTCTGAGAGCTTGTCGCTTGTTTTTCCTCAGAGGTCTTTGTCTGTGACTGGGTTGCAGAGCCTGGAAAGAAAGGGAAGATCCCTTGTGCCTGTCATTTTGGATGAATGCGTCCTGCGAGAGTATCCTGTGGCCAAGCTGGTGCTTTTCCTGAGCAGTGTAATTGCTAGTAACAAGGAGGGAAGGTTTAGTTCAGCAGCCTTACGGCTGGTTGAAGGGATTGAGAGAAGGAGGCCAAGCTCAGCTGTCAGGCTGCTTCTTGTTGCGTCGGCCAGGATTTTCACGTGTGGGTGGATAACCTTGGGCGCTTTACTCCAGTGGCGTAGATTTAAAGTCTTTGCTTTAAATGCTAAAGCTTGAAAATGCTGGCCCGAATCTTGGCGTGTCTCAGTTTCCAAGCTGGGAGATGTTCCTCGCCAGTCGTCATTCCTGGGGGAAGGAGAGGCAGACGGTGGGAAGACAGAGGGCTTGGGAATGTCTTGGGAGGTTTCCAGTGGCTGGGTTGAGCAATCAGGCCTCTAGATCCTTGTCCAAGTCCTAACCTGGCCCAATCATCACTAGCACAAATGTTTGCTCCACTTGTACAGAGGGAATAATGAAAAAAAAACAAACCCAAAATATGCATGTGGTTAGTTTTTAAAGTGCAGACTCTGGCAGGTCCCTTGGAGAAAGGCGTAGCTGTCATACTGACAGTGAGGAACAGGAATGCTAAACTCCAGCTCGGTTCTTCAGGCGTGCACAGACGTCTAATCTGTGTGTGCACGTTGGTTCACATGTGCAGAAGGCTTTCATTTGCTTATCCTGATGTACATGCATGGCTTATACATATGCTTTGCATATGTTTGGAAATGTGGTCTTGCTAAAGTGCATTCTTCTTTGTTTGCAAAGCCATTGGCCAGGAGTTCTTGGAGCACAGGGCTGGTTACTCAGAAACTGGAGCATTTTTGCCTGGACAGGAGAGAGGAGTGGGTAAAAGGCCCAAGGGACAGTGGGGAGCAGAACTAAACACCAACATTTTAGGAAATCCTTCCCTGCAGAGAAGGACCTGGGAGTCTTGGTGGATGATGAGTTGACTGTGAGCCAGAAGTGTGCTCTTGCTGCCAGGAGGGCCCATGGTATCCTGGGGTGCAGTGGGAAGAGTGTGGCCAGCAGGTCAGAGGAGGTGATCCTGCCCCTCTACTTGGTCCTAACGAGGCCACATCTGGAGTGCTGTGTCCAGCTCTGGGCTCCTCAGTACAAGAGAGACAAAGAGCTGTTGGAGAGGGTCCTGCAGAGGCCACGAAGATGATGAGGAGTCTGGAGCACCTCTCTTACGAGGAGAGACTCTGGGATTCTGGCCTGCGTGATCTAGAGAAGAGAAGACTGAGAGGGAATCTTACCAATACATAGAAATACCTCACAGAGGTGCCAAGAGGGTGGTGCCCAGTGACAGGATGAGGAACAGTGGCCATAAACTAAAACACAAGAAGTTTCACCTAAGCACGAGGAAGAACTTTACACTGAGGGTGGCAGAGCACTGGAACATCTGCCCAAGGAGGTCACGGAGTCTCTCTCTAGAGGACTAGAGGATCTCCAGAGGTCCCTTCCAACCCTAATGATGCTGTGATTCTGTGAAAGAGAGCTGCCTTCTTTTTAATTTATTCTGGTACATGTAAGTAAACAGGGCTGGATACTTCTCCCTTCCCTTCATTTGAAGCCAGTGTGACAGCTCGTACATTAAGTTGCTCACTTACATGAATAAAATTATCAGAATCTGGCCTAGAGAATGTTGCCTTTAGAAATTATTAAAACTATATTTGATTCTCTGTGTTGTATATGCTTTTCCTGCTGTGAGATTATTTGCTAATATAATTCACAAAATCACATGTAAGACCCCCTAGTGTTACAAGGTAAATATTCAAAGAGAAAACATGAAATGTGCCAGGTTCCCTTATATGTGTTGTGTCCTAATCAAGAGAAAATCTTTTAATGGAAGATCTTTTATTGTCTTGTTTTCATTTCTAAGAGGACTTTTCTTCAGTGTTAGATTCTCTGAATTTTTTTTTTTTAAGTAATTAATAATGGAGCAGGCTTTTAGTATCTACCCTGGAAGGTAAAAACCCTTAATCACAGTAACATCATTAGTGCTTTCAAGCATTTAATTTTGATGCTTGACAAAGCGCATAGCCATTGATAAGAACAAATAAGTGTTGTGTGCAATTGAGGGAATAAAGAAAAGCATGAAAACCCCTAAGCTTCAAGTAATTAAATTTAAATATGTTATTTGAATTTAGCTGAGATAATGTACAAACTGTGGGTATATTTTTCAGTCACTGAAAGACCCCTTGAGTAAACATGATCCATTTAAATTCAAATCATGGGGAGTGGAAAGTAAACCCTGCTGTGGGTAAGAAGGCATCTTCAATAAAACACTGGGCATTGTGGATCTTTGATATCTGAGTACTCATGTGTTGTAGTTTTATAAAGGGCTGTTTTCACTCACGGATGCCTACATGCCAGAGACTTTATTGCATCTATTTATTTCCTGTTTTTTTCTCTCCCCCCCGCCCTAATTTGAACCAGTAATGAAAATCTGACACTCTGCCTCTGCCATCCTTTAAAGTGCCTCAAAACTGTTACAATTCAGCACTCACTAGCCTTGGGATATGGCTTTATGGCATTTGGGTGAAGTTTTTGTAGTACATCTGTGCTCTTGCTCTCTCTGTAGGCTGCAAGCTCAGAACTGAGGTAATAAAACTACTAGTAGGTGTTTAATGGCAGGTTATTGAGGAAGTAGATGAAAGAAAATTGCAACATTCACATCAGTAGGGAGTGGGGTTCTTAAGGGAGAGGAACTGCTGAGCTTTGAACTCGGGAGAGTTACGCTTGGTGCTTTTGTTCAAGGGGGGACCCCTTTTTAGACATCAAAATACCTCATCATTTGGAATGGGCTGTTCTGGTAGAATTGGTGCTTGGTATGTGCAGTTTGTGCACATGAGGCAGAGAGGTTGCTGTTGTAAGCAGTGATGTTTGAGAAACAAGTTATTGCCTGGTGTTCCTTTCCAAATATCAAGGAGTAGGGTGGACGAAAGTGCAAAAAGTGAAAGGAAAAGTAATCTCCCACTTTCCTCCATGAGTATTGTGGGATGTTACTGTGAGCATCTTAATTGTGTACATTATTCTCTTTGGTCAAACTGTCCTCAGTGTGTTTTATGTAGGAGTGTGTGTATCTAATGAACGGTTAGTCTGCTCACATATAAGAGAAGATTGTGTCTTTTATTCTGCTCATGATCAAAGCATCATTTTACAACTTGGTACACGTTTATCTTCACATCATCCCTAAGAGGCAATTTAAAGGCAAAAGGGAGAAGAACAAAGAATGTACGTATTTTACAGAAGCTCCACTGAACACCGTGACTGCTGCCTGGAGTGCCAGCTGGCAGTGGTGTTGTCCTCTCTGTCCTGAACTCTACTGACCAGACTCTTTTGCTCTTTGATAATGTATGTGCAAGGAGACCCCGACCTGTTGTTCTTCCAGGAGTCCAGTCTTTCAACTGCCTGGGTCAGATGGTGTATCCTGGAAAACAAGGAAATGAAGAAACCTGATTTGTAGGACTATTTGCGAAAATAAAAGGAAATTGGTAACTTAGGATTTTAGCCATACAGTGGGGTAAGGGGCCCTGTTTCTCAAGGTCCTCAGAGTTGCAGGTCACTGTCCTATTCCATAGACCATTGTAGGTTTGTGATGCAGAGATGTCAAGACAGCTCCTGGACAACATCTTGCAAATCTGTTGCTTCATCCTGTAGTTGGACTTTGGCATTCCTAGGATTTCTGTATAGCATATGGAGAGACAAGATGTACAGTCAAAACAAACTCAGAAACAAATTGCTCATCTGCAGAATCCAGGACCAAAGAAGAGACTAAAAGTTAAGGAGGATGAATTTGCGTATAAAGGACAGGAAGGAAAAAATAGGCCCATTCTTAAAATTGTAAGGAGTAACAAAGGAATTGACACATGGAGTCCTCTTTGTGTCCTGGAGGTCAGGAGCATGTTGGTCATTCCAGTATGGTGTAGTGCCCAAGATCAGCTGTCCATTTTTGAGAGACATGAGAAAGCACTTGTTAAGCCGTATAAAGTTAAGCATCTTTCACAAGAAGAATTAGTTAATAGAAATTCTTCTGCTGGAAATAGCCATTTTACAACAGGATAGAAATGTGTTTTCATACAGCACTTACTAGCCCAGTATTGAAGGACTCACAAAATTCCAATATTGATGCCTGCAGAAATGAAATGGGAAACCAAGGAGGTTAATAAGAGGATAAAGGAAAGTGAGCTTTCTCTCTACAGTTCTTGAGGTCAGACCAGTGTAAGTGACAGATTCTTGGTAAAAAGAATTGCCTGTCTGCCCTGCATGTGGCACCGATTAACTAAGCAGATTTCTCTCCGCTTGGTTTATCAGTAATGGTGTGCGCGTGTGTGTTTTAGGGTAACAAATCTGATTTCTAATTTATAAGCTGAGCAGTATTCTTACTGCAGAGGGGAATTGAAAAAAAACAGTCTGATTCTCTGTTAAGGAACTGTGAGGTTATTAAGCAGGTTCTCAGTCATGCCGCATATCTAATTTGATGGAGCACACCTGGATCCTCCCTGTTGGCTGTGTTTATAGTCTCCTCTGTCATTCAGTATTTGCCTTTGCATGTGAGAGACAGACAAGGAAAAAGAGATAAAGGTTCTGGAGGCATTTCTAACAGAGATGCCAAACTGTCAAATAGTAAATCGGGAAGCAGCTCCCTGATGGTTTCACATCAAGAGGAGACACCCTTTTGTGACTGTGCAGTGTCTACTGGTTATTTTCACTTCCATCAGAACTGTCTGATATGGTCAAGTAGGTTTGAGGCTTTCAACATTCAATTTTCCTTTCATTTACAGTGACTGTTTTATTTGTCTTTCTTGCTAGTTTTCAAGGATACCTGTTTCAAGGATACTTTTTACTCTAGCATTTTCATGGATTGCCATCCCAAAGTTAAGAGTAGAAAAAGAAACAAAAAGAAAGGGGAAGGAGAGAAAAAAAAAAAGAGCAGCTACAGCATCAGGGGACAAAAGAAGAAATATATTCAATTTAGGAAGACCTCTAATCTCTGGTTATACAGGACAGCTTTGTTAGATAAGATTAAAAATTTCATGAATGTCCCTTTTTATCCCTGGAGACTCCGCCATTTATACCAGCTATTGTCAGCATCAAAAGAGCTTGATAACAGCTGGCTAGAGACGTGACCACACAGCAACACAACAGCAAGGAAGGGGCAGCCGGGTTCATAAATCTTCAGAAAGCCCGTTCCCCAGCGCAGCCATGAATCTGCTGCTCTCACAGGCAGAGGAGGAGGCATTGTCCTCCAGCCAGTCAGAAACCTGAACTTCAGCATTAGCAGGGGCTCTATAGACAGTGCAGGGTGCACAAAGAGATGTTTTCCATTATCTTCTCCATTGCAGCCCTTATTACGGACACAGATACAGTTTAAAGGATCTTGGAGTTTAGCTTGTTGCTAGGTAGAGTTTTTTCCAAAAATCCTGCAGCCCTTACCCTTGGCAGTGCAATCCTGCTTTTTTTATTCCTTGCATCAATACAGCGCCACATGGGATAGGGTCAGATGATGCCAGTGCAGTACACAATGGCCCAATCTCTGGTATCTTTGGGCTGGGAAGGAGCTATCAAAGCCAGAATCTGGCCCTTGGGTGCTGAGCTTCCCCATTCTCCGGAGACTGCTCACAGACTGTGACGTAAGCAAGGCAAGTTAGGAGGCACAAATTGGCTCAGAGTCTTGAAATACAAGTTTCCTGGTTTTAATGGGAGGGTCTAAATTCATATGTATTCAGCTTTATTCTGGTCTTACTTAATTCAGTGGCAGTATTTTCTCAGCTTTAGAGTAAACCAGATTGGAACGTCAGGAATTTCATAGCTCCTGTAAAGTAAATAGCTAATGAAATTATATCAGTTAACTTTAGGAGATGGAAGAAGAGAATTGCTGGGGATGAAAACAAAAGTACAAGTCTATGCACTGTCCCTGACAAAGAACAAAAATAAGGCAGACTCTTTTAGTACCTTGATCTCTTACGGAGGTTTGTACCTGGGAGTCATGAACATTGCATCGTTTAGATAACTGTGTTGTTACTTCAAAACCCACCTGTCCAGAGTCCCAAAGCAATCTATTAGAGAGGACTAGATGCAGTTTTGTTAGAGAAAACAAGAAAAAATACTGCATTTTTCTAATTTCTCCTCCCTGCCCCCCGCCCCCCACAAGAACACATTTTGTGAAAGTGCGTGTGTTGTGAAAGTTACGATTAAAAATAAGTGTTCGTCATTAAAACTAAATTATTGCTTTTTTTTTTTTTTCCCTTCTGGCAGCTCCATCCCCAATTGCATTGATCCAGGCTAAAGAGATAACAAGGCACAGCGTTGCCTTGGCTTGGCTGGAACCTGACAGGCCAAATGGAGTCATCCTGGAGTATGAAGTCAAATATTATGAAAAGGTACAGTTCAAAAATAGACAAGCAAGCAGTTTCCTTTGGGTTTGGGCAGAGCTTTTTACTTCATTCCATTGTGTTTTATTTCCAGATAGGATTCCATGATTTGGAACCAAATAGATTCAGTTTAATAAAATCCAATTAAGGATTTCATGCACTTAAATGGTTGCTTGAAAGAATCAAAATCATAGGCTGTTCCAGCTGTGTGGTACGAGTTTATTTTGTTATTTTTTTCCTACCTAGGAACTGAGCTTTTGTAGCAATCATATTTATAATGAGAATCAATAATGTCAGGCAGAAGTGAGACATTAGCTTTACTTCATAGACAGAAGTATAATAATGAAGTATATAACAGAGTCATAATAATAAGATCTGTTTGCCAATAGCTTCTGCTTAGAGTGATAGTGTGGACTGGCTGGCTTTTAATAGAGAATAAGGAAAGAAAATGACATTCTTCGTACTTTTCAAGTTAGAGGGAAATGTTATTCCTTCAAATAACTTCTCAAGTATGGAATTATGAAAAGAGCCATTTTCTTTGAAGGTTCTCTGCAAAAATGAACAATTACCTGCTCTTGCTTGTGTGCGCTGTCTCTCATATGCACATGCATGCTTCTAAATTTTTTTTACAAGGATAATCACTTGCTTTTCCTAACACATACAGAAAAAGACATCTGATTTGCAGGGAAGCTAGATTATTACATTTTCTGATCGATTTCCCAGCCAAAAATAGAACAACTTTTAAGATTGGACTTTCTAGAAGACATTTTCTAAGTCCTTTCTTAAAATATTTCTATCATTTTTTTTATATGGCTCTTGGCTGGTAGGAAGAAAAAGAAAGTGCCAGCATGTGTGAGGAAAATGTGCTTATTCATCAAGAGGATCCTATTTGAACGCTTGGCTGTTTTCCAAAGGTTTTCATTATGTGATTTCTTAAATAATCAGTGATATATGAGCATCATACCTACCGCCTCGTCATCCCTTTTTTGGCTTGCTCAGAGCTCCACACAGCACGCAGTGCTGGGGTATTGAGCAAGGCCAACAGCAGGGGCCCTCAGGACATATTTTGAGAATTCCATCATTGTTAACTCATCTTTTTTCATCGTGACAGTTTTGGCAAGGAAATAGGCTTCCACGGGTCATGGCGCAGCGAGCCATTTTCACTGGGTCACCACCGTGTCTGTTCTCTTGTTGTCAGGACCAAAACGAGCGCAGCTACCGCATTGTGAAGACGGCCTCGAGGAACACTGACATCAAAGGCCTGAACCCCCTGACTTCATACGTGTTCCACGTGCGGGCCAGGACAGCAGCAGGATACGGAGACTTCAGTGGACCCTTTGAGTTCACAACTAACACAGGTAATGACATGCCCACTGAATTCCTCTGCTTTTCCTCAGGCAGAGAGTGAGAATGTAGCTGAGCTGTGTGTTGGGAGTTTCCTTTTGGGTGGTTGGACTATAGTGTGTCTCTCCTGAGAAAAAGGTCTTCTGTGGCCACATGGCTGTTTGTGATACCATGAGTCTGACCTGAGGCATCTATTTGGATATGCTAGATTCTAGATTCTAGCAATGACGATACTTCAGTGTGGCATAAGGAAACATGAACCTTGAAAGCCACTGATGCTTGAGAGATTTTTGTTTCTGGAAACGTAGATTTTTGCACGTTTCTGGCATATCTTATTTAAAGGAGAATAGAACCCTGTTACTCCCATTTGCAAGCTATTGACAGAGATTAGTTAGGTGTCTTACATCGGCTCACGTATTTGCACTTTTCCTTAGGCAGTCATATAAAGACAAGAATGTTCGAATTGGATTGTCAGCAGAGCTTTTCACTTTGTTCAAGGAGACGTGCAAATTTAGCCCCCAAAATGTTTGCTTTTCGGTGGCAGAAAGGCAGTGTGACATACAGGTCTACTTCAATCAAGTTAAGGTCATGCCACTTAGTGGCAACATCCTTTAGGATGTTACCAACTGAAAATATCAATCCAGCAGGAAGAGGGTAGCCATTTTAAAATAACTTAATCTCTTTGAGTCAGCCTGGGGAGTGATCATCTGGCCTCACTGAGAGAAAAAGGAGGAGGAAGGAATTTGGAAAGCAATTAGAAAGGCAAAAAAAATTTTCCATTATACCCTCTGAGCAGCACTGAAGTGGAGAAGGAGGGAGAGTCCCTGTTCCCAGTGAACTGAAGTTCCCCAAATCATTATCAAACACCATGTCTTCAGCTCGTTAGCACTCTGTTGGAAAATTGTCTCAAATGACTATATAATAAAGGCCTGAAAGTAGATTTGAGTGCTACTCTAAACTGCCTTCCCAAGCCAGAAAGCTCACTGAGTGCTACCTGGGTTGATTTTTTGAGGGTGTCTGACACTAATGCTGCCTCTTCTATTTTCAGTTCCTTCCCCCATCATTGGCGATGGTACCAATCCCACAGTGCTTCTTGTTTCAGTGGCTGGCAGTGTTGTTCTTGTGGTCATTCTCATTGCAGCCTTTGTCATCAGCAGGAGGTAAGAACTTAAGCTTCTCTCTCCTTCTTTCTCTTTCATCAGGGAGCTTTTTGTCTCCTCCAAACAAAGCTAAATTCTTTGATTAGCATCATAAACAGTACATTTGCATTACAAGCCTTCTCCCGTGTAGCTTTGATCTTCTCAACATTAGTACCAAGCAGCATGTGATGTAATGGCAATAGTTCCAGCTCTATTTGCCCTTCAAATGCAAAGCTGATTCCAATAACTGGCATTGAGAAGCAAGCCAGCTAGAGATTTGTGGTTAGTGTAATTTGAAGTTAAGTTTAATGGGTATGGGTACAGTAGATTTTCTTGGACTGACTCCTGATAGACAGGGAATAAACAACGGCACTGTTGTGAACTCAGCCATCAGACTGCTATGTTTGTGATTTTCTGTTAGTCTGTATGAGTCTGCATTAGTCTTTTGAGTTAGTCCTTCCTGTGTGAGTGGATGTGACCGTAAAATGGAAGGCACAGTCATTCAGCATCATATGCAGTAATACAGCAGACTGGATCGATGTTTATTTCATCAAAGCAGCACTATAATCTTCTACCAAGTACTTGTTCATTCTCCCAAATTCAACCCAGGCATCAGGAACAATCCTGTGAGTGGGAGGACAGTGTAGCAGAAACACAGTGTGAGTGTTTCTGTCTTCATTTTTGTGTTCAGTCTCATTTAAAAAGATCAGCATGATCTGGCTTCAGTGTAATTTTGAGATGAAACTGGTTCTATCAGTACTGCATCTAAAGCTTGCAGTCTGAGGGATGCGCATTTTATCAGTGTCTGTTGGTCAGTTTCATGGCATAGCTGTAAATGTGCACAAATTCCTCTTGATTTGCTCTTTCTAAATTGTCCTAGAGAGCAGTTAAGTGACTATGTTTGTAATACCTGGAAAGTAGACATGCATTGTGATAGCTTTCTGTGGGTGTTCAACTCAAAGCCTCCATGCTGGCAAGAAGAAAGAAGAGCAGAACATACGAAAATGTGATGCAGAGAGACAGGTTTATTAAAAGCCATTGCAACAGAAAATAGCATCACTGAGCTTGATGACTTAATCTCCTCTCCGCTTTTATTGATCATTTTATTATTTAAGGCAGGATTGATAGCGGGATACATTGGAGTTCTAATTATGAGTCGCCACCTTGGAGAATTGAGCCTGTCGAGCTGCTTTGAGATGATTCCTCCCCTTTCTCCCCCTATAAAAAAATGTCTCTTCCCAAGGCTGATAAACACTGCTTGGTGATTGGCCCTCAATGGATCACTCTTTAGAAAATGAACTGTCAACCCCTTGCCCTCATATTGATTCTCGTTAGTATCGGCCATAAAGCTGTCAGAGGAAAGGCTGCCTGGAGCCAGGTACTGACAGACCCGCTCCTCCCAGGCAGGGCTCACCGCCTGGGGTGTCTGCTCAGTCACCTCTGCCCACGCCTGTGCACCACAAAGAGCAGGTGGGCAGGGGGGACAAAGGGCTGGTCCAGGCACTGCTGGCAATGGAGATAAAGGTATCCAGGTGGCCAGGGGCTCTGGCATGTCCCGTGGCTCCATGCTGGTAGCTCTCATAGAGGCCACGGAAAGGGAAAGACATAGCAAGATGAATGAAATACCAGGGCAGTGAAGCTGCTCTGTGCATACTAATGCCTTGCTAATTAATGGCCCTCCTCAATACACAGCTCTCCAGTAGCTGGTAGTAGCTCTCAATAAACAGAATCTACTTTAATATTCACTATTACTCTAATGATTTTAACCACTATACCAGTGTCATTTAGAGGTGTGGGCTTTGGGGATATTTCATGATGTTCCTGCACCAGCAGAAGTTAATAGCAAAATAATTATAATTTGTTCCGAAATTACTTCAGATGAGAGCAAGCTTTTCTATTCATAGAGTCCCCATGAGGAGGTTTTGTAATCTAGCCATGACCTAAAAGTCATATTTGTACAATCAAACCCATGCTTTGGCCTGCAGACATGGCCTCTGCATCGTGAGCCAAATGTGGGAACTGGGCATATGCTGTAGGTGCCCATTTTTCAATACTGGGCTATTACTAGTAATTTGGCATCGTGTTTTTTCAGGACATTGTTCAAATGCCAAAATTCATCTTTACAGCAGAATTTGTCCAAGGACTTTACCTTCAGGCAGCTCAAGCTGTTTGGTTCTGTCCTGTGACCACAGCATTTGTGTGTTACTGTGAGACCTAGTCTGCCTGATGTTGGTTTAAAGTTACTGAGGTTTAGATGGGCACATCCAGAGCAACGTGCAGGAGATGCTGTATTTCTAAACCCTGCTCTGCGGGAGCTCTGAGGGAAATTGCAGTATCTCAAATAGAGTTGTAAAGGTTTCGAGAAAGTCTAGAACAGAGAAACTTTCTAAAAGGACTTGAGTGGAGTAAGTACAGAGTCCTCTGGTCATTTGGAAGTTTCAGTGAGAAATTCTTCCAGCTGATGGATTGATTTATCCCTGCTCCATCAACAGCTGAGTGCATCTGCCCACGTTTTGCTGGTGGAGCTGGGGCAGGTGCTCTGCCAGGCTGGTGCCTGAGCACCCCCAGCCCCTCCTTTGCCTGTGGAGGAGGAGGTGGGAGCAGCAGGTCTGAGCTGTTTCACCCCAGTGCATGCTGATACCCCGCATTGTTACTCCTCTTCATCACCAGCCCCCACCTGTAGCTCTGCCTGTGCCTCTGGCCCCTGCAGCTTCTGAAAGCTTCTGTGTTCTTTTCCTCAATGCCGGCTATTTAATCGCCACCGCCGAAATCCCTGTAATTACGGGCTCCAGGTCTGTGACAAAGGCTCCCTTTGCCACTCAGGTGAGCTGCCCCAGAGGCAGCCCCAGCCCCTGTGCCCTGTGGGGCAGGGCTCCTGGGCTGCTCCCAGGGACAATGGCACACAGGAGTGTCCTGCCCAAAGCCAGAAAGGAGAGGTCAGCAGGTGACACAGGGAGAAGTGGAAGTAGGTAGTTAGTTTGGAAGGTATTATTTAAACTTAATAAGCTACAATTATATTGCTTGAACAGTAATCCCTTTGTTTCCCTTTGCTTTTTGCATGTCTTTGGGTTTTAGTGGGGGAAGGTTATTTTTTAATCTGTTGTTAGGGTGCTTGTACTTTTTAAAACTAAGATAAAGAGATTTTTTTTCATACTTAAAATGCTTTCATGCAAAGCCTGTTTGCATTTCGTATTTCCCATCTGTGCCTGAACATTAATAAAATGAATTTGAAAGGTCCTCATTAAAATACAGATTCTTCCCCCCCCTCTTTTTTTTTTTCCTCTGAGAGTAGTTGTATAATACCTGAAACCATCTTTGCAGTCCCCTTAGGTGACCTGGTCCCATATGGCACTGGGTGAGATTTGTTCTGCCTCTTCTGTCTTACTCAGTTCAGTAGCTGGGAGCAGAACATCATCCCATTATTTAACTCAGCTCTCTTGCACCAGTGGTGTAAGTTCTGTGGCAAATAAATGGTTTAAATTGATGCTGGATCTAGTGTGGGTTTTAATAATGTTCTTCTTGTGATTTGGAGGCATTTGCATTTAAATGATTTTTATCAAGGAAGGAAGTTCCCAATGGCTTATGGTTGGAGGTGTACCTGCTTTTTCAGTCTGAACACAAGTCCTGTTGATGTTGGGAGCTGTGAGGCTTGGTTCAAAGGTCAGGTAGTCTTCACATGTCAAACAGAATTTTTTTTCTCTTCTGTTTCATGGTTAATTTATATTTTTTTATTATTGGCATAGTGCATTTAACACCCAGCACTGGCTGCAGAGCCAAAGGCTGGGACGTGGCCTCCCATCAGACAGCAATGGGAAGCTGCCATTTGCTGCAGGGCAGGTGCAGAAAGGGAAGTGAGATGCTTTTTGCTAAAGGGCAGAAGGGTTTTGCTCATGGGAGGGCTTTGGTGACACTCAGGAGGATTAGCTGCAAGAAAGGCTCTCAGTCATGTGTTTTCTTGCTGTTATCTGTGAGTTTTTTGACCCCTTTTAACTCATATCTCCCCATAGGTCTTTGTCTCACCTGCTCCCCTTTTCCTCCTCTCCTTATTTACCATTTTTGATGGTCAGGATTTGTGTTTGGTTTTTTTTTCCTGAGATCCAGATTTCTGTGTTGAGACTTGTTTCCAGTTTAAATTTACAGTTAAATAAGTTTATTGATATTGTCATTTGCCTAATTATGGTTGAAAATCAATCTACCAAAACACCTCTGTTTTGGTAGCATGCTGTAGCATTTATATCCTTATATGCTAAGGCTAAAAAGCAAATTTGGGCCCTCAGCTACAAATGTACATTTGAAGAAAAAGTAGCCGAAATGCAAACGTTCTTTCCTTTCTTGAAATGCGGAGAGGTAAATGTATTTGTGCTTCCCTTGATGCTCTGTTGATGCCAATAGCACTTAGAGGAGTGTGAGGACAGGCTCCTCCGGCCCTGCTGGTGTGTGTTGTGTCATGGGCTGTGGCAGGTGCCAGCAGCTCAAGTCTCAGCAGGTCAGGACGACTGAGCTTGTCTCAGTGAGATGCTTATTTTGAACTCTAATGCTCTGCTTTGTTCTGGCAGGCGCAGTAAGTACAGTAAGGCCAAGCAAGAAGCAGATGAGGAGAAACATTTGAACCAAGGTAAAAGGCCGTGGTGCTTGGGGGTTTTGATTTGGATCGTAAAACACATCCCATATTCTGATGCTTGGGAAATAAGGGATCGCATTCTTCTTGAGACAAACATGTTTCTGGTTTCCTCTCTTGCAAACATCCTGCTTCCGAGCTATTGACTTTAGTAACAGGGAAAATAGAAGTATCTGGGTAAAAAGTTTTGAGGCTACAGACAGGAGAAAGGTTTATCACATTTTTCCATTGTTCCTTGGCACTGAAAGACACCTGTTCTTGGCCACTGATATTTAGGCAAGATTTCTCCCCATATTACTCTGCTAAAAAGTTTTTGAATGGGCCGGAAGCAAACCTGCAGGAAAGGGAATGTGAACTTTGCTGTCTTTTTTCCAGCACTGAATCCTATTGTTACTTCCATCTCAGTCATCCAGGTACCAAACCCAGGACCTGAGCTCAGATTTTTCTGGCTCCCATAGGGGAAATGGGATGTGTTTTAGTCTCACAAGTCCTTAGACAGGTTATTGGCCTGTTAGTGGTGATAGTGATTTGTGAAGCTCATTAATTGGCAAAAGCCTGATTCCTTACATCAATATTGGGAAATATTAAATGTTTACATTTTAAAATATTGCACTAGGGAGAAAAATACATTAAGTCCTTCCTTCCTTCATCAGTCATTCCTGGCTTACAGTACATTTTTATTGTACACTCTCTTTGCTGTTGTATATCATTAAGGCTTCAGTCTCATATGTTCTGTGTTCAGCAGCATGTAGATCAGTGACTTCAAATAAAACATTTCTGCCTTGCAGGTGTTAGAACATATGTGGATCCTTTTACATATGAGGATCCAAACCAAGCTGTGAGGGAATTTGCCAAAGAAATCGATGCCTCCTGCATAAAGATTGAAAAAGTTATTGGTGTGGGTAAGTGCCAGAACTTTTGCAATTTTTTTCTGTAATACATACTTTTAAACTTGCTTTTAGGAAATAGGATCCTATGATTTTTCTATGACAGTTCCCCCAAATACACTGACATAAGTTTGACAACACAAGTGCATGCTTCATGTTCCTGATTATGGATTCTTGTGTCTTTTTCCTTAAGGGGAGTTTGGTGAAGTGTGCAGTGGACGTCTCAAAGTACCAGGAAAAAGAGAGATCTGTGTTGCTATCAAGACTCTAAAAGCTGGTTACACTGATAAACAAAGGAGAGACTTCCTGAGTGAGGCCAGTATCATGGGACAGTTTGACCACCCCAATATCATCCACTTGGAAGGTGTAGTTACTAAATGTAAGTAGGTCATTTTCATGACAAGTCCAATTTGGAAGTCACTGAGAAACTAAGTCTGTGTGGTGTGTGCTGGCTCTTTTTCTTTTTACCCTTTCCCGTAAAATGACAGATGGAACAGATCCACTGATAGCTAATAGGAGGAAATCAGTGCAGGACAAGTCATTAATCTTGTTGTCAGCTATAAATGGGTTTACGGTTTCAACTGATACTCTGTCTGTAGGCAGCTTGTACAGGATTTTGTAGGGGGAATTAATACTGCAGAGGTTGGCTTTTTTTATCTCCCCTTCTTGCTATGCCAAGCAGGCATCTTTCACATCTTTGCTAGACTGAGCTGATTGTTACAGGGTAGGGTAAAGCAGATGGTGAGCAAAGAATTCAAAATGGTTGGGGGAAAAATACCAAAACAAACCTCACAGTCATATGTTTAAGGTACAAAGCATGGATGTAAGGAGCAAGCCTTTGAAATGAAGTAGGTTATTTTAGCATGAAACTTGCTTATTTGTTTTCTCTGATTTACAGGTGTGATGATTTCACTCTGCAGAATTTACCTGGCCGATGTTTTTGTTATGTTGGTTTGGGGGGTTTTTTGAGTCTCTTACCATTCACTGTGCCATGAACTCTGCCTCAGAAAGAGAGTGACAGTGCTCGCTGGATGCTGTCTGTAGGCTAGAACTGAAATACGCCTGTGAGGCAGCCGTGCTTGAGTCTGACTTGATAAGGTGCCACTGTGATGATGTAGTTATTGTCCCTACTCCGACTGCCCTAGGTAGCATGCTGGCAAAGCCTGGCACTGATTGCTAATCCAAAAACGCCCTTTGGATGTTGGGGCTCATGCTTAGGATACAAAGAAGGCAGACAGTGATCTTGTGAGCTGCTGTCAGGGTGGAATTTGTGAAGTTTACCTTCTTCATCTGATAGTGTACATGATGAATATGAATGCAGGGTATTAATAGTGTGAGGAATTGAAATTAGAGATGGATGAAAAGTTAAAAAGTAAAATATTACTAGCAGAACAAAGTGTCTCTCAAAGAGGGTTGTCAAAACCACCAGTATCGCTGTAAAACCTTGTCCCTCTTCAGTGTCAGTGAGAGCTGGATATTTACTCTGCTATTTGTGTTTCTGGGAATTTTATCCTTGCTCGTTTGTGTTGCTGTCTCCTACTCTGCCTTCTCTCAGTTGTTGAAAATGGCTCGTACAGTGTGTGACAGTTTGCTTTTCAAGGCAAATAGCAGTTTGAAATAACTTTGACTATCCTTTACTGAGAGCCTCCTTCAAAACTAAAATTAAAAGGTGGTACACTGTTGAAATTTGGAAGGACTGAGTCTCTCTCTGTGTTGTTTGTTGTTGTAACAAAGGGCAGGCAGGTTGTGATCAGGCTGCAGTGTTTGCTACAGATTTTTCTTAGCACCCCTGTAAAAGAAAAGTCAACAGGGGAATCTTTGTGTTGAAATTGCACCGAGGCTGGAACCCCCTGAGCTGTTACAGCTCTAGCAGTTATAAATGGCCGTGTGCATTTGCATAGTACAGTTGTCACTGAATTAAAATGATTGGGAATTTTCACCGAGGAGGTGGTGGCCTGACCCGGGAGTGTTCCATTGCCTGGCTCGCAGTGAGCGATGCTCCCACCACGAGCCGGCTCCCGTTCCTCAGAGCTGGGCTGTTGGGTAAACAGGGCTACTTAAGGAGACATTTATCTCAATTTCTCCATAGGTTTTCTGAATGCTGTGATAAATGAATGCATTTAATAAACTGAAAATTAAAATGTGAGATAAATAGTGGTATGGATGGGGGTTGAGAGAGGCAGCAAAAAACCATGAATAAATTATTGGCTGCTAGTCAAGTACTTTAATAATTGACTCGCTGATGGTAACTTCTCCCTCCTCTCTCTATTCCCCCTCCCCTGCTAAAGAAGTGCCTGAGTAATGAAATTACATGTTAATGCACTGAAAGAGTCTCCCTTTCTTCCCTTCTACGTTGACATAGTATCTTTTGATTGAGGAAGGTTAATTAAAACTCATTTAGCTGTATTTGTTCAGTGGAAGGGTTGATGTCACAGTTGCAAAGGATAAATGAAACAGTGCCATATGCAGATTTGGTTGGAGTTTTTTCTCTTTCTACCGAAGAATGCCTGCAAAGGTGAGTTAGAGAGAGAATGACGGTTTATCACATCCCTTTACTTAAGGATGTACTCAGCCAAGGTCACTAAGCCCTTCATCTGGAGCAGTTTGCTTTGTGCAGTACCATTGCTTCTCATTGCAGCATTCATGCAAATTAGAAAGGGTTCCACTGCCAGGCCGGCATTTCACAGGCACGACAGCTTGCATGGGACCAAAGCAGAAAGCGTTTGGATACCAGCAGGAAGGGGAGTAAAAGCAGGAATAGTAAAAGGCCTGCAAAGGATAGGTCAGGGCTGAAAAGGTGAAATAAGTAACAATGAGTGAAATAAATGATGCATTGCACATAGATGTTGGCCTAAGTGAAATGCAAAATTTTCAGTACAGACAGTTCTTGTAGCATATTGTTTTCTAATAAAAAAAAAGGTTATTTCAAAAAGATAAATCTCTGACAAATATAGAGAAAAGCATCTTGGTGAAAGTTACACTGAGGTAGAAATTATTAGGGGAATTTTAAATGCTGCAACATTTCATGGTAGGATAGTTTCGAGAGATGGTTATTCCGGAGCAAATACTTGCTGGTGACAGAAGCAAAAAAGAATTGAGTAGTTCTGATACCTCTTAAGACAAGACAGAGTTGAACTATCTACAGTCTAGGTGAAATGACCACTGAAGCCTTTTTTCCCCATAATATTTCCTTATTCAGAGCTGCTCCAGGAAGTAAAAGCTGAGTTTTTCTGGGATACCATCTTTTATTTAGGAAGAAACTCTGTAGTTCCTGTAAGTAAAGGATAAGTGGGCAGTAGGGGTTCCATGTCAGACAGCACCGATTGTCAGGCACTCCCTTGACTTCAGATGAGCCTAACAGTGCTCATCTTGGGACCAGGCTTTTGGCACTTGACATTTGATAAGTTGCTTCTGTACTTGTCCCATTGCTCACTTTTATTAGATCTAGTTCTACAAGTACCTGTATTCCAAATACCCAGCATAATTTAACTCCATGAAATAACTAGTGCCACTTGAATGCACCAAAGTGTTTCTGCTTTCAGCATTGTATGACCTTTATAAAGCTCAAAGACAACAGCAAGCATTATTTATGTATTTGCTGTTGTTTTAGGCAGGAGAGTGCCTAGAAAATATGCCCTTGCCTGTAACATTGCATTTCTGCTCAGGTTGCCCAGCGTGGCTCTCCTATTGCAGCATGAGGAGCTGAGTGCTGCTGAGCACTGTGTCTCACATGTGACACAGCCATTGAATCGTTTAGCCTGTGGTTGACTTTGGGAGGCAAATGGCTTTGGCTCATTTATTAATAACAAGAGACACGGAATACAAATTCAGGACTGAGAAGGTTGAGAGGAACAGCCTGTATTTTTCATTCTTGAATCCAGTTGTCCTGGAATACCTTCTAGTTCCTGACAGCTTCTAACTCGTTTAATGCATTGATCTTTCAAAAGAGGCAGAGAGACCAAAGCATTCATAAATTACATTTTTCTAGTCTGCAAGCAATTTAATTACACTAAAGATTTTTGACAGGTTTGAATAGATCTTTGTTTTTTAGTTCTCAATTATCAATTCATATATTCCTTAGAGAACAGGAGCCACTTTAGTTAAAGACCTTGTCAATGAGTCAATCAAAGGGTTAACCTTCCAGATGGGCCTTTTAAATGTTTCTGTCCTATAATATTTCTTCTCTTGCTCCCTACAGCTGAGGCATAAGCTTGGTGCTTTTCAAATTAAATTAGATTGTGTAAGCCAGGTGTCTTGGCAGTAAAATCATGTGCAACCCATTTTTATCCCATTAACATCGATGTTCATCAAGGAATTGTGTTTTTCTTTCTGCAAATTCTAGGTAAACCGGTAATGATAATAACCGAGTACATGGAGAATGGCTCCTTGGATGCCTTCCTCAGGGTAGGTGATTTCTTCAAAAGCTAAGGAAATTTTATACTGGGAAACATTTTCTGGATTTTCTTTCCCTTTTCTTTTTTTTTTCCCCCAGATACTGAAAATTCAGCAGTTTAAAAAAAAATATGTTTGTACTTGGGAAATCCTGTTTTCTGGTGTTGCTTTTATTGAAAACCAGAATAAAATATAAAGGGGGAGAATGCAGCATGAATGTAATTTTTAAAATAGCAGAATGTTTAACGAGACCGGTTCTGATTTGCTCCGTTTTTGAAAGCATCGCAGTGCTGTAGACTCATTAAAACCAGATTCATTGCAAACTGGATACTGCATCACTGGAAGCTGTGACAGAACCTCTGGGTTTTTGCTTTACTGGTGAATTATAGACACTCATCAGGAGAGGGAGGAAATAACATTGCATTTTATTGAGAGAAGATGGGAATCCAGAGCTACGCTCTTTGCTAGCTTCAGCGATGGCAGTAATGTAGCTGTTAGCCTAATGCTCTGTGATTTTCTTCCTTTCTCCATATGCAGAAGAATGATGGCAGATTTACAGTCATCCAGTTGGTGGGGATGCTTCGTGGCATTGGCTCAGGAATGAAGTATCTCTCTGACATGAGCTACGTGCATCGGGATCTCGCTGCTCGCAACATTCTGGTCAACAGCAACTTGGTCTGCAAAGTGTCTGATTTCGGCATGTCCCGGGTTCTGGAAGATGACCCTGAAGCAGCTTATACCACACGGGTAAGGAGGGAAAGAAAATGTCACAGTTTTTTTGCCTACATGTTGGGTTTTGTCTGACTGTGTGGGAGGTGACAGTGGTTTGTTTTAAAATAATCTCAGTCACAAGTGAAAACCTATATCATAACCTAAAGGTAAACATTGGCCCAGACTCCACAGCTGGTATAAATTGATGTAGTGTTATTGCTACAGCAGTGGCCACATCAGTATTTCTTCTCTGAGGCCATGCCCCATGTATTCTTCTGTTTCCTTCAGCGTAGTGGAGTGTGTGGCAGGAGTCTGATGCTGGAAATTAGAGCCTGGACTTCTGTTTCTTCAGATATCTACAAATGTGCCTAATGGTTTCCAAGTGGTTGGTCCTCTGAGGTTTGATACAGCAAGGGTAGACATATCACCAAAAAAAAACAAAACAAAAAAAAACCAAAAACAAACAAACAAAAAAACCCTCTTGCCCATCACAAAGCCAGTCATAAATTTGACCTAAATAATTTAGACTGGGAGGAGTGTGAGGTCTTCACTTCCATTTTTTGTTTCTTTTCCATTTTATCTATATTTTAGCATCCCACTGTTAACTAATTTTGCTAAAGCCATTTTAATATGCTGCCTGTGGAATAGGGCTAATGGAAGTACTTCTGGCCATGAAACAACATCCCAATCATTACCAGTCTTTGTACCAATACCTCTGGTATCAACATGCATGCAAAGAAAAAAAAGTCAGAGTTTATAAGGTCTCCCTTTTTAATTGCTTATTTTCTTAGTTTTTAAATATCTGCCATTCTCCATCTGTTCTCTCTAGTGCAGAGTTTGTTTGCAGCACTCAGATCTTGCTGTTTAATCCCAACATTCATCCTTTAATGGATTCACAGTTCATTACAGGGAAGGATAGACTCATGTAGTATTAAATGCTGGCTAGCATTGGTATTTCTCACTCGTAAGGGTGGCAAGTGGAAGAAGCAGAAGCAGAGATCTGAAAAGCTGTATTCAGGGAAATTAGAGTTTAGACAAATACACAAGGGCAGGACAGAAATGACTGAAAAGCTTCCCTTTCAATTTAGTGAGTGGAAATATAGCATTATGTTTGCTCTCAAGAGTAAACTAAAGAGAATCAATGACATTTGCTTTACAGTCATTGTCTTCATTTGGTATCAGTAATGAAGGATCAGGAAAATTTGAATTAACTCCACTGTGCTCAAGCAGCTAAATATAAAGAGGTTATTGACAATTTTTAGGACAATAACCATGTATAAACAATGTCCATACATCTGTGTCTAAAAGGGGGAATAAAGCTTTTGCATAACCAGAGATGATGCAGTGGAATGCAATTTTTGAAGCAGCCTTTTATAAGAGAATGCTGTGTTCTGCTCCTGCTAGTAGTATAACTCATTAAGGTGAGAGCATCCTATAGCCTCAAAAGGCACATATTGCTACAACCTCATTCACAAAGGGCCTGATGCAAAGGCCAAAGAAACCAGGAGAAGGACCCCTTTTGATTTCCCTTGGCTTTGGAACAAATCCATATTAAACACTTGAGAGATATACTAGAACAATATACCATTAAGTATGCACATGCTGCACTCAGGGATAAAAACTATCTGGAAGATTGTTGGGGAAAAAAACTACCAAAACAAACTTAATCAAAAAAGCATAAAAGCAAATGAAAAAACCCGAAAACCTTTGTTCAGCTTGAGTCATTCCCCAGATGGAACTGCAGGAAACCAAAAGCTCAATTAAAAACACCTTGCATATTAGCATAAACAAAAGGAGAAATCTCTGGCCTGGGATCACTCAGCTAAGGCAAAATCAGATAAACAGGATGGAGTGAGTTCTTTTTTAAACAGTGCAGGACCTCAGTGGTCCATATCAGATGCCCAAATGTTTTTATTTGTTTAAAAAGAAGTATTGTAAGAAGAGGTAGCTCTCTCCAACAGGTATCAAAAGCAGCTTTTTACCATGGTCTGGTGTTAAACTCGTCCCCTAGGGTCTGGGAGAGCCCAGAGGCTTGCTTGTCCTCTCACTTCTCTCGTAGGAGTTGGGATATTGCCCATGGGAAACACCACCATATTCATAAATCTTTCCACTTTATCCTCTCTTTATTTTACCTTTTTGAAAAGCAAAACATTTATAATCCCGTTTTTCTGAAACAGGCCAAACAGGTCAGACAGGCAAGCAAGGAAATAGTAATTAACAGCATGTACTTATTTGTTTTGTCAACTAAATCTCTAATATATACTTTGTAAAACCCCTGGCTTGTTCTCAGGCTTCAGCATAGCCCTAAGCAGAGATCTCTTGGAGGGCTGATAAAAATGCATTTAACAATTTACTGGTTCGCCTCCTTGTGACTAAAGAAAACAGATGGGCAGCATTGCCTCCTAGTTGGATCTGACAGCTTTATGGCAAGCAAGAGAGAAAGTGGATGCCTTTTTAAGAAGGCTTCTGGAGTTGTATACAAAAAACCATTTTGTATTTTTCATGTGTAGAACAGTGTCAGCCACGCACATCACTGGTCAGTGACTCACTGGCCTGTGGTTTCTTCCATTTGTGACAGGGTGGCAAGATCCCCATCAGGTGGACTGCACCAGAGGCAATTGCCTACCGTAAGTTCACATCAGCTAGTGATGTGTGGAGCTATGGCATCGTCATGTGGGAAGTGATGTCCTACGGAGAAAGACCTTACTGGGATATGTCCAATCAAGATGTGAGTTTCCTTCTGAACTTCCTCTTCATTTTCTCTCCCTTTCCTCCCACCACACCTTTATCTTTGTCCTTAGATGTCTGCTGATGTGTTTCTGTGTCAATTGCTATATCGTTATGTTTATTCCAGGTTTTTGAAAGGATATCATGGGTGGTAAACTTCTGTTTTCTCAGGGAACTTCTCTGGAACTAAAATTCCTTGAATACTTGGAGCCTAGCCTCAGGTCAGGCAGTAGGGGGTTTTCAAGTTAGAGTCTGTAACATGTGCATGAGTTCTGTTTTGGTTTTTTAATAAAAAAAAAATTACAAGCAATTAATGTAAGAAAGAAAAATGGAGGAAAGGGAAACTAATATATTCAAACTGTCAGATTGTAATACTGTCAGATTGTAATACTGTCAGGAGAGGGAAGATTTGAATG
Organism: Xenops minutus; assembly: GCA_035221455.1. NCBI lineage: Eukaryota > Metazoa > Chordata > Aves > Passeriformes > Furnariidae > Xenops > Xenops minutus. The sequence continues at coordinate 17,984,569 of JAWWEE010000010.1, forward strand.
TTCATATTAAATCTTGAGTCTATTGAATGTCTTTAAGAGAAAACATTTGAATTTAATTGGGCTTCCTATTGCTAGTTAATTCTTGAAGCTCCGCTATGCCTGTAACTCTTTCAGGTGATTTTATTTCTTGTAGGATATCTAAATCAACACGTTTGAAATCCAATTCTGATTATCAGTCAGAGCATCCTTGTGACAATGGCATAGCTGCCCCCTGAGGACATTAAAAAGCAGCTTTTGTAAATGACCATTCTTAAATTATGCATGTCCTGTTTAACCGTACCATCTGGACTACTTCAGTGTGTTCCAAGAGGGAACATGCACAATGACTACTATTCCAGAAGAGTATTTAATAATAATGCTAATAAGAGCTCTTGCTAATAGAATTTTTATTAAATGGGAAAAAAAATCCCAGTGAAAATGAAGCCTAGATTATCTGTAATTCTTTTCCCAGGGGATTTACAAGCATATAAAAGAAGAAGAAAATGTTAATCTGAATATATGGTCATGGGAGTGGTGAAGTCATTTTACAAGTCATCTGCTTTCTTCTGTAGAGCTGAACATTTTCAAAGAGCGTCTAGATGCGGATGGCATTTAATCTAAACAGGGGATATAATTTTAATTTCCTTCTGATGTGAAATGTCTCTTCTGGCACCCAATCTTGCCTTCCTTTGCTAACAGGAAGTCATCAAGACTTAGCAAGAAAATAAAACACCAGATGTGTCTCTGTTATATCAGGCATGTCTGCACAGCACAGTGGAGCTCACTGCAACAAACACAGAGCTGTTTTTATTAGAGCTGTTTATGTTAGTCTGGTGTACACTGCTAATGTGTGCTGCTAGGCCAGGTTGAAAAGCTGACTTGAACAGGATAGGGAAAGCCAGTATTACTGTCTTAGCACACTCTTTACAGTACGTGGCAGAGACATGCCTTTTTTTTCTTATTAATGATTGCAAGAGCAGTGCTTTTCACAACAAAGCAGAAGTGGATTTCAAATTATACTCAGTGTCTTTTGAATCAAGAGAAATCAAAAGGATCTTCAGACTTTCTGGAGTAGTGAGAACCACTTTGTTTGTGGTCACTGAATAGCTGCTAATAATGCAAGCATATCTCTCACACTGTCCTCCCAGTGGAGTTTAGCCACTAATTGGACAAGCACAGAACGAGAGAATTTAGTGCAACTCAGTCTCTATGCACTCCTGGTCTCTAGTCTCATGGTGAGTCCTGCCAGCAGTGTCATATCGATTAATTCAGATCTGAAGGCTCTTGGGTCATGTCCCTGTCATGTCAGAATTGAGTCCTGGTCATGTCCTGTTCTCTTGAGAGAGCTAAGAAGATATCAGAGTACTGAGCTCTAGAGCCCCTTTTGGAAGGTTTGGAGTGACTTCAGTTTGTCAGTTTCTCTGGATTCTGTTAAATATTAAATACATACTTAGGCTGTGTTGGACTTCTGTAAAGCTGCTCAGAAGGGTTCCCATCTCTGCATTTCTTGGCTCAGGACATATAAAGATGAGAGAACAGGTTCTCTGCAAGGCCTGTATTACTGACAGAGGTGGGCTTGCTCAGGAGGACATGGTGCAGGGGTGATCTGCTGTACCCTAAAAATGATGGGGAAAATACAATCTTTAACATATTGCACCCAAAACTGACAGGTGGTTAAGATCTGCTGTGAAACTATTGCTTGTCCAACCCTCTGTCCAATGACAATTGCTTAATTCTAACCAGGGCTATTCTGTCATCCTTGTATTCCATGTGCTCTTTTGTGACACACTGCCCTGCTGTATCTGATATCTGCTTCAGATTCTGTGCCCTTTTAGTTTTCAATTGCTTGGGAGAAATGACAGTTCTGAGACTACCAACTCCCTGAGTCTGAGTGCAATTTTCCATGTTGTTTCACTTAATTGTGGATTTGTTACCGTAGTTCAGATGGCCTTAGGATAAATGATACTCAGCTGGTAGATGTGAGCAGTGTCTGATGTTCTCTAATGCCTTCCTAATTGTGCCATTTATAGGTTATTAAAGCCATTGAAGAAGGGTACCGGCTGCCGCCCCCGATGGACTGCCCCATTGCTCTCCATCAGCTGATGCTGGACTGCTGGCAGAAGGAGCGCAGTGACAGGCCTAAATTTGGACAGATTGTCAACATGCTGGACAAACTCATCCGCAACCCCAACAGCCTGAAGAGGACAGGCAGCGAGAGCTCCAGGTGAGCTGTGCCCCAGTAATGGTGATGTACAAGGGAGCACAGAGGAGGTGACAGGCGCTGTGGCTCTGCAGAGCCAGGCTGCACAGCAGCCACTGCACTGTGCAAGCGAGCACAGGGCTCATGCTGGTACATTGCTGGACCCCGGGGCACCCCAGACTCGCACAGCCCTGCAAGAAGGTAAATGGAATGAGCAGAGCTGTTGTATCACACCAGTGCTGAGTGAGTTTATAGCACAGTCTTAAGCACATCCTGGAAAAGCTCTGACATACTCAAACTCAGTTGGAAGGCAAAGTTTGCTGTGTCTTTTCCCTCTCCCCTGCTGGTGAAAAGGGCTTGAATGGGTAGGGTCGTCTCAATGCAGTATAGGTAGCAGGAGTGATGTGGTTTTCTGCAGGAAAAGCACATCATCAAGTTTTATAAACCCTAGATTCGTGTAGGATTTGCAAATGAGCATTACGGCATTGCAGCCAACGCCTTGCGGGCATTGGGAAGGTGTGGATTAATTTTTATGTGAATTTGAATTTAATTTTGTGGAAAGCCAGTTTCATGTCTCCACCAATCCCACATTACATTTGTTTTGTTTGCTAAGCATGGTGTACCTGGTACGTGCAAAAGAAGCACAGCAGGAAGGAAACTCCCAGAGCAGTAGGGGTAAACCCAAAATATCTTAGTTGGGACAGATCAGCAGTTTTATTTAAGCTGATGAAACACTGCTGAAGTAATAGGAGTTTTACTAATTTACACCAGGTTTGGTCTGTTTTATTCAAATGTCTTTTGTCAGGTAAATTTGCTTACAGCAAATAGGGTAAAAAAGCTTAAAAGAAACAAAACGAGGAAGATAATGGGAATATATTTTTCAGTAGAAGGAAAGGTAAAAAAATAATCCATCGGGCACTACAAAATTAAGTTTCTTGAATCAGTGAAGGAGTAACAGTGGTTCTGCCTCAGCCTCCAACAGAACAGCATCATAGAAAAAGCTTCCTTTTTTAAACTTGTAAGTCCCTTTGTGAGTCTTGCTTACAATGTATGTTACCAGAAGAAGGATTATTAACCCTGTGAGGCCACTATTACCACATCTTCCAAATTGCCCTAATTGTCTTAGTAGCCTGGCAAAAATGTATCCTCCCTTGGAGAGTTAAATAATTTATATGGTGAGAATCACAATATGATCTGCTGTGATAATTTGATTTGAGAAGCCACAGTATGAACTCCATTTTGCTTTCTTTCCAATTTACAGGTGCTCTTTGAAAATATATAGATTTTTCGATAGTTAATAGTCAGTTCAAGGTCATTTTGTGTGTGTCTGTAAGTTAATAGCCTAGTCAAGGTCATTTCATGTTCATGGCTGTTTATAAATGTTTTTCTACTCCTTGGAATATGAATTTTAAATATGCTATAGCATTAGTAATATATTACTTTATATATGCAGCATAATTATATCTAAATAAGTTGCCATGATTGGTCTTGGGTTAGATAGTGCAGTAAAGGAGTTGTACCAAGTATTACCAGCATGTACTTGATGCCTCAGGCAAGATATAGCTATGCTATTGCACACCTAATCTTTGATGATGTGCATTTTCAGATAAATTGCTAAATGATAATTGTTTTGATTAGATAGATAGTAGCAATTTATAATGGTTAAATGAAACTGTGGCTTATGATATACATGAAATAATAAATGAAATATTAATAAGAGAAGCAAATTTTTAAAAGTAATTATTGGCAAATCTGTGCAAAGGAAAATGAGAAGCACATTCTGCAGTGCAAAGAAAGATCAAAGCTTGCGTGATTCCCGCCACTCCTGGCACACACTTCAGTCAGGAATGGATTGATTAAAGAGGGGATTAACTCCCTGCTGTCCTGAGTTTGATTGAGTGCACTGAGCAGACCTGGCTAGAAACATGATTTATCTGAGCCGCCCTGAGATTTACCCTCCAAACCAGTTTGGCAGGGTGTGAGCTCCCAGTTCCTTTGCACATACTTCAGTAGTGTTTCTATAGCTGCTGAGCTGAGGTCTGACACATGCAGCGTTGGCAAGGTCTGGCATTGCTGCCCGTGAGATACAGACCCAGCAGACTGAACGCCTTCCAGCATTGCCATCGTTTTTTGTTTTGGAAGTAAAAGCATTTTTTGTGAACTTGGTTGCATCTGAGGTAGAAGTTGTAAGTGGCATTGTGGTTCAAATTAAGTCTCAAACCAAAAATAGAAACCTAAGGTCAGATTCATTCTTAGAAAAAACTGACCTGTTCCTCAGCTTCTTGTATTGATACGTGTTGATGTGCAGAGCCACCAGTTTCGTTGGGCACAGCATCTCTCCCTTGCTGTCCCTTGTCATTGAGGATAATTGTTGCAGAGACCAAACTTTGGTTTGTGGTTCCTGATCCAGCTGACACCATTTCTGTCCTTTCACTGTTTGGCATCCAGACCTAGCACAGCCCTGCTGGATCCCAGCTCCCCTGAGTTCTCGGCGGTTGTTTCTGTCGGTGACTGGCTCCAAGCCATGAAAATGGAGCGATACAAGGATAACTTCACAGCTGCTGGCTATACCACCCTAGAGGCTGTGGTGCATATGAACCAGGAGTAAGTACTCAGCGATATAACAAAAAACTGGTAAATCTGGATTTAATCAGCCTCTTTTGCTTTCTGCTGCATATCATTACACTCATTAAAGGAATGGAATGCCTTTCATTTCGATGGAGGATAACTTTAAAATGCCTCCACGATGCCTCCACTTATTTAATTAAACATTTCTGTACATCTGCCTTGCTTTTGCTAATGTTGCTTGTGGTTGACTCATAATATTTTTCTCTGCACCAGCATCTGATCCACGGTTCTCAGCCCCTCGCTTCTTCTCTTGCTTTCCACAGTGACCTGGCGAGGATCGGGATCACTGCCATCGCTCACCAGAACAAGATCTTGAGCAGCGTCCAAGCGATGCGCACCCAAATGCAACAGATGCACGGCAGGATGGTCCCCGTCTGAGCCAGTACTGAATAAACTCAAAACTCTTGAAATTAGTTTACCTCATCCATGCACTTTAATTGAAGAACTGCACTTTTTTTACTTCGTCTCCTCGCCCGTTGAAATAAAGATCTGCAGCATTTCTTGATGTACAGATTGCGGAAGCCGAGCGTGTGTGTTGGGAGGGGGGGCCTCCAGAAATGACGAGCCGTCATTTTAAACAAGACCTGGAACAAATTGTTTCTTGGAACATACTTTTCTGTTGATCAACGATATGTAAAATACATGTATCTATATAAATATAAAGTCACATTCAAGTTTTGATGCTTTGTTTGCTGCCAGATACTGTGCTTGAGAAAACAACAGCATTACTTTCCTCCTCCCTGTGACCCGTAGGATTACAACCATAGTGTTTTATTCGTGGGTGAAACCACCGTTGTGCATCTTTCACTGGAATGAAGAATCTGCCCTAGGATATATTTTGCAGACTTGATGCATCACTAATACCTTGCAGAAACCTCAGTGAGAATATCGTTTGGCTCATCAGTGCCTGCCGGTTAGTGATCTACCCATTTACGGGCTTGTGACATGAAGTGACCCGCCTTGTGGATTACTGGGCAAAACTGGACTTCTGGGGAGATTATTGGCTGTTGTTGTGCCGTGCTGAAGCCTACCATTGAAAGACATTTTGTGAACATCTTGCCAGTAGTCAGCTGTGACAATCGTGGCTGTGGAGCTTTCAGACTTCTTTTCTCTTTCACGAAGCAATTCCTTTTGCCTCCTGGAAGGTACAGTGTCCAACGTGTTTGTGGACATGCTTTGTTTCTTAAAACTGTGCTGGGATTTCATCATTGTTGGGGGAAAGTAAAAAATGCTGTGGTATGTATTATTTGGGGTTCCCAGCTTGTTTGTAAGAACCTGTGCTGGTTTCCCAGACTAATTGTTGAGTGTTTCCCATTGTTTGCTCTATTTGATGACAGTGAAAATTGCACTCTTTCAAAATCTGGTCTTGCTCTCAAGCTCTTGCGTGTCAGGATGTGCAAACAAGGTGTAGGAGTGTGTCTTGGGGCTCAGCTCAGTGCTGAGAGCTTGACCCCACTTTGCACTGAGAGCACTAAAGATGCCCTTATGTTTTGGGTGGGAAAACTCATACATGTGGATCCCATAGAAAGTGACAATAACCTTGTAAATTGCAGATACTCATAAATGCACCAAGGAGAACCGAGGACTTTTCCTGCCCTTTCGTGAACAGCAGTAGAACCCATATTTGTGTTTCAGAAAGACCAGTTTCAGTTGTAGTCAGTGGTTTTACAGGAGGGGAACCAGAAGGAAATGAGATTGTCCTTGCAGCCTTCCTGTTTCACAGTTTGGGTGTCAGGCATGGTGACAGCTCTGTGCTATGCAGTAATGTTACAGTTCAGCACAGTGATCCAGTCTGATCAGCTGTGGGAACCACATTCACTTTTGAAAGCAGCCTTTTGGGCTGCATTATCAAGGTAGCTGTGAGTGCCAGGCGCAGGCTGCACAGCTAAGGCCAAACACCCCTCTGCAGGTATGGCCCAAAAGATGGAGCATGACCTGCTGGAAAAGCTGCCCTCCACCTCCTCTAAGGAACAGATGGGAAGTTGAGTGAGTGAAAGCATCCCCTGGGTTTCTAGGTGAAGGAGACTGCTGTAGGAATGTGGTTGTCCTCAGTAGGTCACACTGGACAAAGCTTTCTCCAGGAAAGCTCTGAACATATTTAGGCTTGAATTTTATATATATTAAGTCTTTTATTACTCCTTTTGAACAGGCTATATAAACGAGATTACTTTTAAAGTCCTTTTGAGGACCAAAGTGATGAGATGACCTTAGAAAAGAATCAGGACAGGCCCATTTATGCTGTGCTGCATAGGAGAAGGATTTTCATGACATGTCCTTTCGAACAGACATTGCATTTCATCTATGCCAGGCACAATGTCAGGAAGGTGAGATTTATAGTTTGATGGCACTAAGACTGGTTCTTTAGTCTGTAATGTTTTGATCCCAGTCCACACCTGACAGCAAATTCAGAAATGATTTAGTGGCTTTATATGTCAGACTTTTTTAATAATTGAGTTTATTCTAAATACAAAACAGTTCACTCAGTTGGACAAGTCACACTTACTGTATTGTCACTCACGTCATTTTCTGTCACTTTTAACAATAACTTGCTGATTTTAACCAGTAACTCTCCCTCACTCCCAACTTTCTCAGAGAACAAGTTGTTCAGAATATGGGATGCTAAATTTGGATCCTGTCAAGTCACAACAGCTCAGTATAAACTGTTCTGCAGTATTACTTATAAAAGCTTTTCCATTTCAAGAAATTTAAGATTTCTTTAGGAAAAAAACTACTTAAACCAACATGTTTTAATGTCATTTTGCCAGGCAACATAAGAAGTAGTTACTAATTTTAAAGACCTGACATTTGTACTTTCAGCAGGAAAAATTCTTTTGCCTCTTAAGTGCAGAGATAGTTCAAATTTTCTTGCTGTAAATCTGTTGCATTCTGTTGAGATCATCTTTTTATCTAAAAACAAAATACACTCAATTTTCTGGCCAGTTTGTAAAATTGGTGTCTTGGAGTCTAGTAGTGGTAATTCAAAACAGTGCAATATTTTCCACACAAAATGGAAAACTGTGTCCCTATAGAATGAAAACTGTGAAGGCAGCTCAGATGCTGGGATTTCAGCACTGCCACTGATGGTTGTGTTCCCTGTGATAAAATATGGCCAGTGAGGGGAATCCACTGGAATGTGATTTTAGCTGGAAGAGAGCAGATTAAAAAAAAAGAGGTGGCACATATAAATACAGATAGATAGATTATGTATCTGTATGTAAGATATGCCATGGAAGCGAGAGATCCAGGAGTAGGGATTCAGGCAGGTCTGCATGTCTGTCTTGGCACATGTAGTTTAATACATTTGTGTTCTCTTTCTGTGCAGGGAAATGGATTTTGCTTTCACGGCCCCATAGCCCGTCCTTTTGATCATATTGACCATGGAGGAATATAGACTAGACATGAAGCCTTCTGAATCCACAGTTGCGTCTTCCATAGCACTGATTCTGGAGAACACATGCTGAGCAGTCATCGGTCCCTGAAGAGAGCGTGACTTTTGCTTTCTCTTTTTTTTTTCTGGGCCACCCACTCCGTTGTTTTTCTCCACTGAGCGATAACTAACTCGTTAAGACTCAGCACCCAGTTGTCACTTGAGGAATGTACTGTGTCAAAACCCTGCAGACTTCTGGATTTATTTTTTTTCCCCTCCCCTTCTGCCTTTTCTTCCTATCTTCGGTTTTATTTATATATTTTGTTATTTCCTCTCCTCACCCCCCTGGCTGTCACCACTCCATCTCGGACAAATGCAGGTGATGGAGCACTACACATCTTACCATGGACACCAGGCCAGGTGCCACAGCAAAGGACCCAGTTCCTGTGAGCTGCCTATGTACATTGCTGAAGTGACATTTTACACTGAAGGTGCCATTGCAGTGATATAAATATATTTTTTTTCCTTGAATGGATAATGGATTATTATCTCCTCTGAAAGGTGCGTATGTGTGCTTGTGTGCGTGTGTTTGCGTGCAAGTCACCTCGTGTGTAGAACTGCCTGTGAATGTGCCGAGAACAGCTCTGGAAGCACAGGAGTGCCCTGTCATATGAGAGCAGGGCAATAGCTCATGTCTGAAATGGTAGCAAGAACACACACATTAAAAAATGTTTGAATTTCTGTATCTGTAAGTGTATTTTTTAGCTGCCACACTAACTTTACTGAGTAGTTCTGCAGCCTGAAAGAGGGGCAATTTCGAATTAGTTTTGGACTTCTGGATTGCGGGATCTAAAGGGTGCTAAAGGTTTTTGTTAAGTGTTGTTTATTTGTACTAGTGCCCTGTTCGTGACCAAGACTGACCAGTTTCTCAGTGGCAAGGTAATGGAGGCAACACCTGCATTTCCATCCACTGGTAACCCTGAACTGAATTGTTAAGTAGCCTTTTTTATCTGCAAAATTAGAGTTTTAAAGACTTGTTGAATGCGAACAAATATATGCAATTCTTCCATTCACAGAAGCACCTTGCTCTATGTGCAAGCTGTGAAATCTTGTAATGTAATAATCAGAACACTTCCCTGGTTCCCAGCACAGATAAGGAACAATAAGGCAAAAAGACCTGTAAAGTTATGGTAGTTAGCAAGGGAGTCGTGAAATGTGTCCTGTTCCTTGTGCAGGCGATGAAGAGCAGGTGAAGTTCAGGAGAAGGCACTCTTTCTTCCATGGCCCGAGGAACAGTGCTGCAACTTACTGGTACTGCCTAGGAAAGCTTTCTGTGTCTGGATAATCCACCTTAGTGTAGCATAAGGTAGTTGGAGTGGAGCTGAGTGGGAGCACCCGGGGAACGCAGGGCCACCGAGTACTTGGAGAGGGGAAGGTGATGCTTCCCACTTGCTCCCTGCTCCTGGGGACCTCCAGGGCAGCCCAGCAATGTGCCACAGGACAGGGGCTGGCACCAGCAGACGTGGGGCAGTCTGTATGTGCAGCCTTGACCAGAGCTGTGGTGTCCTGAAGTTGCTCCTGCTTCCTTCTCTTTTCCGTCCTCACTGACCCTTGGAGCTCATGGAGTGGCAGTTCTGCCTCTGGCAGAGGAGGAGCAGCAGGGCTGTGGTTGGGAAGACGAGGGCAGCTGTGCTGTTGGCTGAGGCTGGGCATGGGCAGGGCACCAGAAGGTGCCAGCTGTGCCGGGATGGGCCACCATGGGCTGCTCCAGGTGGAACTGGGGCGAGGGAGGGCGAGTGCCACAGCACTGCTGCTCCTTGGGAGAGGAGAGGTCAGCGCCCGCCTGTCTCGCACGAGAAGCCTCTGTGTGTTAAGAAATTGTCCTGCTCACACACCACTGGTTGATGTTTGTCCGGGTTTCTTGCTGTGCTAATTTTGTGATGGATCTTATGTATTAAAAATATATATGTATAAAATACAAAAAGCTGGTAAGTAACCAGTAAACAGGACTTAAAAAGCAGTATTTTTCTTTTATGTGACATTTTCATAACCAGAAAAAAAAAGAATCTGAAATACTAATCAGACAAATAAAAAGAGAGTGCATTTATTTTTTTGTATCACTGCAAGTATGTTGGAATATGCAAGGACTGTGGTTAAAATTAGAATGTATGAGGCATATTATAATTTAGTTCATACTGAAAAAATCTAACAGCATTTCTTGGTTCGTGCATTTGAATGATCTCTGGGTTAGATACATAGATTTTTTCTATTTTGTTTTAATTTGTAATTTTTTTCCCCTCCATGAATTTTAGGTACACATAACTTATGTCATTTATTTATGGTCTTTTATACCTAGTTTGTAAAATTGTAAAATAGCAAACAATGCAAACATTTGCATTTGAAAATAATAAAGTAGTTGCTGTACAAACCTGAAATGGACTATTTCTAATTATTTTATGTTTGTTTAATGTAATGTTTATTCACAACAGATATGAATACGGAATTCAGAGTAATAATCCTCCAAATCAAAAATCCTTGGTGTTTGCCCCAAAGGGATTAATTCTCTTCAACACATTTCACAGGAATGCACTCCCAAAGGTCACTTGAGCTGCATAACTCCCATGAGCACCTTAAAGCATGTTACTGTTCCTTGTTCCTGTCCCGGACTGTGTGGTGTGCTGAAGGAGTTAGAGGTGTGGGAAGGATGCTGCAGACAGGCTGCCCTTGTTAACGATATCAGTGATTTCTTCTTGGAGACCGGGTAGTATCCGTGGGCACTGTGCCTGAGAAAAACCTATGGGTCATAATGTTGTTTCATTTGCACAACTGAGAGTGGGTAGGAATAGTGTCCCTCCCCTGCTTGCCCATCCAGACCTTGTCTGGGCCCTGACATCCCCTTGGCAGGAATCCTGCAGTTCCACAGTGTCCTTTGGGCTGGGGTTTCACCTCTCACGTGGGAACTGCGACCTTGCTGCTGAGTTACTGCCCTCACTGCTCTCCTTGTGGGCTGCATTTGTGTGGGTCGGTGGGCTCGTGTTGGAGAGAGGGAGAAGGTGAAAGGTGTCAGGAGCAGAGGAAAACAGAGGGGCAGTTTCTGTGAGGAGACACAGAGAATGTGGGTGTTGTGCAAAGGATGGAGCTGTGGGACGGTCACACACATGCGGGCGCGGGCTGTGTGTTCTGGGTGTGAGGGTGTGATGGCCTCATGTGTCACCTCTTTGCAGTGCCGTGCTTGGTTGAGGACACACAGGCTTCCTGGCACTTCAGCTGTCCAAATGGCACATGTACACAGCTCACGGGGGCCACAGAAAGAACAGTGGCTCTTCCAGAAATTTTCTTAAGATTTTGACGGAGCTGTTTGAAGAAGATTTTGAAGCAAGCTCTTCTTGAACTGGGAGAGATTCCAGCGATGCCTGCAGAATGGTATTACACAATGCTAATCCCCAAAAGCCCTGATGAGAGCACATTTTTGTATTGCTGTATTTTAAAAGCAAGTTCACTGGGTCTTTTTGTACCTGGGGAAGGAAGATGGACAAGTGGGTGTTTCTCTGGTGCCTGGATTCAGCCGGTATTAAGAGAGAATGTGTCGTGGGTGAAAAAAAACAGATTCCATTTCACATGCACAAAGATGTTTTACAAATAGTTCTGTTTTATTGTGGAATGAAAGGATAACCTTTACATTTTTTTTTAAGAAACAACTGTTTCAAAATGTCTAGTGAAGATTGAACACTTGGGTGCTCTCCCTTTTGCTGATTCTCTGCTCTTTTTCCCTTTTAGCTCCCAAATCTAAGGAATCATCATATCCAAACTTTTTACTCCAATGGTTTCATTTTCTTCCAAGTACTTGGATTTTACTGAAAGATTTCCTTATCAAAAAGACATTTTTTCTCTCCCTGCCCCTCACTCTTTCCACGTGTTTGTGCAGTAGCATGAGGCATGTAAAGCCTATATATTTGTAGCTCAGTGATGGTGTACATCCCTGTCCGTGAGCTCAGCAGAGTAGTGCAAAGAGCAGACATGGGGGCCATTGTAGACATGTCAAGAAAAACAAAATTTTTTTTGACAATGGCAGAGGGAAAAAAAAGGTATGTTATGCTCTAAATCAACAACATGATTAAAACTAAAGCTGTGTTTGAGGCCTTGACCTCAGTTATTTTACCCTTTCCCTTGCAAGGAAGTACCCTTGGGCCATTGACTGATCCTCTATTGAATGGGTTACAGACCTCTGACAGATCTTATTTCTGGCAGTGGCCCTGAACATAATTCTTTGTTTACAGGAGTCTCTGAGAAAGTTACATGAATATATAGACTTTTTCTTTAAAAAAGTAAAATTAAAACCTAAAGCATTCCATTCCAATCAGCTAAGTAAAATGTATTCTCCATGGGTGGATGAAGAGAGTAGCCACAGGAATATGCTACATTAACTTACTTTCATACATATACATACATATACATACATATACAGGGCAATTATATCCCAGTATTCTGCTGTGGATTACTAGCCTGAAACCAGACCAAAAAAAAAAAAGATAATGAAATCCTTGTTTTTATAGTGTTCTTGAACTTACTCATGATTCTCTTCTATAAAATCCTGCAATTAATTAAATGGGCTGAGGCATTTTGGCATGCATTTTTGAAGACTGTTTTTAAAATGAAGGGGAAAAAAAATGGAAAAAAGCACTGGTCAGCAAAACAAAAGCACCATGAGGAGCCCAGCTCTCCTCCCTTTTCTGCCAGGGTAACCTGCCTCCCTCAGGGTCAGTAACTAAACTCTCAGGGCCGGGCAGTCGAGGGCTCTCAGGCAATTACAGGTGCAGGTAGGTGCCTACTGCCAAGTTTTTAATGATGCTGTGGAGCTGCTTAGCTGAGGGGTGCAGCAGCTCACATAATGAGCTCACGCTTCTACTTGGATTTTCAGCCTTGCATTAAAGTGTCCTGCTGATGAAATCCCGAAAGTCCGTCCTAATCACCTGGGGGAGGTGTTTTTCAGAAGCCAGCCATCACAGCAAGAAACCACGTAAGCTCAGAGAGGCTGGAGAGGGACCTGCTGTGCTGCTCCAGCGCCTCTCGTGCCTCGGAGCCTGCTGGAAGCCCTGCCCTGAGCCAGTCTCTGGGAGAAGTGCCCAAGGCAGGTCCTGCTCTTGCAGGCGCTTCTGCCTTCCTGCCTCTGCCCTGGGGCCTGCACAGCCAGTCTTCCTCACAATGACAATGTCACTGGGATGGTGGCTTTCATGGGAAGTGGTGTCCTGCCTCCTCCTCACCAGCAACCAGGGTGTGAGCAGGGCCTCCTGCCATGCGACCTCAACGGGGTCCAAGGTGTTTTGGGGGGTCTGTCGGTGAGTGAGGTGGGAGATGGGTGTCCCCTGTGAGATGGTCTCTGAGCTCCTTCTCATTTGAAGTCCAGGACAAGGAGGTCCATGGCTCTGGAACAGCATCAGCATTTTGGCTGTTCAGCAGCTAAGGCTGGACAAGTCACAAGTGCTCTGAAAATGCAAAGAGCTGGGAGGTGAGTGGACATCAGAGATGCTGGTTATCCATAGGTTTCAAATCCTAAAGTCCTTCAAGGATTCTGGCCTCAAGTTTCCAGAAGTGCTGTAGAGGTCTGTGCCATAGCTTTGCCAAGTGCCAGTGGGATCCCCTGCAAACTCAACACTTACAGATTCAGTGCAAGAATCCCCAGGGAAGCAATGCCCAGTTATCTGATGACTGCATTAATGTGTGTCTGAGACCTTACCTGGGGCTTCCCAACTAGTAGATTCACAATGTGTGACAGTATGAAAGAGTGAGTATTCACTTTCACCTTTCTGAAAAATTGTTAAAATTCCCTTTGAAAAAAATGCTTCTGGAAGGAAGAGAAAAAGAAAAAAAAAAAGGTTAAAATTGAATGTTGATAAAAGGCTACTGGGTTGGTTGAAGCAGCACAAATGAACAGCCTAGGAAAGGTGACATTGACTATAATAAGGATAAATGGGTTGATCTGGTCTTGCAGGTGGTATGAACTGATTTCACTGGGAGTGCCCTGACTTGCATCAGCTTAAGGATCTAGTTCTTAGCTATGTGCCACATGAAACTTTAGGTAATTTTGTTTGTATATTTCACCAGAAAAAATATTTTAAATTGTGGTTTGGCAGTGACTCAGGTAGTGATAGCACATTCAGGTGGGTCTTTTTGTCTGCTGATTTTTTTATGTGGCCATTACTCATACAAATATTTGAAGTATGTGTTGAACAATACAAACTAATGGTATCTAACAACAGACAGGAGGGTTTCTGTGGAGTTCTGCAACTGCTGGCTTTGTCAGCTTTGTTTTCAGGTTCATGTTATGATGGCAGATGGGTTTTGTTTGGCCAAATGGTTGAGATTGCAACACGACATCCTCAGAGACCTTTTCTGTCATTTTTGCAGACTCTCTGAGCGCTCCACGATGGTTGCTGAAGAGGCAGGACAATTACGTGTCATTCACCCACTTTTGATCTCTAGCATGCACAGATGGAGGAAAGAAATGAAGAACTCAACAGCCCACTCATGCCAATAACTGAGTTTGAGTTCAGGCAGGCGCACACAGACACGACCTGCTCCCCTCATCCAATAACCCAAATGAGCAGTGGTGGCTCAGCTCTGCCTGCAGGGTCCATGGGAATGGCAGAGCCCGGGTCTTTGCCGGCTTTGCTGACCCCTCACAGAGGGGAATTCACCTAATAAGCCAGCGGTTGTGTTTTCAGAAGTACCAGCAGGCAGTGTTGTTTTAAGTTTTGAGGATTCACCAGGATGCTGCTGTTCTGCATGGTGTACACTGGTGTGGTGGTTCCTGTTGTGCTGAGCCCGCAGAGAGGGGAGCACAAGCAGTGGCAGTAACCGAGTATTTGCAGGCAGCAAAGCAATTCCACTATTCCTGTGCCCAGGGACACTCCTTTCCTAAATATTACTAAGATTCAAAAACTGATGTCTATAAACTTTTCTTCCACAGGTATTGCTTCACTTCTCACCTGCTTTTGTCTTCACAGGAGGGTGCAGCCTGCTAGGAGCTACTTTTGACTTACCCAGGGGTTTGGAGGTGATTAGTTTTGGAGCCAGTTTATCATCCTGAACAGGTGGAAGAGATCATCAACAATTTTTAATCAGCTTTGAAAGTGGGTGTAGCTGATCCAAGAACAAAAAAGCATTCACCAACTGCTAAATCCAATCAACCGTGGGTGACTGATTACTTTTAGCTTTCTTAATTGATTGACTGTGGCATTTCTATAAGGAGCTATTCTGAAACCTAAGAAAGTCCACACAACTGTTTCGATTCTGGGAATAACTTGTAAGTGATGTGTTAAACCTGTGTTTGACTTCAGCAGTACTAAGTATTATAAGTAAAATATACATATGGGTGTGCAAGAGCTCTGCTGGATTAGTGGGTGTTTTGTTTTTTTTTTTCTTCTCTTGCTTAGTAACAAGTTAAATGGTGGGAGGAGTAGGTTTATGGATCCTTTGAAAAAAGTTTGAGGAGTTTTTCCTGTTAAAAGGCCCTGAAATATTGCCTAGTAGCATTTAGCAATGGAGCTTTCCAAAAGAGGCTTTCACCTGAACAAAGTAGCAGAAAATCTACCTGTGTCTGTCTATGTGTTTATGAAATTGCCTTGCATACACACATGTGCACGAAAGGAGCTGTGTTCTTGAAGGCTGTCGTGGTGCAGGGATAGCACCTCAGCTCAGCTCTCACCTCCAGCCTGCCCGTGTCTCTGTGGCAGAACTCCCCTGCTGAGGTTACCTTTGACATTGCACTGACAGAGAGAGCTTGCTCTGGAGGATATGGCCATGAGCTTACTGTGTGCATGGGCTTACCTGTCCCAGGACTGCCCTTAGGAGATGATTCAGATAGGCTTTGTAATACCACTCCTAGAGTTTTGCTGGTATTTTTACCTCCCTGGCAACTATTTTTACTTGAACCACTGAAAATGAACCTGTCAAGTGCTGAAGTACGACTTCCACAGCAATGCTGCTGCCAGCATGTGTTCTAGGGCAAATCATTAATGTCATTATTCTTTTATTTTCAACACAATAAGACAACTCCAGCTGGCAACCAATGTGCATAATACAGAGATGCCTTTGGTATGATACAGAGCAACCTGTCAGGAGGTGACTCAGATCCAAACAAAGGTATGAGCAAGACTCACTCATCACCCTTTGCTCTCAGATGTGTCTGGTAATGCACTGGGACCACGGCTCCCGTGGGATCAATGGAGAACTTTTCAAAAAGTGCTTCTGAACCTGTGGGAATTTTTGCCACGGGTGACCAGAGTCCCTGGGTGCAATCACCTTCCCTGTAAAGTGCAGGTTTCTTCCTGGGTCAACCTGTTTTCTATAAAAAATTGCAAGAATAAGAAACTCTTTGGGAATACTTTAACAAAAAAAAAATCTCTTTTTGTTATAAAACAACATAAATAAGTCACATCAATCTGTCCCTGAGCTTGACTTGAGAGTTTGGGTGGGACTGATGATGTATTAAAATGATAGAGATTTAGTTGGTAAAATACTCTCTCTGGGGCCACTTTTTACTGGTGAACAGGGATAGTCTCGTTATGGAAAAAGATAAATGCACTGCTGACATTGCATCTTTTTCCTTCCCTGAGTTTCAGCCATATTATTTTCACTTCCATCTGTGGGAAATGCAATTGGTTGTCTTCACCAGAACCTTTGCAAGGTGTGTAAGACCACCAGTGGTCAATGTGTACTAGCTTTTGCCAGCTGTGGAAGTTATCCAAGATGTATTTCAGCTGCTGGGCACCTTTAAATTGCAAGCCACAATTACAGTGCTTCTATGCTCTTGGTTCCCCAGCTAGCCAGCAGCTGCCTGGGAGGTGAGAAGGAATGCAGAAGGAAACAGTTCCCTGAGGATACAAGGTCATTTTTTTTTCCTCTTTGGGCTGGGTAACAGGTCTGGGAGTTGTTAAGGTGTCAGGATATGCAAATGCTGTCTCAGTGTGAGTCCATAGTGGAAGCCCTTCCTGGCCTCAGTGCACTCCCAGGCTCAGGCAGGAATGCACCCAAGTCCTGTGTGTATTGGGACATCCCAAGGGGGGATGTTTCTGGGCTGAGGTGCTGGGGAGCAACAGTTCTGATGCCTTGGCTGGTGCTCTTGTGGTGGGTATGTTTTGTATCACAGCGAGCCTTTAGCTTGGCATTTGCTTGGGAAAAGCAGCAAACAACAAACAAGTCTGACTTAAATCAGAAACACCTGCAAAATCATGCAGAGTTTGTATATGTGTTTTAAATGAAAGTAGGGGCATACTTTTCTTGGGTTATAGTTTTGCAGTTTGTTGAAAAATTATATGGTCTCCTTTCCCTCCACCCAAAGTTAATTGCTGTTGAACACTGAGCCAACTGAAATAAGCTTTTGTTACTCACACTGGAGGAAGAAAAGCTGAACAGAATCTGTTTGTGTTCTAAAAGCACATATGGCCAGTGCTGGGCCTAAGCTCAGCTTTGCATTGCCTTGGTCAAAGAAAGCAGGCAGAGCAACAAACAAAGCAAGGGCCTGGTCTGGGCTGTCAACAGAGTCACTCAGTGCACTTGGCAGGTTTTACCTGACGTTCTCCTCTCTCAGGAAACCTGCATGTTTTCATTACATTACCTAATAATTAGCGTTATCAGCAGTGCCAATACTGGGTTTCTTCACCTGTGCTTGGGTCTTCAGTCCCTCAGTGCATTCATTCACAACACAGATAACGTTAAGTCAAGCTTTGTCTGATGAAGTCCTGGTTTTTTTGATTGCTTCCTTTCTGTATTCCCAAATTAATCACATAAATGGGAGCTGGAGAACAGGAAATATCTGGTTTTGTTGTTGTGTTTGGGTTTTTTTCCTTTCTTTTTCCATCATTAAACCTTGCTCATCCCTCACTGTTAAATTGCCACTGGTGAGGAGTTTCCATTTTCCCAAGTGCTGAATGCACTGTGGTTTCCTGGCAGTCCCACCATAGTTTCAGGACTGGAGAGGCTTGTGCTTGTCATAATGACACACACACAGAGAACAGCACCACAGTATCTAATGCAGATACAAATACGCTTTGGAAAAAAAAGGAAAAGCAGCTCTACTTAAATTACTGGGGAAATAAAGACAATGTGCTGTCGGGTACTGGAATGCTTCCTCCCTTTGTTCTCAAACAAAGCATTTATTAAACACCACACACGTTCCTATGTGTGTGCTTTGTGTTCTGAGGAGGAATTTGCCCCCCATGTGAGGCTGAGGAGCTGTATGTGGCATTGTCAACAGAACTGCCCAGGCAGTTCTGAGTGTTCACATAACCCAAACAGCTCCCTAGCACAAGGCAAGTCATCAGATGATTTTTGTAACACTAAGTCTTATTTTCTTGCTGGAACATAAATCTTTTGCTTCATTCATCCTTTTCCTTATTGGGTCTAATTTTATTGACTGTTGAACAAACTTATACTAATGCTAAGCCCTTTCTGCTTGTATTAAAAAGAGATTTCCATGGACTTATAAGCTTACCTTTTTGAATCAGAATGTCATGTTGGTTTATCTCATAATCTTTAATATCTCATTACCAGCAGGAACAGCATATGGAATCTTAAATTGAGCAACTGAAGGTCTCAGTTGTGAACAAATTGTGTTCATTGTGAAGTCTGAGTCTGTGCAAAAAAACCCCATGCCTCTCCCACACACAACTGCATGAACTAACATTCATCCCCTTAGATGCAGTGGCTTCCAGTGGAGTATTTACCAAGGGCAATATTGGACCGGTGAGATTGGAGCTGCCTTGCTTCATTTGTTTCATTTTTGCAGCTTTTTCTTTCATCTTTGGCATCAGTGTTGTGTCCTGGGGCTTTGGTTCGAGAGGAGCCCAGCTAAAGCAGCTGCATTTCAGCTGTGTGTTCATTTGTAGATGATACCTAATATTGATGGTGTCGCTCTTTTTGTTTATGTATCATTTTGGAAACTAAATGGTATTGTTTTAATGGATTTGCTGAAGAGCATGGCCAACCATTCAGCTCATGAACTGTCCTCTTTGATTCATTGCTATTTGAAATTCAGTGTGTGACTGAGCAACTGAGTTGCATTGGTTTTTTTTTTTTATGTTGCCTGAATCAATCAAACTTTCTCAGCAAGAAGCTCTAATTTAAAAGAAAAACACACAAAACTGAAAAACTCTGTTCATTTTCTAAGGCCCAGATTTCTAGGAGTGTGAAGCAGCTTTAAAGATGGCTTAAGAAGTCAGCTGGAGTTTTCCTGGCATGAAATAGCACAGTTAGTGTAGTTTGTTTTACAGCACTTTAGTTCAGTTCCAGCACTGTAAGCAGGTATAAATCTGCACAGCCCTGATGAGTGAGGAGGTTGTCTCTGCTTCAGTCTGGGCTCCAGGCTGTGAAAAGTTGGTCTGAAAATAGGAGGCGGCTGGGGCAGAGCTGCAGCCAGGCTGAGAAACAAAAGGGAAGCCAAGAAACAGGAGGAGAAAAAGAGCAGATGAAAAACTTCTAACACAAAAATGTGGAAAAAAGCATGTTGCAAAGTTTTTTAAAGTGGAGAATTTGCTCATTTTTAGAGTTGTCACAATGGAAAGTGAAGTCACAGATTAAGAGTCCTAACTTTGTTCTGAAGAATTAAAAGCACATAACTATATTTACTAAGTATTGAAACAAAAAAATAATCTAAGAACACAAAGTTTGTTCTGTGTTGAAGAGTTCAGAACATGGACAATGGGCCCAAGACATCCCTGGAGGTGAGTGAGATGTGGATGTTTCTAATGCATTGCATACATCCCTTCACGCACATCTGATACGGGACTGGCAGTCTGTGCTGTTATTTCACTTGATTTGTATATTTTAAAAGCCCCAGCTCCTTCCTCACTGAAGATGAGGACATTATTTTTTATATTTGTTTTAATTGGACATGAGTAAAACAGATTCCTGACAAAGCAAAAATCCAAACATTTTTCTTTCTATTGCCTTTTAGAGAGCAAATACTTTCAAGGGTTCAGAGGGCTCTGCAAGTCAAATGTCAGAACTGGGAAGCAAGAAAAGGTGGGAAATAGAGGGGAAATTATGGTGAAGAAGAATGGCAGAGTGCTGGCTGGGAAAAACAATAATGGATATTATTGCTTTCTGGGTAGATTGAAAGGGCTGTGCCCTTGGCTGGTGTTAATTGGCCCAACTCTTCTAAAGTTGGTAGAGGATTGATTCACAGCAGTTGTAATCCTCAAGTTAAATCCCAGCCCCACTGGGAGTTTTATCACTGTCTTCAAAAGAAGAAAGATTGTAACCTGTGTGTTATTTTATTCAGTCAGCTAGTGAATCTTAGAAACAAAAGAACTGGGCTCAGGCTGTGCTCCCCTGGGGGAGGGGCGGGGGTCAGGCTGCTTTAGGAACTAGGAATGTGGAATTAGTTCTCTGGAAAAACTGTTAAAAACCTTCCAAACAAGCCTTTGTCTAATTTTAGTAGTTGGTGTTTTTTTAATTCAGATATTAATCAAAACTGCTGAATTGCAAAATTTTCAAATCCAAGCCAGGTAAGAACTTCAGCTTTTGGCTTGTTTCCTGGGAAGAGTTTGGGTCTATGTCCAACCTCTAGCAATGGATGGTGTGTTTTCACATAGCCATGGCAGGCAGCTGAGCTGCTGTTAACAAACACAGGAGCACTTGCATAGGTCTCGTTTTGACTACATGGCATGCTTGGGAAGCAATTGCTTATCAGAGCATAAATTCAAGGAATCCAGGCACTACTGTGAAGTGTGAACCAGGCCAGTGATGAGGGTGATGTGATTTAGTGACAGAAATTACAAAAAGGACAGTGTTTGACTGGACTAAGTCTCTGCCTGATGGACTCGAAGTGGGATTGGCCTTTGGCTGTGCCTGTTTTAAGATTTCACAGATGCCACAGGCCACATAAACCCTAAGGGAGAGAGGAACAGCACAAAGCTCCTATTTTGGATATTTTGTGGGGTTTTTCTCCATGGTTTGTAACTGTTGAACCATCAGAAAGCTGCTTTTAGGTTACTATTCATTCTTGGTTTGGCAGTTTCAAACATAGCCTCCTAATTAACCTGTGTATGCAGAATATTGACACATTCCTAATTATCTTACTCATGTATGGTGAATTTAAGGTACTAAATTCAGCTTGCCTTAGGAATAAACTTGGCTCTGTTCCTGAGGCTCTGGCTGAAACAGTGCAAGAAACATCAAAATCCTACTGTCAACACCATACAGATACACACAAAGCCAAGACAAACACCCCTCACAGCGCAGCACACATCCATACATGAGTGCACGGGAAACAGGCACAGAAAAGCAGTATACACATGCTTCAAAGATGAGGATATTCCTGGTGAGGAGTAACTTGCTTGCTTTGAGTCTTTTTCCTGACAGCTTTTTTGTTTTGTTTTGTTTTTGTTGTTTGTTTCTGAAAAGGAATGTCTGGATAAAACCTAACTCTTCTTTGTCATAGAAATGTGGTCTCTTTAGGTGCTGTTGACAAAATATCTAATGTTTGGGGACGCTCTGTTTAAAAGCAGGTTTAAAGTTAGAATAGCAGCTTTTGGCAGGACTTCACTTGGGTTTTATTTATTGAAAATAAGCCAGAATAGTAACTGCTATGCCAGAATAGTGGTGTTTTAAGGGCTTTCATAAGGCAAAAGATAATGGAGAACTTGTATTTTTTTGTTCTCTTCATGTTTTCTCTGTATTTTTCCCTATTCTGGTGACCCTTTCCCCTGAAATAGTTTCTACATCCTGCAGTTGTGATCTTCTCAGCATTACCTTTAGTTTCTGTTTTATTTTCCCTTTTTTCCCCATACTGACTTTGTAACTAGATTTTCGTTCCTTTCTTTGTCAGATTGCTGCCAATCCGTGTAGTGTCCAAGAGCTGCAACATTTCACCCTATGATTGTTTTCTGTAATTGTATCCCAAATACAGGCTGCTGTTTTACTTGATGGGAAGTGAACCTGGGTCCACAGCCACCAATCATCCGAAATCTCACTATAGACTTCCTAATATTGGCAGGGCTCTTGCAGAGGGGAGGGTAAGGCCCATGCCTTCAGCTGCAGCTTTCCAGCCCTAGACACATCTGTGGGTGGAGAAAGAATGGGCACTGGGCTCTGGCAGAGAGCAGGATGAATAGTTATGGTAGGGAGAGTTTGGTTGGGGGTGTGTAGATGGTGACTTTCCTTTTGGTCAGCTTGAAATGATGGCCTGTTTTCTCTGCCAAACCACATCCCTTCTCCTTAAAGCTCTTAACTTGTTCTCAAACAGGCAGTTGTTTTTCTGATTTAATATTAAAATAAAAAAAAAAAATCAGAGACACCAGAATTATATATTCAGATTCCATGGGTTTTTTTTTCCTTCACATGCATTGTCAATGTCACAGCAACCCTAAGTTTGTGACTAGATGGGCCGAGATCCCAAAACTCTTTTATTTGCAAATTTTATCTGGGAATTTAATTTAGGAATTATTAGTGGAGGGCAGTTTGGGGGTTTTGCCCGAGTAACAGAACTGTCCAAGCATTAGATTAACTTTGTATGGGGACAGGAGGGTTGAGCACAGTCCTTGTGTTTGTGTAACACCCTGTTTTTCCTCTCTCTTTTGTTGTTCCACCAACCTGCCCACCTGCATGGGGTCTAGCTAGAACCTGGTAGAGCAGCAGTTACTTAGGGTAGTCTTGTAATTTAACATAAATCAACACCATAACCCTGACAGTAAACATGGGCAAGCATAGACATTGAATCCAACAGCAAGACAGTTCAGACTGCAAATGCAGAGTGGAAGCCATTCCCCATCATATTGCCATGGACTTTAATGAGGACAGGCAAAGGGCTGGACTCAAGAGGCTGCAGTGGGAGAACAGCCTGAGACTTCTCAAGTTCCTCTTAGCTGGCTCTCGAGAAATGGGTCACCAAATGCTGTGAAGACTGCTGCAGCTATCAATGCTAGCAAATAGCTGAAGCCCATTTAATTCTGTCCAGCTTAGGGGAGTTTAAAAATTCCATCACATCACGTCACAGCTTCCTCTTTGCGCTGCATGGGCACTCCATAAATCCACACAGCTCTCTCCCTCTTATCTGAATTGCAATGCAGTTATTAAACAAATTGTAAGTCTATTTCATATCCTTTTTACTACTTTGAAAACTGCACAATATAAGGCTTAATAAAAGCTGAATGCTCCAAAACTGCTCTTAGAACTGAAAATATGACTACATCAAAAGACTTTACAAGGGCAGGATTTTAATGGCTGAATAATACGCTGGAACAGAGCAGTAATTTCTTCTCAAATGCTGGGATGAATTATTTATGCTTTGACAACATTATGTGTCTCTAAAGCAGCTTTTAGTTATTCGCCTATTGGAGGACACAGCTGATCCTGCTGCCCACTCTTGTAATTACATTAACCTCTTGACACTACATGACAAGCTTTTCCTGTGAACTGCGATCAATAGCCCATAACTGCTACCTATTTAATATGGCCATGGTTACACTTCAGTTCAGATATAATTAGCTCTTTCCCCCCTTCCTCTTTTAACAGAGCGTGGAAAAAGCCCATGTTGTTTGAATTTAAAAAAAAAAAAAAAAAGAATAAAAATACACACAACAAAATAGAGGCTGTTAAGGAAAAGAATAAAAGCATTCAGATTGCTGAATAGGCAAGTAATATGTTCCCTGAGTTTGGTTCAGAAATGTACAGCCCTTCCACTAGTCCACATCTGCATTCAAATAGAACTGGCAGCCATAGCACGCGAGGACTTTTAGGAATCACTTACAGAAGTGTTGGTACAGGTGAGCAAGGCTGTGACCTGATACAGTTGAAGCACACACTGATAATGAGATCAAGGAGCTTCATTTCTGCTGTGTTCCCACATACCTTTCATAGATGGTCGTTGCATGCCATTGGAGCTATTGTCTCGGGGCGGGGGGAATGTATTTAGATTCAGATAAATACATACAGGCTTTGAAATTAAGAAGATTGACTAATTGTGTTAACACTTCTAAACAAGTAACGCTTTCTTGCAGCTAATCTTTTTGCTGTTTCGTCTTTGTTATGCACTGTCTGAACGGACTAATGAATACCATGTGAAAGACAGAGATTGACAGTTGTCTTTATGTAATAGAAGTTACCTCTCCAGAAGCCTGTAAAGCACCTTTTCACTCCTTGATCTGTAGGTAAATGGCCATGCTCATGCCATTGGCCCAGACAACATTGACCCAGTTGTAATTTTAAAGTTTTATTCTCTACTCCAAATAATTATTTACATTTTCATGTGCTACTTTGCAAAATGGCCTTCGGGAACTAAAGAGGTTTCGTGGGATTTTTTGATTTAGTTTTTTGGTTGATGGGTTGAGCACTTTCTGCTGCTGCTCATTTTAAAAGGACAGGATAAATGCTAGTAATTAAGTTTAATAACTAAGAAATCAAGTCAATGAGCTTCTTTTTCCAGATCCTTCAAGAGATTTCCAACCAGGTTTGCACCAAGAACAGTTAATGCCTTCAAAGCATGACAAGGCAATATTGGTAGAACGTGGATGATTTCTCCTATCAGAAACATGAGTGCCTTTATGTTTTTTTAGGAACCTCACTTGAATGTCAACCTTTTTGGGGTTAGATGCTTAAATTCATGTAACATCTGGGTCTTAGGACTTGCTTCTCGTCTCTGAAATTACTCTGAAATATTCTTTACTTGCTTGATTTCACTGGTAGGAAATGGTTTTTTTGTGAGCATGCCTGTTGTGACAAGTTTTTTAAAATGCAAAAATTACAGACTCTACCTTCAGCTTATAAGTAGTTATTCCCTAACCTTCAGCTTATAAATAGTTATTCACTAAAGAGCATACATTGACTTGTAGTAAAAATAATAGCTTTTGTTTACTTGTGTTTGTGCACTTTATTTACTTAGGTGGTGCTACAGATCATAAGCATTGCTGAGACTCTGGGAGGCCTCATGACCCTGATAATGCCTTGCTGTCAGTGAAACAGAACCTAAGCTGCTCTGTGAAATTAGTTCTCTGTAATAAGGGTGAGGTTTGATGATTAACAATGTGTAGTCCCAGGAAGGCTTACCTTTGCTTAGTAAATATTTTATTTCCTATTTCAAGACTAAAACAAAGCCATGGTTTGCCCTGCCCTCGAAAGCTCAGAATAGAATAATAGATATGAAAGCATATTTCTGCTATAAAAACTTCCTTATCAGTGTGAGCAGTTGCTATCTGGACACATTTTTTTTGCAGCATAGATGGATTAACAGAATTGTTAATACTATTCTAAACTAGAGTAATAGCCCCGTTTGAGTTGGTAACCAAAGGCTCCTGGGAATAGCACTGGAGTAATCAACCATAAGGCAAAGGTTCCAAGGAAGCTCTGAAACGCCTTCCCATTTCTCCCAAGAGACAAAAGACAAGAAAGAGAAGAGCTGAATTAGCAGTTAATAATATATAATGAGTTAGAAGTTTAAAGTTTATGATGATTCATAATTATTATAAGAAACCAGTTTGTCAATTCATGAATTCAAGACAAGCTTGTTTTCCTGCATGCTGCCTATTGCCACTCACTGGAGTTGTGAGGTGTTGTACTGCCTTTCAACAGAACTTCATTTTTGGAGACACTTTTTTCTTTCCTTCAGCATGTCTCTCAAGTAAGCAAAGGGTTTGGCTGTGTTTTCTGTTCCTCTTCCTAAATAAAAAAAAAAAGTATGCCAGTCAGGTTTTCTAAGATATTTTTGGTAATAGAATTTCTCTCTCACAGATCTGTTGATCCCAGTAGCTGACAAGGTGTGTTAAAGCTGGTCTTACAAAACTGTTGTCCTAAGGAAAATGATAGATTATCTGCTTCTGTGCAGAAGGCAAACATCCTCTTTGTATGATTTCTGAGTATGTCAGAGGTTCTCAACCATGAACTTCTTGCAGCCTTGACATTCTCGAGAATAGACTGAGGGAGAGAGAGGTAAAGGACCTGAGGGGAGGGCAGGGAAGGGAGGAGGAAGAAGGTTGGTTCTCAGAGAAGGCTGAAGCAAACACCACAGCAGCAGAATGGATTAGTCTGTCTGAGACACTGACATTTGGGAATGCATCAAATAAAAAAAGGGTCATTTAGGAGCTCACTAACTTTCACAGTTAACAAATCCTCTCCCCCAGATGGAAACAGTGATAGTTTTCTTACTATTTTTATGGGTAAGTTCTTTTAAGATGTTGGAAAATCTTGGTCTTTCTTTGAGGCTCTCATGGTGTTTTTTAACATGTCAGTTACAGTTTCTCTACCAAAGAAACCCTCATCTATTTAGAAAAAAGGGGAATGCTTCATTATTCTCAGTTTACAAAGTATGAATTGAGGCACACTAAGAGGTAGTTATGTTATTAAAGGTCACCCAGACAGTAGGTGACAAAGGCAGGAACAGAAGTCAGATCTTTAGGATCACAAACCTGTTCTTTAATGACAAGGATATCTTTCCTCCTGCATTTTTACTGTTTGGAATGGGCTGAGAAATCCTTCATGACTGTAGATTTGTTTAATGGTATTACAAAATTAACTCTAGTCATCTGGCTGGAATTTTCACTAACAAGTCATATCACTATGTATTTATTTAATATGAGATAACCTTTAATTTTCCTGCCGGCAAATACTTTATTTCAGAGATACTAAGCTGACTGAACTTACAACTTGCATGAGTGATATGGAATTTGAAGTTAAACAGCAGACTGTTTGTTACATTTATAACTGATAGCAAAAGGGATTTCAGTTCATAATTAAAAATAAAAAAATCAACAGCCTGTCAGCACCAAAGTGAAGGAAATCTGTATTGGGAAATGCACAGCATAACTAAAGTATTTATGCACCTACTTATTTTCTTGCACACCCATGTGATTAATCTCTATGCTATCAGCTGGGCTCCCAAACAATGATTTCCTCAGCTCCCTATTGCACTGAGCAAGGTCGGTCCTGAAGTGAGAGAGAGCTGCTTCAGTTTTCCTGGGCTTTTCATTTTCCTACAGCAACTGGCAGATTCTGGATTGTTATGAGCAGGGTGTTTCTCATCCTGCCAGGCCTTTTCCTACAGCCCCTGCCAATTTGACCTCATAGTGGGGCACGCTGGTCTTTGAAGGCTGAATGAGCTGAGAATGTGGTTTTGATTATTATCTTTAAGCAGACTTGGCACCTTCATCTGATGTGGGGAAGGGGAAATGAAAATCACACCTGGAATCACCTGTATGGCAATGCAAAGCACTCCTGTTAGGCTGGCAAGACAGAAAATTGCAGGGTACATATTCAGTGTAGGCACAAGTCCATTAAAGACAATATTACCCTAGTTCAGGAACTTCTATTCCAGAGGAAACTGATGTCTTCTTTCCTCAGACAGGAAGGTTCAGA
This sequence comes from Xenops minutus, assembly GCA_035221455.1. NCBI lineage: Eukaryota > Metazoa > Chordata > Aves > Passeriformes > Furnariidae > Xenops > Xenops minutus. The sequence continues at coordinate 18,012,087 of JAWWEE010000010.1, forward strand.
CACCTTCTAAGTATCTAAATAAATGAAGTCTCTGAGTCTTTCACTGAGGTAAAACTGGAAGTCATAGAAAAAGATATTTTCCCCCTTGTATTGCAACCCACTCATTTGTCTATACATTATTTAACAATGGTCACCTAAGAATGGCAAGCAAGTGGTATCTTGTGTCCCCTTTGAGATTTTACAGGAATAGTATTCTATTACAGAATATAGTATCCATAATGGCTTGAAAGACACATTCTCTGGATCCAGTGTCCATTTTAAAGAGGGAAGGAGAACAATGGTAAGATGATCACACCATCCATAGGCTGGCACTCGAGGCACAGCTGGGCTGCTTCTATTGAAAGAAAAGCCTTGAATCCAATGGAACAATTTGCTTCCAAATTTGGTTTTATTGCATTATTCCAGAAAGGGCTGTTGCTTTAAAACAGGATTTCAGCTGCTGCATAGCAGCTGTCTGCAGCAAACAAGCTCTGAAGTCCAGCAGCTTGCTGAGGTAAGCAGGAAATAGGCACTCCGAAGAGAAAAAACTGGAAATCCGGGCCCTGCACCCAGAGGTAAATTTGAGCTGCCTTCACTCAGGGCAGGATTCACCCCTGCTCCTGTGTCCCAGGTAGGAAGCAAGGTCCCTGCAATGCCAGTGAGGTGACACAAGCTGCTGAGCACCTCTGGGCTCCTTGGCATGATGACACCTGGCTGGGCAACCCCTGTGGTTAGAAATCCCTGTGGGACTCCTTGTCCAGATGTCCAGTAGGATTTTCCTCTCATCTGTTTCACCTCACTCTTCTCATCCAAATCAAGTAGATCAAATTATTATTCCCCAGTCTTATCCTTTCATACCTCACAAGTCTTCTCACTTGATTGTTTTTAATGCTGTGTATCCCAACTTAACCTCACAAAAAGTAAAATATGTAAAACTCCAGAAAAAGTATGTACTTTCCTCTATTTTCACAGTGTTTATATAGAGCCTCTGATTATTTTTAAAGCTCATCAGATTTTGAAATTATTTGATTAAATATTTCATGAATTTAACTTGCATTTTAGTTAACTATCTCCATACCTAGCAGTTTCTATCAGGTTGTTTTTTCACTTTGTATTCAGTCCTGCATTCATGGGACTTGACTTCCATGTGCTCTGCATGGGTCTCTGGCACAGATTGCCATAGTGTATGGTATTATTTTTGCTTCTTAACTAGGTGAACAGAACCCTCCTAATCACATTCCTGTGGGAATGATCACGTATAGAAAGTTAAGATTTGCTTTCCCAAACATTCAGAGAAAATCTTATAAAACTCAATTTTCATAGCAATTGTAGAAAGCAGAGGTATCACAGATACTAATATAATTGGAGCACCTTTGTGTTTAAATTTGAATGAATATTCTTGTGAGTTGTCTTTATTTCTTGAGCAGTTTTGCATTATTCACTCCACTCCACTTTTTCTTATGGTCAAAATGTTATTTATCAAGTGGAAGCTGTTATTTCTACAGGTAGATGTAACTCTTGAGCTGAAAATAAAATGAAATATACTATGGAAAAATGCAAACTAATATATATGAGAACAAAACCTGTCTACAGCATGCTTCAAATTGGGAGGGATATAGCAAGAAACAATGTAGTAAAAAGACTGGGGATTGATTGCTTCCATAAATTTAGCTTTGATCTTGTGACATAACAGGAAGAAAGGCTAGAACAGTTTGGGGCTGCATTGATTGGAATGTGTCCTGGACCAAATAAACCATAGATTGGGTCTTGCTTTTAATTCCTTGAGGTTTTAATGCCATTGTTTTTTCCCCACATCAGCTGCCCCCAGGCTTTCATAGTGGTATCCTGAGGCTTTGATAATTCTGCATGTATCCTCATGTACTTGTGTTTGGGATATCTTATAAAGATATCAGTGACCTGAAAAATGCTGATAAGAGAAATAAAATGGTCTAGAAGGACTGCTCTATAGAGGTAAAAATAAGGAATTCTGGTAAATTACGTGCTTAGCAGGATAGCAGCCAAGTAGCAAAATAATGCAAAATAATGTAATTTATGTATATAGAAGAAAACAAGGATTCAGTCACACCACAGAAGCTATGATATAATGAGGAGCAGTAGAATGAACATAAAAAGAAAAATCTAATTTTAATATTAGGAAAAATATTCTGAACTGCCTTTCAAATAACACTCCAAGTGAGGCAGGGGGGTGGTGTGGTGTTTCTTGAAAATTGATCCTATAGGTATTAATTAAAGAACCAATAAACCTGCAATCAACAGCAATCTTACCTCTCCTGAAGGGACTGCCCAAATGAGCTGTGCAATGTGTTTTTGTCTCTATCACTTCTGGCTTATGCAGATGAAGGAGAAAGGCAGTAGGGATGTCTTCAACACAGGTGGTAACCTGGCTGCTGGTGAAACGTCGAGTCCACCAGCCCTGCGGGTGCCAAATGGAAAAGGGCAAAGAAAAGAGGCATCTGGAGGGGGAAGAGCAGATGGCACAAATGCAGTGCCCTGCTGAGAGGTGCATCAAGGAAGGAAAAGTGCAACTTGGGCTTTTACAGAGAGTGAAAGTGACAGAAACCTGCTTGGAGGTAAAATGCGTACACCCATGGCTGTCCCACTGGTGCTTCCTGGAAGCTCCTGAGGAGTGGATATAGGGCATTGGGTACCAGGGACCGACCTTCCCTCCTCACACCCCCCCGGCTGCTGACCCTGCCTGCTCCCTGGACTAACCATTGCCTCCAGTAGAATCAGTCACAGGTTTAGGAGACTTTTTTTTCACTCTTAGTCATGTTTCTGCTGCCAAGCTTGTCCCTGGGGAATGCACTGCCAAGAGGGTTTCCCCCGGGCTGTGGTGATGGGGTCAGGCTGTGCAGGCTGTGCCAGGACGGGGCTGCTGCCCCACCACAGCCCAGCTCGCTGCCCACAGCAGCCTCACACTGCTGGCCAGGGCTGGCCGCGCTGGCAGGCAGGGGCAGAGAGACTGATCTGGAGGGAAAACTCGGGAGAGTTTGGTGGAATTAAGAGAAATTTTTAACACCTGAAGCAGACAGAGCTGAGAGTGAATGTTTCCAGTCAGAAAGGTGGTGGTGGGTGCCCCGGGCAGGGCTGGCCGTGGGGCCGTGGCTGCTGCCCACGCCTGAGGCCGTGTGTGAGGGACCAACACGGGGCCTCTGCAGTACTTTTTTCTCTGGGACATGTATTTTAACTGCAGAGGGTGAATTTTTGTTTGTTTTGGGGTTAACAAGTGCAGCAAGGGCTCTTGTTAAAAACCGTCTGGGGCGCAAGACGACGCTCCCCACAAAGTCCCACTGCCCCCATTTTGGGAGGGTCTGCCCAGCCGCCATCAGAGAGGCAAAGGTAAGGTAAGCAAAGGAAGGGTAAACAGGCATTAGAGCTGGTTGTTGAATTATTGCCACAAAGCTATCCAGCTCTTGGAAACCTCACAGCAGCTCCATAGCAAAACAACCTGCAGTGCCTGGGAGCAAATGGTGTTCAACAAAGTGCTTCGGTGCTGCCTGAAGGCAAAGGGGATGCTTTCCTTCACCTATTTCACCTATTGTGCTGAATGAGTCCATGGGCTGCCATGGAGGAGCACTGGACCTCCAGACACCTCGGGGGCTGCATCCACTGCATCTTTGCCAGCAGTGGATGCTTCTCCCTCAGGCTGGGGAGACCTGCTCCTATTTTTATTCCTCCTAAGGTTTGATGAGAGCACTGTTGATAGTGAAGAGCTGTTTTAAGAGATGTGCATAAAAAATGCATCAATGGATACACATGTACATGTATTTGAGGGAATCAAGCTGAGAAGAGTGAATATAAAAAGTGTTTTCTGAGTGTATAACATTAAACTCAAAAAATATATTCCCAAAAGTTGTGTTAGGTAAAAATCAACAGCTAAAGCAGTCATTGTATCAACTGCTGGTTGATATGTGCTTTGGGCTTCAGTGTTTCCAATATCACTGTACAGGAAAATGTCTGTTTAGCCAGGAACCACATGCAGTAACTAAGGTGGCTACTCCGATCTGTTTGTGTGTCACAAGTCTCAGCAACAGAAATCTGCCAAGATATATGTGTCATAACATGCTGCACCTCTTTTTCCTGTTTAAAATTGGGACTTTTCTCTCCCTTACAAAGCACCAGGTCTCACTCCTGGCTTGTATATATGTGATTTTATCTAATTTTTAACAATATGTAAAGGAATTTAAAGTGTAGCGCTGGCCATTAACTGTTTGGAAATATAAAGAAAAGTGCATCTGTTAGTTTACTGATTGATTAACATTGTAGCTATTCTTATTTTCAAATGTTTATGGTCTATTTAATGTATCTTTACTTGTGTGCCAGTAACTTAACTTTTATACTGTTTTCTGGTACCTGAGCTCCTGTTAAGTGGTTGAATAATGCAAAAATGCTACTATTGGTACATCACTTTTTTTTCTGTCTAATTTTCCTCTGAAAGATGGATTCCTATTGCTATTGCTTTCCCTTGTAACCACATTGACAAGTGTCTGAAGGTGTGATGGGAAAGCTTTTAAGCATGTGATTTTTTCAATTGACTATCAGTATCAGTAGTGGAAGTGCTTTTGAGGTCATGCAATGACAGATCAGCAATAGTACAAAGTAACTTTTCTGACCAGGCAGCAACTAATTAATGTTGCTTGTACAATGAGAAATGACTTTTCACAGCAACTGATAGAAATCAACCTATAATGTTAAATCGAAGAATACTGGGAATTTGCCAAGCAAGTGAAGATCACACTCTCTACAGATAGTCTGCAACAGAAAAAAAATTCAATTTTTCAGATAAATGACCTATATAGGTTATTCATCTAGCTCTCATCAGAACGGGTGCTCTAGGTTTCCTCTCTTGATATTCTTCAGAAGAAACTTGCTTTGTTTTTCCCTACTTGATTGCTATGGTCTTTTAGAGGATATTTATTTTAAAGCCATGGCCTCTGTTATTTCCTTTGCTGCATGAGCTTAGTCAGAACCCTGTGCCTCAGACATTCAATAAAGCCCAGTAGCAGAGGAAATAACAGCGCAGTTAACCTCCTTAACACTGATAATAAATAAATGTTAATAAGATATGTACCAGGGTGGCAATTGCCCTGACATAATGAAATGCACTAGTTTAAATAAGTGGTAGCTGGTGTCATCATGATTTCAGTAAAGAACCTATGCAGGCACTATATTTTCTGGGTAATTTATGTGTCAGGTTTTGTAGGCAGCTTAGCTGCTGTTAAGACATTTAGTCCAAGCGGGCCAGTTTTCATAAATTCTTGACACCAAGCAGAACCCTTTGTTTTCACAGGTGCCTATCTCTGATCAGAGCTGTTTCTTTAAAAATATTGCCCCAGTTGTGCTGAGCATTCTTGGAAATCCAGTCTCTGTCTTGTCCCTTTTGGTTTAAACTGCATTTCGCTGGATTAAAGCCAGCTTGATAGAGAATCTTGGTTTCCAGTTGCTACCGTGATTCTTGAATGAGCATAGTATTTCTGTTATCAGTCTAAGTCCTTGCAGGTCAAATAGATCTCTTCATCTCACCCTACTGGCAAGCTCTCATGACATCTGTGGTGAATATACACACTCTGGAACTGGAGAAGAGGTTGACTTTATTGTAAAGCAATTCATTAGGGTAGCTTAGGGACATGTTTTGAAGGAAAGGCTAAAGTCCTCTTTGCAGCAGGGCCAATCCAGGAAAATGCAAAATGTCCCTCACCCATCTCAAAAATATTGTCCCACAGCTTGGGCACTGGTTAGAACAACTCACATGCTGTAATTAAATTTCAATACCCACTTTAAAAAAAAAAAAAAAAAAAGAAAGAAAAGGTACTGAGTAACCAGGAGATGTTTATAAGAACCAATATTAATTAGACAGTTATAGTTTATGAAAGCCACACGAGGATGTGATTTGTGAATCGTAACTAAGTCTCAGTGATTGTGCTAATTTATTATGGTTTAGAAATAGAACTGTAAGTTTGTAAGCATTGTGCCTCATTATTACAATTATTATTATTATTTTTTTTTATTCCACAGTTCCCTTGACACTTATTGTGTTACTAAAGACAAGAATAATAATACTAGAAAGTGGTCATGTTTTATCTCTGTAATATTGCTGGCAAACTGAGACAGCATGGTAGCAAAATCATAGAAGTTTTCTCTGAAGTGCCCACATCTTTAGTTTATGGAGCTTGTTAGATTTTCGTCATTGCTTGGTTGCAAAAAAACATCTGTTCCTGCTTTTGAGAAGTATTTGTAGCACTTTTACAGCAGGATTTAATTACTGCCAGTGAATAGTAGTTGGGTGCCATACAGTACTAAAAGATTTTTATCTCTATTCTTCTATATCTATGAAGTGTAAATGACAAATAGGAACCCTATTTAACTGTGACTTTAGTAACAAAGGCTATTTGCTGAAGAACTATGCGGTGAGAGAGTTCAAATGATGGTCAATGCTCTAAGAATTTGGTTTCAGAGTTGCTCACAAAGTGATGTGACTTGTTTCTTTTTGAGCTCCATACCAGAATGCAGCTCGCTAAATCCTAAAACTGTTAGCCACAGTAAAATCTCTAATATGAACCTCGAGTGAATCTGAGATACTGGCAACTTTCTGAGCAGCTGCAGTCATTGTTGCTTATGGTTTTTCAAAGTGCTGATCACTCTTGGCTCTGAATATTATGCTTTTGATGGAGCTTTGCTTAAATCAATGATTTTGTTACGTTTTAGTCGTCCATCTGCCGTTTCGGAAACATCTTAGACATTTATGTTATCAACAGGATACAATTTGATTTTTATACTGTCTGGAAAGGGGGGCATCTTGCTCATCTAGAAATATCTAATGCATAAATGTGACTGATGGCATTTGATTATGACAATTTCCCTGGTAATTAGAGAGAAGCACAATACCTGAGGCAGCAGTAAATGCCAGCTTTGACTCCCTGCCTTCTCTTCACAAAGCTTACACCATTCTGACTTTTTGAAGTCTGCTTTCTTTCTGTTCTGCTAGAAAAAAAAAGCCTTTTCTCACATCTGATGGCCTCCCTCATTTGAGGTATCCATGAATTCTCTGAACTCTTCATCCTTGTCAATTTTAATAGCTCTAGAGAGAGAACCAACAGCAGGTCCTGCATTCTCTTACATGGTGTGTATCTCCAGCTGAATAGCAAACAGGATGACTTTACAGGCATAAAGCCAGAGTTGTCACAGGTGTTAGTGAAGCTCCAGTTTGGCCTGGGGAATCTTTCTACTGCAGCTCCCTGCTCGGCTCACACCCTTTTTTGTACAATATTTATTTGCATGAGAAGGCAAGAGCCCAGCTTGGCTGATAGGGGCGGGCCTGGGAATTTGTGGAGAAACTCTTCAGTGCATATGTATGGGACATTACATATGGAAATCATTATGTTATTATAGCTTATAAGAAACATTTATATTAGGGTGGCACCCACATACTCTGCTCTACATTTATGTATGCAAATAAGTGACAAAGCATTTGTAGTTTGCAACCTAGAACTCTTTTTCTTCTTTAATCCGAGTCCTCATTCAGTTCCTGCAATGATCACATTGTGGTATTTGAAAATAGTTTAAAGCACCTTCAGTGTTTTTTAACAGTATTGACATGCCTGCACAGGCAAACAGAAATAGTCTGGACTGTCTTTATATCACCAAAAAAGTGTATTTGCCAGTTTATTTTGTATATAATTCTGACATTGAAACAAGGTATAGCCCTAGGGATATCTTACACTGTGCTTGTATGGGGCTTTTCTCAGCACAGACACTTAGAACCCCAGCAGACACTGTTATGCTGGCCAAAGCTTCATGTGTCAGCCTTTATTTTCTTTACAAATTCTTGAAATTCAAAAACCAGTCATCCTGCCCTCTCCCTTGCTTTTGGTTGTTAATGCTTTGCAGACGGTTTGGTGATGGATTGGTTTATCTAGGTGTTTGTTACACGCTGACGTGCAATACCAAATGCAGGGTTACTGCTATGAGTTTCAGAGAGATGGAGAAATGCTCCCTCAGCTTCCTCCTGAGCCTTAGGAACTCATTTCACATCTCATTCATTAGACAAACTAGCTGATCTGAAAACAGCATGCAAAACTCTCCAGATTACTCCATGCAAAAGTTTAGTAGCCTGTTCCCCCAAGGAGTGCTAATAACTCAACTTTTAGATCTCAAAGAAAACCTGATTTTGAGGGTACAATTTACGATGTCTTGAAAATGAATGCAGGGTAGTGTTTGTGAAGAACTGTGAGCTAAAGACAACACGTATTTTGTTAGTTTAAAATGGCAGGCCTGCCCCCTCACCTGTAATCTCTGAAGATTACCGGCTCCTACTACACTCACAGCACTGACAATGAGCTGTTCATGGCATACTGGCCTGGGGCAGATTCATAACAACTCACATTTCTGCTCAAGGTATATAATTTCATTGCTTTGACACAAGCAGTATTTATAATAGCAGGGGATGGTGTTTTTGCCCCATCTCAAATGAGTGACAATTCTCATATTCTCTCTCTGTTGAGCCTGTTGCTCTCAATTCTAATGTGATTTTCAATCTTGCATATATCCATTTGCAAAGTTAAATGAGATATTTCCTTGTATGGATTTAGGTGACTGATGAGGAGGTTTACTAAGATGGTGTACAGAGTAAACACCCTGAATTCAAATAGTTATATAAAAAATGAGGCACTGTCAATTGACAAAGTTGACAGGATATTTTTTCATAGCATGTTTTTTTCACTTGGTCTCTGGAATTTCACTCAGGAATTAATTAGGAAATTCCTAGCTTCTGAAGTAAGAGGAAACCTTCTCTAATGTGTACCTGGCAATGTGACATGTAGGTCACAACACCAGAACCAGGCATTTTGGCATCAAGATTACCACTTCACTTTGAGCGATACTGCATCTGAAAAGATTAGTACATGGGGAAAAGTCCTAGAAACATATTCAAATGTAAAGAGTTCAAAGATCTAAGTGACTGAGAAACTAAACCATGCCTCTGGTAATGTCTTCCAATGACTTAATTAGCTTCTCTATTTAAAAACATGCATTTTATTTCTAGTCTGAAGTAACTGAATTTCAAATTTCTAGATGTTGGATTTCTCTATGGCTCTTCTTCTACTGTCATTAGATTAGATTAGAACCAGATGGTTCTTTCCTGTAGGTGTTACCTCAGGTATGTCTCTGCATACTTCAGGGTCATACCTGTTTGTGGTGTGGACAAACACTGCTTCCCCCTGAAGAAGCTCCAGACTCAGAAAGCAAACCCAGCATAACGCAGAGGAGGATCCAGGTGCAGAGAGGTTAGTGACAGCACAAGGACACCTGCAAAAGCCTGCAGCCAAAGCAGGCTCTGTACTCCCACTCTGGGAGCTCTAGGTATTGCTTTTGCCCAAGTCATTTTGCACCGTTCCTAACATAGCAGTCTTTTACAGGTGAGATTATCCCCTGTGAACCCTGCACAGTAAAAGACTCCTTTCAGTACCCATAATGACTTAAGTTTAGGAAAATTCTAACAATAATAGATTTTTTTCTGCATTCTCTAAATGGTACAAACTCTCCCATTGATTTTAATAGCTTATTTGCCTGAGTAGTTGTTATGTGAGCAGGTTGTGATTAAAATGGCCTAATCCCCATTTACAGGAAATGCATATGAAATAGAAATATCCAGAGATGTGGCCAAGTCATCATTGTTTGTATGGTAAAAAGCGTTTGAGTGTGATAGAAAGTAATTTTAGCTTTAAAGGTGAAGGTACCACACTGAATTCCTTGCTTCTCCTTTTATTTCCTTCCACCATTGTCTCTGCTGCTTTTTACAAGTCTTTTTCCTTTTATCTTGTTAGCTTCATCCAGGGACTTGGAAGCTGAATGGTGATTCTGCCTACACCTCTATTCAGCTCAGATTATGATTTTGAGCTGGACAAAAGTAGTTGCACAAATTCCTAAATATGCCAAGCATTTCCTATTCTAATTGGAAAAACACCCCCCAAATCAAACTAGCTAAGAATCTCATGTCCTGTTAGTCCCCCCCAAAACCCTTGTCTTCAACAGACTAAAAAAAGGAAGATTTAAGAAGTATGGTAAATGACCTTTTACCTCCTTAATACCTCAAGTTAATCAAATCTTTTTAAGATTGTTGAGGTTTGTTTAGGTTTTTGTGACATTTGAACCAATACTCATAGAACAAACAATCTAAAGTTCTTCACCAAAGTAACAGATAACATTAGCAGATGTCCGTAGCATTCAACAGCCTCATCCTGCACTTTCAAGAACTGGGCACATTGGTAGAAATGTCTCTCTTGTTCTGTGATATGATGGCACTTGTATCAATCAAGAAAGCACTTAGAAAACAGAAGATAATGCTGTAGCTGAAGGATTTTTTTTTCCCCTGAAATTCTTGCTGCAGAAAAAAAGTACATTAAAATAAATATCCCAGTGTCAGATGCACATAAGGAGGTCTCTTTGTTGAACAATTCCAATAGATTAAGAAAAAACAAATAGACAGTGCAGTCTGCCCAGTGTTACTGCAACATAATTCTGGTATCCTTCACCTGGCTGAACAGAGAGCCATTCCATCTTTTTACCAAGGCATATGACAGGAGAGTTCACCTTGTGATTTCTTAGTATTTCTTAGAAAGACTTTTTATGCCCATATGTCTATTGCAAGAAACTCTTTTATTTTTGTGAGCAGAATGAGAGCTCCTTTATTCCCTGGAAAACTATGATTTGAAGTCAGGGCATTAAATTCCAAGCAACTGATTTGCAGGTGCTCAGGTGTATCTTTGGTGTGTGACCTGTGAATGAACCTGAAGGAGAGAAAGAAAGGAGGGGAAGAAATGGTTAAAGGAGGAGATGATCATGTAAATGGAATAACCTTGCTTGATCATCACAGGAGAACAAATTCTCCAGGGGCCAAAGGATTACCACGTCTACAAAGGTCCAATAAAGAGGAAGGCCAAGCTACTCATAGTGTCATCACAGCTGTAATTCTCAAGCCATAATGAAACCCCACTATGTTATTAGTTCAGCTGTTCTCGTTGCTGTAGAGATGATATTCCTGTACTGCCATTAATTCATCTTTTTACCCACTAATACATTATTTTCTACAGGGATTCATTGTTTTAACCCTCAAAGTGAATTAGCCTGTGGCATATTTCAAAGGTTTCTGCCCAATTAAATCAGTCCAAGGACATTCACATTGCATCAGAGCCACTAGCGATACATTAGCAAAGATAAAAACCCCAGTCAAGAGGGTAGGATATCTTTAATGGGACTTTATCACTGAGACTTGAAGTTATATATATGCGAGAAGCAAAATGTGCTTGGCAATTCCCACAGAGATCATGCACTCTAAAATTACCTAAAAATGCACAATCACTAGCAGCAGCATTTGTCACACTCATTGCTTGTTAGTTTAGAACAGAAAATTACTTCTGAATAAATGCTGATTTGCCACAGAAAATATATAAAGCAGTAACGTGTAACTGAAAATGATCATCAAACTCTAGTATTGCTGGGACTTGTTTTTTACACATGTGAGTGGTGAAGGGTTTTTAGCTAAAAGGAAAATAAGCATGCATAGTGCTGATAGAGAGAGTGGGGAAAAGCAAAGTGGAATGAACACGATATGAAAACTGGCTGAGCAGGAGCTAAGCAGCTTTAGTGGACCTGAGCTTGTCTGGGGTCTCAGTACCATGTTCTGCAGAATATAGCACCTATATTGTTCATGCTTTTGCATTATCTATCATTTCCAGGCTTCCTGCTACTCTGGATTAGGGAGAGCCATCTGTGTACAGCCCTACCACTTAATTTTCTGTTCCCTGAACAGCAGGCTGGAGAAGATAGCAATAGAAATAACTATCACAGATCAAACCCTCCTCTTTTCTCCCCTGCATTCTGGGTGGACTAAGCACAACTGTGGGTTTAATTTTTGCTTATTATTATTTTCAGAAACTGAGATGAGAGCGGGTGTGAGCTTTGTATACCTACACTATTTCACAGTCTGGCCCCAAAATATCAGTACACTTGTCCCTCGATCTCCTACATTTCAGGTGGTTACCACTAGTGGTGGTTTATGCAGAATACCAGCCATTCTTATGTGCCTAGCTTGTTCTAGAAATTAAGAAGAAACATTTCAGAATATAATTTGTTTTCATGGTATTGGTACCTGTTTTTATGACACTGACATTTACAAGGATCTGACACTGCTCAGACGCAGAATTCACTGGTTTCAGAAAACAACAATGCAGAACATAAAGACAGGACAGATTTTTACTGGGTATTATACCACAGGGAAGGCATTTAAAACACAAATAGACAACATGTAGCACATGCACTATTAAGCTTTTACAGGGCATTATTCCACTCAAGGGATGCTTGTGGTGTGAAAAGAGAGAGAAACAACCCAGGACACAGAGAGCAAGACAGATCTTTATGAGGAATTATCCCACACTGGGGAGGCTGCTGTTGTGAACAGAGGGAAGAAAAACAAGGCAGGAGATAAAGATGAGAGATTTTACTGGCTTTAACGTTTGCCTCTGTGTGATCTAAAGCCACACTGGTAGCACTGGATGAAGAATTCCCACTGAAAAGCTCATCCTAAGATCTCATTCTGTTTTCCTGTTTAGTAATTGCAAAGGTCGAACTTGGCAATTTTTTCCCCCACGTACTTTGTTCAGTGGATATTTTTTGTCTCAGTCTATGGGATAAAGTGACCAGGGAGGCACTAGTGAATGTACTGAGAACAGTTCTTTTCAGAACTGATGTTTTTCAAATGCTGTGAAATAGAGCTGTACAAAAATAAAGACCAGTGGGATTTTGCTGATAGAGTTCAAGGAAAACAAAAATAAATACTGAGTTAGGGTCAAAATAGGCAAATGGTTTCAGACAAAAGAAAGTACAATTTCAAAATGGCACTTTTGTTGTGAATTTAGATGTGCATAACAAAATGTGTTCTATTAAACGTATTAAAATAAAGAATGTTTATTTTCCTCTTGACACAAAATACTTTGATCTTACATGGAATTTTTTATTTTGTTAGTGAGAACCTCATAAGCTAGAATTTTAATTTTGAGTCATTCTGAATTCTTTTTTTTTTGACTTTACTTGTTCAGACAGCAATTGCAATCAGGCAATTATTTGAGTACTGACGTCATTCCTTATGGGGCGTGATCTTAAATTTTTTCTGTACAAATATTTTGTGTTACCCTTCCTTCAGTAACTGAGAAGCATGAATCCTTCCTATAGCTGGGCATTTATAAAGTTTCTGTGCATTCCCTGTTGTTTAATAAGGAGATACTATGACATAGCCCTTCCCAGAATCAAATCTCATGACATCCTTCTTTTCTCAACCTGACTGAATTGTGCAGGAAATGGTTTTTTGAGAGGTCTTTCTGGGATAACAGATTCAGCTGAAATGAGATGACAGTCATAAAAGTTACAACAGGGAACAGAAGAGAGACTACATGTTTCTATAGCCCTTTTTCCCAGAGCAAACCAGATAAAGGCCAGTCACTGAGTCAGCTTCAGTGGGGAGAATTCCCTGTGCACTGCTCTGCACGAGTCCATCACAGTGTCTTAGGAGCCTTGTGAGAAAAGAGCCTGAATGCCACTGGGGATGTAGGCCTGGCAAAGAGAGTCATGGATCCACTACCACAAAACCCAGAGCAATAAATAGCCTGCCCTGAATCCTCTTTTATGCAGAAAAAGCTGTAACTCTCTAGCTGTAAAACAGGGTATTTTTTTGCTATATGCATGCAGCAAGTACAGCTTTGATATTGATTATAAGATGCTCAGATATTATATGAAAAAAGGTGATATAAACTGCTTTACATGACATAGTAGACAATGTGAATGTTTTAATAGGCTGGGTTATTCTGTAACATTTAATAGGCTCCTATGTTCTTGTGAGTCTACAATTATATAAAAAAAAAAATAAATCAGCAAAACAACAGGACCATACTCAAACAATCCAATCACATAAAAAGCAGAGCTCAGTTTCTCATATTAAATTCTGTGGTCTAACAAATAAATGGTTTGGTGCATTGTCACAGCTGATAAACTCTAGGAAGTTTTTTCACAGAAAGTGTGATTGTGGAAACAAATTTTCTGAAAAAGAGGAAGTAAAACCCTTAATGTGACATGAAAGTCACAATGATAGGAAGAGTTGAAAATTAAAGTGAGACCAAAACAAAGAGAAGAGGTAGGAAGGTGACTTTTTCAAAGAATTTGGATGAAGTCCTAAGCAGATAAAAGAATAATAGCAATAGGATAAAGAAATATGAAGGAAGGTGGAAATGAGAAGGAAACCCATAATGTGGAAAACATCCAGTGGGTGGGAAAAGAACAATTGTTATGATTTATGTGTTTTCGCTGGCACAGACTCACCAGTGTGCAGTTGATAGATTCTAAGATTCCTGTGATTCAGTAATTTGTTTGTTTTTTTCTTGGGTTTGGGGCGGGAAAGCCTCAAACCATCATAACTATCCCCCTGATCAAGGATGCTTGATCAAAGAGAATTGGAGCATACTGTATATAGAAATGAACCAAGAAGGGTATTTTTATCAGTATAGCATCCCTCTGCCCAAGTCTTTCTATGCTGTTGATCGAGAATGTTTCTGTTGGGGCCCTGATAATGTGCATACATATAATTCGTTCTGCTCTAGACTGATCTAGTTTGTCTTTAAGTATTTTTTGTTTCTTCCTGTGATTCATGCGAGTATTGCAGGAAGAAGACACATAGTCTCTCTTCCTTTATACAGATTAGTACAACTTCCTAAATCAGGCTTGTTCTGGGAGGTCATCAAACCAAGAGAATATGACATTGTCCCAACTAATAAAATTAGGGGAAACAAGGAGCTACATCTTGCCTTATACCTTGTAAGTGGCACAATTTAGGCTTTGTCAGGATTTTTCTGGGGTCACGGTCCAAGGGACTGCTAATGACATAGAGAAGCCTTACATAGCCATGCCTGGCACTGCTCCGGAGCTGGGTGAAGACAGTTAGAGCATTCCCACCTGACTTGGAGCTGCTACAGGGCAGACCCTGCCTCTGACACTGATAAACCCAAACTGCTGAGTGTTTGATTTTGAGTTACAAAATAAATTGGTGTCAAAGCTTTCTCCTAACTCTTCTGTTACTGACTTTCAAGTGTAAATAGATATTTGCTGAATTTTGCAACTGAGTAACTTACTCTTTTGAGTAGACATACTGTCTGCAGTGGTACTACTGACAAAAGCACCTGCACTAATGCTCTTGTGGTCATGAATCCCATTTGCCCATGGGAACGCCAGAGGTATTTGGTAGTCTTATTTGCCATCATCAATGTGTTTTCACCTTGAGACAGCATGAGCAGCTGTCAGCAACCTCTGGGGGCAGCTGGAGGCAAACAGGAAAGACAATGGAAAAGACATGGTGGAGAAAGAACCTACAGTTTTCTGCTGTTGAGGGAGTACTTTATGCTGGAAGGTGTGTTTGCTAGTGACGGTCAGATGTGTACAAAAGCTTTTGTAACTACATGGTTATACTCTCTTTTGGTGCATAACTTGTTCAGTCAGCAATTGCTATTATAGCTGTCCTCAAATACACTTTGTACCTCATACAGCTAGGTTAAGACTCAAACTAATAGAATAGCCTTAAAAAAGTCCAAATGCCATGGCTTTAACAGTGTTATTTTACCAAGAGTGATTCTTCATTGTTGAAAAAAATATTTCTGACCCAAGCCACCATGTAACTAAAGGATACCTGATGCCCAGGAGCATCTTTCTAGGTCTGCAGGTGGCACAAAACAGGTTTTGGTTCAGTGAACCATTCACTGCAATGGGTCGCAAACTTTCTAAAGTGTTGGAAATCGTGGCTCTGTCTTTGGTGAAGCAGATACAAGTAGTCTTTCCCTACTAATTTAGTTCCTTTAATGAGAGAAAGAGGGTGAAAGCTGTCCAGCCTCCCTCCCCTATTTTGAGTTGCCCAGGAGAAAATGGTACTGTATGCCCCGTGTCACTGCTGATACACCCCTAGGATGGAAGAAGGCTCAGAGAAGATGGGCCAGAGTGAATCTCGGGCATAATTCAGGATATGACTGACCCCAGCTGCTGCAATGAGCAGCTGGGATGAATTTTTGGATAAATGCCCTGAGTTTATTAAAAGAGTATGGGTGCCCCTTAAGTTAGCCAGACCAGGGTAGGGGGAGTGAGTATGTTGCTCAGCCTGACTTATAGTATAAAAACTGAAGAGAGCAAAGGGTTTTCAGCTGATTTCAACTCACACATTCACTCCTGGCAATTGGCAGTGCCCAGTATTGCGCCAATGAGCATATCTTAGAGACTTGTGATGGGAATCACATTGGGACTGTACTTGAGTAGTGTATCACAACACGTGTGTGTTTTCCTGAGTGTAACTTCTGTTTGCACTTTGTTATTCAATGTATTTTTTTAATCCCCATGCTAAAAAAGAAACTCTCCGTAACATCAGCTATCTTTTAATAAGTAAATTTTATATTAAACTTTGCACGCTCTAAGTATGGAATATCTAAAAGAACCTGGTAGGAGAATATGGGACTCTTGTACCACTAGAGAAATGGGATGTGCAAGAGAGCCTCAGACCCATGGTATGCTGTGGCATACAATAATTATCCTGATGGTTATACTGTGCTTCCCAATAGGTGTTATCCATGTCCAGACCAGACTGAGCTGTGTGACTGTGTATGTGGTTTTATTTAGCAAATTCAAAATTAGGCTTCTGGCTCTCTCACTGGTGGTGGGACAGAAAGAACTAATTTGTAATAAGTGAATGATCTAGTTTTACCTTTTGTCTTGTGGTTTAGTCTGTATTTGCAAGCTCTCTTGACAGTAATTGCAATAATTTTTCTACTCTGATATGAAGGCAGTTTAATTGTTTTTTTTTCTCCCATTTTATTTATTTATTTTCCCATCATTTCTGTGTACAGCTGGGCTCACAAGTAAATCTCCCCAAATAACAAATAAGCACTTGAAAGTAACCTGTGTTCAAGGAAGAAAATGATTTTGTTTACTAACTTACTGCCCCTGGATTTAGTGGAATGGGGGTCTTCATGTCTTTATAACAACAGTTCTTAGTGCATCTGTTCAAGTGGAAGTTCTGTGATCTAAAAGCAGGAGGCCATCTAATATTCCTTCTCAATTCCAGATTTTTTGTGCTTACAAATATCAACTCCAAGGTTTGTGCAAATTATGAGGATGATGAACTTGGAGTAGCTACAGTAAGTTTTAAAAGTCTATACAGGCATAATAAAGAGTTTGTGAAAATCTGCTCTAGGAAGTTTTGGAGACATTTTCAGATAATTAATGCAATGTGTAGGAACCTGAAATCAGCACTGTTTCTTTTTGCTTGTTTGTTTTATAAACTAGTAATTTAGGAGTACATTACAGGAGCACATTAAATTAACCATTATTAGATGAGGAAATGTTAAGATTATTAAGATAATAAAAACCAATTAGTGTAGGGGGTTTTGTGTATAACATGGGTCTCTTACAGAAAACCTATTATTCAGGAGGGACTATTAATATTTTGGGGAATATTTCAGGCAGAAGCTGGGGCTTAGGGTTCTTGAGCCTTTTTTTTTTTTTTTTTTTTGCACAAGAAAAAGAGTGCTTTCTGAACGATGTACTCTTTGAAACAGAGTGAAGTGATGCTAGAATTGAAAAAAGTGGTTCCCCCAAGAGGATTTCAGG